>CM077349.1:79775895-80479347 GCA_039655645.1 Ammopiptanthus mongolicus | reverse complement strand
ATTCCATGACATGATGCATAAGGAGATAGAAGTTTATGTGGATGATATGATTGCGAAGTCCAAGTCTGAAGATGACCATGTTAACGATTTGAAAAAGCTTTTTGAACGGTTGAGAAAGTTCCAGCTTCGATTGAATCCGGCCAAATGCACTTTTGGAGTGAAATCGGGCAAGCTTTTGGGGTTCATAGTTAGCCAGAAAGGGATAGAGGTTGATCCTGATAAGGTGCGAGCGATCATCGATATGCCAGCACCTCGCACTGAGAAAGAAGTTCGTGGGTTTTTAGGGAGATTGAACTACATTGCCAGGTTCATCTCTCAGTTAACCGCGACATGTGAGCCAATCTTTAAGTTGCTGCGTAAAAATCAGGTGGTAAAATGGAATGAGGATTGCCAAAAGGCGTTTGAAAAGATCAAGCAGTACTTGCAAGAACCTCCGATATTGGTACCCCCAGTCCCTGGAAGACCGCTCATCATGTATTTAACAGTGCTAGATGAATCTATGGGTTGTGTGCTGGGGCAGCATGATGAATCAGGAAGAAAAGAGCATGCCATCTATTATCTGAGTAAGAAATTCACGAGTTGTGAGGCCAACTATTCATTGCTGGAACGCACATGTTGTGCTTTGGCATGGGCAGCTCGTCGTTTAAGGCATT
The DNA here is from genome assembly GCA_039655645.1 of Ammopiptanthus mongolicus. Taxonomy (NCBI): domain Eukaryota; kingdom Viridiplantae; phylum Streptophyta; class Magnoliopsida; order Fabales; family Fabaceae; genus Ammopiptanthus; species Ammopiptanthus mongolicus. The sequence continues at coordinate 80,478,694 of CM077349.1, read as the reverse complement.
ATATGTTGAGTTATACTACCTGGTTGGTGTCCAAAATGGACCCGATCAAGTACATCTTTAATAAGCCTGCTCTGACTGGAAGGATTGCCCGCTGGCAAGTCCTGCTATCCGAGTACGACATCGTCTATGTCACGCAGAAAGCAGTAAAAGGAAGCGCTCTCGCAGATTATTTAGCCAACCAGCCCGTAGAGGATTATGGGTCGATGCAATGTGACTTCCCAGATGAAGACATAATGGCTTTGCTTGAGCAGGGGCAGTCGTCAGAAGAAGAAAAGTGGACCCTGTTGTTTGATGGAGCTTCTAATGCACTGGGGCACGGGATCGGGGCCATCTTGATCTCACCAGAAGGTAATTTTTTCCCAATCACCGCCAGACTTTGCTTCAGTTGTACCAACAACATCGCCGAGTACGAGGCTTGCGCGCTAGGGATCCATGCAGCAATAGAATCAAAAGCAAAGGTGCTAGAGGTATATGGGGACTCTGCTTTGGTCATTCACCAACTAAGAGGGGATTGGGAGACTCGGGATGCCAAGTTAATCCCGTATCATGATTACATCAAGGGTTTGATTGAGAAGTTTGATGAAGTTACATTTCACCATATTCCCCGGGAGGATAACCAATTAGCCGATGCGCTATCTACCTTGTCCTCAATGTTCAAAGTAAGCGACGAGAGAGACTTGCCACTCATCAAGATGGAAAGTCGTGATCATCCTGCATATTGCCAAGTGGTAGAAGAAGAACCCGATGGGAAACCTTGGTACCACGATATCAAAAGTTTTATCCGAAAAAGAGAATACCCCTCAGGTGCTTCAGAGAATGACAAAAGGACTCTAAGAAGACTTGCAATGAGTTTCTATTTAGACGGGGATGTCCTCTACAAGAGAAATCATGATATGGTGCTTTTAAGATGTGTCGATACAGAAGAAGCGAAATGGTTAATCAAGGATGTGCACGAAGGATCTTTTGGGACTCACGCGAGTGGACACGCCATGGCAAGAAAAATCTTGAGGGCTGGTTATTATTGGTTAACAATGGAGGGAGATTGTTTCTCTTATGCAAGGAAGTGCCACAAATGTCAGACATACGCCGATCGGGCTCATGCGCCGCCAACATCCTTAAACGTCATAACATCACCTTGGCCATTTTCGATGTGGGGAATGGATGTCATTGGACCGATAGAACCAAAAGCCTCGAACGGGCATCGCTTCATTCTGGTCGCGATTGATTACTTCACAAAATGGGTTGAAGCTGCATCTTATGCTAGTGTGACTAGGAATGTTGTGATTAGATTTGTCAAAAGGGAGTTGATTTGTCGTTATGGGTTGCCGAGTGAAATCATCACTGATAATGCGACCAATTTCAACAACAAGATGATGACAGAGGTATGTGAAAGTTTCAAAATAAGGCATCATAATTCCTCCCCATATCGTCCGAAGATGAATGGAGCAGTCGAGGCAGCTAATAAGAATATCAAGAAGATTGTTCAAAAGATGGTGGTGACGTATAAGGATTGGCACGAGATGTTGCCTTTTGCTTTGCACGGCTACCGCACTTCTATTCGTACTTCAACTGGGGCAACTCCATATTCCCTGGTTTATGGGATGGAAGCAGTACTCCCAATCGAGGTAGAGATCCCTTCACTAAGGGTGCTGATGGAAGCCGAGTTAGAGGAAGCTGAATGGGTACAAGCTCGACTCGACCAATTGAACCTCATTGAAGGAAAGAGATTAACCGCGTTGTGTCACGGCCAACTTTACCAAAAGAGGTTGATGAAAGCTTATGAGAAAAAGGTGCGTCCAAGGCAGTTTCGGGAAGGGGACTTAGTGCTTAAAAAGATTCTACCCATCCAAAAGGATCACAGGGGGAAGTGGACTCCAAACTATGAGGGACCTTACGTTGTGAAAAAGGCCTTCTCCGGAGGAGCTTTAATCCTAACAAGGATAGATGGGGAGGATCTGCCACTCCCTATAAACTCAGATGCGGTCAAAAGGTACTATGCTTGAGCGCACTTCCAAAATAACAAAAGAAAAGAAGAAAGAGAAAGAGAAAAAAGATGGCTCGCTAGGCTGAAAACCTGAAAAGGCGGTCTAGGCAATTAGAGCGACCCGCTAGGCTGAAAACCTGAGAAGGCAGTCTAGGCAAAAGTTAGGGTTAAAATACAAAAATGCAAACGAAGGAAGTGTCATCAAGCTAGTAAACTGGGGCAATGTTCAGTCTTGACTGGGGCAAATCATGTTCTTTGAAGCTGATTAATGGGTATTCGAGGTTAAATGCGGGATACTAGCTCTGGTCATTGTAGAAAGTGTCATTAAAGAGATGTGATTCCACATTATAATCTTGCTTGTTAAACTCGAGTTTCTTTATGATTTGTGATATTTACCTTGTACACCTTTCCATTCTCAATAAATGACATTTTCTTCTATTCCTGTCGTATACCTCTCACCTTTCATTATCAACTGTGTGCATTCATTATAATAAGCGTGTATTGAACTAGAAACATGTAATCATAAAAGCATTTAGATTTCTTTGAAGGTTTTAAAATTCGGGAAGAGCGTGGTGGTCTCCCGGCCAGGGATGCTGTGGAAAGGAAACAACGATTTCTCCATCCATCAGTACAATCATCACGGATGAAGCATGCCTTTAACAAACATGCCAAGAGTAATGGGCTTTGTTCTAGTTCATCCTCAAGCCCGCTGTGACCAAATCTTAAGGGTCAAGGATCAAGCAATGATTTGAAGAAACCAAATACCAAAAGTAAAGAATAAAAAGAAAGTTTTAAGAAAAAATCATAATGGTGTCATCAAAAGCATCTCTTGCATATCACACCATCTTTTTCATCAATTGCAAAAGCAGGTTTTACATCATGCATCATAACATCATTTTTCAGGCCAATCATTGCATTGCATTTGTTTGCCTCAGCGGATACCCGACTCCGCAAGTTTTGGTACCTTTCTTGTCGAGCTTCTAATGGGCGAACCATCCCATAAGCTCCTCATCTTTTGTTCGAGCTTCTAACGGGCAATCCACCCCGTAGGCTCTTTTTTTTGTTTCCGTTCGAGCTTCTAACGGGCAATCCATCCCGTAGGCTCTTTTGGTTTCTATTCAAGCTTCTAATGGGTAATCCACCCCGTAGGCTCTTTTTTGTTTCCGTTCGAGCTTCTAACGGGCAATCCACCCCGTAGGCTCTTTTTGTTTCTGTTCAAGCCTCAAGCTTCTAACGGGCAATCCACCCCGTAGGCTCTTCTTTAGTTTCTGTTCAAGCTTCTAATGGGCACTCCACCCCATAAGCTCCTTATCTTTTGTTCGAGCTTCTAACGGGCAATCCATCCCGTAGGCTTTTTTTTTTTTTTTTTTTTTTTGTTTGTTTCCGTTCGAGCTTCTAATGGGCAATCCACCCCATAGGCTCCTTATCTTTTGTTCGAGCTTCTAACGGGCCATCCACCCCGTAGGCTCTTTTTTGTTTCCGTTCGAGTTTCTAATGGGTAATCCACCCCATAGGCTCCTTATCCTTTGTTCAAGCTTCTAACGGGCAATCCACCCCGTAGGCTTTTTTTGTTTCTGTTCAAGCTTCTAATGAGCAGTCCATCCCACAAGTTTTTAGTTTGAGTCTCGGTAGGCAATCTGACCTTTGGGAATCTTATTTTCCCGGACAAAACCGAAGTTCAAGTCTTTACTCGTTTCTTATAACGATAAAAGGTAAACTACGGTTACACCTATTATTCCAATAAGAACCAAGTAAAGAGGGGCAGCTGTGAACACCCAATTTTGTCCGGGTTAATTAATCTTTTGATTAGGTGATCGGAAAAGGAAGAAAATTGAGTGGGCTTTGGCCCATAATCCCATTTTTGTTTAACCCACTTAAAAGCCCTTTTCTTGTTCAAAAAAAAAAAAAAAGAGAAAACGAAAATAAAAAAAAAATAATAATAGCAAATTGTAAAGGGGAGGGACGTGAGTATTCTCCTTCTGGAAGTCTTCCCTCCCCCTTTCTTTCTCTCCCTTTTGTTTTCTTTCACTTTATTCCCTTATTCTCCTAAGCAACAACAATGGCAGCTCTCTGGCACCTCTGCCTCCCCAAGGACAGGGAGCAAGGCTGATCTGCCCCCTCCTAAGGCACTGCATTGTACAGCAAGCTAACAGAATTTTTGGAATTATTCTCCTATCATTTTGTCTATAAATTCAGTAATTCACAGGGGAGAAGGGGGAGGAGAAACAAATCAGAATCAAAAAACAGAGAGAGCTCAAAAAAATTAATCAGAATCCTCCACCCACCTCCATCCTCAACTAAGGTCTCATCCCCATCACCATAGCAACAGAGACTCACTTCCTTCTACCAATACTAAAACAAAAAGGGAGAGGAAGGAGAAATACAGAGCACCTTGGGCCCCTCCCCTGCATAGTGCCGGCCGCCGCAAGCCCACCACCGACCACCGCAGCCCGAGTTCGCAGCCGCCGCTCCAACCGCCGTCGAACTCCAGCTGGCGACCCATCGCGAACAGCCTCTCCGCTGCAACCACCGCAGCGCGCTCGAGCCCACCACCGCCACCACAGTCCGCGAGCTCCGCCGTCTCCACCAGTTCGGCCACCACCGCTCCAAATGTCGCCGTCGCGGATCTGGGCTTTCCGCCGCCGTCGACCCCCGCCTCAGCAGACCCGCCGTCCAGCACCGCTCCAGACCATCGCAGCTCCAGATCTGAGCCCCCTCCGTCGAGCTCACTCCGGTCGCTTCGCCCAGCTCCAGCCGCACCGCGCGCCAGGGAGCACCGCCGCCGCGCGACCCGCTTCGCCCAGCTCCAGCCGCACCGCGCGCCAGGGAGCACCACCGCCGCGCGACCCGCTCCGCCTCGGCAGCCCCGTCCACAGCGAGCCCGATCCGCACCGCCGCCGCCGCCGCTCCCCGCGCGACGACCCCCTCTCCCCTGCGCGACTCACTCTCCCTTCTGTCTCTTTCTCTCACGCGTGGTAAATGGGGGAAGGCTCTTCCCAGAAGCCTTCCCTTCTGATCCTTTTTATTTCTTTTTATTTCTTTTTTTTGTTTTTTGTTTTTTTATTCTATTTTATTTTCATTATTTCCTCTGTTTAATTTTGTTATTTAGGTTTCTGGCTGTATTTGGTTTTGGTTTCTGTTTGGGCTTGGGTCCATAAGGTTTGTTGTGATAGAGTCCAATTTCTTCTTCACATGAGTTGAGGTTTTAGCAAAATAACGTACATATAGAAGTGAAAAATCCCTTTTTTTTTTTTTTAAAAAAAATTTGTTCAGAAGTAATAAAAAATAATAATCACTTTCAAAGAAATTCACGCAACAATCTACGACGTTGATGTATGAATTTTTCATCCTCAAGTGTCGCATGAATTGTAAGGGTTTATCGTATAGTTTTGCTATCTTTAACCCCGTGCAAGAGTGAATTCTTCTTTAAGTAAATATTTTTAAAATTCGCGCGACAATTTATGACGTTGATGTATGGTCTCCCATCCTCAAGTGTTATAAGAATTGTAAAGGTTTATCGTATAGCACTGCTATCTTTAACCTTGTGCAAAAGCGAACCAGTTTTGAAATAAAATCCTTTCTCGAAATCAAATCTTTTCCCAAAAACTAAAATCAACCAACCAACCAAACTTTTTCTATTAAGAACTACGTGGCTTTGAGTTTTCCATCGCACCGGGGAATACGTAGGAGCAGGATAATCATTCTGTCAAGCCAAAATTTTATTTTTCTTCCTTTTGTATTTATTTCCTTTTTTGTTTTAAAAATGGGGTAAAATAATACTTTTAAAGGTTATTAAAAATTTTGCACGATTAACTTGGGGTACCGTTCTTAGAACGGGTGACGTAGGGTGCTAACACCTTCCCTACTCATAACCGACTCCCGAACTCAAATCTCTGTCTTTTTTTAGGACCAGTTTTCCTTAAGTAATTGGGTTTTCCAAAGTTCTCCCAAATAAAAATTTTGGTGGCGGCTCCTCTGTTGTTTTTTTTTGAACCCCTCTCTTTTTCGCGGCGCCCGGACGGGACGGTCGCGACATTAACCATACAAAAACTAATACAACTACAGAAGAACTAATACAATTACTAATAATACAATTACAGAAGGTTAGGAGTAGTGCAGAGACTATGCACATTTTATTAACCTCCTACCCTTTTCAATAAGCCAAATTTACTGGGGGGAAATACGTATGAGTATAAGACACTAGGTAAGTTATGGTAATTATATATTGTTGCTGTCAGCTAATTACGCGACAATTGAGGTTGCTGGCTTGCTGCATTGTCCATTTCTATTGAAAAGAGCTTTATAACTAACAATTATACCTCCAGGCTGAAGGACACGACAACAAGATCTCACAAGACAAATTTGCAATAAGAAGCAAAACCTTGCCTATGGAACATGTCATCTTGTGCAGTTGTGCACGTAGAAAAATTATTTTTGTACAAAGTTAAGCACGAAAATGGATTCTCCACCGTCATTTCTTTATTGCATGATATCTTAATAATAGATTAATTTTTATATAAGCAAATATATTAAGACAAAATTGATTATATGAGATCCTAACCATGAATTACGATGAATTTGTGAATGAAGAAAATCCTTGAATATAGGGAATCCGGATTCTAACTTCAACTATTCAAGAAGAGCTCTCTCTCTTAATTGTCTGAATACTTTTAAAATAATAAAACTTAAAAAGTGAGTTTTCTTATGCTCAAACACTCACAAATCAACCAACGCTGAAGCGCTAGTTGCATCTGATTGAGTTTTGCTCTCTGCTTATAGAGCACATAAGCTGAAATTTGGATGTCTACAACCCAAAAAGCAATTTGGAAATTTTTGAATTTGAGTGTCGAAGCAATTTGGCCTGTCATAAATGAAGGGTTGTATCTCTCGATGGAAATCTTCTGTCCCATTTTTCTGTAACATTCTTTGTCCCTCACTATTGACATGTTATCACTTAATAAAATAAAATCATAATTCATTAACACTTATGCACATCCTTAGCCTTTCATTGGCGGTTGGAGGTGGGGGAGGTGGCCAAGGAGGGATGAAGATCTCATCATGTCCCATTTTGATGTATCACACCATGTCCCAATCAATAATATTTTATCATGTATTTTACTTTTTCAATATTAAATAAAATTTTAACTTATATGACAAAATAATATTAATTGAAACATAGTGTATTTACCAAAATGGAACAGGAGATCTTCATTGGCCAAGAGATATTGGTTTCCTGTTGTGAGGACAACTTTTAAACTCTAAAACTTTTGGACAAATACCAAAAACTATCAAATTATTTGTATATCAATGTTGATAAAATGGAGGGTTCAGATTCACCAACTTTAAGAAGCATGAGTGTACCACTTTAGTAAGGTGTATCATAGGCACATCCTATGTAATTAAGTTTATTTTGATTTACTATTAGTGTAAGGTTTGTTACCTTGTCAATTAAATATACATCATCATTTCACATGTGACTTTTAAGGTAGAGTTTAATTGCTGTATATTGGATAATGTAAAGTTTTTTACATTATCAATCAATTATCAATAATGTTATAGGTGACTTTTAAGGTAGTTAAGATAAGATGAGTTGATTTTTTTTACTAATGTGAAAACTTGTTATTGGATATCAATGTAAAAAGATTTTACACTGTCAGTATATGACAATTAAACTCTTTAAGATATTTATTGTAAAAATCAAATATTTTCAATAATATGTTAATATATGATTAGTTGATAGTATAAGAAAAATTTAAACTGCCAATTGTAGTTAAATCCTATGTAATTTTTTTTTTGGTGTTTAAATCCTATGTAATTTTAATGCATTGCCTTTGTTTAAATAAAACATGATTTTCCTTAAAAATAATTGGTCGTGTTCTAGAATAAAATCAGATCCAAAGAGTTTATTAATCCTGCATAAATTTCCAGTAGGAGGTGACATATTCTTTTCGCTAGAAACCAGGGGTATTTAAAAAGAACGATTTATCACTATAATAATCGGTGCAAACTATAACACCAGTTCATTACTATTTACTAAACATAATTTTGAAATGAAAATGGTGTTTGTTTGGTGTAGAAATTAGATTTAATTTATATATATCGTTAATATAAAGATTTTTTATAATGTCAATCAATCATAAATTATTATATTATTTAAAATATTTGACTCTTATTCTATCTAACTTAAAAATAATTTATAGCATAAATTTTTTTTGACCAAATTTATGACATAATTTGTTATTTATTATTAGTGTAAAAAATCTTACACTAAAATTAACGCATCAATTAAACTCTTCAAAAGTACTAGTAACTGCTGAATAACAAAACTCTTGGTACATACATAAAAAATTGTGCACCACTTTCTTTTTTCAATCTTGATACTCGTTGGGACATCTTTTTACATTTATCTGTTTTATGTTTTACATCTAGCTATTTCAACCTCACATCTGTTTTTTGTGATGTGCTATAGATGATTGGTGTTAGTTGTGGTGTCAATCTAATTAGGATGACAATTTAACATTGTGATGCTTTTACATGCCACTTTGAATTAAAAAAAAAACTTCACATATGATATATTATAGGGTTAAATATGTTTTTTGTCCTCATAAAATGAATGAATTTTGGTTTTGATGCATGTAAAAAATTTTCTTTAGTTTTTGTCCCTCTAAAATCTAAAATTACTATTTTTGGTCCCTACTGTCATGTTGCATCTATTAACTATTTATGTGTCCAACAGAAGGTCATATGGTCATCCTAAGAAACACGTAATGACCTCTGTGATGTTATGTTAGTATATGATTCCCCAAAAATTTCCTTGAATTCTAAAATGAATTATATTTATCTACCCTAAAATGAATGGTAGGGACTAAAAACAGTGATATTAAATTTTAGAGGGATGAAAACTAAATAAAAACATTTTACAAGGATCAAAACCAAAATTTTCTCATTTTATAGAGATCAAAATTAGTAATTTCATATTTTAGAGGGTTGAAAACCAAAGAAATTTTTTACAGGGACCAAAACCAAAATTCGATCATTCTCTAGGAACTAAAAACATATTTAACCCTATATAATACTACCTCCGGTCTAATATAAGATACAAAATGATCTTTTTTTTTAACATTGACCAATTTTTAAGCTAAATTCCATTTTTACTTTTATTTATTGTAAGACTCATATTAAAGAGACTCAATAATTCCCCATGCAAGTGTTTTGGATTAGTTGATTCACCATTTACTCATTGATCAAATAGCATGATGCTTGAATTTAGGAATAAATAAGTTAGTTGAATTAAAAGTAGTTAAATATAGATATTTGTGAAATAAAATTTAAAATAAATTGATTTCAATAATTTTTTTTGGTCTTGATAAATTAAGGTTTTATCTCTTTTATTCAGGACGGGAGATAGTAGATTTTAACTTCGATCATAAAACAATATGGCGTATCTCACGGGTATCAATCAAAGTGCCAAAGTGGTAATAAAAACATTTTTGTTTTCCTACATCTTTCTTAAACTCATACTTGTTTGTAAAAAACAAAGAAAGAAACAAAATATGTATTAGAAATTCGAAAATGTGTTAATATTGTTTTATTACTTAAAAAAAAAAAAGAGTATCAGAAGTCTGTGATTGAAAGAGGTGCAAATTTTGATTGGTATGCTCTGTCAGTTGATTGATTGATATGCATTGTCAGTGTAACGAAGGTTGGATCATCAATTGGTAAGGATACAACTCATATCTCACAAGGATGTGAGTTTGAATCTCACTGCCTATGTGAGAACTTTTTTGGTGGGTAATCTGTAAGTATCCCTGTAAGTGTTTTTTGAGCCGTAAGGCCTGTCCTGATCCTGATGAATCCCAGGGACCCAACTCACCCGAACTTTTCTCTACCAAAAAAAGAAAGTGGTGCAAATATCAATTGATATTTAGTTCCAGCCATCTGTACATATGCATAATTGTGCTTAAGTAACAATATTTTTTGTCTTCAAGTTTTTGTGTGAACTAATTTTAGTTGAGGCACTAAACTAGAAAGGGACGCCATAGATCGGTAGATTCTAGGGTGTGGTACCTAAATAGGTGCCTCGCCCGTAAGGAAGGAAATTGACCCGATATTGAAGGTATCATTAATTATAGGGGTAGGTGGATATGCGTATTGGTGATGGTGTTGCTCAGTGTAGAGCTCCTTTGCTGGGTGTGGCAAGTTTTTTCCTTTTGTTAGGTTTCTCTGCATTATTCACTTTGCTGGGTGTGGCAAGTTTAGAAGATGACTGGTATATAACAACTTGAGCTGGGTGTTGACATTTTTTCCCCTTCTTACCTGATATGTGTCAAAAAAAATTGTGACTTGCAGGCACCCCACATGTTAAAACTTAGTTATAACCCTAAAAAGATTAAAAAGAAAAAAAATGCTTGGAGGCGTAGATGGAACACGGTGCTTTGTGACTTATGAGTTATGAATGGGAATGATTAATGATTAGAAGCTAACAAAAGCTAATTTTGAGTTATTATTTCTATCTTTAGGATTCCTTGTGCTGTCTATTTCCATTATTGGGTAATTTTGAGTCATAAAAGGGTATTCTTCCTTCAAGACTTCCATGGATGAGGATGATGATAATAAAGGAAGGAGAATTGGATCTATTTTCATGTCTGCAAAAGCTGGATCTTACAAGGGAGATGAACCTTTGTGTTTGCAATTTTCATCATCCCCTGTAGTATAAGCCTTTACGAGCTCCGATTTGAAATCGACGTTGGATTGTTTCAGAAAGATAAAGAGGGACAAATTGAACTTGTCTTACCAGTAACAGATCATGTTTTATTTTTTGGAGGAATAAATCTCCATCATTCATTTGTTTAATATTAAATCCATTGGTTAAATTTGCTGTAGGGAAGAGAAAGTGTTACTTGGGAGCTTGCAGGGAAGAGGAGGGCTTGCAGGGCAGAGCGTAGTGGTCCTCGCGGTGGTTCTCTCGATGGGTGAAGAGACGGCCACACGAATAATGCAGGTGAGCTTAGAGTTTGAGAGGGTTGCGGTGGTCCTCACGGTGCAGGGACGGTGGCAGTGGTGAGTGAGAGTGGTGAGTGAGAGTGGTGTTTGGGGGAGGAGGGAACTTAGGTCGCAGAGGAGGGGAGGAGAATATTATTTGATATGTGAGAGTGCGCGAGGAGTTACGTAATTGGGAGAGAGAAATATTTAGGAAAAGGAGAATAGACAACGTTTCCTTAAGGAAGCGCTATCTATCTTAAGGAAGCGTTGTCTATTCTCCTACCTTAGATCACGCTTTCTTGAGGAAGCGCTATCTATTCTCTTCTCAGACTTTTACTAGCGCTTCTTCAAGGACGCATTATCCCCTAAGATAGCGCGTCCTTGAAGAAGCGTTATTGAAAATCTTTCGCCTCATTTTAAATAACTTTTTAGTGAAAAACGTTATTGAATGTGCGCTATATAATATATAATCCGGTATAGTGTTCGCGGATGTAGCATTTACTAAGATACTTCACCCTAGACAGCACCCCATATATCACAAAATCATGTATTTTAATGAAATTTAATTTGGTTCTACGGAAGACATTAATTCAATATATGACAGCTTCATGGAAGGCAGGGAAAGTTTCTACTTTGAGCTGGAAGGCAATTACCAAAAATGTCTTTTACATACAGGAGCTACAACTTTACTTAATGCTATTTCCGGACACATTATATGACAGTTAGACCCACCAACATCACCACTTACATTTTGACCTTTCCATAGTCTCAGTCATAGACAACATATATAATTGACAAGTGCTTCTAATTGTGCTAAAATAATTCATAATGAATGAACAAATAATGATTCGATTTTTGTTCACGAGTTCATTCATTATGAATTGGATGGCGCTCTTTCATTCTCAATCTTACGAACTACAGTGTACATGAAAAATTGAAAAGGAATACATTAAGTTATTATTTGTTTGGCTAAGATTTTGGACAATCCAAACTTGATTTTAGGTTAGTAAAAGTGATTTTGGGGATTCTAAAAAATTTGTTTACAAAATTGTGTCAAAAAAATTTGATTTTGGGTTAGGTAGAATTGATTTTAAGAGAGAACAAAAAATCCTAAGTATTTTTATTTTGAGTCTGTTTAATTGAGATTATTAAAAAAAAAAAATTATATTTACACCTCAAATGTGATTTTACTTTGAGTCTGTTTGATTGAAATTATCCTCACTGCAAAAGTGAGAAAAACACGTCCCAAGCAATGTTTTAAAAGTCAAACCGGAAATCGAACTGGCGAAACCTTCAGGTCATGGTTCAATTGGTTCAACCGATTCAACCAACGGTTGAACCAATGACTAATAAATAAATAAATTATAAAATGCTGCACATAAATTCAATTAAATACTATAATTTTAAGAGTAAAATTAAATATGATAATATTATGGTTTGTTACTAGATGTTAGGTTTCGGTAAAGGGCCAACAATGTTTTACTCTCTGTTTCCATCTACTCCACTCTCTCAAATGACGATTCATGCATTCACTATTTCTATCTCTCTCCTACTTATATTTGTCAACATTTTTTTTTTTATAAAGCAATCAAGGGATGGGATTACAAGAGAAACATGTTCAATAGCTAGCATTTTTTTGACTACAGGGACTTTAGGATTCACTGACTGCAGTGAATCCAGGTCCCTCTCTATCATCTCCCTCTCATCTACCCTTTTTATTTTCATCTACCCTTCTCTATCATCTTTGGTTTGGAGCAGCCGGCAACGTGAACACAGGTGGCGGTGTGTTGGAGAACAACTGGTTGGTAGCAATGCGACGGTGTGTAGGGTTGTCGACGTTAGCGGTGGGAATAGGCTAGGTCGAGTTAGGCCCTGACATAATAGGCCTGGTATGTGTTCCAATCTCAAGACTCGAGCCTGACCTATTAGGCTGATATAAGCCAATTTTTAAGGTGTGACCTAACCTACTTTAAAGCCTAATCTGGGTTGAAAGCCTATTTAAAGACCTATTTTTCAATAAGGTCTTTAAATATGTCTTCACCTATAAATATGTCATATGTCTTCACTTGTAAATAGGCTTGCAAGCCACTAATAATAAAGAGGTCGGCAGGCCTGCACTGATAAATAAGTCGCTAGGCCTTCACAAGTAAATATGTAAGTATGCCTTTACATTTGAATACACCAATACGTTTTTACTTTCAAATATTATAAACAATATATTATATTATTATAATATATTAAATTATATTTTATATAAATATTTATATGTGTGTTAAATAGATCGACCTATTAGGCTTTTTTTTTAAAGTCTTTAGCCTGACATATTTAGCTATTTAAACTTTTTAAAAAAGGTTTGGCTTGACCTTTTTGTCAAATATGCTAGGTCGGGATAGGCCTTAAATAGGTTGGCCATAGGTCCCTAATAAGCGGTCTGGCCTATTCTCACCCCTAACTGTCGTCAATGACGTGGGAGAACCGCGACGGGGGGAGCAACGTGATAATGGGGCTGGGTTGTCATAGTGTCGTTGGGAGCCTCTCTGATAGGGGTCTCTAGGAGCGTAAGGAAGCAACATGATGGGGTGAGGGTTTTCAATAAAAGTAACATTACTGTTTGGCATGGTTATCAAAACCGGACTGGCCGGTCCGACCGGTGAATCGGACCTGGTACTGGTCCGGGCTACCTAGGGAACCGGCTATGAATAAAATCGGCCAAAAACCGCTCGAATAGGATAAAATCGGTTATTCACCGGTTACCTCCGGTTTCACTTTATACTAGTTTTTTCAAAGAAAATGGGGGAAACGACGTCATTTGAAAACTTAGGACATCCTCTTCATAGGAGTAGACGCACCATCTGGCATCTCCAGTCATCGGCACGGGCGCACCAGAGCAAATTTGTCTTCCATTCTTCCTCCTCCTTGCGGTCTGGACTTTGGTTCGTCTTCTTTTTGCTCGGTTTCGGTGCGAAAACTGGGGAATCGAGAAGCTCATACGAGAAGTGGAGAAACGAGAAGCTTGTTGGCTTGCTGCTGTCTTCGTCCATGCGAAGGAGATAACGGTGCAAGGAGGAAGGCGGTGAGAAGAGAAAGAAGATGAAAAGAAAAAAGAAGGGACGAAAAAAAAGAGGAGGTGGAGGGTTTGGATAGAGCTGGACGGGCAATAGATTATAGAAGAGAGTATATGCAAGATGAAAAAATAAGAAATGGACGGACAGAGAGAGAATATGAATTATGAACATTGGAAAGTTGGAATCAGCATTAAAAAAGTATTGGAAACTTTAATAAGAAGAGAGAGAATATGCAATTTAGCATTGGAAAATTAAAAGGCTATTAAATCTGCATTAGAAAACATTAGAATTTATTTTCTTTTTTTGAAAGGAACATAAGAATTTATTATTAAATATATTATATATTTAAAATATATATTTAATTAAAACCGGTTCAACCACAGTTTGATCACGGTTGGACCAGTGAACCGTGAACCAGTTGAATGACTTGTCCGATTTTGCAAAACCACTCCCGATTCATGGTTCACACGGTCCAATCCGGTTTCATTCGGTTTTCCAGGTTCTTAACGATTCAATATGACATCCATTTTTTTGGGAGTGATCGAACCGGAGACACGGCTGGTTCCTGGTTCATCCGGCTGAACCGATCGGTCCGGTCTGATTCTTACAACGTTGTTTTCGAGACACTTTTTTCAAAAGGTATGTGAGAGGAGCTTTTAAACAACATGATTTTAAAACGTGATTTAATATTGAGAAATCTAAAACAAACATATCTCAACTAAACAAAATCAATTCTTGTAAGTTATGAAGTCAATTTTAAAATATCATTTTTTAACCTTAATTTTTTAACATCAATTCTTTCAAAATTAATTACATCAAAATCCAAAAGAAATGTACTGTTACGTGGTTAGTTTTGGTACAACATAAAACGTTTCATGATTCTAGAATGCTGGGAGCTGGGAGTGGTGATCACGGCACTTTTGGTGGTGAAGGGGGTGAACTCCATATATATATATTTGCCCCACGTGCTATTCGTAATGGTTATTGATCCACGCCTTCCATAAATAAAGTGAACACCGTTTCAATTTTTTTCTCGTTTAAAGCTTTTCATGGTGGGGACTCCGGACTTGTCTGATCGATGATGAAATGGAGTTGGATCGTCCTGTATCCAAAATCATTGTCCTTGTCTCTCACTCTTTTCCATGGTTTTCACCATCTCACTGCTTTATTATCATGTTGGTTATCATTATTATTAGAGCATACTCTCTCTCTCTCTCTCTCTCTCAACAAATTATTAGTATAAATATTTAATTTTATTTAAAAATATAAATTATATTATTGAATGTTAATTCTCAAATATACTTTTTTTCCAAAAATAAAATGGAAGTTCAAGTATATTTATATGGCCTGAGCATCTATAAATTGAAAAGAACTTTGATCAAAACTTAAGACAAAAGTTATTAAAATATATTATTGAGTTAAAAACTTATTCATAAACATTCAAGAAAGTAATAACAGAGTCAAAATTATATATATAAATAATTTTTCATGTCATAAACACGTCCACATAAGTTGACAACATAGATTAAAGTGATAGGTTTTTTTAACACTTTTTATTTTATTTACACCACTTATATGTAAATATTAAATTACATACAAAACTAAATAAAAAGAATTTTTCTGATAAAAAAAGATTTTTATTTTGATGCATCATCAGTGTCAATTTTTTTACATTATTAATTAATCATATATTTTCATATATGTGTGACTCTTGAGGTTATTATTGTGAGAGTCTAATATTTTTAATAACATATTAGTATATAATTGGATGACAAAATATAATTTTGTTTTTACGGTGGTTGTGCATCAAAATTAATTCCAAATAGAAACCCACTAACATTGCAACAAACTAACAAAATAAAATTAACTCATGTAATTATTAAATTTTGAATTTATTATATTTATATTTATATTTATATTTATAAAATTATAAGTCTATTTTTTTGTATGCATAAGGGTACCCCCAACCGATAATCAGAGACTAATCCCTTTCGAGACGTAGAGATCACCTTATTATAAGTCTATTTAAATCAAATTATTTTGCACTTATTTTTTTTTTTTTTTGTTAAAATAGCTTTTTGAAGACTATTTTGATGGTAATTTTTATAAAAATGAAATAAGCTAAATTAATTATGTGTTGGATAATTTATCTATTAGATTAAAATCTTATAAGGTCATATGTTAGAGAAAATAACTCATGCAAAACAATTACAACAAACAACATTGGTGCAAAAGTAATTATCCTACGAAGAGTTTTAACAACAAATGACTCTAAGTGGCCTTTTGTTTTGAGAAGAAAATAATTTTTAATAAATCTTTGGTATGCAAATAATAAAAAAAAAATCAAGAACAGTCATATTACATTTGCCAAAACCTGTATTTTCTCATGAACAATTATTTGTTATATTATCAAGAGTGACATCCTAAAAAAAATTGATTGTTAAGGAGAATGAAAAATTATGCATGCTACACTAAAAATATTTTCTACAATGAAATTTTTATTGAACTCTCTTAATATAATTATCATTGATTTATTTCATCGTGTTCAATACAACATA
The DNA here is from genome assembly GCA_039655645.1 of Ammopiptanthus mongolicus. Taxonomy (NCBI): domain Eukaryota; kingdom Viridiplantae; phylum Streptophyta; class Magnoliopsida; order Fabales; family Fabaceae; genus Ammopiptanthus; species Ammopiptanthus mongolicus. Next base: position 80,462,105 of record CM077349.1, on the reverse strand, counting down.
TTTTCAATGTATTTAAACTATAATCTTTTTGATACCTTTTTTTATTAAAATTAGACATATAAAATCTTATAAATTTATAATATGAATAACTCATCCATCGCAGGACAATATCTCTAGTTAATTTGTAAGAGCATCTCCAATGATACAATTTATTGAAGTTGCTTAATTTATCTTTTTATGGGTCCCGTCATGTTTACACCATCATTTTTTACTTTATACTATTTTAAGCAAGTTTACGCTTCAATGATGTAATTATTAAAAGTTCACCAAATATGTTCCACAAGTTATCCCACATCTTTATTTACATGAATTTTGTTACTATTTGAAATATTAACCGATTTGTATTTTTCTCTTTCTTTTTTTTATTGTGGTTCTTGTATAAGAACAAATTGCTTTTATAAACAATCGTCCTTATATATAACATCCACATCAGTTTGCTATAATATTACAACTAGGGGTGGGAATAGGCTAGGTCGAGCTAGGCCTTGACAGACCTGGGCCTGACCCGTGTTACAATCTCAAGGTCTGAGCTTGACCTATTAGACTGATATAAGCCAATTTTTAAGGCTTGATCTGGCCTACTTCAAAGTCTGGTCTGACCTGAAAGCCTATTTAAAAGCCTAGTTTTCAACAAGACCTTTAAAAATGCTTCCATCTGTAAATAGGTCATATGCCTTCACTTGTAAATAGGCTTGTAAGCCTCTATTGATAAAGAGGTTGGTAGGCCTATACCGGTAAATAGGTTGTTAGGCCTTCACAAATAAATATGCAAGTAGACTTCTATCTTTAAATGGGCCAATAGACCTTTACTTTCAAATGTTATAAACATTATAAATAATATATTATAGTATTATATATTAAATTATATATTATATATATATGTGTGTGTTAAATAGACCAACCTGATGAGCCTAATAGGCTTTTTTTAAAGCCTTAGCCTGACCTTTTTAGCTATAAAAGCCTTGACCTGACTTCTTTCTTAAATAGGCTAGGCCATACTAGACCTTAAATATGTTAGGCCATAGACCCCTAACGGACGGTCTGACCTATTCCCACCCTTAATTACAACCCAACAAGAACCTATCCTTAATTTTTATTTTTCTTATTATTACTATTATTATGGGCTTCAATTGTAAGTCTTTTCAGTTTTACAACAAAGATCATTTTGCACTTACATATATTGTAAGTTGTACCAGTTTGGGTGGCCAGTAGCACATGCACCTAACCCTAGAACCATCATCTCCACTAAATCACATGGTAGGGATTAGCAATTGAAATATATTGGTAGTGGCAATGTGCCAATGCTCAGCGAATGATAATTCATGAAATCCAGAAAATATTTGCTTTGGATTTGTCCACCGATTAGATAAAAGGTGAAAAGGTTGGAGAGGGGTCCAAATTAATGTCCGTACTATGTTTGGAAGCTGATGACTCTGTTGTACATGACTACATATCCATGGCCATGGGTTTCTGGAGTCTTACTTTAGATGGTTAATAATTATCTGGCTGATAACATAAGGACTTTTCTGTAATCACTGATAAAAAGTAAAAACAGCTACTTGCTAGAAACCAGGTCCTTTTGTATTATTACTTTTACTTTGGGGCTGCATTAAGCTTTGTGATGTACCTTGTCACAGCCAGAATCAGTACTACTTGATGATGCATAAAAAACTAATCAAATCTCCATCACTATTATTGGGCTAATGATATTTTAGGTGATAAAAGGAAATTAATTAGAATCATAGCTAGCAAGCAAGAAGCAAAGATTAATTTTTGGTGTGCTTTCCTAATCCGAAATTTAAGTATTGCTAGTGAGTGAACAACCAAATGGCCTGTTAAGCCGCCAAGTTGGATATATACCAAGTTTGTCTTGTAATTACAAGACATGATATTGTGTCAATGTAGCTAAATGGAGGTCACTGCAGAAGCTAACAAATGAGACTAAGACAGGTTACCTTACTATTGCTCCATAAACAAAAGCAAAGTAGAAATTCATGAGCAGAAAGAGGCCAATAGAAAATAAAAGGGTAATTAACTTGGGACAAGGCCATAGAAAAAAAATAACAGGAACAGAACTTTGATAATTAACTTGTGCTGTGACCATTACTTTCCGGGTAAGAAGATAAAGGGACCCCATTCCCTTCAGTCCAAAAATCTTAATTGCTCGTGACACACCATTTTGTTTAGTAAGTATTAAAATATAATATATCTTGGTGACCAAAGATGTCCACTAGTTTTATATTATTTTTTGGTAGGTAGGGTATAAGCCCGGCCCAAGGATAAAGCAAGTGAAGCCCTTGCTTTAGGCCTCTAAAAAAACAATTTTTTCTTTTAAAAAAAACTCATTGTGTATCTTTTTATATTATCTTTTTAATATCTTTGGTATATCAATAAACATAAGTTAACCTATTTGGTATAAAAAGTTACTATTAGCTGCAAGGTCCAAGGATCAGGGATGCGTTTGGGTAAACAACTTAATTAAGGGTTTATTCAATAAGCACTTTTTTCAAATAAGCTAAAAACAACTTATTTTCATAAGCTTCTCTGACAAGCTTATGGAAAAAAAGCTAAAAAGAGCTCATGGAAAGATCATAAACTATTTATATAAGTCTAATTCCATAAGCTATTTTCATAAGCTCTTCCAAACGCACCACAAATCCTCATTTTGCACAAAATAATTAATTTTGTATGAAAAAATTATTTTCTAAAAAGGTCTCACCAATTGAGTTTGCTTTAGGCCTCAATAGGTGTTGAGCCGGTCGTGATAGGGCATTCAGTTTTATTCCTCCGAGCATTTTGGATTTGAAGAGCTTAGTTGCTGAGTAAAATTTTGTATTCTATCCACTCATATATATGTTCAACTTTTGAGTTCCTTAGGATGAGAGTTAAATGTTTAATGACCTGATAAAACATGATTGAATGCTAGCATATTAAAATTAAATCCTTATTTAAATATGCCATTCACTTGTTTACATGTTGTAAAACATTCATTTCTGGAGTTGCGAATCCATTCCATGACTACATGATACTGATCTTGAATCAAACGCTCGTCTCACGATTTAAATTTTGTAGCATATCTCCATATCGTTAACTATATTCAGATATTCTCCTAATACGATGCTCATTCTATTGATTAAGTACATGTAACAAATTATAGTTACTGTAAAATATCAACTAAGTCTATGAAATTGTCACAGTTAGCCTTTGAGTTTACAAAAAGATAAATTAGTGCTTGACTTAAATAATTAATCACCAATCAATTTAATCCCAGACGTTAGTTAGTGTCAATTACGCGTAAAATGTTAGAACCAAAATATGAATGGTTTATGACCCCTCAAAGTTTTAATGATTAACAAATTATTATATGTTTATAAAAATAGTTTAAGTTTAGTTATTATATCCATAAGGTCAAAAGATCTTTTCTATGCCTCTGACTTCAGATAGATTCTCAATGAACACTACGCTTCAGCGTCCAAAGCTACATATAGCTCATACTGGACTATAAGCTCAAAGCATTCTCTGCGTTCAACAGTATAATATGGTTCTCAAATTGTCTGCGTCCAAAGAAGATTATGTGGATCGTCCACCTGGTCCTTGGACTTCATTCTTTGAAGGATAAGTGTCTTGCTTCCAGAAGTCACAAGCATATTTTATTGAGCGTTCAATCTTTTATATTACTTGTGCGTCCACTAACTTTATTTTGCAGATGACGTGGCACATGTTTCAAAAGTCTTTAAAAGATCACAAAAGAAAAATATCTTTATATAAAGACAAAACAAAGTGCAACGTTGTACACGTCGGGCCGTGTAAAGCAAAAAGCATGACGGCCAAAAAGTAAACGACAATCTGCTCTGAATAATCTGCTACAAACTGCAATCACTGCTATTCTGTCAAAAGCAAACATACCTCACTGCTTACAAAGAAAGGACAACTATGAACAGAAGACAGCTTGCAAATGGACATGCGTCTAACGGATATTTCACTAAGTCTAAACGGACATATTTTCTACCGTTTGAAATCCGGAAGATAGTCAAGATTATTTGAAGACCATCTTTTGAAGAAATGACACACACAAGAGAGAATTTATACGCGATTCAACTTTCATTCAAAAAGATATCACTACTCTCTAGTCAAAGATCTATAATCTTTCATATTCTTTCTTTGTAAAGTTGCAAACAGATTTAAAGAGCTAAATCTTGTAATATCCTCACACTTGAGTTTGTAGAAAGCTCAAAACTCTTCTCAAATCTTAGGATTGGTTGAGCCTGAAGAGGCTTCTCTGTAAAAGAATACTTGGAGCCTGGAAAGATGCAGAATACTTGGAGTTGTAAAGTCAGGAGTGACTAGGAAACAACTTGTGGAAAGTGCTAAGTGTTTTAGTGGAAAAACCTTCTGGAGGAAGGGACAGGACGTAGCTCTTCGATTTGTAAGAGTAAACCAGGATATATCTCTGCGTGAATCTCTCTATCCCTAATCTTTTCAAGTTTATTTATTTACTAACTTGGGGATTGAAAACAAAGTTTCTCAACATCTTTGGAAAACTTGTTTTCTACGTGTCTTGTTTAACATCCTGCTTGCTTAAAATGCTTTTGAAAATTTTTTTATAAAAAAAGGGTTTAAGAAACACAATTCATCACTCATTTCTTGTGTTTCTTTGTTTCACTTTTCAGTTGATATTAGAACTCAGCCTCTGGATTGACCATTTAGCTATCATAGGTATCAAGTTAGCACTTAAGATACTGGATGAGATACTACATGAGATATTCTATTAAGTGTAAATACACACTTAATGTCAGGGATCAAATGAGCTGACGATTGACCAAGTTAGGGACTAATTTTTCTTTTCATAAAGTTAGGGACTAATATAACTGGTCATAACAATTAGAGGGACTAAATTAATATTTTACTCATTATACTTATATCTTGAATTGTGTGTCTCATCTCTTTTAATTAAAAATTATTTGTTTTACGTAATTAATAATACTTTATTATATGGAAAGTTAGGATCCTAAAACCTAAACTCAATTCTCAAAATTGAGCCCGTGAGTGGTTTAAAAGGTCCATTATTGCCAATAGAAGAAGCCCATCAAACTCAAATACAAAAGCATTGAGCCTAAACAACACCGTTACATCGGCTATATTGAAGAGAGTATAAGCTGGGTATAATAGATCTTACAACTTTCCTGCATGGGGTATAGGAAATTGTTTGGGTGATGCTAATGGTCCCGTGCCAACGACACGTCCGAAACATATTGTTAGGCCAAAAATAACATAACAAAAAAAGGTGAGAGCCCATCCATCTCATTCTTAAACGGCAAGTCGTGTTTAGATGAAATGATATATCATCAATGTTTTTTTTTTTTTTTTTTTTTTTTTTGTGTACAAGGTATCTTCAAAATCGATAATCGGAGATTAATCCCTTTCAAGATGCATAAATTATCAAAGTAAATTTTATCTCTTTCAATAAATTTTTTTTCATATACACGATGAAACCTCCGATAATATGCTCTCGACTACTTTACATTTATATCATCAATGTTCTGCTTGGCATTCCTGGAGTGTTTAAACATCTAAAAGTCGTTGTCTCATAATCCCAAACGATACGGGGACAGTAATAATTGATTCTTTCTTTTAAAAACTGTAAACACAAATATCATTGAAGCATGAGAATCCTTTATGTTTTAGGATTTGTTTGGAAGCTGAGAGGAAAAGGGAGATGAGGGATTTGAGGTGGAAGTGATGGAAAAAGATGTTGGGAATAGAGGATAATCGTCTATGTTGCATGGAGGTTTGTTTTTCAAAACAAAATCCCTACAAATGAAAGAATTAAAAAAATGATTTAGAAAAGGATTTTGGAGGGATTTTAAAAATTTTTTACATTATTTTTTCTTTTAAAAAACTTTTAAATGTCTTTCCCTCCTCTCTTTTCCCCTCCCAACTCCCAAAAAAACCATTAAGATGTGATTTGGTTCAAATAGAGTTTCTAATCTTCCAATTGACTATCAAATAATAGCCAACAAAATGAAGAAAGAAAGAACGTATAGTGCTCCCTCTTTGATGGGACGGGGAGTGTCCATGTACATAGATAGATTACTTAACCAGCCTTATTTGATACAAGACGCAGTTAAGAACAAAAAAGGCATAAAATCAAGAGGATGGTTTCTTTAGCTGCTCAATTACGACAACATCTATGCACACTGCACGTTTCATTTTTCGATTTTATCTGATTATTTCATGTCCTCAATGAAGTGAGTCCAAATTAGCGTTCACGGCACGTTGATCCGGATAAGTAAGTGAAGCATCAAGTTTTCTTTGGCTTTTTAGTCACCCCAACATGGACTCATTTCTAACGGACACTAGTTGGAGTGCTTATCTTAATAAGCAAGGGTGCTTGACAATTTTCCAGCGTTGGAGTGAGGTGCTTCACTCACTTTTGAGAGGTGTTTAGAGTGCGTTTGGACGAGTTTATAAAAACCTTATTAGAATAATTTATGGAATTAAACTTATATAAATAGTGTATGAAAATAATATATGATCTTTTCATAAGTTCTTTTTAGCTTATTTTCATAAGTTTGTCAGAGAAGTTTATAAAATAAGTTGTTTTTAACTTATTCGAAAAAAAACTTATTGAATAAGCGTTTAATTAAGCTGTTTGTCCAAACGCACCCTTATATAAGTATCAATGCTTATACAAGCACCAATGCTTAAAGGGATAAAGTGGGCCAGTTATAATTTTATAATTTTATTATTTCATAAATCAAATAATTATGACTTAATAAATAAATTGTTGATGAAATGTAAGGATGTGGGGTAATTGATGGGCCATATTTAATAAAAAATTTCAAGGTGCTAGGTTTGAGAGATAAAGTGTTTAAATTGTAAAAAATAAAAATAAATTACATATACAGGTGAGACATACTTAAGATCTCCTAAAAGTAAAATGCGGGGCATTGGATTAGAGATGCTTTGAGAGTGATATCCCAAAGTGGGACATCTCATCAAATTAGAAAATATCTCATTGATGTTTGCAATGTAAAGAATTCTAGTTGGAATTCCCAATTATGAATTGGCACCTATTTATTTTTTTTTTTTTTATATTTTACGAGTATTTATATTTGAATTTACAAAATGCTTATAGGTAAAATCTAATAATCAAACTCAACCATAGCGAGTGTGAGTGAAATGTTTGACTAGATGTGCCAACTCTCGTTGGCGGTTTACACAATTTAAATTAAAATTACATTTTTTTTAATGTCACTAAATTTATAAATTCGATACATCTTATCAATTCAATTTAAAATATTAATTTGGAACAAAGTAATTATGTAAATGCAATTAATTTACTATGATGTGGTTGATCCGAGTAGTAACAAACTTGGACCCCTTAAGCAAAGGGTCAGGGGTCCAACCCATGACTCTTGTGTATGAAAAAACTTTAGTTGAAAGGAGACAACCCTTAAGTACCGTCCAAATTTTTCAATAGAAATTAATCATTATTTTCAACAGTGAATACTTCTTATCAATAATATGATAAAAGAAAAAGAACAAATTGTTGTACAAAATTAAATTAAACAAGTATTCTGATTAAAAAATAAAACCAACTAAATGCTACTTATACAAAATAAAAAAGCTGTGGATCGATGAGACTCGTTATTTGATGTTCATACTACTTACATAATAATTCTTACATTCACGATTGAATAAACCTCTTGAAGTTGGTCTAGCGGAGCGGTGAATAAGTAGGTGATGCAAACAAACCAAATTAGAATGTTCACAAAAAAAAAAAAAAACCAAATTAGAAACATGCGCTCTATCTAAATTTAATTACTTTAACAACTATTTTTATGCAATAAGTCACACAACTATGATTTACCCCCCATTAAATATTGTTTATTGTTTATCAAATCAAGATAACGATGTATGATTTTTAGTAGAAAAACTGTGTGAATACTAAAGCGAGCACTACACCTTAATTTAGATGAAGTGTAACATCACTTTAGTTGATGATGGAAAATCTAGCGCGAGAATATCTCTTTTTCATTACTACTATCTTTATTATTATTTTTGTGAATAATACGATCTTTATTATTTAGATTATTGTATGTGTTTGATTTTTCGTTCAGAAATTCTCAATCTACATCTGTTCAAAAGTTGTACGTGTGTTAGAATTTCAAAGAAGGTCTCAATTCAAGAATTAAATAAAATTTTGACCGGATCCAATGATTCAATAAGAATGGATTTTTTTTAATTAGCCATTACAGCAAGTGCAGTAACAAAATCGGCCATATTAAAATTACCTTCTGGTGAGGTCCGTTTGTAGCTTTTGCCCAAACGCTTGTTTAAACCTTCCTAATGGAAATCCAAATGCACACACCTTTTGGACAAACATTCATTGGGAGTTGGGAATGGGACATTTCCCAACGGAAACCAAACACACTCTAATATGAAGCAAAAAAAAAGGCAACAATATCCAATACCGATGCATACATGTATGAAACATACGAGTTATCACCTGTCATCACCGATCGTCGTCGGTCATCGTCGGACCGTCCTGGTCGCCGCCATAGCCATATTTTTTAGATAGGATAAAAAGTAAGATTTTTTTTTTTTATATTTTTTATATTTATACATAACCTTTATTTAATTACTCTATCGTCACAAAAAAATTTAAGAATGAAGAAATTAAATTATTCTATCCAAACAAAACAAAATTCAAAATGAAGCAAATTTAATTGAAACAATTGAATTATCTAAAATTTTAAATTACCTAGAATTTTCAAATTCCCTCATCTAAACGCACACTTAACATATATCTTTCTTTGGTACTTTACTTTTTTGATGTATAAGATTCCTCAATAATAAGTGATTACTATTATTCTTAAAATATAAAGGTTTAATTCTAAATATCCCCTTTCAACTTTTTCAAATTAGTGCGATTTATCTCACAGCCAAGATGGGTGTGCAACTGAATGTGAAGGTCGAGGTTGTGGAATGAACCACCATTGGCAAATCGTCTTTTGCTTCTCTCCAATGCTGTAGGAACTGTGTTTATTGGTAGTTTTTGTTGAGTTGAGATCCTTCCCGTTTCACAAAAGAAATGGAGGACTCTATTATTATAGTTTTGGGTGTATAAAAACATATATTTCTAAAATAGATGATATTTATTAGGTTTTTATGTGTTTTATATATCTAAAACTATAATAATAAAGCCTTCTATTTCTTTTGAGAAATGAAAAGAATCTTTACTCGTTTTTGTTATCCTGTTTGCTTTTGTTTTTTCATCCATGTAACAATACACTTTTTGTCCCCATGTTTTTCAATTTAGCGATATTTGTTCCTCCATTTCTTTTTTGCAATTTTAGTCCTCTCATTGTTAAAATCTAGCAAAAGCAGTCCTTCCATCAACTTACCATCCAAAACTTAAGGTAAATTGTTGTGCAATGAACTAATCATACAAGAAGTTCACGAACTGCAGAATGCAGTGTGCAACCAGAAAACCAAACCTCCAATGTTGAGAAGATCAATGAAAGAATGAGTCAAGATGTTATCGTGGTTCGGAGCAATTGTTCTCCTACGTCCACACTGAGTTTGCCGTTCTTATTGATCACAAGAAACACAGAGAATTACAATTGAATGATTGAGTAATGGCTCAATCTCTCACTCAAGAACCTCAGTTTCCACAGAAACAGAATCTCTCAGATTACAAGTAAAATGACTTAATCTATTACTTGCACACCAAGCTAAGGCTTATATATCAAACTAAACCAATACAAGTTAATCCCAATCAGTTACAAGTCATAACCCGATCCCAATTAACTATAACTACCAATCGGTTACAATGATATCACTTAGCTTAACTAACTAACTACCCGCATAACTAACTCTCAACTAATCGATGATCCACTAGATATAACAATCTCCACCTTGGATCTTCAATTCTTGGACCAAAGTCAGCAATGCAGTAAGTCTCAAACTGAGACTTCAGTTAAGAACATTTCCCACATTTGCCAATTCAAGGCAGTGGGAAAATTTAGAACCAGGAAGTACCTTAGTTAACATGTCAGCAGCATTGTGCTCAGTTGACAACTTCTCCACCTTGACAATGTCTTCAACTATGATGTCACGAATGTAATGAAGCTTCACATCAATGTGCTTGGTCCTCTCATGAAACACTTGGTTCTTAGAGAGGCACAAAGCACTCTGACTGTCACACAAGACAGTAACCTCGCTTGCCTTGCCTTCAAGTTCACTTACAAAACCCTTGAGCCATATAGCCTCTTTGAATGCTTCAGTGAGAGCTATATATTCTACCTCAGTAGTAGATAAGGCAACAGTGGCTTGCAAATTTGCCTTCCAACTAATGGTACATCCATATAGAGTGAACAAATACCCTGTCAAAGATCTTCTCTTGTCCACATCACCAGCAAAATCAGAATCAACATATCCAACCACTTCACTGCCCTGTGCTTTTGATCTATCATACACTAAGCCAAGAGAATTGCTGCCCTTTAAGTATCTGAACAACCACTTCACAGCCTGCCAGTGTTCTTTACCCGGTTGTGACAAGAATCTGCTTACAATGCTAGCTGCATATGCAATGTCAGGTCTTGTGCAGACCATGGCATACATAATATTGCCAGTAGCATTGCAATAAGGAATACCACTCATGAATTTCTTCTCCTCTTCTGTTTTAGGACACTGAGAAACAGAAAGTTTGAAGTGTGCTGCAATAGGAGTTGTCACAGTTTTGGCATTCTGCATATTGAATCTTATGATTACCTTCTCTATGTAACTGCTCTGCCTCAAACATAGCACTCCCTTAGATCTGTCCCTGACAATTTCCATGCCAAGAATTTTCTTTGCTGCACCCAAGTCTTTCATCTCAAACTCAGAACTGAGAAGCTTCTTCAATCAATTGATAGCTTTGCAATCTGTACTTGCAATGAGCATATCATCTACATATAGCAAGAGATAAATGAATGCACCTGAATTCTCCTTTCTAAGATAAACACAGCTGTCATAAGCACTTCTTTGATACCCCTTTGATGTCACAAATGAGTCAAACCTCCTATACCATTGCCTAGGAAATTGTTTCAATCCATATAGAGATCTCTTAAGAATCAATCCATATAGAGATCTCTTAAGAAGACAGACTTGGTTTTCTTTGCCAATTTCAATGTGTCCCTCAGGTTGATTCATATAAATCTTCTCTTCCAAATGGCCATGCAAAAAAGCCGTTTTTACATCCATTTGTTCCAATTCAAAATTGTTAACTGCCACCAATGCAAGGATGATCCTTATGCTTGTGTGCTTCACAACTGGTGAGAAAATTTCATTAAAATCCACTCCTTCCTTTTGAGAAAAACCCTTTGCCACAAGCCTTGCCTTGAATCTTGCTCTTTCAACTCCTGGAATTTCTGGTTTCCTTTTGAAAATCCTTTTGCATCCAATAACCTTTTGCTTTGCAGGTTTCTCAACAAGTTCCCAAGTGTCATTTCTCATCAAGGAATCAAATTCCTCTCTCATAGCAGCCTTCCACTCTTCTTTATCAGGCCTAGAAACAGCCTCTGAGTAAGACTTTGGATCAGTGTCTTGATCCTCAATTTCCACACTTAAAGCATAGGCTATAATGTCAGCATAGCCATACCTTTCAGGTGGTTTTGATTGCCTTCTCTCCCTGTCCCTAGCCAAGTTCCAATCTGCATTAACAAAACCGGGTGAGTCTGCAGGTTCTGTATCAGCAGAATCAACTTCTGTGTTTTGAGCAATTCTGTTTGGTGTAAGCTGCTCCACCTCCACATGAGCTACCTTACTGGAGCCTTGATTAATTTCTTCTATGGTTACCCCCTTCACAGTAGTTTCAATCAAGTCTTCTTCTCTGAAAACAACATCCCTGCTGATTATAGCTTTACCACCACTTGAACCAGTTAACCACACCTTATAACCTTTCACTCCTTCAGGATAACCCAAGAACACACCCTTCCTTGATCTTGGCTCGAGTTTACCATCATTAACATGAGAGTAAACAGTGCAACCAAAAATCCTGAGATGATCATAGCTGGGAGGTCTACCTGTCCACAATTCCTCAGGTACCTTACCATTTATAGCAGTACATGGCAGCCTATTTATGAGATAACAGGCAGTGTGCACTGCATCTCCCTAAAAACCTTTGCTTAGTTTGGCATTTGACAGCATACATCTAACCTTCTCCAACATGGTTCGATTCATTCTTTCGGCCAAACCATTTTGTTGAGGAGTTAGCCTCACTGTTTTGTGCCTAACTATGCCATGATTTTTGCAGAAATCTGTGAACTCATCACTTAGATACTCCAATCCATTATCAGTTCTGAGCACCTTCACATTCTTCCCTGCTTGATTTTCTACTAATGCCTTCCATTGTTTAAAACACTTGAAAGCTTGATTTTTATGTTTCAACAGATAAACCCAAACTTTTCTTGACCAATCATCTATGAAAGTAATGAAGTATCTAGCTCCACCTTGAGAAGTTACCCTTGCTGGACCCCAAATATCTGAGTGTATGTAATCTAATTTGGACTTGGTTGTGTGTGCAGCAGTTAAGAACTTAACCCTTTTCTGTTTTCCATACAAGCAATGTTCACAAAATGATAGTTTTTCAGGATTACCCGAGCCAATTAAGCCTTGTTTGTACAGTTCCTTTAACCCTCTTTCACTAACATGTGCTAATCTAACATGCCAAAGACTAGCAGAACAATCTTTAGCAACTGAAATTAAACTAGCATTGTTAGTAAAAGTGTTACCTTGGAGCCTATACAAGCCATTCCTCCTGATTCCTTGCAGCACAGTCTTTGAACCTTTGCTGACTTTGATTGTACCTCCTTCACCTTTGTAAGTGCATCCAGCTTTGTCAAGCATGCCTAGTGAGATGAGGTTCCTCTTCAATTCTGGAACATGTCTAACTTCAGAGAAAACCTTGATAGAGCCATCAACCATTTTTATCTTAACTGTCCCGATTCCAACAATCTTGCAAGCAATATTGTTTCCCATCAACACCTTCCCTGCATCAACCTCTTCATATGAATCAAACCACTCCTTATTTGGTGTCATGTGGAATGTGCATCCAGAGTCTAGGATCCATTCCTCACAACAGTTATCAACTGTAACCGCAAGCAATTCAGAACTTTCATAACCATCTGCTACCACTGCAATATCACTATCTTCCTTGCCTTTGTTCTTGCCCTTTTTCTTTCTTTCTGGACAATCCTTCCTGATGGCCTTCCTTATGACAATGAAAGCATGCCTTCTTGGTCTTCGATTTGGATCTTCCTTTGTTCTTTCCTTTCCCTTCTCTTTTCTCAGTTCTTCCTCTGACAAACAGCCCTTCTGCATCAGCAGTCCCTTCACCATTTATGTCTAAGATTCTCTTCTTCATTTCCCTATTGTTCAGGGTCACCTTGACATCTTCAACAGAAATACTCTCCTTTCCAAACATCATTGTGTCAACAAGATTATCAAAAGAGGAGGGAAGAGAGCACAGCAACATGATAGCTTGATCTTCATCACTGATCAAGACATCAAGGCTCTTCAGATCAAGAACAATCTTTGTGAGCAAGGAAACATGTTCTTTGATCGGTGTGCCTTCCTCCATCTTTAATTGATGCAACTTCTTCTTCAAGTACAGCTTGCTGGTCAATGACTTAGTCATGTATAGGCTTTCCAGTTTCAACCACAGGCCCGCGGCAATGTCAATCCCTGATACCTCTCTGAGTACTTCATCACCTAGTGAAAGAATTATTGTGCTGTGTGCCTTGCTGATCTTGTCCCTCTTCTCTTTCTCGGTCATAGTCTCTGGCATCTTTGCAATTCCCAGCAAAGAATCCTCCAAACCTTGATGAACCAATAATGCCTTCATCTTGATTCTCCAAAGCCCGAAGTCATTGTCACCAGTGAACTTCTCTATATCGAACTTTGCTCCTCCCATCTTCTTGAACCTTGCTCTGATACCACTTGTTGTGCAATGAACTAATGATACAAGAAGTTCACGAACTGCAAAATGCAGTGTGCAACCAGAAAACCAAACCTCCAATGTTGAGAAGATCAATGAAAGAATGAGTCAAGATGTTATCGTGGTTCGGAGCAATTGTTCTCTTACGTCCACACTGAGTTTGCCGTTCTTATTGATCACAAGAAACACAGAGATTTACAATTGAATGATTGAGTAATGGCTCAATCTCTCACTCAAGAACCTCATAGTTTCCACAGAAACAGAATCTCTCAGATTACAAGTAAAATGACTTAATCTATTACTTGCACTCCAAGCTAAGGCTTATATATCAAACTAAACCAATACAAGTTAATCCCAATCAGTTACAAGTCATAACCCGATCCCAACTAACTATAACTACCAATCGGTTACAATGACATCACTTAGCTTAACTAACTAACTACCCGCATAACTAACTCTCAACTAATTGATGATCCACTAGATATAGCAATAACTTAAGTGATACACTGTTTCCAGTATATATATGTCATCCCTCTATTAATCCCACATAACACACAAAAATAATTAAAATAATTAGATATTATATTACTATTTTAAACAATATTTTAAAATGAAGAAATAAGTTATCCCATACCTTCAGGGTCTTCATCCTTTTTCTGTTGCACATGTGGGTTTTAGATAGAGAATCATGTGCCAGCACGTAACAAAAAAAACGAAACGGGATTGACTTAGTGAAAGCATGTTAAGTCTGTAAAGTAGGGCGAATGTATACAAGGATACGAGTTTCTAGTGAGAAGTCTCTGGTTTGATCCCTGCCTTGTGCAAAATAAATCTCTTAGAGAGAGGCCCCAGCCATATTACTCCAAGCCCCAGAGTGGTAGCTCTTTTTCTACCATTTTATTAACCAAAAAAAAAAACCAACACAATTATCAATAGAACAATTCTAAAGAATCCAAGAACCTTAATCTCAAAATCCATCATTTACTTCCTCACACCATCAAGCCAAATCTGAAAATACGAACGATACACAATCCAAAAATTCCAAATCAAGAGAACCTTCCCCAAAAAAAAAAAAACCTCTAAATACCCATTTGTAGATGTGGGAATAGGCCAGGCCGCTCGTCAGGGGGCCTATGACCCAGCCTGTTTAACAAAAAGGTCAGGTTAAGGCTTTTTAAAAAGCCTATATAGCTAAAGAGGTCAGGCTAAGGCTTTAAAAAAAATCTATTAGGCCTATCAGGCCGGCCTACTTAACACACATATATATAATATAATTTAACATATAATTTAAAAAAAGTCTATTAAGCCTATCAGGCCGGTCTATTATTTGTGAAGGCCTAACGGCCTATTTGTCAGTATAGGCTTACCAACCTCTTTATCATTAGAGGCTTATAAGCCTATTCACAAGGAAGGCCTATGAACTATTTATAAGTTGAGGCATATTTAAAGGTCTTGTTGAAAAGTAGGCTTTTAAATAGGTTTCTAGGTCAGGCCAAGCTTTAAAATAGGTCAGGTCAGGCCTTAAAAATTGGCATATATCAGGCTAATAAGCTAGGCTCAGGCCTTAAGATTAGAACACAGATCAGGCTCAGGCCTGTCAGGGTTTAGCTTGGCCTAGCCTATTCCCACCCTTACCCATTTGCACTCTGCTATCAACCACCAAAGCTCCTTGTCTATTGCCCACCAAGTCGTCACCAAAGACCACTCATTGCTAGCAACCACCAAATACTCATCGCCACCATCTTCCTCAAACATCGCTACCACCATCGCCCACCGCAACCCAAATACTAGAAACTCAACTTACCACCACCATAAGCTACATGCGACCCTCCATGACCAAAACCCGAACCACCAGATCTGCAGAACACACAATTGATACAACCTCCAGTGTGTTAGATTATGAATCTTAGCAATTACTTGAGAAACATCAGTTCCAGAACCATCGATTGGGTTGGATTCTCACCCCAATCTTGCTTCTCTACACCATGATTCGGGTCACCACTGACCACACCATCTTCGTCGTCTTCCATGGAAGAAGAAGCTCTGGGAAGTGAGAAGAAAGAGGTTTTAATGAATCAGTTTTGTGCCCAAGTTGTTGTCCCATCCACCACCTTTGTCCATCCAATGCGCGACCTAGGTGTCGCAAGCCACTATAAGCCACCACCGTCACAATACACTTTGCTTCGCCTTCTATTCAATCACATCGTACCACAACCCTTGACTCCACGTTATGATTTCCGTCACCTTCGACTTCGCCCTTGCCGATGGCTCTGCCAGAGTTTCTGTCCATCTCTTGAATCCTCGGTACATTCTCCCAACCCCAAACCAAGATATGGCTATTCAAGTTGCTTTCTTTTTTTAATTTCATTTTTGTTAAGGTGTTAGCCTCGGTTTCGTCTAAGTTGCACTAGCAAAAAAAACTGGTGCAACTATGCACCACTTTATTAAACCAATATCTTACTACCATTGTGACAAATCAGCATAGTTAGTTTTACTTGAGTTTGACCCAATCAAAGAGTATATTGTTTGGTCAAACATGTATGTTATACATTGTATTTGCACAGTATATTTAAAATTTGTGGATGGTCTTTGTACAAATTTTTTTTGTAATAAGCGTCCTTCCCACTGGCAAATAACCTACCGCACCGCCATCCCCTTCCTACGAAGGCAACAAGGAGGTCCTTTCGTTTACGAAACCAACGTCCATGTTGCTCCTTACAACTTCGTAGGGCTTAGCCAACACCAAGATAACGGTAACCTCCTTATCATCGTTAAGATGGACTGCAACGTTCGGTGGAACGTTGGTCCAGCGTTGCACTGTTAGCGTTTGATTCAAACTTCTTCTCTAGTCAAAGTCGTTGAGTATAACACATTCACCATGCTCTGCTCGTTTAGGAATGCGAGATTGCTCTGGTGAAGAGATATGACAAGGAGATGGAGGGTGTCAGAGGGGGTTAGAGATTACATATGATTTGGGATGCGATGAAGAAAGAAGGGGGTTAGAGATTTGGGGGGACATGGAATTTTCTGATTTCAGCAAAATGAGAAGATTTACAAGTGAATAAGTGTAAATACAATCTTTGGATGAGCTAATACGGTGCTGTAAATTTGCAAATACAAAGGTATAAAAAAGCTTTGACTGGTACATGGTTGATAACTAAAGTAGATGCCACGATGACATTTCTATTAATAAAATATGGTTGAACAAAACGGTGCATTGGTGCACCACTTTTTCTGCTGGCCGGTGCACCGTAGAAGGCACCATCTGCTTCTGACCTTTTGCCTCATTTTCTCTTTAATTATTTAATTATATTATTATTATTTAAAACTGAATATCTTTTTACACAAGATATTATTAAAATTATTTTTGTGTGCCACACGGGATTCCATGCTGGAAACAGTGTGCCACTTAGAGTGTGTTTAGGAAAGCTGGAAAAAAATAGATTATGTTGATAATTGATTATATCTATAATCGATTATTGTGATAATTGATTATATCTATAATCGATTATTGTGATAATCGATTATAATTAGAATCTGTTTTGGTTTGGATATGTTTGCTAAAAATCGATTTTAAGATAATATATTTCGTTTGGATGATGCAAAAAATCACTTTTACATAGTAATTTGCAAAAAAGGGTATGCAATTATTTGTATAATTTAATAATATTTATTTGGAAGTTAGTTTTGTAGGGGTAAATAGGGAAGAGAGTTTTTAGAATGAAAAATAATCAAATCCCAACAATCATACGCTAAAACAAATTAGATGACGTAAAACAGTTTTTTCCTCCCAAAAATAGTTTTCTTTTATAAATTTAAGCTAACTGTCAAACACAATAGATTATGTATGAAACAGATTTTTAGCCAAAAATAGCTGAAATAGGAAAAATTAATCTTTCCCAAATATGCTCTTAGGCTATTTTCGTTAAGTTTTGGATGGTAAGTTGATCACGAAAGGATTGTTTTTGCTAGATTTTAAAAATAGGAGGACTAAAATCGTCAAAAAAAATTGGAGAGATGAATATCGCCAAATTGAAAAATATAGGGGACGAAAAGTGCATTTTAACCTTTGTTTTTTCACCCATGTAACAAAAAAAAGGTGCGATTTATCCCGTTAAACATATTAATGTATTAAGTTACCTCTTCAAGGTGATGAAATCTCTGGTATCCAGTAAACAGTAGGGTAAAATTAAGTTATCCAAACTCAATCAAAATGCATCATCTTAATTAAATGAGTCATGTTAATAAGTCATGTTAAATGGTTCTCACTATTTGATGGATCACCTAAACAAACAGGAAAAAGTTATAGGGAGGGTACCCCAGAATTCACCTAAATAATTAGCCAAATCCGTGAATTCTATGGCTCTTATTAAGTCTATCAATTAGAATTTAGCCAAATATAAATGTCACAACTTACACTAGTGCAATAAACATGTTTTAAATTGGTTAAAAATATCATTCGAAATCGGTTATGGAACCGATGTAGAAACAGATGATGTAGAATGTAAGACCTTTTAACATCGGTTTTTAACCGATGTTGAAAGTTAAATTTCCACATCGGTTATAAACCAAACCGATTTTGAAAGTGCTCATTTAACATATTAATAATTATTGAAAAAGAACTTTTCATATCGGTTATAATATAGAGCCGATGTTGAAATTTATAATTCAACATCGGTTTGG
The DNA here is from genome assembly GCA_039655645.1 of Ammopiptanthus mongolicus. Classification (NCBI taxonomy): domain Eukaryota; kingdom Viridiplantae; phylum Streptophyta; class Magnoliopsida; order Fabales; family Fabaceae; genus Ammopiptanthus; species Ammopiptanthus mongolicus. Next base: position 80,443,438 of record CM077349.1, on the reverse strand, counting down.
TCTTGTAACCGATTTTGAAAGTTACTTTTCACATCGGTTATAACTCAGAACCGATTGAAATTGATAGTTCAACATCGGTTCTCTATTGTAACCGATGTTGATAGTCCAATTTTTTTTTTAAATACTCTGTTTTAAACCAGTGGCAATCCTTAACCCTGTTTCATATATGTACAACCAGAACAATCCCAGCCAAAATAGAATCCCAACAATAACATAATCTAAATCACTATACTAAGTAAGCCAAACTACTTTATTGATTATGCAAAAGTCAGCTTTTGATTCAACAAACTCAACTAATTATATAATGTAATAAATTCAAACTAATTAATTAAATACATAACAAAGAAACAACAAAGATATATAACAAATTAAACTAATTAAAGAAATAAAATGTCATCCATAAATTAATGTTCAGAAGTCATCTCTAGAAAGAAGTTTGCCCAACGCTCCTTGATGTCCTTAATGTCCTCTTCAGAGAATGCTTCCGGATTGTCGAAAATCTGCACATTATAACTAATCAACTATAACTATACATAATTAATCTATAACTATTTACAAATGTTATTAGTTAATTACCTCCTTCCATCGATCTGTAATACTTGCGGAGACAATGTTGAACATCCACTTCATGACATTATATCCGCACTCCCAGCCGCCATGTTGCCTATGACACTACAAATGAATACACAATTTGAATATATAATGAGTAAAAACATAATAGTAACTATTTTACACTGCAATTGAATCTCGGGTACTAATTAATAAACTATTTACATTAGGGTAAATCCACCTAATAGGCCTGGGCCTACCACTATCCAAAAGACGACTTGCGTTCATAGATCTATCATAATTAAGAAAATATGAATTTAAAGTATGTTATAGATTGCAGAGTAATTAATAAAGCAAATGTAGTACAAATTAAATTAAATTAATTAAAAGCTTACGTTTCAACAATAAGCTTGATTTCTTTCATCGGCTTCCTTCCCAACGAACAAAAGAAGATCACAACACTCATACCACGACAGATGATCAATAATTGCCAATGTTTACTGCATTTGGAAACAGTTAGAGACAAGTCACAGATAATTATAAATCACTAGTAAAACTTGTACTTACAGATGGAGGTAAGGTACTAGGTAGAACTGTTTTTTGCCTTCATCAAGCACACGTCGCATGTACGCGGTAATCTCATCTGACCTAAGTGTCTCACCCTGAATTAGTTGAGGGTCAAGGAATCCATAAAGATGGAGGTTACCCCTATCAATACACAGGCGATGCAGATACCTAAGATATTGAAATAAATATTAATTATAATAGTTAAAAACTTAATTAGTTAACTTACAAATTAATTAGTTGAAATTGAAATAAAAGATACTTACGTGCACCATAATGAGACAACTGTCATGCAAAGCATTTCACTATCAATGCATATCTTCATAATGTCCCTCTAGAGGATATAGAAAGTGTCGGGCTTGCCATCGTGTTCCAAATTTATAAAAGCGGACTCCCTCCCAAGTTTCACAGCCGCTAATGCGAGACGTTCCAGAGCATCAAGTTCAACATCCTTATCAATACCCTAAACAGCAAATATAGAACATTAGTAAACACGGTTAGGTTATTTCAATTGTAAATAAAAAAAACTTAATTTATTGAATGATTATATGAATACCTTCGATGAACCAGACGCCACAAGTTTTCTCGGATCCGACCTAGGCCTTTTGGGTCGATGATCTTCTCCATCATCCTAAACAACAGAGGTAAAGCATTAGTAAACACAAGTAAACACAATTAAGTTATTTCAATTATAAATATAGAAAAATATAAGTAATTGAACAATTACATGAATACCTTGGCTGAAACAAAAAACCTCACGAGTCTTCTCGGCCAAGGGATGAAATTACCGGGGGCCTGGCCAACTGTAATAACCTCCTCAGTGGGCACAGGGACTAGAGCATCAACATCTCGAACATCTTCAACCACCACCCTCACATGATCATCCTCTAATGTCTGGTGGTGTAAGGTATTTCCCAAGTTGTGTACCCTCCCAAATGCCACTAACCGGTGATCATGATGATCATCAATATACAACTCATATTGATCGTCCTCCTTATCAGGCTGATGTGAATGATCACATGAACCCTTAGTGCTCACAGGTACAGACGGTTAGGCACTTGTGTTTTGCTGGGAAAAATCCATAGATGCCAACTCTGAGAGAAGATCTCGTTTTATTTCTTCTCGAAGCTGTGCCTTGATGGACTCAATATCATCCTTCTTCCGATGATGTGTATATGGTCCGTGGTATTGGCTAATGCCAACACCCCATCCAACACCAAGGACACGGCCTGGGTGGTCCTCTTTCCCAATCTCAACAGCTAAGACATCTTTGCGTCCAGTAGACACAAAGGTTCCTTGTGTGCTTTGTTCGTCCAAGGATTCCTACAACATACAATTGTCACATTAATTTGTGTAAGATGATGGATAAACATGTTACAATTACAATTAGAATTGAATATATACTTACAATCTTTTCAGCAAAAAGACATGGCTCCTCGGATGTATATTGTCCCGATGGTCCTTGTCGGGCTCTCTTCCATGTATGGTGGCGTGGGGGTGGAGGTGGATCAGCCGTAGGATCAGCTTAGGATGCTTGTTCCAAAAGTTGTTTCTTCTTCTCTTCAATCATCTTCCTCCTTAGCTTTTTATATCCCCCACGAGACAAACGATGGGGGTAGAGATTCTTACTCTGGATCTCCTGCGCCTTTTTCCTTTTCTCCTATTATAAATAACATCAACTGAATTCAATATATTAATAAAATCAATTTGGTTGGTCAAGTTAAACAATATAACTCAAGTTAACCTGAAAGGCGAGGTCCAATCGAATCTGAACAAATCTATTCCATGTCTCTTGATCAAGGAACGGGTACATCTCAAGTGGAGATTTGTCTGCACGCCGATGTATGTATTTCCCGCTTAGTTGTGTTTTAAATGCTCTCCAATGCTCACCCGTATACGAAATCCATTTTTTCTTCATACGCTCGGTATCTGGCACTTCAAAGGTGAGCTATATTACAGAACAAAATGGAGAAATTAGTGTATACGAAAATAATATGGTGAAATAAAATAGATACAACCAAAGGGGGTAAAAGTAAAATACCATGATACTATCCCATATCTGATCCTTCACGTTCGTCGGTACATGGTCCCAATCCTCAATAAGTATACTAGCCTTGCTTTTGGCAAGGACGGCCACAAAACTCTTAAACTGATTTTCCATTGGCCCTATAGGTAAGCAATCTCCATCAAACTCAACCCTCATCCTTTGATTACCACTACGGTTGACGGCCAAATTTTTTAATCACGTGGCGCGTCTACCTTTTTTACTTGTCAATGGGGTATCCGACCCGCTGCGTGTAGGAGGGATGTCCAAGGGATCTGCCATGTATGCCTGTTTATACAAAAAATAATAAACTATGTCAGTAAAGATGGATAAATAACAAATATCACTTTAAACATAACTTACGCTATAACTTAACATATAAATATCAAATTAAGTAATTAAAAAAACTTAACTTATAATTATCAAGATAAACATAACTTAACTAATAAATATAACTTTAAACATAATTTACACCATCGTCAAGTAGTAATGTTCTCCCATATCCCTTCATGATGATCATCACGAATGACATGTACATCGTCCGCTTCATCTTCCTCATTGAAAGTAGGCATCCGTGTTGAGAAAGAAGGAGTATCGGAAATATCAAGAGTTGAATCTTGATTTTCCTTACTACCATTATGCATGTTTTTTCCTTAGAGAACCACCGACCACCTTTTGTTAGAAGGATCATGGATATAAAACACTTGTCTTGCTTGGAAAGGCATGATGAAAGGCTCTTCTGTATGACCTACCTTGCCAAGGTCTACCAATGTAAATCCTAACTCATCGGTTTGTACACCACTGTTACTGTCAACCCACTTACATTTAAAAACAGGTACTCTAAATTTAGTGTAATCGACCTCCCAAATCTCTTCAATGACTCCAAAGTAAGATATGGATGCCATAACGGGGTTTGTATCTTTTGAACTAGAGAAGTGCATGGACTCGGCTACAACCATAACCCCACTGTTTTGCACGGTACTCTTGTCATCCTGGGACTTTGTATAGAAGGAAAACTTGTTGATATCGTATCCACTCCAACATATGACATCAAAGTTAGGCCCGTGTGCTAACCATTTTAATGTATCAGAAGCAGTATTATCCTCTGCAATTTGATCTTTAAACCAGTTTAAGAAAGTCTTATTATGCTTGTTCAACAACCATTTTTCGTTCATTCGAGGGTAATTTTGCTTGACAATGGTTTTGTGATCACATAAGTAAGGATTAACCTTATCAGTGTTATTCAATATATACAAATGTGCTTGAAGCACTTCCTCTCGACCCATGCTCTTAACAGTAATACCTCATGTACCCTTACCATCACATCTTCCCTCAAGACGAGACTTAGGAAGCCCTACAGGGTTCGCTTCTGACATGTAGTCTGTACAAAACTCAATAACTTCTTCTGCAACATACCTTTCAACAATAGATGCTTCAGGACGATGTGGATTCTTCACATACCCTTTTAGGATCTTCAAGTATCGCTCAACTGGGTACATCCACCTTAAATGAACGGGGCCACACAATCTAATCTCCCTTACTAGATGAACAATTAAATGAACCATGATGTCAAAAAACGAAGGAGGAAAATACATCTCCAATTGACACAAGATAATAGCAGCCTCAGTTTCCAACTCATCCAACTTTTGAAGGTCAATGACTTTGCTACATATAGCATTGAAGAATAAGCACAACCTTGTTATGGCATGTCTCACTTTTTTAGGCAAGATGTCACGAATAGCCACTGGTAGTAGTTGTTGCATCAAGACATGGCAATCATGAGACTTTAAACCAACTAATTTGAGATCTTTCATTGAGACAAGCCTCTTAACATTTGAAGAGTAACCCTGTGGCACTTTGACGCCCCGCAGACACTCACAAAAACTTTTTTTCTCTTTTTTCGATAAAGTATGACATGCTGGGGGCAAATAAGTCCGCTTAACCCCTACTGATTATGGAGCTAACTGCTCTTGTATGCCCATCGCAACTTGATCTAAATGAGCATTGACACCATCCTTTGTCTTGCCTTGAATGTTAAGAAGCGTCCCGACTACACTATCACACACATTTTTCTCCACATGCATCACATCAATACAATGTCTTACATCAAGTTTGCACCAGTATGGAAGATCAAAGAAGATCGACCTCTTCTTCCATATGTTTTTCTCAGTAGCCTTCTTATGGGTCTTTCCAAAGATAATATCCATATCCTTAACCCGTTAATAAACTTGATCTCCGGTTAAGGCCGTCGGAGCAATTTCATTCTCCTGGCATCCATTAAAAGCTTTTCTTAATCTACGATACGGGTGATCAGGTGTGAGAAATTTTCGATGCCCAAGGTAAACTGTCTTCCTTCCATGTTATAGTTGATGGTAGCATGTGCCTTCTTCACATACAGGCATGCTTTATGCCCCTTAACACTATATCCGGACAAGTTCCCGTATGCTGGAAAGTCATTGATGGTGCAAAATAACATGGCACACATCTTGAAAGTCTCATTGCAATACCCGTCAAACACATCAACGCCTTCCACCCACAGCTTTCTCAAGTCTTCAATCAAGGGACTTAGATAAACATCTAAGTCATTTCCTGGCTGTTTTGGGCCCGAAATCATCATAGATAACATAATGTATTTGCACTTCATGCACAACCAAGGAGGTAGGTTATAAATTACCATGAGAACAGGCCATGAACTATGAATACTACTTAAGGTGCCATATGGATTCATTCCATCGGTAGCAAGTCCAAGCCTAAGGTTTCTTTTCTCATCGGCGAAATCCGAAAATAAACTATCAATTCTCTTTCATTGCAAAGAATCAGCCGGATGGCGAAGCTGTCCATCACATTTTCTCTCATCTGCATGCCACCTAATGTTTTTTGCATCATTTACATTAGCGAACAATCGCTTGAACCTTGGAATTATTGGCAGATACCATAACACCTTCGCAGGAGGACCCTTTGTGATCACATCACAATTTGAATCACCATCGTTCACTTTGTAGCGTGATACCTCACACCTTGGACACTCGTGCATCTTTTCAAAGTCATTCCTGTACAATATGCAATCATTAGGACATGCATGTATTTTCTTATACTCCATTCCCATCGGACACAATATCTTCTTCGCCTCATAGTTACGGTTCGGCAATGTGTTACCTTCTGGAAGCATGTCTTTCAACAACTCAAGCAATTCGGTGAAGCTTTTATCACTCCACCCATTTCTCGCCTTCACAACTACCAATCTTAACACCGCTGACAACCGTGTGAAATTAGAGCACCCAGGATACAAAGGCTTATCTGCATCACTGCACAAAGTATCATACACATTTGCTCGTTTAAATGACTCTTGTCCAATATCGCAGATCATGTCCTCTAGTCGATCGTCCATATCTACGTCATCAACCTCCTCTCTTTGGGACACACTTGGTTTGTCTAAAAATTCACCATGCCATATCCATCTTGTATAACTCTTACATATCCCTTCACAAATAAGATGCTCTCGTATTTTCTCAACTTCCAGTCGTCTCTCATTCAAACAATTAACACAAGGATAATAAAACCTTCCATTACTATCGGGAGCATTTCTTTTAGCAAATTCTAAAAACTCTTCCACTCCATTCTCATACTCATGACTTGTGCGTCTAGCATCGATCCAATTACGATCCATAACTACAACAACAACTTCACTTAGTCCAAGATCTTCAACTCCTTTTTATCACAGGGTATGGCCCTATCCCATTCGAGAAGAAACTTCTTCAACACTCAGTTAACAGTTAGTCCTTAACTTTCATGCCCATACTTAACGAAATTTCGGCAGCATTTCTCATCGGTCTCCGACGTACACGACTTGAACGCGGTGACATCCACCGCTACAAAGTGTGCACCCGGAGAACAAAAGGAAATGCATCAGACCGCAATTTCTTCAAGTATAACATATGAGAATTAAGAAATAAGTATTAACCAAATGAAGAATAAGTTTTTCCCCAAACTGTCCAACTTGGACAATTCAAGATTCAATACAATGAGTAGTACCTTAATAAAGTACACATATGCTCATTAATATTGAATCTCAAACGGGAAACTAAGGTTTTGCTAATTTATTAACACTAAAAGATAATCCAACAGTCCAATCCCTAAGTTAAAGCAGCAAACAAAACATTAGAATAAAATATCTTACTTGTGCTCAGAGTGAGGAGATAGAGAGTGATGAGTGAGAGGGAGCTCGAGATGGGTTGAGGCTTGCCTTCACCCTAAATCAGAAACACAAAGCAAAGAGAGGGTTTGAGAGAACTATGAGAGGTTTTTTAACCTAACATTTAAAAACCATTCATGTTAAACTAATATCCTTAAGTAATACGCCAAACTAATATGCACCAAGTGTTTATAAACCAAGCAATACAAAACATTTGGCCAAAAGAATAGAACTAGGAATGAAGTAGTTATATGAGGCAATGCATATCTACACTGATAGAACAGAAACAGAAAATATGAACGCGATGAAGGAGAAGAAGCAGCAATGAGCTAAGAGGTATCAAGATTCTGATTTCAGACTTAGCTCAAACAAAGTCATGTACCTATCATTTTTAAAACTCTTCAGTTTAATATCCTAACAAGTTATTTCACACTAAAATATTTAAATTCATCTCACCAAGTATATTACCTCCTTGAAATTCTTCATCCAAATATACCCTTAGTTTAGTGGAGAGTAAATCAACTAAAGAGATTTACTAATCTGAGCCTTCCAGTTCAATGATTGAAGAATGAGAGCAGAAGAGTTTTATGTTTCCTTGCATATTTACTCAAGTTGAATCAACCACATTTTCAAACTAAATAGTAAATTCTAATACATTAATACTTTTTCTCTTCCTTTCTCCCTTTAATTTCATAAGAAAATCTAATCAGAAGGAGAAGTGTTTTTCTTCATTAAAATGTCACGTATGGATTTCCTTTCTGTGAGTCTTGGAATCAAGTTACATGCCATACTGTAAAACTAATCAAGTACATTGCAAAACCAAAGTAACAGGTAGCAGACAACAACAACAATGTAGAGAGAAAGAAAGAGAACCTGCGAGAGGAGAGGATGAAGCCGTGGGCAAAGTTTGGTACAGAGGTTCAGAGGAGAGGGTGAAGCCGTGCGCGACTGGGCAATGTATCAGCGATGAAGGAACAGCAACGATTTGTGGCGATGGTGCTAGGTTACGGTGGTGAAGGATGAAGGAGAAGGAGCAAACGAGAGAGAGGGCAAACAGTGAGGAGGGAAAGATATGAAAGAACGCTGGAACGTGAAATGGGTTTAATGAAGATTTGAAATCGGTTGGTTAATAGAACCGATTTTGAAAGTTTAATAATGAGATCGGTTGTCAAATAACCGATTTTGAAAGTTTACTAATGAGATCGGCTGTGTAATAACCGATGTAAATACGTGGCGAGAATAAATAAATAGTTTTTTATTTAAATTGTTTTCATCGGTTGAACTCTGTAACCGATCTTAAATTTTTTATACATCGGGTTCTTGGTAAATCGATGTAAATAATTTTCCACTTATTTTCAAAAATTGCCACCGCCTCTTTTTTTAAATCGGTTTTTTTTTTACAACCGATCTAAAAACCTGTTGTAGAATCCATATTTTGCACTAGTGTTATTTATTTGTGTACTCATATAATTAAACGAAATACGTGTTCACTATTACTACAAGTACAGGGACCATATATATCGCTATATAAATAGTATACATTATTACACAGCTGATTTTGGAAGGGGTATAATACAACGACACTAACTGCAACATGAAGAAGATGAGCCTAATGTTGTCTCTCAAATTACTGTTGTGGTTGCTGTTTTTGTCTTGGTGCCTCTCATGCAACGCCAACCAACAGAGTGAATACCTCTATAAGTTGATTCAGTCACGGAGATCTAACAAATCTTCGCATGTTTTGGCTTCAACTTCAACTGCTACTGATGGTGTGAATGAATATTTTTCATCAAAGGTTTATGTTGAGCAACAATCTGGGCTGATGGAAGCTGACAAAGTGAAGGCTTTGCCAGGACAACCCCAACAAGGGGTGGATTTTGATCAGTACGCTGGCTATGTAACGGTGGATGCCAAGGCAGGGAGAGCACTGTTCTACTACTTTGTGGAGTCACCTTCCAATTCTTCCACCAAGCCTCTTGTTCTATGGCTAAATGGAGGTAATTATGTAACCCAAATCCACACATATTGTACACAAACATTTTTTGTTTATATATATAATACCATAAATAGGAGAGATTCAAGGGTATTGAAGGAATGAAGGGTAGGCGTTACTATGATATCCTTGAAAAATAAAGGATTTGGATATTCTATGTCCAATCAGAATGCGCCACCTCAATTAATTGAGTCATGTGAATATCACATGAGGCTAAGTTCTCACCACCTGATTGGGTCACATAGGCAAGGGTATGGTACCCCTTGGATACCATAGAATCTTCCTTCTTAAAATATTTTTTAATAATTAATAAAGAAATTAAATAAAAAGAATTAGGCTAAAATATACTTTTGATCCCTTATCTTTATTTTAGATTTCATTTTGGTCACTCTTTTATTTTTTAATCCACAATGGTCTCTTATTTTGCAAAGTTATATCAATATGGTCTCTCTTTTATTTTTTGTTCTGAAATAGTCTCATATTTTGCAAAGCTATACTAATGTGGTCCCTTTTTTTGTTTTGACATGGTTTCTCTTTTATTTTTTGTTCTAAAATGGTCACTTATTTTACAAAAATTATACCAATGTGATCATATTCGTACCACAATTTAAACGAAAAAGACCACATTGAAACCTAAAATAAAGATAAGGGACCAATTCAGAATAAAAAATAAAGGAGGAATCAAATTGAAATCTAAAAATAAAGATAAGGGATAAAAAGTATAATTTAGCCTAATAAATATAATTAATATATCATGAATATGATAAGTACTTAATATATTTTTATTTTGATCATTTATAAAAACAACCAAACAAATTTAAAATTATGATAAAACATTGCTTTTTCAACAGGGTATCATAAAGTGGATTGAATGGAATAGTATGGCCCCACACTGTATATTCCGTGACTAAACACGGCATGATTGCTATGATGATAAGATAAATGATTCCCAATCAATCGCCTCACTTGAACGAATTATATTGGCAACATGGAATTCCAACACGGAAGCCATTAGCCATGTCTGCCACCAAACATCATAATAATTCTTGAGCTAGAAATTCTTAGGTGACTTCATCGATCATGCACACATTTTGGTGCCTTTGGCTCTGTATGTGGCTCTCACTCTTGCAGCATATTGGAAAGTCAGAATCTCTCAATGTCTCATATTTGACTAGTTGTCTGCCAATTTGGGGCCCACGAGAGTAAGATGCACCCTACCCCCAACACATCAGTTGCTTTTTTCCTTTACACTTCTAAGCATTCTTGAGAAAATGGATCAGACCGATCGATTTAAACGGTGAACTGGTACATCGATCCTAAATTTGGTTCGGACGTGCTTAAAACCGTTTAGAATAAAAATCGGTAGCGAACCACTTAAACCAATGCAAAACCAACAAAATCGATCAAAATCAACAATGAACCAGGAAAAATCATCATTTATTATTGAATTTATTATATTGTTATGGCATGGGCCGTGAATTAACTCGGGCCAGCCTTGTTATGCATAGGACGTGTAAGAGAGCTTTTAAGTCCCTTTGTCAAACTTGACTTAAGACTTGGGAGACTTCTGTTACGACATGGGTCGAGAATTAACTCGGGCTCAACCTTGTTATGCATAGGACATGTAAGAGAGCTTTTAAGCCCCTTTATCATACATGACTTGAGGCTTGGGGGATTTCTGTTATGGCATGGTCCGAGTTGCATCTCGGCCCGTAGTCGTCCTTAGACCGCGTGTCCAATAGGCCAATTAATTCCTATTAGGCAGTGACTACTTAAATTTGTAACCGACCTAGGATCTTGTAACTTAAATTTGTAACCGATCAATTCTATCATCAATGACGTCCATAATCACCCATAATAGCTTACTAATGCCATGTAACAGCCACCCTCACTCTATGTATGTATCGGACATAGCCCTTGGTCATGACATCTCTTACTGACACTCATAATACCGAGTTTGATCGCTTGGTTGCTTGACCAATCAAGTGTCTAGCATTCTTGCTAGAACATATATAAAATTAAAAATAGGCGAATTCTTTGGTATCCAAAGGGTAACTTTATCCTGCCTAGGTGATCCAATCAAATGGTTAGAATCATTTGACTTTACTCACTAACATGAACTAATTAATTGAGATGACGCATTCTGATTGGGAAGGGTACCAAAATTATTGGGGGTACCGGAGAAAATACCTTAAAAATAAATATTTAATTAAAATTGGTTGGATCGTGGTTGGACCAGTAAACTGTGAACTAGTATCTTCATCAATTCAATAACCAATTCGATTTTTAAAACATTACTTCTAATTCGAACAAAAGCTAACCACCATTATCCTACGCGTGACGCATATAGAAAAATACCAATAAATATACTAATTTTTAATATTTTCTTAACATTTTTTTTATCATTAGGTAATTAAGTTTCATATAGAATTTATTAAATTATATAAGTTCATTCTTTATCTATTGATTCGTATATGAAATTCATTCGTAATAAAGAATACATTGAAGAAAATGATAAATAGTGTGTTTCTCGAATTGCTCCCAACATTTAATTAGAAATTATAATATTAATTAAGTTACTATTTTATATATTCTTGAAAAGATCATAAGTTTATATGAAAAGTGTAAAGTTTATCTTTAGCGTAAAGAATTAAAGTATTTGTACTTTTATCAACATGTGGTTGGTTCGAACGATAAGGGACTCAGACATCTTAAGTAAGTGGTTAGAGGTTCGAATTCTGACTCTTGTGTATGAAAAAAACTTGATTGGGAGGAGATAACCTATCTTGTGTGCTCAGCAAGTTCCCCAAAGGAGATTAGTCACTGCTAACGGTGATGGATACTCTATACCTACAATATGGTTACAAAAAAAAAGTATTATACGTTTTTCATTTTATGTAATAGTTTTACTTATTTTTAAAAAGTCATGTATTTTTGGGATAGAAATCTTCTTTTCCAATTTTTTGACACCTTCTCTGTCTCCTATCACTTACAATTTGACACTTAAAAAAAACAAAATCAAAACTCATTAATATTTGTGCTCATTTTTAATATTTAATTGATGAGAGATACCAATATATCATTTTTTGAGATAGCACATTTTTGTTCGTATTTTCGGGCTCAATATTGCATTTGGCTACAATGTGAGAAAATGAGAATCATTGCAACAACAATAAATATGCTTTCCGTTTTGACTTTTGAGTTACGCACACAGGGCTTACCAAAAAGAAAGGACACTAATCAAATGTATGATACACATGCAGGGCCTGGGTGCTCTTCCCTGGGGTATGGAGCAATGGAGGAACTGGGCCCTTTTAGAGTCAACAGTGATGGAAGAACACTTTCCAGAAATGAATACGCATGGAACGACGGTATGCATGCACTACCAAAATTGGACCCCTCATGTGTAATTGAATCTCTTCCGTGTTTACATACTTTTAATTCTATATCAAGAGAATTATAAATTACTGGCAAGCACTTTTGCATTAATTTTAAAATTAGATGAAATTTAAATAAAAAAATATTATAAGAGAAAAATATTTAAAATTATAAAATATTTATGCATAATTAAAACTATAAAAAAGTTATTTTTTAAAATTGAATCTTGAAAAATACAAATTAAAAGAATGTGATTAATGGATTAGTCTAGATGAATCGATTTTTTTTTTTTTTGGGTAAAGGATGAATCGATTTTAAGAATGAGATAAAATTATGAGTTTGAAGTTGGTAATAAAAATAAAAAAATTAAATAAAAAGTAAAAGCTTAATGTATCGAAAAATTAAAAAGCTTCAATATTCATTTCAGTTTTTTTTAATAGGACATTCTTTAGTAAAATTTTAAAATTATATGGGTTTCACATTAGGGAAAAAATAAATAATTTGAATAAAAATTAAAATGCTTAACATTTGAAAATAACTAATTTATGATAAGGGTCGAACGTTTTTAATGATGTGATAATTTATGATTAATTAATAATATAAAAAATAAAAAATCTTTATATTAACAATGCATACCAATTAAATTTAAAAAAAAAAATCAAATAAAAAATTAATACAACGAAAAATTATCATTTCATTTCCTTCCAAACTTTTCATCCAAAAGGTAAATCAATATGGTTATCCGAACATTCGGGATATAATACTTAGGATGTATTTGGAAGAGCTTATAAATAGTTTATGAAAATAGCTTATGAAAATAAAGTTATATGAATAACTTATAAAAATAGTTTATGATATTTCTATAAACTCTTTTTAGCTTATTTCCATAAGCTTGTCAGAGATGCTGACGAAAATAAACTGTTTTTAGCTTATTTGAAGAAAAAAATTTATTGCGTAAGTGTTAAATTAAGCTGTTTGTCCAAACGTGCTCTTAGTTGATATTTGTGCCAAATTTACATACAATATATTTATGGCTAAAATATACTTTTGGTCCTTTATCTTATTTTCAAAATTCGATTTAGTCCTTTATCTTTAAAAAAATTCATTTAAGTCCTTTATCTTACAAACGTTAACTATTTTGCTCCTTTCCGTTAGATTTGCACTAACGGTGTTAATAAACCACCGTTAGTCGTCGGAAACCACCATCCGTCGCCGGATTCTGGATTTCCTCACCGGAATCTGAATTTTAGAAAGAGAAAACAAAGTTACTTCTCCTTTTCTCTTTCTCTTTCTTCTTCCTCCTTCCTCTTCCTCCTCCTCCTGCTAGATAAGCTTGCCTTGCTAGAAAATGGTGGTTCTTCCATGTGCAACAATGACAATGACCTTCCCTTGTAAAATATGAACCACAATCGAAGAATCCAAACTGAGCTCTATAGCAAAAAAAAATCATGATATCTAGCCAATTTCAAATCCTAAAAAAACTCACAGTTCAGCCAAAAAGCATTAAAACTTCCCAAATATTTGGCAAAATACTGATAATTTTGCATGGCTTGTAAAATCACAAACCACGATTTCAAAAGACCTCACAAAGTCTGCATCATGACTCTCCAAATTCCTCTATTTCTAAAGAAAGTAATATGTGACCGGACGTCCACCCACACAAACCCTTTGTGAGACCCAAGCTCCTTAGCCATGGAAATTGATTGGGGGTCTTCCTTTTCCCTTCATGGGTACACAACTCCACTCTTTGCCATTGTTGCACATGGAAGAACCATCATTTTCTAGCAAGGCAAGCTTATCTAGCAAGAGAAAAAAAGAAGAAGTAAATTCGATTTCTTTCTCCAAAATTCAGATTCCAGTGAGGAAATTCAGAATCCGACGACGGATGGTGGTTTCCGGCGACTAACGGTGGTTTACTAACACCATTAGTGCAAATCTAACGAAAAAGATCAAAATAGTTAGCATTTGTAAGATAAAGGACTAAAATAAATCTTTTTAAAGATAAAGGACCAACTCGAATTTTGAAAATAAGATAAAGGACTAAAAGTATATTTTAACCTATATTATTTAACTTTAAATTGTGGTATACTTTAGTACACGTCTATAGACATTCGCTATCTTTACATTATGTCCCGACCCGTGACGAAAGAACATTTTGCTTTGTAAAGTATATATATATTCAGAACTGATGAGTTCCTTCTAAAAATGGCAGTGGCAAACGTTCTCTTCCTAGAGTCCCCTGCAGGAGTTGGCTTTTCATATTCAAACACTTCTTCAGATTACTCTGAAACTGGTGACAAGAGCACAGCCATTGATTCTTACACTTTTCTTCTAAACTGGCTCGAGAGATTCCCACAGTATAAAACTCGAGACTTGTTCATAACTGGGGAAAGCTACGCTGGCCATTATGTCCCTCAACTAGCTGACACTATTCTCTCAAATAACAAGCTACTAACAAATCACACAGTGATCAACCTGAAAGGGATTGCGGTGAGTTATTACAATATTCAATTTACAACATGGTGCTCCTAATGTGAGAAATCTCTTATTTATTTTGTACTATTGAATGTATGTTTGTCACATTTTAACTACATTTTTTATACTTAGCTAATGTGTCATATATTATTGAGGAGTGCCTGCAAGACACTCTCTAACACTCTCTTTCCAACACACTATTTTTTATTGGTTGAAATTAGTGTGGGTCCTACTAATTCATATGGATGCCACTTGAATTTTGTATGACCCACATAAATTTCAACTAATAGGAGAGAGTATGTTGGAAAAAGAGTGTTAGAGAGTGTGTTGCTAGCATTTTTTATATTATAGAAGGATAAGACTTATTTAAAGTGAATTTCTCTCGAAGGCTATGTTTGGGAGGATGGAGTGAGATAATTAGTAATGAAGTGGAATGGTAGAAAAGGCTTAACCCATTGTTGTGGAGTTTCTTCATTCATAGAGTGGGATGGTTGAGGGTGGAAACCCAAACCACTCCATACGGCTCATTTCTTCATTTTTTTTTCTTACCCTCTAAATTGGGGGGTTTGAGATCTCCCTTCAAATTTAAAAACAGTGAAGTGGTATAAGTTTACCTTTCCACTTCATCCCACTCTATACCACTCCACTCCATCTTCTTCAAAACTCTCAAACGTAGCCTAAAGTGAGCAAATAAAAGTGTTTCCAACATTGATTTAAGGCTTAATTTCACTTTTGGTCCCCCTATTATTGGTCATGTCCGATTTTGGTCCCTCTTAGTTCTTTTAGCACATTTGATTCCTTATTTTTTCAATATTGCAAATTCGGTCCTTCAGTTTGATGTCTATCATTTTTTCAATGATCAATAGAAAGGAATCACTGCTTTAAGACCATAGAACCTTTTGTTGAGCTTATGTGATTAAGGATCATGTGGTAGAACAAAAAAAATATCTCATAAAGGAGGAACGAACCTGATAAATGACATAGAGGAAGCATTGAATCATGTTGAAACGGAGACGCGGAGGAGGGAGAAACTCAACCAGAGGTTCTATGCGTTTAAAGCAGTGGTTCCTCTCTATTGATCATTGAAAAATTAACGAATATCGGACTGAAGAACCGAATTTGCAAAATTGCACATGACCGAAAATCATAGGGATCAAAATCGCACATGATCAATAATAGGTGGACCAAAAGTGCAACTAAGCCTTGATTTAATAAAGAGCATTGAGATCTTAACCCATTTTATTAAATGAATGGTGAAAATACCCTTAGTTACTCAGTTCATAGAAGCTTTTTCCATTATATTTTATGGTATAAAGTAAGAGATTTCTCTTGCTACAAAAGCACTTAAAGAATCTTTCGTAAAACATTTGCTTTGCCCTCAAATTTATATTCTTCGTGCTGTTGTGCAGATTGGGAACGGGTGGATAGATGATAATATGTGTTCAAAGGGAATGTATGACTATTTCTGGACTCATGCTCTGAACTCTGACGAAACCCATGAAGGAATTGAAAAACACTGTGTATTTGAGAGTGATAACTTTTCAAGTGAGTGTGAAAAATATCAAAGTAGATCTGATGAAGAGGTTGGAAATCTTAACATATACAACATATATGCTCCACCTTGCAATTCAGCTGCAACAAAAACTGGTTGGAGTCCTGCCACTTACTCTGTAAGTTGCATGTCATGCTATATATATGTTTTGCATTTTGTTACTTGAAATCTGAACTACAAGTAAAATTGTCTACACGGTTAAGTAGAGAAAGAGTGAACAAAATAAAAACTGAAGCGTAATGATCTATTTAATCACAGTAAAGTATAATAAATACATTGTCAATTTTTTACACTCGCTTTCATTGAGACTTACTTACTTTAGAGTTTTAAATTGAGGTTCATGACTGCAATTGAGGCTGCAATGTTGTGTTTTGGTAGTCTTCGCGATCGCAGTTTCAGCTGATGCGGCCACATTAACATAATTATAACCACAACCGCAATCGCAATTTAAAATCATGCTTATATTGATCAACATTCTTAATTAACTTACACCTTCTCACTTTCATGCTATATTAAAATAACTATATTTATGGCATTCTTAAATATGTAACAAACAAATGGTCAGCAGCATTAATGATCATACAAATTTGACAAACCAGGTGAGATGGGAACTGTATAAATTTCACAGAAATAAGAAATCAATTATGAAATGCTTAAATGAAACATTAAGAACTCAAAGATCAATTGAGTATTATGTTAGTGAAAACTGAAAAAAAATCTCTTATCCCAAAAAATGGTGTCTCGATGTTTCCCATCTATCAAATGCTGGAAATGAGCACAAATGTTAATGAATTGTGATTTTATTTTTGTAAGTGTCAAATTATTATTGGTGGGGGACAGAAAATGTAACAGGAAATTGGGACAGAAGATCTCCATCCGTGAAAACTAAGCCAGATAATGTTATATATTCAACATTGTAGGATAGTAATTTCGACCCTTGTTCCGACGATTATACCAATTCCTACTTAAATCTCCCCGAAGTTCAAGAGGCTCTTCATGCTAAAGCCACAAAATGGTTTGCTTGCAGGTAAGCAGATCTTCAATTAATAATTTTGCTTTCTCCCTTACAATGTCAAATGCATTAATTATACACGATATTAACAGTTGTATTTCTTGAATTAATATGCATAATGCATCGATTCAGCGGGGTGGGATGGACAGATAGTCCACCAACTATTCTACCCACTATTAATCGGATTGTATCAAGTGGTATAAGCACCTTGATATATAGGTGAGACACTTTAAAAACGACAAAACTTATGTGTTGTTGTTTAGGTGTTTGTAGTGTTGTTTTCCAATGAAAATAGGACATGTGTCATACATGTTATATTTTTATTGATGAGTTGTTGCACATGTATTCTTCTTATCGGAAAACAACACCATAAGTACTTATGAAAGTGCACATAAGTTTTATCCCTTTAAAAACTTCTGTGTTACATTCACAAGTAATAGGTTTAGTCCATTCATTGATTTTTGTGCAACATTGTTGTTGTTCAATAATGCAGTGGCGATACAGATGGGCGGGTTCCCATAACATCATCTAGGTACTCAGTAAACGCCTTGAAACTTCCAGTGGAAACAGCATGGCGTCCATGGTACTCTGGCAATGAGGTAATGAATTGCATTATCATTATATATTCAGAAACTTATTACATAGTAATCTTACTGCATGCATTATGCAGGTTGGAGGATACGTGGTTGGGTACAAAGGGCTCACACTCATCACTGTAAGAGGAGCTGGGCACACGGTTCCAAGCTACCAACCACAAAAAGCACTAACCATGATCTCATGTTTCCTCAGTGGAGAACTTCCTCCAAAGAATTAACCCCTTGTGGATATTTGGTATATCCTTGAAAATTGCTGTGAATAATTGATACATGAGTTTCAAATGAAACATTTATCTATACATTTTTCACCTCTATTTTCTTTCCTTTTTCAAAAAAGAACAACTTTATATCTCAAAAATTGTATAATTCATTTGTAACAGCGACAACTTTATACCCTCTAGAGTCTTAGTTATAGGCGTAGGCTCTCTATGGTTACAACTGTATATTGTAACCAAGCAGTCGAAGTCTATCTCATTATTTACAGAATTCCAGTTAAAGAGTGGTTTTAGACTGACTAACCATCTTTTGAGAGAACTGTGATTGACCTTCAATAATTTTTCACATAAATCAAATCCAATTATAACTGGTTATGTGAGTTAATAGTTAATACCATGTTTAACTAAATTTGTTTTGTTTTCCAATTCAACCTGAAACCTCATTAAAAATGCTAAAATTATGAAATTTCAATCAAATAACCTTCCATGTGGTAGCTTTAAATGCAAGAAGTGGCAGGTAACTTAGATCTCCATAGCTTTGGTTATGCAAGCAGACTCAAGGAGTGTCCAGATATTCTACTCTGCAGAAGGTGATCTGTTTTCAAACATACGCTGATTCTGAATAAAAAGGCATATATTCCAAGATTTACAGCATTTGACTCCCTATGCAATAGCACTACCCTTCCTGTGCAACCAATTAATTTCAGCCAAGTAAATTTGATTTTCATTTTGGATATGATATAGAATGCTCGAGCATTTACAGCTAAGATATTTTTGTTAAGTTTAACCATCACTTTCACATACCACTAAAAACAAAAATGCAGCTCACGTTGTTAGGAGCCAAGCGCATAAGCGCTCCACCGTTTAATAGCAATATCCTTTCCATTTTATCCATGAATGCACATGCAGAAACTCAAGAAAAGAACCTCGGACATTGAAGGTTAATAGAACTCATCAAAATGAATGAGATCTCAAACCAGAATAAGTTGAACTTCAATGTTTTAATTGCTTCCGGATAGCATAGGTGCATGCTATTAATATATTGGCAGGGAAGAAATGCAATGACCCTTAAAAGCTTTGAAAGACAAAGCCACAATGTCAAGTGCCAGAAATAAATAAAATGAAAGCAAGCACACAGGCTATCATACTTAAGGCAATTATTCCGATAAACAAGTTTTAAGTTCTTCATCAGTCATCACTCCTACGAGTCTTAATAAATGATTGATTGAATCCCTACAGTGCTACCTCATGATGTCAAAATTCAACTCCGCTCCACAATTAGGAGGGGTTCTTAAGTATTCAACAGACCAAGCAGGTTACAAGGGAGAGAAGTTAATTTTTTCTTTCAAACGTGAAATGCTGTTATATGATTTGTAGAGCTACTCCTGCAGTGCACTTCTTTCAGCTTACTTGCTGTTGGTGACCTCCATAAACGGGGTAAGCCCCATAAGCAGCAGCATATATTCTTGGGTCATGAGGAGGCGGCAAAGCATATCCATAACCATCATAAACAGAGGCCCCATAATACGCCCCACTCCAGGGGTTGCCGAAATCCATTCTAAACTGCTATCAAAAGATATACCAATTGAGAGAGAATCATCATTAATGCAAATTAATGATAGATAGCATGAAGACAATCCAGTACTCTAGCACTTACTGTCTCATTTTTTGGGAAAATAAAACAATAAACAACTTTTATCCATTGATTTTAAACGCTCTTATAATTTTGTTTTTAAAATGATTACAGCAAACTTAGACTAAGTTGATGTAAACAGCTTGGGACCAAATATAAACCACTTTCTTTAAGCTAGGTGCAATACATGGTATTCCTATTTGGATTATTAGTCAGTCATTAAACAACAATTATTCCTATGGAACGTAGATTAACAGACCTAATATAATGACAAGGACAATGTGTGTGGACATGCATGAGTGAGAGAAAGGGAGAGAGATATTTTGCCTGCTTATTAGCTGGATTGCGGCCCCAAGAAAGGCGAACTGTTTGCTTGCCAATCATTGTCCCATTTAGCTTCTGCAAGGCCTCTTCAGCATTATTTCTGGAAAGGTTATTCAGAATGACATTGTAGTGATTACATCAAAGAAGATATTAAAAACCATGCTATCTGTAAATTATGCAAATATCTGAGAGAGCTAGAACTTTTACCTGTTAGCAAATTGGACAAAACCACATCCCTTTCCAACAGGTATCTTGACAGAGACTATCTCACCATACTGGGAGAATGGCTGTCTAAGATCTTCATCTGTAACATTCGGGTCAAGTCCTCCAACAAATATCTGTAACGAATCATGGGTTAGCTATTAGAAAATAGTAACCAATCTCTTAACTGCAAAACCTAATAAAAGAACTGAAAATCTCACAGTTGTGTTTGTAGAATCCGCTTCTGATTGGTTGGATGTGCCATTTGACTGTCCTCCTAAACAAAAAAGAGACAAAATCAATATAGAGCTGGTAGAGATATTTCAAACTCTTGCAGCAGCATGCAATGGAAAAACAAATGAAAAAATAAACAAATTTGAGAAATGTAATATCAAAAACAAAATCAAGGGACCTAAAAGCAAGATAAAATGAATTAATAAATGGATTCCAGGGGATCTATGAGATAGCTAATTGCCTACTCGTTCATAAAGAATATCATACACACCAGTGGACCAAACTGGCACTTGAGCATGCCTCCTCACATAACAAGAATTAATTAATAAATCAGATGGTTTTTCAACTACCCTAACCCTTATTCAATTAAATCAGCAAACAAATTCAATGCTCAGTTACACCCAGTAAAAAAAAGACATAATAATAATAATAATAATTGTCATTTCAAGGAACTTATTCATCTTAAAAGATATGGCATTACCCCTTCTTCTCAATTGAAATCATCAGTTAAACCATTAAACTATGATTACTGTTTATATGATGAGCAAAAACAAAAAAATAAGATCTCAAAGTTCATTAGTAACCTGAAGCAGAAGAAAGAAATCAGAGGGTAAGATAGGTGGGTGAAATAGGTGTCCAGAAGCCTTATTTTAGTGGAATGTCAAATGTACTTTTTTCTTTCAAATAAAAAGAATTAAATTTCAGATATGAGAAGCAAGTAATGTGATTTGCCATACCTTGTTGATAGCCAGATGATTTCCTTGGAGTTGCAGCACCAATACGCATGGGCCTGCTAGAACAGTAAACACCATTCATTTCAGTCATAGCCTGGGACCTCTCATTATCATCTCCAAACCTGACGAAACCATAGCCCTTTGAACGGCCAGTATTGACATCAAAAACAACTTTTGCAGCTTTAACAGAAGGATATACACTAGCAAAAGTTTCATGCAATACACTATCTGTAACATCTGCAGCTAAATCTCCTACAAAAATAGAAAGATCAGGAACATTATCTGAACACTTGTCTCCCGTGCTAAATGAAGCCCAGTTCAGGCGGAAAGGCTGCTCTGTATTGGGCATCAAAATTCCAGCATAATTCTGTAAAACTTTCTCAGCTGTGGAATGTGAATAAAATTCCACAAATCCATAACCCTCTGATAGACCAGTATGCTTATTGCGAATAACCTTGATAGAGGAAATCTGCAAAAATATTTCAGTCAGAAGCAGTAGACTATAAATTTTTCCTTGGTAGCATTCTAACTGAAACAATAAGAAAAGTATTGGAAACATTTTCTGTTGTAACAAATTAAGCTTTCAAAATTCATGTTTATTTTCATAAAAATGGAGTGGTAGAGAAGTAGCACTTGTGTCAGCTTTCTTATTTATATAATAATTATAACTGCAACAATCTTATTACACCAAAAGAGATCAGAAATGTACACAAATCCCTCAGAGATCGCAGCTATTTTCATTTAACATAAGTCAAGTAGTGCCAACATTATTAAGCCTGTGTGCATAGCATAAAATGTCAGAAAATGAAATTAAAGAAAGGAAATGAAGTGGCTTTGGATTTCTTTTACAACATTTCTTTTTTTTTTTTTTGGTCTGCACAATGGTGTCGCCGGATACTAATCCATTTCGAGACATAGAAATCACCAAGGTAGATTTTGCGTCTCCCAACAAAGTCTTCTTCATACACACGGCAGGAATCCAAACCCTAACAACATACTTAAAGAACCAGTTATCTACCAACTGTTGGGTCTAGTTGGTTTTCTTTTATAAAATTTCTAACACAAGGTAAAAACTGCACAAAATCAATTTGAAAAATTGCACTATTTTCAGCTCCCATTTGAACTTCAGTTATCACAATTCAAGTCATACACAATTTAAGTCATAGGAAAATGTGTCTGTTTGCTTTGTTTCCAGTTATATGTTTTCATTTACTCTTATCATTAATAATTTGCAAAAATACCACTTTGTTTTCATTTTGTTCCCTATTTTCAAAATTTTGTACAAGAAATAATGAAAACAACAAAAAAAAAAAAAACTTTGGAAATAGGACACAAAGTGAAAACTGTGTGACAATTTTGTAATTATTCCTGAAACAAAAGAAACCGCAAACAAAGCAAACAAGCCCTTAAATTTGCCATCCACATTTTCCTTTCCATTCTTCACTCTTTAAATCCCAACCAATTACAAATTTATTTTCACCCAAGTATGGTCCTTTAATATTTCTTTCCTACAATCAGCATTACATATATTTCAATACTATGCTCAATTCACTAAACTCACAACACGTCAAAAGCATAAATATATATAAATCTGTAAGATTGAATTATATATCATATAATAAGATTAATATATATATATAAAGAAAAATGAATAGGACCTCGCCGGTAGAAGCGAAACAGCGATGGAGATAGTTTTCATCCATCCAATGATACAAATCGCCGACCCATACGGTCTTGTTCTCGCCGCTGTTGGATCCGTGGTGTTGGTGAGGAGGCACGTGCGGCACGTGCTGGTACTGGTAAGGAACGTAGGGCGGCGGCGGCGCGTAAGGTTGAGGAGGCAACATGTGGTGCGGCATTACCATAGCCGGGTACTGCATCGGAACCCACTGCTGCGCCACCGCTACTGGCGGCGGTTGCCGCTGTTGGTTCTGTTCC
This sequence comes from Ammopiptanthus mongolicus, assembly GCA_039655645.1. Lineage (NCBI taxonomy): Eukaryota > Viridiplantae > Streptophyta > Magnoliopsida > Fabales > Fabaceae > Ammopiptanthus > Ammopiptanthus mongolicus. The sequence continues at coordinate 80,419,804 of CM077349.1, read as the reverse complement.
GACGACAGTTGCTGTGATGAATCAGAGCCGTTCGATTGTTGCATCTTAATTAATTAACGGTTATGACTTTCTCTTTCTCTTTCTCTCTATTTCTATTTCTTTCTATAAAAGAATATGGAAGATTCCTAAATAAGGAAATAGATAAAACAAAAACGGCAAAGAAGAAGGGAGTTTGGTGTTTTTTAGAGAGAGAAAGGTTGAATCTGGATTTTGGGGAGAGAGAGAGAGAGAGAGAGAAGAGAGGGCGCGGCAAGGGTATAAGAGAGGATGAAGGATTCTTGGGTTGGCTTCGTAAACGCGGTTGTCGTTTACACCGTTGGATCAGGAGATGGGGTTTGATGTTAACCGTTGGATTTGATTATGAGGGATATGCGCTAACACTGTTATGTTATTGTTATTACTGTCTCAGTTTGTGTATCCGCCGCCACCTTTCCTTCCTTTCCCTCACTCTCCTCTTCGATATTTTCTGTTCTATCTCTTTTTCTTTTTTTCTATTTATTTATTTTTTCAAATTTTTGGTTTAGAATTTTATGATTTTTCAGCTCAGGTCACAATTTTTTATTTTTGTATACCTTTTAACAGTTGTGATATTGTTAGGGGTGAAGACTAGGGTAAAGCACCTCATGGGTGCTATATTGGTTCAGCACCAACTAGTACCGTTAGATGAATTAGCATTTTATTATATGGCTAGATTTCTTTACCGGTTACTGACAAGTAAGATTTATGGTTATCACTTTCCTTCTTCGCCCAATTCATCATGTAATGTTTCTCATGTGTCGATGATGTCGTTTTCCCCTTAACCATCTCTTTAAGGCAACATTTCTTGCATCGTTGGAGCTCATCTTCTTCTCCTTTGCTAGCAACGAATTCAAAAACACAAATTTGTCCTTAACGTCGATTTGCTTTGGAGCTTCGGATCCTTCAACCTCCATAGCTTCGAGAACTCTGTCGAGTTGCTCTTCATCGCTGTCTTCGGCGACCACTCGCAGTATAGCCTCTACGACGCTACTAACTCTCATTCTGAAGCCTCAACTGCCGTCGACAATGGGTCGACGATGGAGAATTGTCCAATTGTTAGATGAATACCTTCTTGATCGGTGGCCGGAGACCGACGTCGAAGTCATAACCGTCAGGGAAGAGAACATCCTGATTGAAGATAGGGAACATTAGGCAGATCTGGCCGTTGTCGAAGGCTTTGTCGGTGGAGATTGAGGAATCGTTGGGATTCGTGAACACACAGCTAAACTCTTCCTCTTCTTTTTCTTATTCTTCTTCTACCTCCTAATGACTCACGTTGTCTTCGTTTTTGACGTTCTCATCTTGGATTTTGAGTTTGACCATTAAATCATGATTGAGCTGTGGTCATGAGGCGAAGATTCCAGTTGCAAGTGAGCTTGATGGTTCGAGGTTGAAAAGATAACAGTGGTGGTGGTTTGACAGTGTGGAGGTTACGAGAAGAAAGAGGGATGGTGAAGCTGGTTGGGTTAATGCAAGGTTAAGAGGGGTGGTTTGCTGCTGCAATGGCGGTGCGATGGCTCAGGGACTAGCAAAAGCTCGATGGTGAGTGGCAACAACGGGGCAGTTCTCCAGCGAGTGGTCTGGTGGTAGTCGCTCGATAAAGCTGGAGGGAGAGAATGGCTGGTGCAATTGGAAGGGAGAAAAAGACTAAACTATCTTTTTTAAACAACTCTTGAATTTTCATGGACTAAACAATAATATTGTATTTTTACCTCGCTAGTAAACATGACCTGCTATAGCATGTATTTTTACTATTGTACCCATATAGCACCCACAAGGTGCTTCACCCTAGCATTCATCATTCTTGGGTGAACTAGCAAGCACCCCTAAAGAGTAGGGTTCGTTTATAGTGCGCATTTTAGTGAGTATTGGTGTACAGGGATCATAGGAAAATGAGTGGATGGCTGTGATTTTGTAAGGGGTGACGATTGTTTCGGTTTACATGTAGAAAACAATATTTGCAAAGAAAGACATCCCTTTACAGACGATGTCGCTTTCCAAGTCCCCTCACCTAAAATGTGGTTGGGGTAAGATTATAATCAATTTGGGTAAGAAAACAAACTTCATACTCATCTATGAATTATCCACTTAGTGTGTGTTTGGATTAGCTGCGAAAAATTGATTATGCATAGTCGATTATTGTTATAATCGATTACAATAGAATCAGTTTTGTGTTTGCATGTGTTTGTTGAAAGACGATTTTAAGATAATCTATTTCGCTTTGGTTATGAAAAAAATCACTTTTATATAGTAAATTACAAAAAGAGTATGAAGTTATTTGATAATTTAATAATATTTATTTGGCAGTTAATTTTGCAGAGGTGAAATGAGAAGAATGTTATTGGTTTCAAAATAATCTATGGTTGGCTTGGTGGTTGGGGTGAGAGAGTTAAGGAGTGGAGTGATAAGGAGATAGAGAGTTCAACTCTCACCCCCTAACATTCCTAACAAATCTAACACAAACTAACATTTGCCTATAAAAAAAAGTAATCTAACAACTTTTTAAATAAGCTTCAACTTCTAGTTTCTCGAAAAACAATTTTTTCTCATAAAAACGATGGCAAAATAGGTTGATTGGTCCTATGCTTGTATTTAAATTTTCACATCGGTCCCATAAGTTTTATTTTTTTCAAATTGGCCCTACACGTTATATTCTGTTTCCACATTAGTCATTTCCGTCAATGTCGACCTAATGCCGTCAGATTTGACCTGACGTGACTATGATATTAGTGCTACACGTGGCTTTTGATCTGACGTCGTAAGGTTAAAATTGATGGAAAGGACTAACGTGAAAACGAAACATAACGTGTAAGACCAATTTGAAAAAAAATAAAACTTATGGGACCGATGTGAAAATTTAAATAAATGTATAGGACAAATCAACCTATTTTGTTTTGCAATTTAATCAGTTTACTTAAACATATCAGCTTCTACTAAAATACAATTTTTACCATGAAAACAATTGTTCAGCTAAAAATTAATTTTATCCAAACACACCATAATCAATTATTAAAATAATCAATTTTTCTCAACTAATCCAAACACATGCCTAGTAAATCTCGTTGCGCAAATGCATGGCGAGGAACCAAATTTGTAACTATAAACAACAACAGATGCAACTTCAGACCAAATTTCTTGGCGAAAACCTGGTGGCAAGGAAAGATGCGACGGTTGAGAGCCCTCAAATCCCGATGAATTCTCCCGTGAAAGCATGGCGACATTATCATCCGGCGGTGGAACACCACCTTCCTAAACCTATATTATTCGTAACACCTTGAATTTTCAAAGTGTTTAAAAATAGGAAATAATTAATTATATATATGTTAGGAATAATTAGAGAAAAATTGTGGTGCATAAAAATTTGCATTTCGACTTAGTTTGGATAGTGTTGATGGTATTAACCGGTACTGTTAGAGCAGACACCAGGAATTAAAAATCTCGAGTTGATCGAACAAAATGAGTTAGAATAATTTTTAGGTATTAGGAAGTATGTCCGAATCCTAAAAAGGCGAAAAACTGATATTGAGAAAATAATATTATTTTAATTAGTATCAGCTTCATTTGTCTAAACTGACACCGATTTTGAGTCCAGTGTCAAACCCGGAGCCGGGGATCTAAACTTAACCTCTAAAATATTCTCCTAATTCAATTCTAAATTTCATGTTGGAACTTGGTTATTATATTTTCGATTATGTATATGACTTACTGAAATGTTATAAAGGTATTGAATTTTAATCAGGTGTTGTGATTAGATTTGATGTTTGCTTATTATGTTTGAGCCCGAAGGGCCTTACGGATTGTGAATTACAGGTCAATGTCTGAAAGCAGGTTTTAAATGCCCAGAGAGTCATGTTCATGACTTTGCATGTATATGCATGTATAAACTATTACCGCGTGTGGTATGATGATAGGTAATATTAAGTGAAATTATTAAAATAATGAGATACTTGAGGGTGTCTCATTTGGGTAATATAAGAGCTGGAAAGTCATATTATTAAAATAATGAGATACTAGGGGTGTCTCATTTGGGTAATATAAGAGCTGGTTGAGCCTTGTTGGGGTTTGGGTGTAGGTCTATTTTTGCTTGTGTTGTGTACTCTGTGTCATTGTCATCGAAGGGAGACAACATGTTCCTTTTTGTATTATTGTTTCCGAAAGGACACAATATTAGTCGACATAGTGGATAAACTAGGAATTAGATATTTGGATCTTGATTCTCGTACATTTGATTTTTTGCATTAATGAGAATCAACTAGTATGGAGGGAAGGTAGGAGAGCCACTCGAAGTGAGGACCCACTCCTTTAAAGGAGCGGTATGTTTAGGTGTGGGGACACCGTGCCTTGGGTTATAAGCCATTAGGGGTGGATAATACAGTTTGTGACATTCACCTGCTTAAGTGGAAGACGAAGAGAATAATTGTACGATAGAAGATGTAAGAGCTCTGCTATCTGGAATTATTTGCAAGGATAAGTATTTTGTTGAACATAAGCATAAGATTGCATCTCTTAATCCAAATCTTAGCCTTTTCTTTTGGATTTTCTTGATGGCTTGTGATGAACGGATTTGCCGAATCGTCTATTCCTTTGAATTGATTGTTTCCATTCTCTGCCATTAAACATGCTTCTCATTGCTTTAGTCGGGTTGACAATGTTCTGGTATTGTTGCAAGGAATGAACATCCTATTTTGTCAACTTTGTTTTGCATGAATATCCTTATGGAGATGAGTTGGTTCTCTTTTAACCATATCTTCTTCGATGTTTCAGTTCCTTAAGTTGAGAATATTTGAAACTTTGATTCTTAGTCATTCAAAAAAAATTCCTTGGGAGAAAGGAACTTTATTAGAGTTCTGATTATGATTATCTACCCGAGCATTCTCACACTCAGGACCCTATTGAAGATCCTTTTTGAGGTATTAGACCTCCTATCGTATCCTTAATCGCATCAATTTTTATCTTATAACATGATTCATATGAATGTTGTTTTTTCCTTGTTGTCTGTCATTGCCTTTCTTTACAACGTCCACATCCATCCACAAAATCACATGAGGCAAGTGGGACACCTTGAGGGATTCCCCTGATTCTACAAAGGAACTAGTGGCATGCCAAATGGGACAAGTGTGAGTTCAACTAGAAATAGTGAGATTTTTGGACATTGGTACCCAAGGAAAGAATGGTTGTTGGCCTTGCTAAAGTAGAAGTTGTGCCACAACGGGATAGACTAAAGACTGTAACAGAAGTTGGTAACTTCCTTAGTTTATTCGAGGATTACCGGAGAATTAATAACATTTTTTACCATTTAATATTCCAATTATTTTTATTATTCGCTCCATTAGCTTGGTATATTCTACACAATTTTCGTCACTATCTGATTATGTTCTTTGATCATCATCTCCATGCCGTACTATTAAAAGACCGAGAAATTCTTATATATTTCTCACGCCCAAGTATGTTGTTGTCCCTTGGCTATCAAGCCAAGAGAATTTGTTGGTTACGTGCCTCTGGTAAAAGCCTTATATGTTTATGGTTAAGCCATTTGAGAAACAATTAGACGCATTCTGTTTTGGAAGCCTACTAGACATTTGTGGTAGGTAGTCATCTTTGTGTGCGCAAAATCCAGATGGCTATATATTACCATCAAGTATTTCCAGGTCATATCCTAATATATTAGAAGGGTTGGCCAGAGAAGGCAGCATCTTGAAGATATCTTGTGGAAAACAAAAGGAATTATTATACTTAAATAGATAATCGGTGGTAAGTATTTCTGTGAACTATTTTATTAAAAGGATACAATGATGTATTACTTGGCTTCGCTATTTCCTTTTAGTTTACTTGTCTTTGCTTTTGTTATAGCTTGACTAGACTATTTAATTTCTATGCTTTTGGTCGGGAAATTTATGAAAATCATGGAGAGGTCGGTGACCTCGATTCATTTTATTTTATTTTTAGGTGCTCGCTAGATTATGATTATGATTGTGAATAATGCTTGAATGCTTTCTTTATAAGAGAATATTCTATGTTCTAATGTGTTAAATATTAATTGGAATAGTTATGATGTCACACATGGATTGGTCGAATGTGTATGGATGAAGAATCATGAGAACATGATTTTTTAGTTAAATATTATTAGGTCAATTATTGTCCTTCATATATGAATTTGACACTGTTTGAATTGTATTTTGGCCTTAGATGAAAGGGTACTTAATTTGATATAGAGTTGCTTATTTTTTAATTTGAAGACTATGCGTACATGGTCCCTTATTGTGAAATTATTGATGATAAACACCTATGTGTAGGCTTGGTTGAATTATGTGAAGGATTGCATGGTGATCATATTAGCAGCGGAACAAGCAATCCAAAAAAAAAAAAAAAACTTTTGAGTTCAAAGTGTATTTCTACAATAAGATGTTAATCGAAAAACCTGGTAAGAGATTTTTGACACTTTTAAAATTTGTCTTCGATTATACGAAGACTCTATGTGTATCCACACCGAGACCAAGTCTTGCTATCAAACTCTTTGAAACCTGAAACTTATACAAAACTGAAGAAAAGGAAAAGCTGAGCGTGTTCTCAACATCTAACACATCACCTCTGATATATCTCTATAGATATCTATATATATATATATATATATATATATATATATATATATATATATATATATATAGATATGTGTGTGTGTGTGTGTGTGTTTAAGTTTCCTATTACTATTGCGGCACTACTTCAATCTCATTGAAGTCCTTAATGTCTTTGCTGCATCTTTGCATTGTTTTTAATGACAATAAAGTCATTCCAATAAAAAGAAAACCATCCAGTGTGACTTTTGATTTGATGGTGTAAAACCATTCTAATCAAAAACACCTTTCAGTGGTTATTTCACAATGGCAATAAACCCACGAAATTGAATCATTACGTTACAGCTCTTTAATCAGCATAAAAGCCAATTAAGATATTTATTAAAAAAACAGAGCAACAAAACGTATGAGCAGCAACAAGAACGTGGTGCAAAATTAAATCCTATCTTAAGAGGATATATTTTTCAAAAGAAAAATGGAAACCATTGGTTTTCTATTCCAAATAGAATTTCCTCAGATAGTTGTATCATATATTAATAACATTCTAAGTGCTAGCAAAGAATATAATAATATTCCATTGGGATTGAAAGTTTACTTATTTGATTAAATTAAATTCTCTAATTTAATTTATCAAATAAACTAAATAATCCTTTAGCAAAGACTGGAACACTCGTTAGTGTGTGACCCAATAGGTTCAATACTAAGCCGGTAGTAATTTAGTCGAACCAAATTACTAATCAAGGTTGGCGTCTAGCAACGCTCCTTAACGACTAGATAGCATGAAGTAATATCTTCAAGAACCTTTAAAAGAATAATGTAGTATTTCCTTCCATCGTTCCAGCTCTGAATTACCCTTAGAGTATGGTATAGTAGTCAAAGCTCTAAATGGTAAACTCTTATATTTTATAACCAACTAGTGAATGACTTAAGAAACTCATTTCTTCATTCATTCAATTGCCTTGGCCAAGGTCTTTAACTTTGTTGTTATAATCATAGAGCTCAAACTCATTACCGAGAGTTGATGGTTTCCTTCTTGATATATCATTAATCCTACAAGTACTTAGTCATACCCAATATCCATTCAACTAGCACCTTAGGGCATTAGGTGTCCGGAATCAAAGTATAACAAGTAACTTGTTAATTACTATGATAATCTCAGGTCAAAGGAAATATTTACACTCTTCATGAGAATATCCTATTGACAAATTAACGGTAATATAAACCATTAGGATTTCTCAATTGAGCCAGTTCAATGATCATATCTCCATATGCATCATCTATATATGTGAATTAATAAATGAGATCTATTAATATCTATCCAATAGAGACCATCACATATATATTGATCTATCCGGAATAATGATGTCCCTTTCTCAATAATCCTCCGATCAAGAACATTTTAGATTAAATTATAAAAGACTTGCCTCTCATTAACATGATCTCTATCATGATGACAAGTGTCTAAATTTAATCAAGGACTTTGTCATATCAAATAAATAATCATTAAATGAATATGACAAATAAAACCATTTAATGGAATGCCAATTTATTTTATCAAAATAAAATAATTACAATGTGTTACACAATGGATTGGATCTAGGGCATACCAATTATTCCCTAACAATCTCCCACTTGCACTAGAGCCAATCACTCATGTGTTTCATTCCCAATTCCCACTTGTGCTTGTCAAACACTTTTAGACCAAGTGCTTTGGTGAATGGGTCTGCAACATTTCTTTTCCATCAACCTTTTGAATTTCAATATCTCCACGTTCAATGATCTCTCTAATCAAGTGATACTTCCGCAAAATATGTTTAGACCTTTGATGCGATCTCGGTTCCTTTGCTTGAGCAATTGCTCCATTATTGTCACACAACAATGGAACTGATTCTTCTATCGAAGGAACCACACCAAGTTCAGTTATGAACTTCTTCATCCAAACCGCTTCTTTAGCAGCCTCACTTGCTGCTATATATTCTGCTTCGGTTGTTGAATCAGCTACTGTAGCTTGTTTGGAACTCTTCCAACTCACTGCACCACCATTTAAGGTGAAAACATAACTAGAAATGGATTTACTATCATCTTTGTCTGATGCAAAACTTGCATCCGCAAAACCTTTTAGTTTTAGTTCTGAATCTCCGTAAATGAGGAATTGGTCTTTAGTTCTTCTCAAGTACTTCAGAATGTTTTTCACAACTTTCCAATGCTCCTCACCAGGGTTTGCCTGATATCGGCTTGCTACACCCAGTGCATAAGCAACATCAGGACGCGTGCAAGTCATGGCATACATGATAGCTCCCACTGCACTTGCATATGGTATTCTATTCATGCGCTCTCTCTCTTCAAGGGTTTTAGGACTATCCTCCCTGCTAAGAGAGATTCCAGTGCCTATTGGCAGATAGCCTCTTTTGGAACTATCCATGTTATACCTCTTTAAGATGGTATTAATGTACATAGATTGTGAGAGACCAAGCAACCTTTTAGATCTATCTCTATAAATCTTTATTCCCAAAATATAAGTTGCTTCTCCCAAATCTTTCATGGAGAACTGTTCAGAAAGCCAAATCTTTGTACTTTGTAATGCTGGCACGTCATTTCCTATGAGCAATATGTCATCAACATACAACACCAAGAAAATAATCGTGCTCCCACTGAATTTTTTATAAACACAAGGTTCCTCTTCACACCTTACAAAATCGAACTTTTCGATTGTCTTGTTGAATCGGATGTTCCAACTTCTTGAAGCTTGCTTTAATCCATAAATGGATCATTGCAGCTTGCAAACCTTATCATGATCAGACGAGGAGGTGAAACCTTCAGGTTGTGTCATATACACATCCTCTTTGAGCTCACCATTTAGGAAAGCTGTTTTCACATCCATTTGCCATATTTCATAATCATAGTATGCTGCTATAGCAAGTAGAATCCGAATTGATTTGAGCATTGCCACGGGAGAGAAAGTTTCATCATAGTCTATTCCCTCCTTTTGACGGTATCCCTTGGCAACAAGACGGGCTTTATAGGTCTCCACCTTTCCGTCTACTCCAATCCTTTTCTTGAAAACCCATTTACAATCAATAGGTTTTATATCCTTTGAAGTTTCAACTAAAGTCCATACATTGTTGATCTTCATGGATTCCATTTCAGATTCCATGGCTTCTTGCCATTTCTTGTAGTCAGAACTTTGCACGGCCTCTTCATAGGTTCTAGGGTCATCATCATTATGATCAACCTTATTTGACGCATCATCTTGCACCATTAAGTTTAATCTACTCGGTGCTCGATGCGCACGGCTAGACCTTCTGAGAGGCTCATTCACAATTAATTCACCTTGTCACCAGTGCAATAAACATGTTTAACATCGGTTAAAAATATCATTCTAAATCGGTTATGGAACCGATGTAGAAACAGATGATGGAGAATGTACGACCTTTTAACATCGGTTTTTAACCGATGTTGAAAGTTAACTTTCAACATCGGTTATAAACAAAACCGATTTTGAAAGTTCTCATTCAACAGATTAATAATTATTGAAAAAGATCTTTTAACATCGGTTATAATATAGAACCGATGTTGAAATTTACAATTCAACATCGGTTTGGTAGTGTAACCGATGTTGAAAGTATATTTTCACATCGGTTGTAACTCAGAACCGATTGAAATTGATAGTTCAACATCGGTTCTCTATTGTAACCGATGTTGATAGTCCATTTTTTTTTTTTAATACTTTGTTTTAAACCAGTGACAATCCTTAACCCTGTTTCATATATGTACAACCAGAACAATCCCAGCCAAAATAGAATCCCAACAATAACAGAATCCAAATCACTATATATACTAAGTAATAAGCCAAACTATACTTTATTGATTATGCAAAAGTCAGCTTTTGATTCAACAAACTCAACTAATTATATAATGTAATAAATTCAAACTAATTAATTAAATTAATACATAACAAAGAAACAACAAAGAAATATAACAAATTAAACAAATTAAAGAAATAAAATGTCATCCATATATAAATTAATGTTCAGAAGTCATCTCAAGAAAGAAGTTTGCCCAACGCTCCTTGATGTCCTTAATGTCCTCTTCAGAAAATGCTTCCGGATTGTCGAAAATCTGCACATTAATTATAACTAATCAACTATAACTATACATAATTAATCTATAACTATTTACAAATGTTATTAGTTAATTACCTCCTTCCATCGATCTGTAATACTCGCGGAGACAATGTTGAACATCCACTTCATGACATAATATCCGCACTCCCAGCCGCCACGTTGCCTATGACACTACAAATGAATACACAATTTGAATATATAATGAGTAAAAACATAATAGTAACTATTTTACACTGCAATTGAATCTCGGGTACTAATTAATAAACTACTTACATTAGGGTAAATCCACCTAATAGGCCTAGGCCTACCACCATCCAAAACACGACTTGCGTTCATAGCTCTATCATAATGAAGAAAATATGAATTTAAAGTATGTTATATATTTCAGAGTAATTAATAAAGCAAATGTAGTACAAATTAAATTAATTAAAAGCTTACGTTTCAACAATAAGCTTGATTTCTTTTGTCGGCTTCCTTCCCAACGAACAAAAGAAGACCACAACACTCATACCACGACAAATGATCAATAATTGCCAATGTTTACTGCATTTGGAAACAGTTAGAGACAAGTCACAGATAATTATAAATCACTAGTAAAACTTGTACTTACAGATGGAGGTAAGGTGCTAGGTAGAACTGTTTTTTGCCTTCATCAAGCACACGTCGCATGTACGCAGTAATCTCATCTGACCTAAGTGTCTCACCCTGAATTAGTTGAGGGTCAAGGAATCCATAAAGATGGAGGTTACCCCTATCAATACACAGGCGATGCAGATACCTAAGATATTGAAATAAATATTAGTTATAATAGTTAAAAACTTAATTAGTTAACTTACAAATTAATTAGTTGAAATAACATAACTTACGTGCACCATAATGAGACAACTGTCATGCAAAGCATTTCACTATCAATGCATATCTCCATAATATCCCTCTGGGGGATATAGAAAGTGTCGGGCTTGCCATCGTGTTCCAAATTTATAAAAGCGGACTCCTTCCCAAGTTTCACGGCAGCTAATGCGAGACGTTCCAGAGCATCAAGTTCAACCTCCTTGTCAATACCCTAAACAGCAAATATAGAACATTAGTAAACACGGTTAGGTTATTTCAATTGTAAATAAAAAAAAAACTTAACTTATTGAATGATTATATGAATACCTTCGATGAACTAGACGCCACAAGTTTTCTCGGATCCGACCTAGGCCTTTTGGGTCGATGATCTTTTCCATCATCCTAAACAATAGAGGTAAAGCATTAGTACACAAGTAAACACAATTAAGTTATTTCAATTGTAAATATAGAAAAACATATGTAAGTGAACAATTACATGAATACCTTGGCTGAAACAAAAAACCTCACAAGTCTTCTCGGCCAAGGGATGAAATTACCGGGGGCCTGGCCAACTGTAATAACCTCCTCAGTGGGCACAGGGACTAGAGCATCCATGGTATTGGGTAATGCCAACACCCCATCCAACACCAAGGACACGGCCTGGGTGGTCCTCTTTACCAATCGCAACAGCCAAGACATCTTTGCGTCCAGTAGACACAAAGGTTCCTTGTGTGCTTTGTTCGTCCAAGGAATCCTACAACATACAATTGTCACATTAATTTGTGTAAGATGATGGATAAGCATGTTACAATTACAATTAGAATTGAATATATACTTACAATCTTTTCGGCAACAAGACGTGCCTCCTCAGATGTATATTGTCCCGATGGTCCTTGTCGGGCTCTCTTCCATGTATGGTGGCGTGGGGGTGGAGGTGGATCAACAACTTCTGGAGGTGGATCAGCCGTAGGATCAGCTTGGGATGCTTGTTCCAAAAGTTGTTTCTTCTTCTCTTCAATCATCTTCCTCCTCAGCTTTTTATATCCCCCACGAGACAAACGATGGGGGTAGAGATTCTTACTCTGGATCTCCTGCACCTTTTTCCTTTTCTCCTAATATAAATAACATCAACTGAATTCAGTATATTAATAAAATCAATTTGGTTGGTAAAGTTAAACAATATAACTCAAGTTAACCTGAAAGGCGGGATCCAATCGGATCTGAACAAATCTATCCCATGTCTCTTGATCAAGGAACGGGTACATCTCAAGTGGAGATTTGTCTGCACGCCCATGTATGTATTTCCCGCTTAGTTGTGTTTTAAATGCTCTCCAACGCTCACCCGCATACGAAATCCATTTTTTCTTCATACGCTCGGTATCCGGCACTTCAAAGGTGAGCTATATTTACAAAACAGAATGGAGAAATTAGTGTATATGAAAATAATATGGTGAAATAAAATATATACAACCAAAGAGGGTAAAAGTAAAATACCATGATACTATCCCATATCTGATCCTTCACGTTCGTCGGTACATGGTCCCAATCCTCAATAAGTATACTAGCCTTGCTTTTGGCAAGGACGACCACAAAACTCTTAAACTGATCTTCCATTGGCCCTATAGGTAAGCAATCTCCATCAAACTCAACCCTCAACCTTTGATTACCACTACGGTTGATGGCCAATTTTTTTAATCGTGTGGCGCTTCTACCTTTTTTTCCTGTCAATGGGGTATCCGACCCGCTGCGTGTAGGAGGGATGCCCGAGGGATCTGCCATGTATGCCTGTTTATACAAAAAATAATAAACTATGTCAGTAAAGATGGATAAATAACAAATATCACTTTAAACATAACTTACACAATAACTTAACATATAAATATCAAGACAAATAACAAAAAAAACTTAACTTATATTTATCAAGATAAACATAACTTAACTAATAAATATAACTTTAAACATAACTTACACCATGGTCAAGTAGTAATGTTCTCCCATATCCCTTCATGATGATGATCACGAATGGCATGTACATCGTCCGCTTCATTTTCCTCATTGAAAGTAGGCATCCGTGTTGAGAAAGAAGGAGTATCGGAAATATCGAGAGTTGAATCTTGATTTTCCTCACTACCATTATGCATGTTTTTTCCTTGGAGAACCACCGACCACCTTTTGTTAGAAGGATCATGGATATAAAACACTTGTCTTGCTTGGAAAGCCATGATAAAAGGCTCTTCTGTATGACCTACCTTGTCAAGGTCTACCAATGTAAATCCTAACTCATCGGTTTGTACACCACTGTTACTGTCAACCCACTTACATTTAAAAACAGGTACTCTAAATTTAGTGTAATCGATCTCCCAAATCTCTTCAATGACTCCAAAGTAAGATATGGATGCCATAACGGGGTTTGTATCTTTTGAACTAGAGAAGTGCATAGACTCGGCTACAACCATAACCCCACTGTTTTGCATGGTACTCTTGTCATCCTGGGACTTTGTATAGAAGGAAAACTTATTGATATCGTATCCACTCCAACATATGACATCAAAGTTAGGCCCGTGTGCTAACCATTTTAATGTATCAGAAGCAGTATTATCCTCCGCAATTTGATCTTTAAACCAGTTTAAGAAAGTCTTATTATGCTTGTTCAACAACCATTTTTCGTTCATTCGAGGGTAATTTTGCTTGACAATGGTTTTGTGATCACATAAGTAAGGATTAACCTCATCGGTGTTATTCAATATATACAAATGTGCTTGAAGCACTTCCTCTCGACCCATGCTCTTAACAGTAATACCTCGTGTACCCTTACCATCACATCTTCCCTCATGACGAGACTTAGGAAGCCCTACAGGTTCCGCTTCTGACATGTAGTCTGTACAAAACTCAATAGCTTCTTCTGCAACATACCTTTCAACAATAGATGCTTCAGGACGGTGTGGATTCTTCACATACCCTTTTAGTATCTTCATGTATCGCTCAACTGGGTACATCCACCTTAAATGAACGGGGCCACACAATCTAATCTCCCTCACTAGATGAACAATTAAATGAACCATGATGTCAAAAAATGAAGGAGGAAAATACATCTCCAACTGACACAAGATAATAGCAGCCTCAGTTTCCAACTCATCCAGTTTTTGAAGGTCAATGACTTTGCTACATATAGCATTGAAGAATAAGCACAACCTTGTTATGGCATGTCTCACTTTTTTAGGCAAGATGTCACGAATAGCCACTGGTAGTAGTTGTTGCATCAAGACATGGCAATCATGAGACTTTAAACCAACTAATTTGAGATCTTTCATTGAGACAAGCCTCTTAACATTTGAAGAGTAACCCTGTGGCACTTTGACGCCCCGCAGACACTCACAAAAACTTTTTTTCTCTTTTTTTGATAAAGTGTGACATGCTGGGGGCAAATAAGTCCGCTTAACCCCTACTGATTGTGGAGCTAACTGCTCTCGTATGCCCATCGCAACTTGATCTAAACGAGCATTGACACCATCCTTTGTCTTGCCTTGAATGTTAAGAAGCGTCCCGACTACACTATCACACACATTTTTCTCCACATGCATCACATCAATACAATGTCTTACATCAAGTTTGCACCAGTATGGAAGATCAAAGAAGATCGACCGCTTCTTCCATATGTTTTTCTCAGTAGCCTTCTTATGGGTCTTTCCAAAGATAATATCCATGTCCTTAACCCGTTGATAAACTTGATCTCCGGTTAAGGCCGTTGGAGCAATTTCATTCTCCTGGCATCCATTAAAAGCTTTTCTCAATCTACGATACGGGTGATCAGGTGTGAGAAATCTTCGATGCCCAAGGTAAACTGTCTTCCTTCCATGTTGTAGTTGATGGTAGCATGTGCCTTCTTCACATACAGGGCATGCTTTATGGCCCTTAGCACTATATCCGGACAAGTTCCCGTATGCTGGAAAGTCATTGATGGTGCAAAATAACATGGCACGCATCTTGAAAGTCTCATTGCAATACCCGTCAAACAGATCAACGCCTTCCACCCACAGCTTTCTCAAGTCTTCAATCAAGGGACTTAGATAAACATCTAAGTCATTTCCTGGTTGTTTTGGGCCCGAAATCATCATAGATAACATAATGTATTTGCGCTTCATGCACAACCAAGGAGGTAGGTTATAAATTACCAGGAGAACAGGCCATGAACTATGAATACTACTTAAGGTGCCATACGGATTCATGCCATCGGTAGCAAGTCCAAGCCTAAGGTTTCTTTTCTCATTGGCGAAATCCGGAAATAAACTATCAATTCTCTTCCATTGCAAAGAATCAGCCGGATGGCGAAGCTGTCCATCACATTTTCTCTCATCTGCATGCCACCTAATGTTTTTTGCGTCATTTACATTAGCGAACAATCGCTTGAACCTTGGAATTATTGGAAGATACCATAACACCTTCGCAGGAGGACCCTTTGTGATCACATCACAATTTGAATCACCATCGTTCACTTTGTAGCGTGATACCCCACACCTTGGACACTCGTGCATCTTTTCAAAGTCATTCCTGTACAATATGCAATCATTAGGACATGCATGTATTTTCTTATACTCCATACCCATCGGACACAATATCTTCTTCGCCTCATAGTTACGGTTCGGCAATGTGTTACCTTCTGGAAGCATCTCTTTCAACAACTCAAGCAATTCGGTGAAGCTTTTATCACTCCACCCATTTCTCGCCTTCACAACTACCAATCTTAACACCGCTGACAACCGTGTGAAATTAGAGCACCCAGGATACAAAGGCTTATCTGCATCACTGCACAAAGTATCATACACATTTGCTCGTTGAAATGACTCTTGTCCAATATCGCTGATCATGTCCTCTAGTCGATCGTCCATATCTACGTCATCAACCTCCTCTCTTTGGGACACACTTGGTTTGTCTAACAATTCACCATGCCATATCCATCTTGTATAACTCTTACATATCCCTTCACAAATAAGATGCTCTCGTATTTTCTCAGCTTCCAGTCGTCTCTCATTCAAACAATTAACACAAGGACAATAAAACCTTCCATTACTATCGGGAACATTTCTTTTAGCAAATTCTAAAAACTCTTCCACTCCATTCTCATACTCATGACTTGTGCGTCTAGCATCGATCCAATTACGATCCATAACTACAACAACACCAACTTCACTTAGTCCATGATCTTCAACTCCTTTTTATCACAGGGTATGGCCCTATCCCATTCGAGAAGAAACTTCTTCAACACTCAGTTAACAATTAGTCCTTAACTTTCATGCCCATACTTAACGAAATTTCGGCAGCATTTCCCATTGGTCTCCGACGTACACGACTTGACCGCGGTGACATCCACCGCGACAAATGTGCACCCGGAGAACAAAAGGAAATGCAGCAGACAGAAATTTCTTCAAGTATAAGATATGAGAATTAAGGAATAAGTATTAACCAAATGAAGAATAAGTTTTTCCCCAAACTGTCCAACTTGGACAATTCAAGATTCAATACAATGAGTAGTACCTTAATAAAGTACACATATGCTCATTAATATTGAATCTCAAACGGGAAACTAAGGTTTTGCTAATTTATTAACACTAAAAGATAATCCAACAGTCCAATTAATCCCTAAGTTAAAGCAGCAAATAGTAAAACTAATACATTAATACTTTTTCTCTTCCTTTCTCCCTTTAATTTCATAAGAAAATCTAATCAGAAGGAGAAGTGTTTTTCTTCATTAGAATGTCACGTATGGATTTCCTGCCAAGTTACATGCGATATTGTAAAACTAATCAAGTTACATGCCATATGCATACTGTAAAACTAATCAAGTTACATAGCAAAACCAAAGTAACAGGTAGCAGACAACAACAAAAATGTAGAGAGAAAGAAAGAGAACTGTATGGAAGTTTCACTCAGTTTACTAAGCAGACCACTGCATGGAAACACTCATATAAATGTCATGAGCAAGACTGGAAACGACTCCATATGACATGAGCACACTAACAGAGTGAAGCATTGGGTTCAACAGAATAGAATGGGGAAGCAATTAATAATCAAAATAAGGATATTAGATACGTACCTTCAAATTTTCCTTAGGTTAGGGAATATCAAGAATGGATTCAGATCTTCTTCAGGTGGCTTTTCTGGAGTAGCAACAGGTGCTGCCTTGTCCTAAGTAGAATTGAAAATAAACTATAAGCCAAAAACGAAACGAAAAAATAAAGCCATTACGAATAAACTATAATATCATAAAACCTAAAGCCAAAAACGAAAAAATAAATGTAAACAAACTCACCTCAGAGGTGAAGCCGTGGGCAAAGTTTGGTACAAAGGTTCAGAGGAGAGGGTGAAGGATGAAGGAGAAGGAGCAAACGAGAGAGAGGTGATGAAGGATGAAGGATGAAGGAGCCGTGGGCAGTGTATCAGCGATGAAGGAGCAGCAACGAAATGTGAGGAGAAGGAGAAGGATGAAGGATGGTGCTAGGTTACGGTGGTGAAGGATGAAGGAGAAGGAGCAAACGAGAGAGAGGGCAAACAGTGAGGAGGGAAAGATATGAAAGATTAACGTTGGAGAAATGGGTTTAATGAAGATTTGAAATCGGTTAGTTAATTGAACCGATTTTGAAAGTTTAATAATGAGATCGGTTGTAAAATAACCGAGTTTGAAAGTTTACTAATGAGATCGGTTGTGTAATAACCGATGTAAATACTTGGCGGGAATAAATAAATAGTTTTTTATTTAAATTGTATTCATCGGTTGAAATATTTAACCGATGTTAAATGTTTTATACATCGGTTTCTTTATGAACCGATGTAAATAATTTTGAACTTATTTTCAAAATTGCCACCGCCTCTTTTTTTAAATCGGTTCCTTTTCAACCGATCTAGAAACCTGTTGTAGAATCCATATTTTGCACTAGTGTGTACCGGATTTGGTGGTTGTTGAATTGATTCTATAATCGGTTCATTAACCTGTTCTTGAACCTTAACCATTGAAGGTGATGACCTTCGTGGTAACTTCAGAACATCCAACAATGGTTCATCAGCTTGCATTTCAGGCTCTTGAGCCTCCGTTGTTTCATTGGTTTCTTGAACTTCACTAAGTTCTATTACTTCAACATGACTTCCTTCTAAAAGAAATTCCCTTTCTAGAAAGGTTGCTCCTCTTGCCACAAACACTTTGTGGTCAGATGGATGATAGAAATAATACCCCATTGTTTCTTTGGTATACCCAATGAACCTACACTTACCAGACCTTGCATCGAGTTTATCTGTTTGCAATCTCTTGACATAGGCCGGACATCCCCAAACTCTAATATGCTTGAGGCTTGGCTTGCGACCTTTCCATATCTCATATGGTGTCGTAGAGACTGACTTTGTGGGAACTTTATTTAGCAAATATGCTGCAGTTTCTAAAGCATATCCCCATAAATACTTTGGAAGATCAGTGAATCCCATCATGGATCTTACCATATCCAATAAGGTTCGATTCCTTCTTTCGGATACACCATTGTGCTGTGGTGTTCCTGGAGGTGTCCACTGTGACCGAATTCCATTTTCATTCAGATAATCAAGAAAATTGTCACTAAGATATTCTCCTCCTCTATCGGATCTGAGTGCCTTGATACTCTTACCAAGTTGTTTCTCAACTTCACTACGGAATCTTTTGAACATTTCAAATGACTCGGATTTGTGTTTCATAAGATACACAAAACCATATCTTGACATATCATCAGTGAAAGTGATGAAATAAGAATACCCCCCTTTGGCTTGAATTTTCATGGGTCCACAAACATCTGTATGGATTAGACCCAATAATTCAGAAGCTCTCTCTCCATTTCCAGTAAATGGAGATTTGGTCATTTTTCCTTTGAGACAAGATTCACAAGTTGTATATGATTCATAATCATATTGGTCAAGGTAACCTTCCTTGTGTAACTTGTTAATTCTTTTCTCGCCTATATGACCAAGTCTACAATGCCAAAGGTATTTACGATTTACTTGATCGTCTCTTTCTCTTTTAAGACTAGAAACATGCATAATTGGTTTTGCATTCACATCAGGTAAGACATAAATACCATGTTGGAGATAACCATTCGCATATAAATCATCTTTATGATAAATTGAGCAAATGTTATTATTGAAAACAATACGAAAACCACGTTTGTCTAAAATAGAAATTGAAATAATGTTCGAAACAAATTTCAGAACATAATAACAATTCTCCAACACCAAAGTTTTGCCAGTAGGCATTATTAAAGAAATCGACCCAACAGCTAGGGCTGCAACATTTGCTCCATTCCCAACCTGAAGGTTTATTTCTCCTTTCTTTAACCTTCTACTTACTTTTAGTCCATGCAACATATTGCATATGTTAAAGCTACTACCGGTATCTAATACCCACATTGAAGAATCAGTAACTGTTAAAGAAATCATGAAAACATTTTTCATTAAAGTCTCACCTTGTTTCTTTTCTTTCAGAGAAGCAAGATACTTCTTGCAATTTCTCTTCCAATGACCTTGCTCCTTACAGAAGAAACATTCAGCATCAACATCAGACTTGTGAAACTTACCCTCTTTAACCTTAGGTTTGGTCACACCACCTTTAGGTCCAAGGGTTTTGCCAACCAGCTTGTTGGTATCAAGAATGTAGCGCAGTAATAAAGAAGACATTTCGAGAAATCTAAGAACAAGAAAACATTAGAACATGAGAACACATTTTCATTTATCATAATGATATACACTTTTATCAAGATAAAATTTTCCACAAACTATGATAGTTTCAGAAATCTCTATTTCTCGTAGTGGAATTAAGAAATCCCTTAACAACATATATATGAATGAGCCCCTTAGTTGTCAAGTCGTTTCTCATGCATGTATATTTTAAGTAATATAATTTTGTATCACATACAACATTAAAATAAATTTCACACCATATAGTTACCTGGTTGTCAGGTCATTCCTATTGGTATAAATGAATTAACCTTTATACTTCCCCGGGTAGTCCAGGCGTTTAGTATAACTTAATTCCTTTTGATGTATTTGCATCACATGCAATAATAATTTTTCTTTTATTTCAAAACCATAAGTCTCCTGGTTGTCAGGCCGCTCCTTGTGTTTAAGAAATATAAAAAACTATATAAATGAGATACATCATATTTTATCATATAAAATTTTCATAATATCACAATGCTATTCACAATTGCAATAGACAAACCACTTACATATTACATATTTTAAAGGATATCGCACATACCCTTGCAAATGGCCGATGAGTTCATTATTTGCTAAACGTAACATGAAAAAAATCTATTGACATATAGTACAAAGCATATGATAACAGAAAAAAAATAATTCATCAATTAAAACATGCATCTTCTATGCAAAAACAGTAACACAATTTAAACACAAACAACCTAGGCTTTGATACCACTGAAGGATTGCATGGTGATCATATTAGCAGCGGAACAAGCAATCCAAAAAAAAAAAAAACTTTTGAGTTCAAAGTGTATTTCTACAATAAGATGTTAATCGAAAAACCTGGTAAGAGATTTCTGACACTTTTAAAATTTGTCTTCGATTATACGAAGACTCTATGTGTATCCACACCGAGACCAAGTCTTGCTATCAAACTCTTTGAAACTTGAAACTTATACAAAACTGAAGAAAAGGAAAAGCTGAGCGTGTTCTCAACATCTAACACATCACCTCTGATATCTCTCTCTCTCTCTCTCTCTCTCTCTCTCTCTCTCTCTCTATATATATATATATATATATATATATATATATATGTGTGTGTGTGTGTGTGTGTGTGTGTGTTTGTGTGTGTGTGTGTGTGTGTGTTTAAGTTTCCTATTACTATTGCACTACTTCAATCTCATTGAAGTCCTTAATGTCTTTGCTGCATCGTTGCATTGTTTTTAATGACAATAAAGTCATTCCAATAAAAAGAAAACCATCCAGTGTGACTTTTGATTTGATGGTGTAAAACCATTCTAATCAAAAACACCTTTCAGTGGTTATTTCACAATGGCAATAAACCCACGAAATTGAATCATTACGTTACAGCTAGCTCTTTAATCAGCATAAAAGCCAATTAAGATATTTATTAAAAAAACAGAGCAACAAAACGTATGAGCAACAACAAGAACGTGGTGCAAAATTAAATCCTATCTTAATAGGATATATTTTTCAAAAGAAAAATGGAAATCGTTGGTTTTCTATTCCAAATAGAATTTCCTCAGATAGTTGTATCATATATTAATAACATTCTAAGTGCTAGCAAAGAATATAATAATATTCCATTGGGATTGAAAGTTTACTTATTTGATTAAATTAAATTCTCTAATTTAATTTATCAAATAAACTAAATAATCCTTTAGCAAAGACTGGAACACTCGTTAGTGTGTGACCCCATAGGTTCAATACTAAGCCGGTAGTAATTTAGTCGAACCAAATTACTAATCAAGGTTGGCGTCTAGTAACACTCCTTAACGACCAGATAGCATGAAGTAATATCTTCAAGAACCTTTAGAAGAATAATGTAGTATTTCCTTCCATCGTTCCAGCTCTGAATTACCCTTAGAGTATGGTATAGTCAAAGCTCTAAATGGTAAACTCTTATATTTTATAACCAACTAGTGAATGACTTAAGAAACTCATTTCTTCATTCATTCAATTGCCTTGGCCAAGGTCTTTAACTTTGTTGTTATAATCATAGAGCTCAAACTCATTACCGAGAGTTGATGGATTCCTTCTTGATATATCATTAATCCTACAAGTACTTAGTCATACCCAATATCCATTCAACTAGCACCTTAGGGCATTAGGTGTCCGGAATCAAAGTATAACAAGTAACTTGTTAATTACTATGATAATCTCAGGTCAAAGGAAATATTTACACTCTTCATGAGAATATCCTATTGACAAATTAACGGTAATATAAACCATTAGGATTTCTCAATTGAGCCAGTTCAATGATCATATCTCCATATGCATCATCTATATATGTGAATTAATAAATGAGATCTATTAATATCTATCCAATAGAGACCATCACATATATATTGATCTATCCGGAATAATGATGTCCCTTTCTCAATAATCCTCCGATCAAGAACACTTTAGATTAAATTATAAAAGACTTGCCTCTCATTAACATGATCTCTATCATGATGACAAGTGTCTAAATTTAATCAAGGACTTTGTCATATCAAATAAATAATCATTAAATGAATATGACAAATAAAACCATTTAATGGAATGCCAATTTATTTTATCAAAATAAAATAATTACAATGTGTTACACAATGGATTAGACCTAGGGCATACCAATTATTCCCTAACATTATGCACATAATTGAGTACCCAAATTGAAGATTGTGGTGATGAGTCCAGATAAAAATTGGAGTTGTCCTAGAAATATTTTGAAAGGAAAAAGGAAGAAGCTATCCTTCCTATTTGATCTTTAACTATTTTAGAATTGTTGATCTTGATGACTCACTTGTACTATTGGAACCTTGAAAAATTTACTATGTTTTATTTTATGATGATATAAAATTTCAGCTGCGTTAATGAGATGGTGCGATTCTTTGTTGGGAAAAAATGATTTTGGTTCCATGGGTTCTTGGCTAAGAAGCCTATGATGGTTTTAGTTGAAAAGACTTTATGAAGGTTTTGGGTGTTAAGATCATAAGGAAGGTGATAGCATAATACTATCACAAAAGTATTATGTTTGAGAAACTTCTTAGAAGTTTGGTCACTTAGAAGCTAAACTGGTGAACTTCCTTTATGATGCTAATTAACATTCGTTTGAAGGAAAAATAAAAATGTGGAAGGTACCATAAATTATGTTACTCTATATAGTGGTTTTTCTGCTGTATTAAAAGGATACAGTGATGTTAATATTGTTGGATATTTTATTTTAAAATAATTTATTTTGAGTTTAAAATTTGAAATGTTTTAAATTTCACTTTCATTACAATTTAATTCTCCTTTTTCTGTTAATGTTTTAATTATTTTTATTGTTCCGTAATGCCTTTTGATGCTTTGTCATTTGACTTAAAAGGAAATTTAATTGCGAGTCTTTAAAAAGCTATTAATGCCAACATGTTTCATTTGGTATTTTATGATATTGAAATGTTTTTAATAAATTTTAAATTATTAAATCAAATATTTATTTGGTTTAAAACTTGAACGGTGCTTTGTTTCTTTTGTGTGAATAGCCTTTATTTCTTCCTGAATTCAAATTAAATGTGCTGATAAATATTTATGGTTTGGTCAGTTATGATTGATAAGAATGTTGATATGTTGTGAGTGTTGTAACTTGTAAGTGGAAAGCCATGTGATCATACATTTCAATGCATATCTATGAAGAGATGACGCTCTTCCTAGCCCTAAGGCAAACTTGGTCTAAGGAGATGACATAATTGTTTTGTCATTCTCAAGTTTATCTTGTGGCAAATGTAAAATATTAGATGGTATACTTGGGGCTACCAAGCATATTTGTGTAAATAAAGATGATTTTACCTTCTACACTTTTGTAAGGGATGAACTATGATATCTAATTGTGGATTCTCCATTGTATTGTAAAGATACAATGATGATAACCGAAACTCGGGTTATGTGTTCACCCTTGTGGTCATGTAATTACTTGAAAATCAGTTAAACAAAAATTTATTGTTAAATATGCAATGGGATTAGAGTTTATTACTCTGAAATTGGCTGATAATTTCAACTACTTCTTAGCAAATATTTTATGTGAGTTAAACTAACTATTTATGTGTTCATAAATTGTGATTGTTAAGTAGCAAATTGAATATATTTTAGAGACTACATACGAATGTGTTACAATTCTGGAAAGTAGCTACTGAATGATGATACCTAATTTTTTAGAGGTCAAAAATGAATTTGACCGATTTTCTCACAAAGGAAAAAAACAGCTAGGGAGTACGTAAAACATCGAGGGGAATGAGACTTGAGCCAATGTGTAATTAACGGTGACGGTAACCCAACTTTTGTGATTGGAGACCCCATGAAGAAGGTTCATATGGGTAAAAACAAGTCACTTGTTAGTTCTACTAGCACTAATATTTTTGTCCATTCCTATGGTGTGAGAAGTGCTAGACTGCATTATTGGGAGGATAAGTTTTAAAGCTTTTAATGAATTTCATATCCTTTATGGGTGGTATATGAATTGTAACATACATTTGATGAAATCACCTATAAGAGTGTCAAGTGGGGCCGCTTGTATGAGATTGTGACATTTCTCTGGAGCATTCATGAATTACCAGATGCGTGCATGGTCTATTAGCGTAAATCAGCATAAGCAAGAATTGTGTGGTGTAATGTGATTGGTAGACCTCTAACATACACCAAAGTGTTTTGGTTCATAGAAGTTTACTTCACCGACTCACTTGTGTTGAAACACAATCACACACTAGAGAGAAATATTGAGAGGAAGAAGAAAGATACACTTGAATGAAAAATGTTATTCACTTTACTTGTACACACTTACACTCCACTTACACAATCACATTACACTAAGTCTATTTATAATGCACACTATGATAGCTATTCTTCACTAAGAAACTAACTACCATTTAACCACTTCACTAACTAACTCTATCAATACTAACTAATATTAATTTAAATTATATTCCAACACACCCCCTTAATTCAAATCACCTAAAAACACTATAGCTAGTATATCTCTCAAGAACACATTTTTCCTGTATCCCATTGTTTGAAACATAATTATCCAACTAATATACTTTCTTCAGAAAATGCCTCCACATACTTATCCACGCAAACACGCCGAATAATGAACCGTCCATTAACAAATTCTGGGATCAATTTCACATCCCTCATCTCAGTTATGATAGATCCTCCTTTACCATTAAGGCATCCAATTCATGATGTTGACACCAACAGTCGGGTGGTGAAAGAGATGATACATGAATCTCTTTCAACTTTCTCACTGCATCGGGGCTGCAAACGCATTGTTCCTTCTATTATTGGAGAGAAAGATTCTTCAAAGAACTCCTTTCTAGAAATGGTTATTAAGCATTCGTCTCCTTCTGTTGCTGAACTATCAACTTTGATTGTTGCCCCAGAATCTTGCCTAATTTGATTTATTATAACACCACCTTTCCCTATCACACCTCCAATATTTCCAATTGGACAAACCAATCGAACTGAAAATTCCTTTGAATATGCTTCATCCCTTGGAGCTAAGTACAAGGACCATTGCCACTCTCCAGTGTCACCTTTATATCTCCCATAAGCGCACAAGAGGAGCTATGCCCATAATTACAGCATCCCCATAGTTATCCACTACCTCACTGCCATCGTCATCGTCAATAGCATCAAAGACAGAGGCAGTGAACATACTGCCACCGTCTTTCTTCGAACCCTTGGAGGGCATTTCCTTCTCTTTCTCCAACACCACACTTTTCTTCTTCAACTTACACTTTTCAAACCTAGTTATTGAATTTCTTGAACCATCCCTCCATTTTTCTTTGACAACACGAGACTGATCATCATCTCTATAGCCCAATTCCCTTTCTTTGACATAACCATCACCATCTTGTAGCCGATAATCTTCAGCCTTGGCACTGCTACCTTGAGATGAGTGTTGACCTCCATAGGCCTTGTTCAAGATTTTCCAAGCTTCTTTAGCACTTCTTGCTGCCGAAATCTTTTCAAGATGAGCAAAATCCACACATTGCTTGATGAGAAAGAGAGCTTTGGAGTCTCTCTCGTTGGCTGCACTGTCAACCTCATCAATCACACCATCATCCACGATTTCAAGCACATCCTAAAACCTTAAGAGCACCCTCATCCTTGTCCTCCACTGATCGATATTCTTGCCATCAAGAATTGGCAAGGAAACTGGAAGAAACTCATCAAGCCAAAGCACGACAGCCATGGACCGCTCACAGGTCCCTTGATCAAAAGCTCTAGATATCATGTTGAAACACAATCACACACTAGAGAGAAATATTGAGAGGAAGAAGAAAGATACACTTGAATGAAAAATGTTATTGACTTTACTTATACACACTTACAGTTCACTTACACAATCACATTACTAAGTCTATTTATAATGCACACTATGATAGCTATTCTTAACTAATAAACTAACTACCATT
The DNA here is from genome assembly GCA_039655645.1 of Ammopiptanthus mongolicus. Lineage (NCBI taxonomy): Eukaryota > Viridiplantae > Streptophyta > Magnoliopsida > Fabales > Fabaceae > Ammopiptanthus > Ammopiptanthus mongolicus. The sequence goes on along the minus strand of CM077349.1, from coordinate 80,393,095 downwards.
TAACCACTTCACTAACTAACTCTATCAATACTAACTAATATTAATTTGAATTATATTCCCACAACTTGTATGGTATGTCTATCAGCCTAGGTCTGGTTCATAGTCCAAAAGACACCAGATTCGAAGCATTAATATCCATGTACCGATCAACTTTAAATTTTATTGTTTCTTTTCACAAATTATTTTGAAATATTGGGGGATTGTTGAAAAATTTATTTCAAAATAATTAGTTATCAAATTTCAATTTAAAAATATTTAAACCTTCTTTATTTTTATTATTATTATTATTATCATCATTTATTTAACTTTATGACTATTTGTTTTTCTAACATTTCTATTTATATTGATTTCATTGTTACTTAATGCTTTTGATTAATTTGTTCTATACATCAAAAGTATTCCAAACTGTATTCCCTTTTATGGCATTGAAGTAGTTTTAATTCTATATTTATTTCGTTTCAAAGTGCAACAATGCCATTGAATCAGGCGAGGGCAAACGTTTCTTACACGGAAGTTATGTACAGTGAAAAAGCATATGGGGTTGTGTGAGAGAATGTAGAAGAAAAATGGGCATTTCTCCTTTTGGGGTGATGGGTTTTTGGAAGAGAAAAAGAGTGTTTTTTGTTTAGTTTCAAAACTTTGGATCATATGTTAGAGTTAATAATATTCTCGTTGTTTTGAGTATCCATAATAATATTATTATTTTAGAAGAGTCTATTAAATTTTGGGAGATATTCGCATTATTATAATTATTGTAGCGAAATAATCCTTAAGGACAATATGATTTCACACGTCTCAGATTATAAACAATTTTTGTGTACTTCATCTTTTTCTAATTTAATTTTACTTATCTATTTTTTTTGTTATTTTTCTAACACTATATACATTATAATTGTCTTCATTTTATTTTACGCGAAACTTTATTCTCTAACACAATCTTCCTCAAGAACCATAACCAGTCCACTACAGAACCATTCACTCTCCCACACCAAAGAAAAACAACTGTTATCTATGAAACTAGATTATATATATATATATATATATATATATATATATATATATATATATATATATATATATATATATATATATCCAACACTGTCATTACTATATATTTAATATGTAATAGTGATTACTATTTATTGTGAAGTGTTTACATCATCAGATATAATAAACAAAGTGAGAAGTAGCCATAGCTATTTTTTTCTTTCGATAGTAATTATTTTATTAGAAAAGGCCAAGAAAAGACCTAACCGTCAGGGAAATACAATCCAAAATACAAATAGATGCTTTTACAAGGGATTGAGATCATTTGTCTTAAAATGATGTTCTATTTCTTATTCCAACCACTTAAAGCGTGCCACTTGAAACTTAATCATATTATTTATTCTAAATATATCCTTTTAAAATGACATGACACAATTTAAGTGAATGAGACATCATCTTGGGACAGGTTATCTTGGTAGATGCTAGCAATGGAGATATGATTTACAAATTAGACAGATGGCTGCTTGGAAGGTAGTACACACATGCAAACATGAACTATACGTTCTATAGGATAGCTATAAATACTGAAATATCAATCCATGAAGTAACAATTATGCACGAGATTGATGGACACTTATGGCCTTGGAGCCACGTTGGAGTCAATGCTGCGTGGGGAGGAATGGCCAGCACCGGGACTATGACCTGGGTCTGTTGGTCGAAAATCATCGATCCATTTTTCAACCTCACGTGAATTTTGGGAATTTAATTCATTTCCTAAGATGTGACGGTGCCACAGAACGCTGTTTTTGTAGATTGTTGCGTGCTCCTTGTTCTCTGTTCTTAGTGGCCTGCCAAGAACTGAAAAAATTCCACTAAAAAACATCAAGGCCAGGAGAATAGAACTTATCATAAACACAACCCTCGAATTGGCCATTGTATTTAGAGAAGGAAAGGCTCTTGAGGGAGGTTTAAAGAGAGAATTGTAGATCGGAATATGTAGGTGTGCTTGCAAAATATTGCATATGCGGAGGGTATATATAGGCCTCGAAGGAAGAGGCCCGCGGCTAGCTACAAAGTTCAATATTACTAATATATTTTTAATGAGGATAAATATATTGAAAAGGTGAATGTAAACTTTTACATGATTATGCTCCCTCAACATTTTCTTTTGTATAACGTCCTTTAATTTTTTTTCTCACACACACATATATTTCTATAATTTATTTTATACATTTTAGCTTTACACTTTTTATGAAAAAAGAAAAGGAGAGAGGTTCATTTTCTTTATGTGCATTAATGATGTTCTCTAGTCCATAGTTAGAGACTAATATATTTAGACGGAGAGATCACTAAAGTGGGTACAATCCTCTCACAACAAAACATTTTTCATACATATGGACAAAAACTCAACTATTTATCAATTATGTTATACCTTGTTGGTGAAGTTCATTCTTCTCTTACTTTTGTTTTCTTTTGTATAAAAAAAGCATAGGACATGAGTGTAAAAAAAAAAGAGTTATATATTTAACATCTTTTTATATATGTAGACACACGCACACACAGTAATTAAGAATCCATTTAATTCCATCAAGATTTTTTTTAATCTACTTTGAGGAATATCCCACCGCCAACCTGAGACGGGGACTGATCTCCTGTGGGAGTTTGTTCGACATTTCGATGGGTGACATCCCTCCCAGCTGAGATTTTTTTCATATCCAAGGCTCGAACCCGAGACCTTGGTTAAGGGGCGAGAGGCCTTTAACCACTCATGTCAACCTCAGTTGGTATTCCATCAAGTTTTATATCACTTCATCAGTTGAATCTTGTGATATTGTGGTGATGATCATGCATATTAAATTTGAGGTTAATCAAATATATTTGTATATGTTAATTTTTATCTAGAGATAGTTGAGAGGACTAATTGCAAGATTAGGGAATGAGAACCTTAAACATTCATCTTTGAAGAAGTTGAAAATATCATTTGAGTTACAGTTCATTAATCAAACATTTGTACGTATTTAATCTAATAGTTGATACATATTTACATATTTTGAAAACATTGTCTACCTAAAACTGGAGTATATGATTGTATTGCAGGTATATTTTTAAAATATAACGATGAATTTCAAACATACAACAATTGATGTATTATTTTAAGATTTAAGTATCTGACAAGGACAAAATTGCGATATAACTTCAACATCTCTACTACTTGGAAAACTTCATTTTGGTGCTCAAACTACAGAAGTAAAACACAAAGAAGAGTAAAATTTATATGAATAACACTGAATTTATTTGTTAAAATGACCAGAGGGGCGAATAATTAGTTATAAAAATATACATTAATTGCGGCTCCCGACATTTCTATGATCTTCCAATGTCTCCTTTTGGTTTGAGAGTATCTTCCAATGTTCCTTTCTACAACTCTGTTTCTGCATGGCGTGCCCTTTTATGAGTATTGTGGAGTTGGCAGAAATTCATTCATCAAGAATATAGTGCGATGCAATTACTACACTCAATCACCCACTATGCCTAGCCTGATGAGACGTTTCTGGTACGTACGAAGCCAACTTATGAGTCTCTGACTTCTCATTTCCAATTTGTTTGGCTGCCCTCGCTGGATTCCAGAATCTGAGAAATTAAGTTGTTGGAAGTAACTGTATCATTCATCATAGTTCACGTGTTATTACCACCCCGAAAAAGAAAAAATGTCCTACACAGACATAACTTTGAAATTAGGTTCAACCCCCACTAATTTGGCCGGTTGGAAATGGTATCTTTGCTCACCTATGTATCTACTAATAAGAATTTGACTTCTTTCAAGTAAGCAGTTATCAAAATAAATAATTTTAAGTCTCAACCATTTATGAAAAAAATCAATGGATTATATTTTAATACATTCATAATTTATTATGCATGTACATTTAATATCAATAGTTGATTTTCTCATTAACGGGTGAGATTACTTACTTTACTCTCTAAAGTGAATTGCTTATTTTAAAGGATCCGGATCCGTCCAATAAAGATTTGGCTCCTCTAAAATGAACAGAGAATAAAGTAAGTAATCTTAATTATTTATGAGAAAATCAATGATTTATAATCACAAACATTATACAGTCAATGTTTTTTAAGCATAAATTTTTTTGGTTTAATTAGGTTTTTAGTCCCTAAAATGTGTATTAGTTTTGATTTTTGTCCCTGTAATTTTTTCGTTGATTTTGATCCCTGCAAGTTCCAAAACTTTGGTTTTGGTCTCTACCGTCACTATCCGTCTGTTAAGTGTTAACGTGACTAACGAACCGTCACGTTAGCACTGCTATATAGGTTAATTTTATAATATTTAATATCACGTAGGATGAAATATTAAATTTTTACATTCTTTTATAATATTTAATGTCACAGAGGTATTCGGGAACCCTAGAAATGTTCATGAATGTTGTTATTTTAGCCTTTCATTCATTTAATATAAATATGAAAAACAAATAATAACATTATAATAAAGATAAAAATAGGTGCTTTCTCTAGTACCCCCAAATTATATAATTTGGGGGTAAAAGTTACCCTGCCCAGCCAAAATGGGCCACCTCATTTAAATGGATCATGTTAGTGAGTCAAGTCAAATGGTTCTCATCATCTGATTGGACCACCTAGGCAGGGTAAAATTACCCTTACGATACCAGAGAATTCACTATAAAAATATTATAATAGCTTACATAGCAATGCTGATGTGGCGTTCCGTTTGCGACGTCAACACTAAACGGATAAATAGGGACAACAGGGATCAAAACCAAAGTTTTGAAATTTGTAGGGACCAAAACCAACGAAAAAATAGTGCAGAGACCAAAACCAAAACGGGCTCACTTTTCAGGGATTAAAAACTTAATTAAACCAAATTTTTTTTTTTTACTGAATTCTGTAATATTTTTTTTACTATGTAATATAACTCATACACTGTGTAATACCCCAATTTTTCTCAATCTTTTTAATTAATCAGTAATTAAGTAATTATATTTTTTTGGAGGGTATAGAAAATTAAATAAATTATTCCGAGGCCATAGTCACACTCTACGCCATCGTAGGAGGCTATGGTTAAATTTTGGGTCGAAAACTCAAACGGAGCTTGATCTATGTTTTTTCGGATGATAGTGTTTTTCTACTATCAAAACCTCATTTAACTAACGATCAAAATCATTAGTCTTAAAATTCAATCCTCTACCTTTTTGCTAAATTATGTCCTGACGTCCAAAAATATAAATAATATTTTATATTCGGGCCGAAAATCGATCAGGTAGACGATTCGAGCTGTCTTAGGGTTTTTTGAGAATCTTGAGCCAATGATTTTCATACCGGGGCTATGTTAAATCATTTGGGGACTCCTACCAGTGTCATGAGGTTTTTTCAAATGTCGAAATGTGAATTGACCAAATTGCCCTTGGTTAGTTTTTACTAATTATTTTTTACCATTTACCTTTACTTAAGTCTTAAGAAAGCTTAAGACAAATATCTCACACTCTCATCACCCTTACAAGCTTGACCAGCCACCCTCCAAACCTCATCTCCACCCTTTTCCCTTCTTTCTCTCTTTTTCTCTCCATTAGAAGCTCATTTTTGGAGCTTTAAACCTTGAAATTTCTTGAGGCAATCTTCACCAAACTTGAAGTAGATCATCATAGGAGGTAGAATCTCATCTCTATCTCTCTTAATCTCCCATTTATCTCCCCAAAATTTCATGAGTAGAGGAGTTAGGGTTTTTATCCCTAAATCTTCAAAAATCCATGAAAAATTATAGAAAAATCATTTTAATACCAAACCAATTTCTATGGCCTAGGTTCATGACATACTTGCATGATCCAAGATATTAGAGCCAAGAAATCTCTCTAGCTATTTTTTTAATGGAGAGGCCGAAACCCCCTTTAGTGTAGGATAGGGTTTTTGGTTGGTTTTTGATGTTTTGAGTTGATATTTAGGGTTATCACACTTCGTTAGGGTGTTATCCAAGAAATGAGAATTTTTGGAGCTCCCTAGCTATTTTTCATATTTTTCATTCAATAGGGCCGAACCCTAGGGGTAGTGTAGTAAGAGAAATCTTTATTTTTTGAGTAAATGCCTTCATTGATTATGTATTAGAGACCCTAAGGATCATTGATCCAAAAGTTAGGAATTTTTGGACATCCCTAGCCTAATTAATTAAATAGGGGCAGTAGCTAATCCTAAGGAATTAGGGAGTTTTTGATTTAATTGTATTAATTTCTGGTTGTGTTCTGTTGTATAGAGTCGGACAGGACTCGAACATCCGACAGTGCACCCGACTGACAACTGCGGAGTCGTAGCCGGAGCTGCACGAGGAAATCACTAAGGTGAGGAGAAAGAACTAATATCGTCGGGAAGGCGAACTTAGGATAGAGTGGGAACCCTTAAATCCTACTAGAGGTTGAGCCCTGGATAAAGTGCCTAGACCCTGGGTGTAGGTACTTCTGGGCTATCACCACTAAGTTGATATCATGGATGATAAAATTGATTGAGGTTGATGTGTTGTTTTGTTTAATTGATTATCTATTTACCTGTTGTGTTAAACTGTTGGAGTGATTTATTGTTATCTGGCTTTATGGTGATGTTTATATTGGATGAATTACCGTTGTAATTTTATTGTGATTTGACTGGTGGTTGAGTGTTGATGAGAGTATGGTGAGTGATGATGTTGTTCGGGTTGATATTGTTGTGGTCCCGACCGTGGAGTTGTGGCTCATAGACGCAAGGCGTCATGATGCTGATGCTGATGTGATGTTGATGTTGATGTTGATGTTGATGTGATGCGATATGTCGTGGTCGTGGACGAGTGCTTAGGCGTGAGGTCCTGATATCAACCTGCGATGAATGTTTGTTGCATTTTCATATCATTTCATACCACAACATTTGGTCCCAAAGGGGATGTCCAATTGGGGACGTTACTTAAAATCCCGAGGCGAGATATGATGTGATGTGATGTGATGTAATCCCGACGGGATGTCCAATTGGGAACGTGATGTATCGGCCGACATGTATATAAGGAAGTCAGCATATACATAGGGACTGGTGTCCCTCTTATAAGCTTATTTGAGAGAATGATGTTTGAGATGATTGTGATGGGTGACTATAGAGATGGGTGATGTTGTGCTATATATGTTATCTGTGTTGTGTGATGTGTGTGATATATATATATATATATATATGTTGTACTGATGCCCCTATCCTATATTTGATAATGTGTTTCTTATCTCCCACATTATTTTTTTGTATGTGTTGCTCTTATTTTATGGGAAGATCCCGAGGAGAAACCAGTGGCTGAGGAGCTGGACGGCATTCCTTACGAGCCTAATGCCGGAGGACGTCGTGCCACTGACCCTGTCCTCGAGAGGTTGGGCAGTGATCGTGGTTTGTTGGAGGATTGTCTCTTGGCCTACTTTTCATGCTTTTATTTTGTTCTGTATTAATATACCCGTATACTTTACCTTATTACTGTAGTCCCACTGATGGGACGACTGATGTATGTGATATAATTATTTATATTTTAAAGCTGCGTACTCTAAAGTGTTGCGTGCCGAATATTTGTTTGCTTCCGCGCTCAATTTTTCGCTTCACTTCGTATTAATAAGGCGCGCTAACGTTTATAATGCGATTAAGTTTAGTTAATATCTTAGGTTCTATTGATGGGATGGCAGGTCGTCTCACTCTGTACTATTATATATTCAATTTGGATGTACATTTGTAAAGTCAGTTCCCAATAATGAAATCAAATAGCATGTAATATGAGAATGAGTCTTTTTAACAGGCGTCCTAAGTGCATTGTTTAAGGAATCTAAAGTTAGAAAAATTTTATTGGGTCTTGAATACATTATTTTTAATATAAAATTTCTATCTAAGCATTTGAGAAAATGTTCACCAGTAAAAAATAAAATAAAATGAATTGGGTCGACAATCAAAGTAAAGACAAATTAACGAGTTTAACCAATTAATAACTCCCTCTACAAAGTTCTAGTGCATGTGTCATAGAAGAAGAAGCTTTGGTCAAAAGGTTATACCACAAATCCTGAGCTTGATCCTCGTCATAATGACAAAATGACGTAATTAAGTATAGCCAAATAGAGCAGGATACCTATTCATCGTAAATTCATAATCAAATAACCATAATTGTAGAAATTAGTAATTAACTAACAACCCGACATGTTGCACCAACAAATATAATCAGTAGTCAAATTAAGCAAATGCCCATTCATATCCTCGAATTCTAAAAGAATCTGGGGTGTATTGTGAGTTGTAACATATACTAATATATTCCAGAATTTATCTCAACTTTATATGTGGCATCCTTCTTTCACATCGCTATTATCAACAACATATGCACGAGAAACTCCAGGTTTTCCTTCTAATACAATATGAACAGGAAAGGAAATCTAACTAAGAATGATTAATATTTAAATTAATAAGTTATTTATGCCAAAAATTTAATAAAAAATAATTAAATATAAAATTACAATTTATATACTTACCAACTTATTTTTTCATTGTATTTACATTTGGAAAAAAGTTTAAATAAAGTGACTTCACATATTTTTTTTATAATTAAGAAAGATATTCATTCATTCATTCAAATTGATAAAATATATTGAAAACAACATAAATTCAACATCGTTAAAAATCGAAAAGGATTAATCTGCGAACAAACTCACAACACCCAGGTTAATAGCATAAAACGGTAAAATACCTACAAATGTGACAAAAATAAAGTGACCGGAATACTTATGCCTCCAGATTTATAATGTTGACGCCTAAGTCTTGATTGAATTTGTAATGGATCGAAGTTGGTCTGCCAATCTGAACCAAGCGAATAACGCAACAAGACGGAAAACAAAACAATGTCGCATCAAGATGATGAACAAAACAACGCCGCACTTAGATGATACAATCACGAAAAAACATAAAAAAAAAATCAGATCTATGTGAAAAAATCACTTATTTAAATAATTTTTTTTTTATAATTAAAAATTTGATTAAAAATAAAAGTCTAACTATCACATCATGGTACAAAACTCCCCCTACCTTAGCACATGGCACACGGGAAATGAGGAATGCTGCTACAATCTACAGGAGAATTGTTTTCTCTCTGTCAAGATATGTTACTGAAAGTGTAAGAGATCTTGACCAAATGCGCACTAAAATCTGAAACCAATTGCTAGTAAAAGAAAGGAATATACACTTCTAAACCCCACTAAGATCCCTGTGGACCCTTTTGCCCCAGTCTAAGATAAATTCCGGAGAACGAAAATTGGTAGTCAAATGAATATGATGATTTCATTTTGCTTCAGCGGCTGTCCATTGAGGTTACTGAAAACTTGGGGTTGGCTCCTCAATGTGGGGAAGTTCGTGACCCCTGACTGGCGAATGGACCTGCAGGGCCCTAGCAAAGAGCACTATTGTCTATTTATGGTGTCAAATCATTTAAAAACAATAATAAATGCGTTTTAAGATATGATGTTGGAAGAGATGGTGGGGTTTTTGGATGGCAAAATCATAGTGGGATTTGATCTCAAAATCAAGCAATGACACGATTTGTAAGTTTTTTCTGCTTAGTTTTAAAATTTTAGATGCATAATAAATATTAACTGTTTTTTCACGGAAAGATAATAGAACTTCATAACCCACGTAGGTTTTGTTTGATAAGTATCGTCTGCAACCTTATAGCAGATGAGTTAGTGTCCCTATTTCATAAATTTATTTGTCATTATTTTATAATATTTTTTCACGAGCTTATAACTAATAGTTTTCGCAAGCGCACGGTTTACAGTAAAAGATTATCATTCCTACAAGGACTTGTATTGATCGATTACCGATTCTCAAACAGAGCAAAGATTCCATTTGAATAACATATAACATATAGAAAAAGCTCTTGGAATTAGGGACTGAACCAGGCTTGAATGGCTAGGGGGCCATATATATATATACATTAAATTTCATACAAAATATTCATAATTATTTGTTTCAAAACGTTAAATACATTAATAATCTATCAAAACACGGAATGTATCTCCTGCATGTCACGAAAATCATCTATAATTAAATTTACGCTAAACTTCTCAGCAATCTTTTTTCAATGTATACTAGCAAACAAGCAGTAAAAAATTCATCTTCTATTCTATTGTGAACTATAATCTTGACTATATTCATATAGTTGAGAAAGATTGTTCTCTGAGGAAGTGTAAGAATAAAAGTTACCACTTTATACACAAGATGATATATGATTTTGTATTTTTGTACTAATCAATGACATAGAATTAATAATTATATATTATTACTAAAGTTTGCAAATCAAAAAATTTAAGGAGGGGCCCTAGAGCTAATAATGTAGCTCCGTCCCTCCTAGGAATTATGGTTCTTCACAATGGTGATTATAAACAAAACAATTCTCTTGATGCTATGGGTGCTGAATTTTAAAAGCAAAATAAGCAAATGTAATCACTGCCTTCTTTTGAAGAACAATAACGTATTTAAGCCAATTAACAATCTATTTTCATGGTAGAAAAATCAGCAAAAACCCATTAAGTGCAGATATTTTAAAAACAGTCTCAAGAAGAAATAAATCTATTTTCATGATCTCTTGTTCACTCTTATAGTTCTAATACCAAACTTCACCTTTTGATCCTTCGCTTGATATCTAAAATCATGCAATATATTTGCAAGCAATTATAACACTAAGATTGAATTAAAAGGACAACACCCACAATAAAAGAAGAATTTAGAAATAGTTGTAATCCACCATTGGAATAGCCACAATTTTGAGATTAGAAAACTACTTACACATAATCATGGTAGAAGTAAATAAATAAAACTCAAACGTGAAGAAAATAAGAGAAGAGAAATAAAGATGAAGAAAAAATCTTATAAATTAAACTAGAAAAGTAACAAGAACATAAACTCTAAATTGTAAAGGGAAACAAAGTTTAATCTAAGAGAAAGGGAGAAAATGCAGAGATTTTCGTGTCTAATGCTGCAGAGAACTCCCCTTTTTATAACCAATCAAATCCCCCTTTACAACCACTGAATTATGGCCATAATGCACAACACCAGTGGGACATATCTCTCTCCGACTTGCTCTATTCCTAGTGTGCGAATTATGGCCATAATGCACAACACTGATGGGCCATAATTCTTTCTGTTTGGTCCAAATCTCCTTGCTTTCATACTTGGCTATAACCTTTAACACCGGCAACTTGTATTGAATCCTTTGCACCATCATTTCCACCATTCCACCTCATAAACACAAAACAAACGAAAAGGTAGTAAAATTGAACAAAAATAAACTAAAATCCTAAGATAACAACTAAATCAATAGTAAAAATATAAGCAAAATTCAAAATCAGTAATAACGTTTCTTCTAGACTCTATTTCAAGTAGCTTTGAACTTATAGCTTAAACAGCGTATCATTTTTTTCCCCTCTTTTTTATCCTTACTATTTTAGTTTAATTCCATATTTACCCTCTTAAATAAAATAAAATAAAATATTATAATCTTTACAATAACACATATAATTTAGCATAGCATATAAACAATTGATAAATAATTTAAAATAAATTCAAGTATACACATAATTATTTTGAATTATACTTATTATCAGTGATTTACGCGATAAAATACCACATAAACATGAAGCATGAGTACTGTACGAATAAATTATTTTTTATAATTGATTATGATTATATATATATAAAACTTATATAAAAAGGTATATAAACATGTCCTTTTATCTTTTTCAACTAGTTTCACGGCTAGTTTTATCAAACATTTCCACACCAATAAACTACTTCATCCGCTTCCGCTATCAGCTACTTCATCTCTTATCCGCTATAAGCTCATTTGCTATAAGCTAGCTTATCCGTCATCCGCTAATTTTACCAAACAGAGTCATAGTCAATCATAGAGCTGTCAATTTTAGCCCAACCCGATAAGCTCACCCGAAAAGCCCGTATTTTAGACCGAGCTGGACATCCCAAATGCCAGCCTGAAAAAACTGGTTCTGTTCGGAGTGTGCCGATTACCCCGGCAGGCCAGTTGGGTTTGGGCCGGGCTGGCCCGCTAAATGAATAAAAAAATTGTGACCAAACAAAGTAAACACAAACAACAGGGACTCAATACAATAACAAAGCTTCGGCCCAAACATCAATTTTGGCCCAGTATATGCGTATAAAATCCACTATACTAATCCATTATTGAAGAATATCAAATCAAGAGGAAATAGCCAATTTGGTCCCTGAAAGTGTAAGTCGGTATCAACTTAGTCCCTGAATTTAACGAAATAGCAAAAACATCCCTGAATTTGTAAAACGTTAATCAACTTGGTCCCTCCGTCAACCCCAGTTAGCTGACACCGCTAACGGAGCTGATGTGGCACGTTAAGTGCCTTGTTGGCACTGTTGTCACTGGTTAGTGGTGTCCATGTGGTCAGGGACCAATTTGAAACTCTGAACCAGGGACTAAATTGATACTCGCATAGATTCAACTCCCAACGGTCTTCTTCTTCCTCTTCTTCTTCTTCTTCTTCTTCTTCTTCTTCTTTAAATTTCCCCTTTCTCTCTCTGTCTCTCTCTCTTTGCTTCCTCTCTCGCTCTCTCTCTCCAACCCTAACTTTCATTCTTCTAACGTGATGATGATGGGTGGTGGTTCGCCATTTCCGCAGTCAAGACAAGCTAAGAAAGCCACAAGTTCCTCTTGGTCTGGTAGCTCTAGGGTTAATGGAGCAGAAATCAACAACCCATTTGCTTTGGTTTGTAATTGTGAGAGGAGAGCTGTGTTACCAGTTTCTAGGACTCTTAGGAACCCAGGTAGGGCCTTCTATGGATGTCCTTTGCCAAAGGTACCACTAAATCTCAAATGCCATTCTCTTTACATTTTTTATTTCATTTACAGGGACATTCAACATTTTGCCGCTTACTATGTTTGTCAAACTGCTGTTGCAGGATGAGGGAAATTGTGGCTATTTATTCTGTGTTGATGAGCTTCCTGAAATATGTGCAACTAATGTCAATGATAGGGAAGAAATATTGAAGGCAGAGCTGAAGGAACTAATGGGCAAGGTTGATACTTTGGTGACAGATGTTAGAATGCTAAAATTTGGGGTTGCAGTAATGTGTGTATTGCTAAGTTTTTGTTTTGTATTATGGGTTGGTAGGCAGAGTGCATAGGTCTTAGTTGGTCGCTGTTTGTTCTGTTGTGGTTGTGAAAATATGGTTTAAGTTAATGTAATGTAATGTGCTATCATTCAAGTAATTAAATGAGAAGTTTCAGTTTCAGTTAACTATATGGATTCTAGACGGGTTATTATAGATGAGTTCCTTCAATTTGTTGTGATGAACTTAAGAGAAAATTGAACTTAAATTAAGCACCAAAAAGGTGTCAAAGCATGTCTTACACAAAAAAAGCACATGTAACTTAATGTGCAATTATAGATGGGTGGTTATAGACGAGTTATTATACATTGGTGGTTATAGACGGGTTATAATAACTGGTGGTTATAGACGGGTTATAACAACTGGTGGTTATAGATGGGTGGTTATAGAAGGGTTATTATAGACGGGTGGTTATAGAAGGGTTATTATAGACGGGTTATTTATAGATGGGTGGTTATAGACGAGTTATTATACATTGGTGGTTATAGACGGGTTATAATAACTGGTGGTTATAGATGGGTGGTTATAGACGGGTTATAATAACTGGTGGTTATAGATGGGTGGTTATAGACGGGTTATAACAACTGGTGGTTATAGAAGGGTTATTATAGACGGGTTATTTATAGATGAGTGGTTATTATAACCCAACCACCAGTTGTTATAACCCGTCTATGACCACCCATTTATAACCACCAGTTATTATAACCCGTCTATAACCACCCATCTATAACCACCAGTTATTATAACCCGTCTATAACCACCAATGTATAATAACTCGTCTATAACCACCCATCTATAATTGCACATTAAGTTATAGATGGGTGGTTATAGACGGGTTATAATAACTGGTGGTTATAGACGGGTTATAATAGCTGGTGGTTATAGATGGGTGGTTATAGAAGGGTTATTATAGACGGGTTATTTATAGATGGGTGGTTATAGATGGTTTATTATAGACGGGTGGTAATAGACGAGTTCCTTCAATTTGTTGTGATTAACTTAAGTGAAAACTGAACTTAAATTAAGCATATGTAACTTCAGAGAAAATTGATCTTAAATTAAGCACCACAAAGGTGTCAAAGCATGTCTTACACAAAAGAAGCACATGTAACTTAATGTGCAATTACATCCACAAAAGAAGCAAATGTAAAACCATAGTGCATGTACATCATTTACAACCAAAAAACAAGCACCTAAAATGTGCATTTACATCATTTACAGCCTCCTAAAATTGGTCACATCCTCAAAGTTGCCTTGGACGATTCTGTGGAAGCCCTGGAGTTGGAATGAAAGACATGAACTGTGGTTCACCTCCCCTGGATCCTGTCCTATCTGGTGGGGTTGGAATTTGAACCAAGATAGGCCGTGGAGCTGGTGGAATTGGGTTGATGGTATGCTGTGGAGGTGGTTGGCTTGGAACCGGTTCAGTTGTTGGGGGTCTGACTGGCATTGCCTTTGGTATCAGAGGACCTCTTATTCCATATCTTCTTCCCTGCAAAAGTTGGAAATCGTAAGATTAGTATCAAAACAGTCCTTGAGATTAGCAACTTAAAATCAAAATAGTCCCTGAAGTTTACAACTTAATATCAAAATAGTCCCTTAAGTTTAAAACAACATACCCTCTGTGCTGGAGCTTGCACTTGTGCTGTTGTGTTCCCTTCGCTTGATTGTGATTGGGATTGTGATTGCTAATCAAAAACAACATGAACATCGAAATTAAATCAAGATAGCAGCACAATCAGCAAACATTATGTAAAGAAATGCAAATATAACATTCAATGATCTTACCCTTGTGGTTTCATCAGCAGGGGCAGATTGTGATAGGGGTATCTCAGACACTGATTCCTCATGAGATGAATTCTTAGTTTTAGGCCTTTGAGATACCCCTTGATTCATGCAACCTTTGCTATTATGACCCTCAATACCACATCTTGAGCAAGTAATAAGGGGGTATGACCTCTTCAGTTTGTGACCACTAGTTGGTTCCTCACTACCGTCTTTCCTTCTTTGTTTTTTTGGCCGCCCTGCACTTCTTTTGATTTTAGGAGGCACTGGCTTATCATACTCAGTAGGTGTCCAATATTGCTCAGATTGAGTGGGCTGAATAAAATATTCATAACATGCATTGTAGGATCCTATCGTCAGCCAGCCATGACAGTGGTCTTCTGGCCTTTCATTTTTGTAAGCAATTGCAGCACAAGCATGCATGCATGGCATCCCTGTGCATTGCATAACACAAACTGAATCAATATCCAATATTATGCAACAAGTATAAAAACAATCATACTATTATGCAATGAGCATACCTATTAGTTGCCAAAATCTGCAAGTGCAGCTTTGTGTACCCAGATTCACATCCACTCTAAAAGGAGGGTTTTGCACTTCAAACCTCATCCCATCATTATCACCTGACCACACGGGGCACCACTTGTTGCTATCCAATTTCTCCTTTTCCAGCCTACTTTGTTGCATAGGACATAAAGGCCCTAATCTCCCCGCTAGCTTCAGCTTGTTTGCACTCATGGTACGCATGACATAACATCTAACCTCCTCAGCCATTGTCAGAATAGGCTTGGCACGATAGTTGACAATCCTTGAGTTGAAAACCTCACATGTATTATTGGTTATATTGTCCAACTTACAGTTTTCTTGGAAATATGCCTTTGTCCAAGACTCTTTGGGCCACTTATTCAGATATTCCCATGCATGCTGACTAATCCTCTTCACTCTCTCCATTTGATGATTGAACAGGGTCACTGTGGTTGACTTGGCACAGTCCCAAACTACCCCTCTCAACTCTTTCTCCTTATACCTTTTTATAAAATTCCTCCACAAATGCATGACACGGTACCTGTGTGGCACACCAGGCATCACTTCCTACATGGCTGGTATCAGTCCCTGCAACAAATATACAAAAACAAAATCAAATCAGTCCCTTAAATTGATTACTTAATATCAAATCAGTCCCTTAAATTGATTACTTAATATCAACTAACCTTCTGCATGTCACTCATGAAGTTCCAGCCATATTGCCTGTAGTCACCAAGGGCTTCTTGCAACAGTGTCAAAAACCAACCCCAGTTGTCTTTGTTTTCCACATCAACAATGGCATATGCTATCACAAAAATTGAGTTGTTGGCATCTTGTCCCACTGCAGAGAGCAACTGGCCACCAAAATACCCTTTCAAAAAACAACCGTCCAATCCTATGAAAGGCCTACAACCAGCCAGAAATCCTTTTTTGCATCCATCGAGGCAAACAAAGAACCTCTGGAACTGTGGAGGTGAATCTGGCATAGGGATTGTATCAACCTTAACCATTGATCCAGGGTTGCTCCTTAGCAGCTCATGAGCATAATCCCAAAGGCGACTGTATTGCTCTCTTTCACTACCTTCGACTGACTCTCTAGCCTCCTTGATTGCTCTAAAAATCATTGTCCTATCAATGATGATATTAAAATGCTTCTTTAGCCAATCGAACACTTCAACATGTGTGATAGATGGTTGGGATCGAATCTTGTCCTCTAACTTTTGTGCCACCCACTTCCTGTTGGCTTGGTTGTTCTTGAATGCTCTGCAGCAAATGTGAGTTTCCTTGAATGTTTTTATTTGAAAACTTTTCCTCACGTTGCTCCTTGCACAATAAATCTCCCATTCACAGCCCGCTTCCTTGCACTTGGCTCTAGCCCTCATTGCATCATTTTTCACCCACCTTATGGGCCTTCCAATATGTATAGTGTATTCCTTCACTGCTGCCTTGAACGTCGCTAAGTTTGGAAACTCCATACCACTCGGCAAACTAACATTCCCAAATTGAGCAGCTTCATTGAATTGAGGGAACTGAGCCATCTTCCCCTCATCATCATCTTCATTAGTGCTAATTGGATCACGCATTTCTTCTGATTTATAACTCCCATCACTAACATTTTCTGCTGCTGTTGCTGCTTCTGCCCATTGCTCATCCCGGAAATTGACAAACAGTTCATCATTTGTTGATTCCCCTGAACTAGAGGAATCAATTATGGGTGGTGTTGATGACCTCTTCCTATTTCCTCTACTCCCAACCTTCTTCTTTCCCTTAGTTGAGCTGCCAACCTTCTCCTTTCCCTTAGTTGAGCTGCCAACCTTCTCCTTTCCCTTCCTTGAGCTGCAAACTTTCTTTCTATTTTGCACTTCCTCAGACTCCCCTTCACTAATCACAGGAAAAGGCCTATAATGGCTATCTTCAGCACTCTCATCAACTGTTGAATAGCCTTCTTCTGCAAACACATTAGCTTCAACATCTTGGTCCTCCTCTGCCATTTGCTCCACACTCACTGCATCCTCCATTTGCTCCAAATTCACTGCATCCTCTGTCTTTTCCTCCTGATTCACGTCCTCATCATCAACATCCACAATTTCCATAATTGGTGGCAATGACCTAATGGGCTGTGGGTTGTAATCATGATATATTTCAATCTCATTATCATTGTCAAATGCAGCCCTCACCATCTCCATGAAACTACTGTCAGTGCTGAGTTCCCTCAACCCAAAATCCAAGTCCAAATTTGGGGCCCTCCACATCAATTTGTCAACCATATCATACCCTTTGCAGACTTTCACAATTGAGTAGAGGTCAAATAAGTTCAATGTGTCAGAGTCCAAATCTTTCCAGACATCTATTTCACCGCCAACATACTCTAGAACTCCACTATCATTCCTTGCTAGAATGCCTCCGTGGTAAACTATTACAGTTACATAAGAACTCATTCTGCACAAACATTAAAAAATCGTGACCCCTCGTTACGAAACAAAAAACAGAGCACATTACAAAAACCCTAACTTTATAGTGAGTAACTAAGTGACTACGAAATAAAGTGTGAAACAAAACTGAGGGAATGGGGGTTATCAACAAAGGGAAGAAGACGAACAAAAATGGTATGAAAAAAAACCCCCCAAAGCATGCAAATGGAAGTGAAGATGACGAACCAACTGACATGAAAACAAAATGCCATGGGTCTAGAGAAACAAACCTCTGACGACGAGCTCCAGGGAGGTCCACTCGTTGCTGAGCCACCATTTCCAGTTGAAGAGGACGACGAAGTATGGAGGAGGGAAGAGGAGAAGAGCGGGAAGAAGGGGAAGGGGGTAACAATGAAAAGTGAAGGAGAAACTGTAAGGGTGAAACTGAAGGGGTGAAACTAAAGGGGGTGAAAAGCAATGTAAAAAAAAATGAATTTGAAAAAAAAATTCTATGAGTATCAATTTAGTCCCTGATTCAGAGTTGCGAGTATCAATTTAGTCCCTTGTTCAGAGTTTCAAATTGGTCCCTGACCACGTGGACACCACTAACCTGTGACAACGGTGCCAACATGGCACTTAATGTGCCACGTCAGCGCCGTTAACGGCGTCAGATGACTGGGGTTGACGGAGGGACCAAGTTGATTAACATTTTATAACTTCAGGGACGTTTTTGTTATTTCGTTAAATTTAGGGACTAAGTTGATACCGCCTTACACTTTCAGGGACCAAATTGACTATTTACTCAGCAAATCAAATAACATTTTTACTTGCACCAAAAAAAAAAAATAACACTTTTCCAGTCCAAAAAAAATAAATAAAACACCTTTACTTTCCTCTCAGCACACTTGTTCTCCTTCGACCTATGTTCCTGTTCCTATCTAATCCACTATCCAGTTCTTCCCAGTTCTGACGCAGAGCACTAGGCAACAGTGCAACACATTTGTTTTTTGCACTTTACTGTATTTTTGTCCTCCATTATGCTGCATTTATTCATTTTCAGCTGCTCAAATTATGTGCAGGCCTGCCTTCATGAAGTGTGGTGGAACTAGTGGATCCTTTAATGGAGGAAGTTGTAGCAGCAAATGTTGTCACGAAGAAGATTGATTTGGCATTTCAATCTGCAAGCATCGTATTGATAGCATTCTATTGAAGCATGTCAGGAAATGCAATTATGCCATTGTGTTCTTGTAATCTTGTTTTCCAATTTTTGAATAAAATTACCCAAGACAAGTTGGTATGGCAGCGGTATAAAAGCTTAAGGCATGCAAATCATTATCCTCGAAGATTATTTCAGTATAGTCAAAAATCCTTCAGGATACAGCAGGCTCTTCTTGACAATGGTGGTCAAGGATCACATGAACTAGCAAGAGATTATATTTAACCCAGTAAGGAGAAAAGAATAAAGAAGAAAGAACTGAGCTATTATTTTCCGTACATCAGAGAGTTTTTATAATTAATATTAATATTTAAAAAAACAGAGCAGGGACAGTTACAACTCTTCAACGTGCAGCAAAATTAAAACGTTAAAAACTTGCACGTTCCGACAATAATTGAAATAGCTGCATAGAGGTAAAAACTCTTTCTCACGTTTTCAAAACTCTTTCTCACGTTTTCAAAAACTAACAAAATGATAAGCTTCATCCAGAAAGTTGCGAGCATAAAGGAATGAACGGTTAACATGCACGTTGGAAATTTAATAACAACTTCAGCTTTGAAAAGTGAAAGCCCATCCAAGATAACAAGTAGAGACTGTTCAAAATCACATTAGCATAAATTGTTACTAGCAAAACCAACAACTCACGTTTTCAATTAAACAAATTTGAAAAAAATATATATTAATTAATTCTTTTGAAATATCATAAATAATATAATATTTTCACAACAATCCCTCACATATTTCAAAAGAATGTAAACTAATAAAATGATGTCTTCTGGACTATGAACCAGACCTAGATAAGTAGGACTTTAACTCATACTGTAATTGGTGAAGTTAAACTTGTATGAACCAAAACATTTTTTGTATAAATTAGAATCTCACTTGATCACATTTACACCTCACATTTCTCTTGTTGTTAACGCTGTTTTGCGCTTTTCGGCCATGCGCGTGTCTAGATGTTCATGAGTGTTCTAGAGACTAAGCCATCATCTCATAGGAGGGTCCCCACTCCACACTGATATAGGTGATTTCATCAAGTATATAATGCACTTTATACACCACCTGTAAGGGATATGAAATTCATTAAAAGCGTTTAGCTTATCCTCACATTAAATGCATTCTAACACTTCTCATGGTTCTCACACCATAGGAAAGGACACATTGTTGTGCTAGCATAATTAACACATGACTTGTTATTACCCATATGAATATTTTTCATGGGATCTCCACTCATAAAGGTTGGGTTATCATCAATGTTAATTTTAAATTGGCTGAAGTCCCACTCCCCTCGATGTGGTATTTATTAAATTCTTTCCCAAAGGCTTGGTCAGAGGATATGCCAAGTTCAATTCTGACTTTACATAATTAGTGGATATAACTCCATCTTTTAGCAGCTGCTTTATTACCCCGTGTTTCAACCTAATCTGTCTGTTCTTACCATTAAAGAGTTTATTATTGCAATAGATATTGCCGCTTTGCTATCACAATGCACAAACACAGAAGGAGTTGGTTTTATTCCCAATGGAATATTTTCTAAGAAATTTCTTAACCATTTGGCCTCATTGCCACTCTTCTCCAGAGTGATAAACTCTGATTCTATGGTGGATTTTGCAATTATTGTTTGTTTGGCTGATCTCCTAGTCACCGCACCACCACCAAAGGTGAACACAAAATCACTAGTGGATTTAATCTCATCAGAATCTGAGATCCAATTAGCATCATTGTATCCTTCTAATACAGCGGGAAATCCACTATAAGTAATACCATAGTTCATGGTACCTCTCAAATATTTTAATAGTCTAACCAAAGTGGCCCAATGATCATTACTGGGATTATGAGTATATCTACTCAATCTGCATACAACACATGCTATGTCAGGTCTAGTGAAATTCATCAAATGCAACAGACTCCCAATGATCTGTGCATACTGAGATTGGGCAATAGGTTCCCCTCTATTTTTCGTTAATTGAGTGTTGGCATCATAAGGGGTACTCACAGGTTTGACATCAAAATGTCTAAACTTCTTTAGAATTTTCTCAACATAATGTTCTTGTGACAGTATTATACTATCACACTTCCTTATAACTTTAACTCCCAAAAATACACTAGCTTCACCCATATCTTTCATGTCAAATTTAGATGCAAGAAAACATTTTGTTTGATGCACTATGTCATATCTAGTACCAAAAATAAGCGTGTCATCCACATATAGACAAATAATCAAACATTCACCATCTACTAATTTTGTGTACACACATTTATCAACTTCAACAGAAGAAAAACCATCACAAATTAAAGTTTGGTCAAACTTTTCATGCCACTGTTTAGGTACTTGTTTTAGACCATATAAAGATTTGAGAAGTTTACAAACTTTATTTTCTTTTCCAGGAACTACAAACCCCTCAGGTTGTAACATGTAAATTTCTTCTTCTAATTCACCATTTAAAAATGTTGTTTTAACATCCATTTGGTGAATAACCAAATTATATGCAGAGGCTAAAGCAATCAAAACTCGAATAGAAGAAATTCTAGTTACAGGAGCAAAGGTATCAAAATAATCAATGTTTTATTTTTGAGTAAAACCTTTTGCTACCAATCTAGCCTTATATCTTTCAATTGATCCGTCGGGGTTATATTTTGTTTTAAAAATCCATTTGCAACCAATTGGTTTAGCTCCAGGAGGTAAGTCTACTAAGATCCAAGTATTACATTTTGTAATTGAATCAATTTCAGATTTAATGGCTTCTTTCCAAAAAGGTACATTAGGTGAAGAAAAAGCTTGAGAAATATTTAAAGGTTCATCATCAACGAGATATGTGTAAAAATATTTTCCGAAAGAACTTTCTTTTCTTTGTCTTTTACTTCTGCTCAAATCCTCATGTAAATCATCAAATAAACTATGTGTTGGTGCTTCAGAAATATTTTCCAATTTCAAAGGAAAAACATGTTCAAAAAAGGTAGCATTTTTTGTCTCAACTATTGCCTTGCAATCAAGCACACCACTTTTTAAAACTAAAAATCTATATGCAGCACTATGATCAGCATACCCAATAAACATGCAATCTGAAGTTTTAGAACCTATTTTTCTCTTTTTAGGTTTAGGTAGCATAACTTTAGCTAAACACCTCCACACTTTTAAATATTTTAAGTTAGGCTTATAACCCTTCCAATAACTCATACGGTGTTGTACCTGTTTTCTTATAGGGAATCCTATTTTGTAAGAAACATGCTGTTAATAAGGCTTCACCCAAAGATTATCAGAAGCATTAGAACTAATTAAAAGGGCATTCATCATTTCTTTTAAAGTTCTATTTTTTCTTTCAGCCACTCCATTGGATTGAGGTGAACAAGGGGGTGTAATTTGATGAATTATTCCTTCCTTTTCACAATAATCATTAAATAAGGTGTATTCACCACCTCCATCTGATCTAACTCTTTTAATTCTTTTATTTAATTAATTTTCTACTTCTGCTTTATATAAGAGAAACATGTTAAACGCCTCATCTTTATTTCTGGGTAAATATACTTTGGTATATCTTGAAAAATCATCAATAAAGGTCACATAATGTTTTTTACCATCTCTAGTCATAGTTTGTTTTAAATCTCCCAAATCCGAATGAATTAATTCTAGCACTTCAATATTTCTTTCTATGGATAAACAAGATTTTTTAGTTATTTTTTATTCCACACATATTTCACATTTATTTAAGCATGCATCACTAAAACCAGAAATTAAACCAAGATATTGCATATTCTTAATATAAGAAGCACTAACATGTCCAAATCTAGCATGCCACATATCCATAGAGTTAATCAAATACGCAGAAGATGATGCATTCTTATTAATAATTTCAAAAATGTTCAAAATAAAATGTCCTTGATCACAATATCCCTTTCCCACAAAAACATTATTTTTTGTCATTACAATCTTGTCAAATTCAAATAACACTTTAACCTCAATTTTTTCCAATAGAGCCACAGAAATTAAATTTGCTCTAATACTTGGCACATGCAGTACATCACTTACATCCAATGTCTTTTCCGAAGTGAGCTTGAGAAGAATTTTTCCTTTTCCCGAAACTGCAACAGTTCGAGAATCACCAAGATATACGAGTTCTTCTCCATACCCCACAATAATGTAGGAGGTAAAAGCATCTTTGTTAGCACAAATATGCCTGGTAGCCCCAGAGTCTACCATTCACTTGTCCACATTGGTCACCATATTGACTTGAGAAACAACCGCTGCTATTATGTCATCTCCTTGAGCCTCGACCAAATTGGCCTTTGGCTTGGGAGGATCATCGTTTCTCACTCTATGTTTGCACTGAGCTGCGTGATGACCTGGTTTACCACAGACATAACACATGCCTCTCTTTTTGAAATTGGGGTTAGAAACACGAGGGAAATTATCCTTTTTAAATTTATTTTGATCTGGCTTATGATCGTACCTTTTTTTCTGAGACTTATTTCGAATCATATTTGCTCGTGCCGCCCGCGTCTTTTCCCTTGCTGCCTGACACTCTTTGCGGTTGGTGTCCTCGATGATTATGTGAGTGATCAGATCCGAGAGTAAGAGTTGCTTTTGTTTGTGCTTCAGCTGTTGTTTATAGTCCTTCCAAGATTCCAACAGCTTCTCGATGAGCAAACCAGCCACAAACTCATCTGGCAGGTTGATGTTTTCAGCCTTCAGGTCCTCTAGAAGTTTATGGTACTCGTTGATCTGAACCTTGATGTCCTTATCCTCCGTCATTTCCCATTTGTAGTAGTTACTGATCACGAACTTTTGTTTACCCGTGTCTTCGGCAGTGTATTTCAGGATCATGGACTCCAAATCTCCTTCGCATCCTTGTATGAACAGTATACATCGAAAAGTTCATTAGAAAGAGTACTAATAATAGTGTGTCTGCATATCTTGTTTGCATATGTCCATTGTTCCACTTGTTTAGAATCGGCAGAGGATGGAGCAATAGTGGTGAGGACCCATGCGACTCCATGCATGTCAAGAACCGTATGAACGCGTTCTTGCCACCTAAAAATTCTGTCCTCCGAAAACTTCAATCTTAGATATGTCCAGAAATGGCTTTGCATAGGTTACGGTTAGAGGCAGAGGCGCAGTGACTGTAGGCGTGACACTTGTGACCTAAGTAGGTGTGCCATTGTTCGGGGCAGGAACTTCTTCAGCATTGTTCGCCATAATAATCCTTGAGATTTTTGAATAAAATTACCCAAGACAAGTTGGTACGACAGCAGTACAAAAGCCTAAGGCGTGCAAAGCACTGTCTTCAAGGATTATTTTGTTGTAGTCGAAAATCCTCCAGGATGCAGCAGGCTCTTCTTGACAATGGAGGTCAAGGACCACAAGAACTAGCAAGAGATTATTTTTAACCCAGTAAGGGTAAGAGAATAAAGAAGAAAGAACTGAGCTATTATTTTTCATACATCAGAGAGTTTTTATAATTAATATTAATATATTAAAAAACAAAGTCAGGACTAGGGATGGTAATGGGTACTGGATCCGCTGGGTACCCGCAAAATTTATCCGCTATGGGTAGGGTAATTACCCGCTAATTGGGTACGGGTACGGGTACGGGTAATTACCGACAAAAATTAATAGGGATGGGTACGGGTACGGGTACTCTAGTACCCACCCCGCACCATACCCGCACTATATATATATATATATATATATATATATATATATATATATATATATATATATATATATATATGTATGTATATAAATATTTTATATTTTCATTTATATATAAATAATCTGACATATTCTGAAGTTTATCGTAATATTTACTTGATGTTTTGGAGATTGATTATTGGATATTTTGTATTAAAACATTTGCATTTCATGTTCACAAATTGATTATTAGATCTATAGATTGCATTTTTAGTTTGGAATGCAAGAGTTTACAAGAGTTTATACATTTTATTGTTTAATTAAAATTTCTTTTATTAAAGTACGGGTAACGGATACGGGTACGGATACTTAGATACCTAGAGGGTAAGGGTACAGATATTGAAGTTACTACCCACGAGAGTATGGGTCCGGGAACGGGTATTTTTTCAAAACGCGGATATGGGAACGGATATTATAATATCCTACCCATTGCTATCCCTAGTCAGAACTGTTACAACTCTTCAACGTGCAGCAAAAATTATAACGTTAAAAACTTGCACGTTCCAACAAAAACAAAAATAGCTGCAGAGGTAAAAACTCTTTCCCACGTTTTCAAAAACTAACCAACTGATAAGCTTTATCCAGAAAGTTGCGAGCATAAAGGAATGAACGGTTAGCATGCATGTTCGAAATTCAATAAAAACTTCAGCTTTGAAAAGTCAAAGCCCATCCAAGATAACAAGTAGAGATTGTTCAAAATCACAGCATAAATTGATACTAGCAAAACCAACAACTCACGTTTTCAATTAAACAAATTTGAAAACAATATATATTAATTAATTAATTCTTTTGAAATATCATAAATAATATAATATTTTCACAACATTCCAGTCATAATAGTTTAATAGCATAGCCTCGGTGAATTGATTTTTGCTAAGGTTATAATCTTGTAACCTTTTTTTGCAGCTTAATTATATAGCCTCTTTGAATTGACTTTTAATCTTTGTGATGATCTGCTTTTGCTCTCAAGTGGAGAAACTGCTTATTTTGGAGACTTGGATACGTTTTGAGTCTCTAAATTAATAGTTATGCTCTTGCTCTTATTGAAAGATAATAGTTATGCTCTTGCTCTTATTGAAAATTTGAGTCTCTAAATTCTAAATAAAAGCTTGGGAACAGTTTTTTGCTGATGCAAGGTTTCCTTGTCCGACTAAGAAATAGAGATCATTTGGTTGCTGAACAGATACACAATGTGGTAGTTAAAAGGCTTGTTAAGATTGGGGATAGATGGTTCATTCGTGGATTTGCCATTCTGTTTGAAGAAACTAATGCATTTTGATATGAACTACAAAAGAATTTAGCTTCCTTAGTGGTAAATTGTGCATGTATAATAATAAGAGTTAAGAGGAAAAATTACAAATGATCTCTCTTTGGGGGCATGGGTCACGAAACATGCCAAACATGTGTGTATTAGTGCATAAGTGATGGTTCCCTCTTCAAAAGCAATGATTGATGCTATGCATCCTCTTTCTATATTAGCTTAAATATAATGATTTTTAATCTTCAATCTCCTTTGCCTAATCTAACTTTTGGTACACCTTGAAGTCTCCCAAGTCCCAACTCCAGATTCAGTAGCACTTTCTCGATTTCTCAAATCAATGTGGTGTATGTATCACTATCTCTATCACCCAATTGAAAGCACCGCCAGATCATAGAAATTTCAAGCCGAAAGCAATATCCTCATATAAACGTGGATCTAGTCCCATATGCATACAGAAAAAAATAGGGCTAAGGATATATGTATATAAACATATGATTTTTATTAATTTTTAAATTACTTTAATTAATTTTTTATTATTTATAATTAAGACTGATTTGACCAGTTGGCCTGCTAGCCTGACACAAGGCTAGGTTGGGCCAGCAAATATGCAGCCTGTATCAATATCGGGTCGGGCCGGTCAAGTCGATTTACCACTCTGACCTGTGTGGGCCAGGCCGGGCGACCTGATTTGCCACATCTGGTCAATCAGGAAATCAATTAGGAACGCTGGAGATACATTGCACGAAACCAGACTCTCAAGACTAAGCAATACCATTTTCATTCTAAGAACATAGGCACTAGAGCATTGTAAACAACAAGGTTTTAAATGATCAATATTATCATATATATATATATATATATATATATATATATCCCTATCTCACATAAATCAGTTCCACTATCAATCAAGTCTGTGTGTTTGGATTATATATAGTTTAAAAATTAAGTTTTGATAAACTTGGTTTTAATTAAAATGAATTTGTGTTAAATGATTTATGTTTGGATATTTTATTCTTAAAAGGGATTTTGGTACAATAAATATTATTTGGATAATGTTAATCCAAATAACTTTTAGATGTATAATTACTCAATTGCCCTTGACACAATTATAGACAACTTTCAATTTTCCAAGAGCATTGTGATTAGAATAGAGGTGTTCATTGGTTCTAATCGACCCGACGAACCCAAAAAAAAGAACCGAACCAATTAATTTGGTTAATATTTTTTTTGGTGTTTGGGTTCGAACCAAACTGAACCGATTACTATAAGTCTCAATATATATGCTAACAAAAGTGAGACAACTATGTACATTGAAATACTACTATAACACTACAACATATGTATGCATAAAATACAAGCATATATATATATATATATATATATATGTGTGTGTGTGTGTGTGTGTGTGTAATTGCATCAAGTTGTCACAAATATGACATTTATAACTCCAAAATATCGAAGACTAAATTAAATTCATCAAGTGATATAACATAATAGTTTTCTTGTTAAATCCAAAAGAAAAATATCCACGAAGATTATAGGCATCCATGCATGTTAATAACAATATCATACTCCTATATGTAGGGGTGGGCATGGATACGGGTCGACCCGCGAACCCGTCCTACCCAATCCAACCCAACCCACAAAATCTGGGTTGGTTCGGATCATTGGGTTGGGTTGGTTTTAAAAGAAGTATACCCATGACCTGTGGGTTGGGTGTTGGGCCTGAAGATAATGAACCCGAGTAACCCAACCCAACCCACTGAATTTAGGGAACATGTAACTAATGCGTATTATGAAGATATTTAAGACATAGTGATTGCAGAAACTGTGTGGAAATAGTTTTTTTGTTTGTTTGCATGTGCAGGAATAGTTTGAAGATATGATTTTTTTGCAGAAACTGTGGAGGAATATTTTGAAGACATTTTGTTTTGTTTTTATTTCACTTGTTACTTTAATTTTAAAGGAAATTGCACTTCAACTATGCTTTGTATTCGAAGTTGCCAATCATGCTTTTGTTATTGGAAGTCCAAATTAACTAATGAAATGGTGTTTTTTTTTCTTTCTATTTTTGTTTTTTTTCATTTTTTTTGCTTTTTCTTAAAAAAGAATATTTTACTAATAAACCCGATACCCGACCCAAACCAACCTGTATGAGGTCAGGTTGGGTTGGGTTGGATTACGTTAAAAATTCTTACTAAATTGACATAACCCAACCCAACCCATATGTATTTGATTGGGTTGGGTCTTTAAATGCACCAAAATCGACTCAAACCGACCCACGCCAACCTCTTGAGGTTGATGTTTTTTCTCACCAAGAAAGTCTTGTTGCACATATGGCAAAAGATACATAAGTTAGAAAAAGGAAAGGAAAATAACAGTAACAATTAAAGCACCAGTGAAAGTTACTTAGTGACAATTTTGGCAATGCAGGTCCACCCTTCTCTTGTAAATTATCATACGATAATAGAAAAATTATAGTAACAACGCACACAAGATGATAAAGTCAATATAATCCAAGCTGAAATGTAGTAACAATGCGCACATAATATACCACCTTAAAAAAATCCAATTCAAATACCAATAGTAAATTGTTAGGTTTTCCCAATATGTATATACATATTATCAAAAGCTAGGCGAATGCCCACTCATTATGCACAAAACAGAGGATGCAAACTATTTCTGATACAAGACACAAGTTGCCTAAAAGTTTACCATTATCAATTCAAATCTTAAAGAATGTCTTCCAATATCTTCATCATGTTTTAGGTTGGGTAATATTAAGTCCATCTATTTATGCACATGTGCTCTAAGTGAGAGAAATAGATTACAAGTTAAGCTTGATATATTAAGCATAGTGGAACTAAATCCAGTAGAATATAATAAGCATTGATATGTCGTAGATGTTACTATACTTACAACCAAGTGTCATCCAACCTAATTTACCTATTTTATAGTCAATACAAGTAAAGCCAAATGTCATCAATCCCATTCATATCCATTCAAAATGTTCACAAAAGCATCTCCCAGTAGTTGAAACAAAAAGCTCAGTTCAGTTACTAGTATTGAACGAAGTAAGATTAAGGAAAAAAAGGTTATCCATTTTCCACCAATATTTTCCTGATGAAATTACATACTTCCAATAATGGTAACATCTTGATGACAACAGAAAGACACGATATAATATAATATCTAGAAATCAAAAGTGTTCTTAAACTTCAGATGTAGGAGGTAGGAGCAACAAAAGAAAACAATGGAAGGGTCGTATGATCAAATACTATCAAACAAGAAATGCTGAGAACCGTAGTTTATGAGCATAGACAAGGAATCAACACAAGAATCAATGATGCAAAAAACACAAGGAGATCTTTCTCAAACATACACGACACACCTAATAAGTAGAAACACCGATAGAAGACACCACAATTCTTAGGTTTTCTAAGCATGAACAACGTGTCCACTCATAAGTCACACAAATAAAGATTTGATAAATATGGTTATACCTTTTCATAATTTGAAACAATAGTTTATGCAAAAGAATGTGCTGCTTCACTATTTTCATTGCCTAAAGCAGTTCCCGTTATATTATCCAAAGTTTGAATCCAAATTTGGGTTGTTTTGCTTTGACAAACATCTTACAATGCTTCCAATCCCCCAATCTTCTTAGCCATGCTAATCATGTCATTAGAATGTTTCTTAATAGCAACAAGACACTTGTATACAAAGGCTATTATGAACTTTGTATGCTAGTCCTTCCAACTTTCCATTTGAGCCCAAACCTATGTAATGGAATATTATGAATGTGTTGTACACTGTTGCAACAAAGCATTATGATACCATTGTGATGCACATGGCAACTTGTACGTATTATCACTACAACAGAAAAGGCCTTCAATAACATTTTTATGGTTTTTAATACAGCGTAAAATAACAATAACAATATAATAATATAGAAATAAAACTAACATATTGGAAAAACTTAATGAATACTTGAAATATACAGTCTCATTAACTCTAAAAACCTCCAACACCATATAAACATAAAACACAACATCAAACGCTTAAAACCATTCCTATCATAAGGATTTGAACAATGTTAAATATTTTCAAACTGGGTCTAAACTCTCAAGACTTAGCAGAACTAAAACTTATTTAGGAACCTAAAAATTCAACTTTCTGTTACTTCCCGATCAAAAGACTAGAAATGACAACAAACAGACAAGGTTTCTTTTTTTGAATCAAATATGGATTGCAGGATTGCTATCCTCTTCACTAGCCGTATTCCGCAGGCTACAACAGCTGTTAGCCACGACAACCACATAAAATAAAAATGGAGAACATGGAAGAAAGGAAGAGGAAAAATCAAAAGAGGCAAAATAACTATGCACAACAGTATCTGCTAGTTGAAAATCTCATAGGCCTATGGGTCTATTTGGTTGTGCCTATGGGTCTATTTGGTTGTGCTCCAAAACATACTTAGAAGGAGATTTTCTAAGGTGTTGAGGGGGGGGGGGCGGCTTGAGTTTATCCCAACAGCCACCAGAAAATTGCTTAACCAAACAAACTAAGATGTGAGACTATAACAATGATGTAACAGGAGATAACATATAAACATAAATTTTGGAAAATAGCATCCAGTATCATCTGTCAATTCCTAATTCTGAGCATACTAAATTACAATAATCCTTGCCAAACCTCAATTTGGCAATTACAATTATCTTTAAAAAAACAGTCAAACATCAGTTGCTAATGTTCCCTTATGTAGCAAGATGGTAACTGATTTAGAAATCTCTTAATGGAAAATGTCTAATCTCAACATTTGGGCTCTAAGTGGATGTGGGGATTCTTGCATAACTAAATTTTTAGCTGATAAATTTTGCTCTATGTTCGCTACAATATTTATAGTACTTTGGTTTATTGGGAGAAGGTGTCTATAATTTGTCTATGAAGGACTGCATCCACCCACCTTCTTTTGTTTTGAAGAAAAAATTAGGAAATAAGAATCACGACTGAAACCAATCCTAAAATGGAACAAAGCCAATAAGTTATGGGGTGCGTTTGGAAGAGCTTATGGAGAGCTTATGAGAATAGCTTATGGAATTAAAATTATACAAATAGTTTATGAAAATAGTTTATGATCTTTCCATAAGCTGTTTTTGGCTTATTTCCATAAGCTTGTCAGAGAAGCTTATGAAAATAAGCTGTTTTTAGCTTATTTAAAAAAGAGCTTATTGTATAAGCGCTTAAATAAGCTGTATTCCCAAACGCACCCATGATTCAATTCAATCAGCATATGTTTCTCTAAATGTCAGAAATGTACAAGAAAATGCCAATAAACATTTAATAGTCAATTAACTGTTGTGGATGATATGTTCCAAAAGTAAAAGAAGCACTTAATTATGTCACTCAATAAACTTAAAAAAAATCGATATATCTTAATGAACTTAAAGCCAACAAAACTGGTTATGATGAGCTTCATTAAGAACCACATGCATAATAAATTCTTCTTTGGTAATTAATTTGTTTAGGTCATAATGTAATGAGGAACATTTGAAACAAACATTAGGAAACTTGCGCCCCAATTAACAGGAATTTTAAGAAACTTACATACTAGTGAGTGACTTGGCATAATAGTTTTCCCATTCCAGTATTAAAAAACTACACTGATAACCTCTAATGCAATACGTGATTGTGAACTTTGTAAAAACTAATAGAAGATGAATCACTGAATCAATGAATTATATACACAAATAATTAAAAGCAATATAATAATTTCTCAAGATTTGTTGTTGTCCAATAAAACATGATTGGTCACCACTCTCTCTTATATTGAATCTCCCATTTTTTTTCCAGAAGTTATAAATTGTGGCTTCTTTAAAAAACACCAAAAACTGCTTTTGTTTTTTTTTTTTAAACCGTTCCAAACACTCATATTCTTAAAAAAAAAAAAATATTTTTATTTTAAAAATAAGTGTTTTTTCTAAAAAATAAGCCCATTCAAACAGGCTCTACATAACAAGTATTTTTTAAATAAGCAATGCTAACAACACACTATCTTCAACACACTTTTTATTATTGGGTGGATTTCATGTTACATCCACTAAATCACATGGATTACTCTTTATTTAGTCGGTCTCACATGAAATCCACCCAATAATAAAGAGTGTGTTGAAGAGGGTGTGTTAAAGAGTGTGTTGTTAGCATTTCTCTTTTGAAATACACCAATGCATCCCAAATTTAAGGGGAGTACCATAAAACTGACCAGTGATCTAGGCTCATGCTTAAGTGAAAGCCAGTTTCGTAGTCCTAGAGGAGACCAAAATAATGATGGGCTTTGCTACATATACTATCCCATTTACTCATCCACCACCACATTTTTATTTTTATTTTTTTATTCTCAAGATACCCCTATCTTGGAATACACCCCTTTCCGAATGTGTTTCGGCAATTAGTTTCCGGAATACAAAAAAATTGTGTTCCGGCAATTAGTTGCCGGAACACATAAAAATTAGTGGTCTGGAATTTTTCAAGTTTTTTGCCTTATCAGCATTTAGTTTCCGGAATACAAAAAAAAAAAATGTATTTCAACAATTAGTTGTTGGAATACAAAAAAATTATGTTCCGAAATTTTTCAAGGTTTTTGATCTACCGGCAATTAGTTGTCGGAATACAATTTTTTGGTAGTTGCCGGAATACATAAAAAACATGTATGTATTCCGGCAATTAATTGCCGGAACACATTTGAAAAGGATTTTTTATTTATTTTCGCCTATAAAAACCAGTAAGTATGGTTGTGGATGTGTAAGTGAGGTGATACATGTTGCAATAGCCAATAATGATGTTTGAACCAAGGTATATCCGGGCTTTTTGGGCCTATTGATACAAGAAGGGCCTAAGTAAGCCCAATACAGTTATTTCCTAAAGATTCCGATGCTAACTGTCATGCAAGTTGCAACCAATAGGAATATGGTCATGGAAACTTCACAACGCGGATTTTGGTAGAAGAAGCCACCGAAACATTTAATGGAATTTGAAAGTCTCATTCGTGAAGCACAAGCACTCAATCTTCTGTTTAACATTAATGTTCATCTTATCTTTTACATAAGGAGAATGCTAACTTACTGATTAAGAAATTAAAAAAACAATTTAGTTAAAAATAATGTATTTAATACTTTAAGATATTAAACACTTAAATTTTCAATATAAATTTACTCTTTTGTGAATTTTTTAATCAGTGCTATTAAGATATGATTAGGGAGACACATTAAATAAATATGCCGTGTGGTGCATGTGGATGCCAATTGCGTAATTTTAATTTTAAAATATTAGTAATAATAATAATAAGAAAATAAAAACATGGTTTTCGTAAGTTGTGTTTCGTGTGTAAAATGGGTAGGTCCTGGTCGCAGTTCAAAAGAATATGCCGTTGCCATGTTGCTCACAGACATTCTCAGATGCCGACCAAGTAGGTTCTCTTCTCTTTCTCTTCTTATACATTGCACGCACTTCACATGCGTCTTTTATTACGATACCAAGGTCGGTGCCTTTCCTCTTATGTGTTCTCTCTAATTTCCGTGCATCTTTTGTTTTGTTTTCTTTTATTTTTATTTATATTTAAACATCGGGAACATCGCTTATGATTGCTGTTCTTGTGTAACTGCTGTCTGGTTCGAACATGTTCTTTTCTTTGGTATTTGGTTTTTGTTACTTTTGTTGTCGTTGCTTTGCTTATCGTGAATGATCTTTTGCTTCCTGTCGTATATTTGTGGTTTGAAGATTTCGTTTACGAATATGTTGCTTTCTTATGTTGCCTTGTTAAAACCTTTGCACGGTAAGGTAGGGAAAAAAAAAACAGGAAGAGAAATTAGGGTTTCGATCAATCCCTTACCGAAATTGATTGATTTTTTTAAACTATATAAGTTATAACCATTCATCCAAGTTCAGTTAATTGCCTAATAGGACCCGGTTTACCATTCACTAATAGTTCCGCTGTCACCGGTTTATATGTACTTTGTTATTTTAATCATTACTTCCTCAGTTTTGTTGCACTGTATGTCTATTCTTTTCTACATATGAGATGTGCATCATAAACTTGGTATACATTTAAATCAATTCCAATAACATAGAACTGGATCTAATATGAGTTGGCGATCAGAACCTATATGGATAGAACTTATAACAGGGTCTTAAAAAACAAGTAATTTCTGTTCGGCCTCTAAATGCCAGGATATGGAAGTGTTGAGAAATTCAATTAGGAAAATCAAGGGAAGGCTGAATGCCAATGTGAGTTGCGAAAAAGCAAGAATGAATTTGTGGTAGTTTTGGTGGAGAATGTGATTGTAGACTAGAAAATAGAAAAAAAGGTAATACGGGGTTGGATTTCAATTGATTTGACTAAGGATTTGCTTAGCCAGCCTGAATAATTACGATGATCACATTTTGTTTTTTTATTTTGATTTAATTTTTATTGTTCTTCTTTGTCCTGTGCTTCGCCGTATACTTAGCTTATCTGATGGTATAGTTGTTTCTCTTAGTGTCAATGATATGATCTATTACCCTTAGAATACTAATGCTATGTATTATTTTCATCTTGTACAGGATTCTTCTGGTGCTGTTCTCAATGGTTTTCTGGAACTCCTAAAGTGGGTTGCATTGCAAGAATTTTAATACATTAGTAATATTTTTGGTTTTTGAAATATTTGAATGGTCTCTGATAAGCAGTCTGGTTTTCTTGATACACTCAAAATGGAGAGGGTTAGAACTATTTTTACCCACACTTACCCTTACCCTCATGAGCATTCCCGCCATGCCGTAATTGCTGTTGTTGTGGGTTGCCTCTTTTTCATCTCATCTGACAATATTCATACACTTGTAGAAAAATTAGACAACAATGTTAAGTGGTGGTCTATGTATGCCTGCCTGTTTGGGTTTTTTTATTTCTTTTCATCACCATTTATAGGGAAGACTATCAAGCCGAGCTATTCAAATTTCAGTCGATGGTGAGTTTCTTAAAGAAATGTAACACCGTATATGCGTTATTATATCTTTATGCAAAAATTTATGGGATTAGAATTTAGAAATAATTTGGTATCCACTTTGCAGGTACATAGCCTGGATTTTATTGGCTGCTGTGTATCATCTACCTAGTTTTCTGTCAATGGGGGTGGATCTGAGGATGAATTTATCTTTGTTTCTGACAATATATGTCTCTTCTATAGTGTTTCTTCTAGTCTTCCACATTATATTTTTTGGCCTCTGGTACATCGGCCTTGTTTCACGTGTGGCTGGAAAGAGACCAGAGATCTTGACCATTCTTCAAAACTGCGCTGTAAGTTTGGAAGATGATTTTTTGTGTCTTTAAAACACTTGATATTGTTCTGATGCCCTTTTTTCTAATAGGTACTTAGCGTGGCATGCTGTGTATTTTATAGTCATTGTGGCAACCGTGCTGTTTTGAGAGAAAGACCACTAGACCGAAGAAACTCTAATTGGTTTTCTTTCTGGAAGAAAGAAGAGAGAAACACATGGCTTGCTAAGTTTCTTCGGATGAATGAGTTGAAGGACCAGGTTTGCTCATCTTGGTTTGCTCCAGTTGGATCTGCAAGTGATTATCCTCTTTTGTCCAAGTGGGTTATTTATGGCGAGGTACTTAATATCATTATATGATTTATGCAATCTGCTGTGTTAAATCATATATCAATTTATGTTCTGGTACTGTACAAGTTTTGATGTTGTACTTATTTGATGTTTTAGATAGCTTGCAATGGCTCATGTCCCGGTTCATCTGATGAAATTTCCCCCATCTACTCTCTTTGGGCCACATTTATTGGACTTTACATTGCAAATTATGTGGTTGAAAGGTCAACGGGGTGAGTAGTTCTTTATTGTTGATTTTATAATGTTCTAAATTTTGTGATTTTCCTGAATGAAGTAAGTTTATTTCTTTTTTCTGGTTCAAAGTATACAAATTGTATACTATTGTTGTTCTAATATTGGATTCATTGGAAATCACTAGCATGAAAAACTCACTTCTTTTCACAAACAAAATCATTAAACGATGTTGGTTTGGTTTTTTTTTCTTGGTAGATTGCTGTCTGAACATTTCTGAGATTTTGCGTCTAAGTTTCATGTTAAGTTTTTACTTGAGTTAATTTTTTTGGTGTGAGCCATCCAAATGAGTTTTTTAGAATAAAATGAGTTCAAAGTTTTCTTGTACAGTAGTGTTTTTGTATGTGTGTGTGTGTGTGTAGGGGGGGAATGTATATTAGTTGTTTTATTTTGCATTATAATGTTATGCTGGACTATATTTCCCTGCACTTAGCAATGTGCAGTGGTGCCATTAGATATTGGTTCAATAGTGCACAATGTGCAATAGGTTATTATGGGTGGTATTACATTTTGATATTTTGTTTCATGGACCTTTTATTTTCATTTCACTTAACATCTGTTTTTATGCCTGAAAAATCAACAGGTGGGCTCTTACTCATCCGTTATCTGTTAAAGAATATGAGAAGCTGAAGAAGAAGCAGATGAAGCCTGATTTTTTGGACATGGTTCCTTGGTACTCTGGGTATGTAATTAAAAATTGTTTCCTAATTACTTTTTTTGTTATATTTCTACAAGGTCTTGAAGGTGGGCTTAAATGTGTTCTTATTTATACTTGCTATCAAATTCTAAATGATGCAGAACATCAGCTGATTTGTTCAAAACAGTTTTTGACCTCCTGGTATCAGTAACTGTCTTTGTTGGGCGTTTTGACATGCGTATGATGCAGGTAACATTCTATTTTTTCTTGCCTATGGTTTATAATGTTGTATCAATATGTCATTTGAATATATGACTTGAAGTACTTAGCTGACCACTTTAAATTCTATGCAGTATTCAATTTTCAATCACTGTCACAGCAAGCATTTGCATACCTTTAAAAGGGATTTATATTTTAGTTGCTCCAAATCTGGTGTCAGACAATGTCAAAAGGATTAAAGTTATCTATATTGTTGCCAATGACTTTGTATTTGGTATTTTCTTCCTTTAAGAACACAACAAATTCAAAGCGCTAAATTTGGACGTGCATGCTTTCCAATCAAATATTAGAAAGCTAGGGCTTTTATGACAGACAAATTTTCATGCTTGCGAAAAATTCTGAGTGCCAGTGTGTTCTGCTATCCAGATTTAGATTTAAATTGTTTTGTGCAGTTTTTTTGCATTCTATTGAGTATACTGAACTAGAATGGCCTGTCTTTGTAGTTAACTTTATGTATAAAATCATTAATGAGTCTTCATAGATGACATTTTTTAAGTCTTGTCTTTACAGTTGATTATGTATTATGTATTATTCTCAGATTCGAACAAGTTTGCTTTGTATTCATCCTTAGCCTTGTTACAAGAATATAATTTTATCTATATGCGAGGATGTAAATGAGTCTTATTTTCATCAACAGGCAGCAATGAGTAAGGTTCACAATGGAAATCAACAAGGTGATCTTTTATATGATCATTTCAGTGAGAAGGGTGATTTTTGGTTTGACTTTATGGCTGATACTGGTGATGGTGGGAACTCATCTTATGCCGTTGCACGGCTACTTGCTCAGCCTTCCATTCGTACGTGGAAAGGTGATTCTGTGCTTACCCTACCACGTGGAAACTTGCTACTAATTGGAGGTGATCTCGCGTAAGTTGGCTCCTCTTATTTGATCTGGCTATTGTCACATGATGTGATCAATTATTACTTACAAACTTCTCGAGTATGATAAGTTGACACCATTTAAAGCCACGGTTCTTAATTCACAATTTTGAATACGTAAGGTCTATATTCAAATATGAATAATGGAATTCTAAGTTTTCAATCATTAATTATGGACTATCCTGAACATTTTGTGAAGGGCTCATAACCACTGCATCATATAATTTTTATATTACCTGTTAACTTGCAAGGACAATACCAACTTGCTCTTCTTCTTCAATAATGGTGTACAGATAAAACGTCCTTACTGCAGGATTTTGAATTTTTTAGAGTTATTAATGTGGATCAATTTTTCAACTCTTACTTAAGAAGTGGTTTGTTTTTATTTTTAGTTTCTAGTACTAGTATCATGTGAAAATTATAAATCTCCATTTTAGAAGCAAGAAGATTTATATTGCATGTGATATATGTTGTCAAACATGCGGATTCTATCTAAAGAAGCTTTTAAGTTGTGGACTATGATATTGGAATTCGTCAACCACAACTACCCCTTCCCCTCTTGAAAGTCTTTTGTAGCCTTTTGTAGCTTGTTTTTCCTTCCTGCTTTGCTCCTTTTGCGTAGACCAGAGATAGCTGACTAGTGGAGTATTTGTGAGAAATAGATTTCCTGGACTTGTTTGAACTTTGTTAGCTTATTGTGGGACACCACTGCATTTCCAACTGACCTAAAGTGCCTTTGCAGTGTCATTTGAAGTTTTAAACTCTTGTTTTATTTTTTTTAAAAATGTTCAGTGGCTATTTATTTTTGTGCAATGACTTTATTTTGGTCCTATTGCAGGTATCCTAATCCATCGGCATTCACATATGAAAGGCGTCTCTTTGTTCCTTTTGAGTATGCTCTCCAATCTCCTCCTTGGTATAAAGCAGAGCAGATAGCCGTGAACAAGCCTGAGGTACCTTGTGGGGCTCAACTGAAACATTACAACGGACCTCAGTGTTTTATTATTCCTGGAAACCATGGTTAGTTTGAGCTCCTCGTTTGAGCTCCGTATTTGTATATTCTTTCTCAAGGAATTCATTTAATAAATCATACTTCTTTTTGTTCCTATTATCTACTTCTTTTATTATGTTTGTTTCAGTCATTTTACCTTATCACAGTTTTCAAAAGACTTTAAAATGGTCTTTTTATGCCAAACGCCGATATGATACTGTAATTGTTACTATTGGTTGCTTCAGACTGGTTTGACGGACTCCAGACCTTTATGAGGTACATATGTCATAGAAGTTGGTTAGGTGGATGGTTTATGCCCCAGAAAAAGAGTTATTTTGCTTTGCAACTCCCTAAACGGTGGTGGATTTTTGGGCTTGATCTGGCGCTCCATGGTGATATTGATGTGTACCAGTTCAAATTCTTTTCAGAACTGGTAAAGGATAAGGTATAATATTCTGTCCCTTTCTTCATTTTAATGTGATGGTGAAATACGACATGAATGTTTTGGCTCACATTTTTTTCTTTAGACAAATGTGTTTTATGGTATAGTTTTTTTGTTTTAGTTGTACTGTCAATTTTGGTAGAATGTCTGAAAGGGTCAGCATGTCAAGATTCAGACTGAGATATGCAGTAATCTCATTGTAAAATGTGTTTATTTAATTATAAAAGGTTGTGGTAATTACTGAAGAAATATTATGTTCGATGACATTTTACTAAATTTTGACATGCTGGCTGATTCATTCATCTTTCAACAATATTTGTTTGAAATCTTACCTATACATATGGACATTTTAGTGATATCATAGTGTTTCCTGCACTCACAATTTTTTGTTTATTTTATTAGTTACTGATAATATTCAGACTGTTAATATAAATACCAGATAGCGTGCTAAATCATTAATTGTGTAAGTCATTTGTGTTTCCTCCCTTTGTTTTGACCTTCGGAATTACACTTTTGATTTTGTTTCAGAATTTCAGCCATGTATGCATATGTTGCAAATAGCTAATGCATTGGTTTTTACCTAGGACCACTATTTGCGATGCATGTTTGTAATTGTTCATAGTTCCTTTGAATGGCTACAATATTCCCAACTACTGGGGTGAACTACGTCCCTCCTCCTTTCTAAAATTTCTTAAATATAAAAGTTTAATTAAGTTTTGAAGCCGACTGTTTATTATGTAGGCAAAATTATTCTTTTTGTTCCTTAAGTTAATTATTTTGTTCAAGTTGGTCCCGTAACCTTATTTTTTGTAACAAACTAGCCCCTTATGTTTATCAATGTTAACAATGTTGGCTCAAACGTTACTATTCATCCAACTCCGTTAGTAACGTGCAGACGTGTCCGTTAATTGTCCAACGTGACGCTGATGTGGCGTTGGCATGGCCAAAACGACGTCGTTTTGACCATGCCACGTGGCACCTTCTTCTTCCCCCAATTAGGGTTTCTCCCTCCCTCCATGTTTCTCTTTCCCTGTTCATCTTTGTTTGGTTCTGAAATTGCATAATAATCACAAACTGATATTCGAGCACACAATGAAGACGAAGTTGTGCATTTTGATGTGAGAATTAGAAAATAGTACAGCAAATTGAAAATGAAAACAGATGGAATTGAAGCACAGGGATGTACCCATTTCCATTCAAACTTTGTAATTGAAAACGAAAATAGTACAGTGACCTAGTTGTGTGTTGAAAATAGTTCAGTAAATTGAAAACAAAGTTGTGAATTTTGATGTGAGAATTCTATATTTGTAATTGAAAAATCAATTCTCCCTTTATCTCCCTCTTTCCCTTCAAACTTTGCTACGCACACTGGGATGTGTGATTGTGATATATGCAAGATATTTGCTTTTCCAATACCTATCCAACAGAAATACAATATTACATTTTTTTCCAGCTGATATGCTTTTCTTGTCAACAAGTTACGAAGATGGGATATGCTATTATGTGGAGACAGTGAATTTAGATGGTGAGACCGACTTGAAGGTGAAAAGATCTTCGGAGGCTACCTTGACTCTACCAACAAGCAGAAGAAAAGCAAGGGAGGGAGGAACCCTAATTTGGGGAAGAAGAAGGTGCCACGTGGCATGTTCAAAACGACGTCGTTTTGGCCATGTCAGTGCCACATCAACGCCATGTTGGACAATTAACGGACACATCTACACGTTACTAACGGAGTTGGATGAGAAGTAACGTTTGGGCAAACGTTGATAAACATAAAGGGACTAGTTTGTTACAAAAAAAAAAAAAGTTAAGGGACCAAATTGAACAAAACAATTAACTTAAGGAATCAATGGAGTAATTTTGCCTATTATATATAGACCTGGCTCTCTCAAAATCTAATATGTTTGTTGAAGCCTTTAGAGCCTAATTTAATTTACTAACCTTTTTTTAACTTCTTTAATTCTCTATTCTTGTTGTAGCCATTGGTCAACATTTAAAAGCGAAATACTTAATGTGAGAGGTAGACACGGGTGAGCAAAAAAGTATATCATTGCCCAATTAATTTTGTATAACCTCTTCAATCTTTTTATTTTTGCTCCTGCTGAACCATTGATTGTTTTGCATACTCCAAGGATTTAACTTGATTTTTTTATAATTATGCTATCTGGATGCTTTATTTTTATTATGAACATGATGCTTATGAATCTTTGTCCAGTTCTACATACAACAGAAGCTTTGATTAATTGATATTTGATATACATTTTTTACTTTTCTGTTTGTATTATTTGACTTATCTACTGATTTAGCATACATGACCATCTTTAATCAAGGTTCAAGAGGATGACTCTGTGATCATTATAACTCACGAACCTACTTGGCTTACTGACTGGTATTGGAATGGTGTAACTGCAAAGAATGTTACACACCTTATTTGTGATTATCTAAAAGGAAGATGTAAGCTTCGAATGGCTGGGGACTTGCATCATTACATGCGTCATTCTCATGTAAAGTCAGATGGGCCTGTCCATGTTCACCATCTACTTGTAAATGGTTGTGGTGGAGCATTTCTACATCCCACCCATGTTTTCAGTAAATTCAAAAAACTTAATGGAGTTTCCTATGAATGCAAGGCTGCATATCCTTCCTTTGAAGATTCGAGTAGGGTATGTAGAATTTTAATAATAGTTGCTTGTTAGAGTTCTCCATTTTTTTAATTCTATTTATTAAATTCTTGTTTTTAATCTGCTTTCTAGCACTTTATGGTGTAACATGTTTTTCAATTTGATGCAGATTGCATTAGGAAATATTCTAAAATTTCGAAAGAAGAATTGGCAATTTGATTTTATTGGTGGCATTATATATTTTGTATTGGTGTTTTCAATGTTTCCACAAGTGAGTTCCTTCATTTTTGTGTTATTTTTAGATATATTTTATTTGCTGTCAGTGTTTAATTATGGCTTACGAGTTACGAGCCATTGGATTCTTGCACTTTCCTTTTGGCCTCTAGATTAAGCGGAGATTAGCATATTGATTATCTGATAAAGTATTAAATCTGTGCCTAAGATGCAACTGTTTTTTGTTTCTTATTTTCTAGTGCAAGCTGAATCACATCCTGCAACATGATACATTTCCTGGTCATGTAAAGAGTTTCTTTGGTACTGTGTGGAATGGATTTGTATACATCCTGGAGCACTCTTATGTGTCACTAGTGGGAGCTATAATATTGCTAATTGCAGCTTATTCTTTTGTTCCATCCAAATTGTCACGGAAGAAACGAGCAATAATTGGAGTTCTTCATGTTTCTGCTCACCTCGCTGCTGCACTGATTCTTATGTTACTTCTTGAACTAGGCATTGAAACGTGCATCCGGCATGACTTGCTGGCAACTTCAGGTTAAGTTTACCCACCTGTTGAATGTTTTTTATTGATATAATTTGTAACTTGTACTGCCTAAGTTTTAAGATAAATTATATATTGTAGGCTTACTTAACACTTGTTAGTTTCCCTAAATTTTAATTTTTGTCCCCTTACTTTTTTAATTGCAACATGTTATCCTTGTAGTTTTCAAATTGATGCAATAAAGTTCCCTTATCAGATTGACATTGATGAGACACTCTTTTCACTGATATGGTATTGTTCCATGTCATTTCTTTGTTAGAATTGTCACCAAACTAACGATGATATTTAATTGCCTCAATTTGGAAATGGGTAGTAATATAAATTCATTCTTGGGCTTCCTCCTAACAACATAAGCCCCTAGGTGAGTTGGTCATTGACACGGTATTAGAGCCTTTATGACTAAGTGGTCCTTTGCTTTGTCTACACTTCAAACCCAAAGGTCTCTTGTGTGACGGGGCATACTAGAAAAAATATCCTAACATTCTTAGGCCTCCATGTAACAGTGTAAGCATTTTGAACAGTTAGTGCTTGACATTAACTATGAGGATAACATTGTAGCAATTGAGGTGACGGACAAAAATTGAGCTTCAGTTAAGGTAGGAGGACCAGCGAGTGTTTTTCGGTCTTTATTGTATGTAACTTCGCAACCAGATTGTATAAGCCACACCATATGGATGCATCCATAAGGGCATGTTCAAAGTTATATAGTGCTTATAAAATACAAACTACATATTTGTAATTATTCATTTATTTAT
Source organism: Ammopiptanthus mongolicus (assembly GCA_039655645.1). Taxonomy (NCBI): domain Eukaryota; kingdom Viridiplantae; phylum Streptophyta; class Magnoliopsida; order Fabales; family Fabaceae; genus Ammopiptanthus; species Ammopiptanthus mongolicus. The sequence continues at coordinate 80,349,753 of CM077349.1, read as the reverse complement.
TTTGATGGAAATTATATTGTTAATTATTGTATCTTTAGTTCAATGTTGGAAGCTAGATTCAATAGGTATGTGTTTGGGAACAAGGTGGGATAAGCAGAATCACATCCAAAACGGAAAAGCTACACATTGGAGCTTCTCCCAGACACATGTTTGTGGGAAATTGTCATAGTTCCAAACACACTATAGATAGATTGGACTTAGCTCTGATGATATTTTTTGACTGCTAATGCAGTGAATTTGGACTTTTATGATCTGCTTACTGTTTGCCATTACTTATCAAAATAGATAATGGAAGTGGATTTTGATGCTTCATAAAGTAGGATTTATTTGTGATAACATTTGGATTATAATGACAAGAAGGTTTTTTGTGTGATCCAGGGTATCACACTTTGTATGAGTGGTATCGATCAGTGGAAAGCGAGCACTTTCCAGATCCAACTGGCCTCAGAGCTCGTATTGAACAATGGACATTTGGACTTTACCCAGCATGTATCAAGTATTTAATGTCTGCTTTTGATGTGCCAGAGGTAAGAAAATTCTCTGGATTTTTATAGTTTTGATTCTTCTTATTGTGGATACTGTAATGGAGATGATTTTCTCAGGTTATGGCTGTCTCTCGAAACAATATGTGCAAGAATGGATTGCAGTCTCTTTCCCGAGGGGGTGCTGTGATATATTATGCTTCTGTCTTCCTTTATTTCTGGGTCTTCTCCACCCCTGTTGTTTCCTTAATTTTTGGAAGTTACTTATACATTTGCATCAACTGGCTTCACTTACACTTTGATGAAGCCTTTTCATCTCTCCGAATAGCCAATTACAAAGCATTCACACGATTCCACATCAAGTCTGACGGTGATCTCGAAGTTTTTACTCTGGCAGTTGATAAGGTAAGAAAATATCATTCATTCGATTACTTTTTTATATGTTACATAACTTAGAGACACCTTAAGGTAACTTTTGATACCATTACTTTTGTATGTTACATAACTTAGAGAAAATATCATTCATTCGATTGGTTCAGGTTAAAATGGTTACATAACTTAGAGATACCTTAAGGTAACTTCTGATAGTGATTGATGGATGACTCTTAATTGATATCTCCTTCCTTTCTTTCACAACAACAATCTTTTTCTTTTCTCAAGACACATGCTATTACTGCTTGCTCTGTGTAATTTACATCTCCCTTTCTGCTCATGAAGAAGATCTAGATGTATGGAATGTATTCCCTTAAGGCCGGGGTCAGATAGTAAGATATTCATCATGTTTTTTTTTAACTTCAATTCTTTGCTGACGTTTCTTACGGGGCGTTTGAAAGAGCTTATAGAGAGTTTATTTGAGGCTTTGGGCTTATGATAATAAGCTTATGAAAATAATTTATGACCTTCCTATAAGGTTTTTTTAGTTTATTTCAATAAATTTATGAAAATAAGCTCTTTTTAGCTTATTTCAAAACATCTTATTGAATAAGTGCTTAATTAAGCTGTTTACCTAAACGCATCCTTAGATGTGCTCTGACAGTTGTATATTTCTTTTGAAAAGAGACATATATATTATACTTAATTGTTCTTCTCTCTGCAAATAATGATGAGAACATAATGATACAAAAATCTGTTCGTAGAATCATGATTGCACTTATTTTGGGATGCTTGAGAAAATTTTTAGAATTCATCACTACATTTCTTTGGTTTATATTTAGGGTTGGAATTTGATTAGTTTTCTCTGGTTTATTAAAAACATTTTCAATGTGCAGGTTCCTAAGGAGTGGAAGCTTGATCCTGAATGGGAGGGAGAGACGAAACATCCACAACAGTTGAGCCATTTGAGAAGGTTTCCTAGCAAATGGAGTGCAGCCACTCCCCTCCAGGATCCAGTACATACGGTCAAAGTTGTTGACCATTTTGTTATTGAACGAACAGATAAGAATGATTGTGGTAATGCTGATAAAGGACCAGTTCAATGATCTATTGATCTAGTTCCTCCTATTTGTATTATTATTTAGGAAGCAATTTAAAGAAATGAAAAAAAAAATTAGTTCCCTTACCATTTTTTCATCTCTTTTCTACTTTTCGCTAAGTCAGCTGAATTTCAGCCTGGTGCACAAATTTGCTAGTTCAATAGACAATAGTGATTGTTCTCGGCATAATTTAATTCCCTGATGGTGTTCCTGAGGCCAGAAAAATAAACATGGCATAACTGATGGAAAAATGCTATTGGCACTTATAAAATTGTAGTTTTTACATTTTTAAAATTATTATGATTGGTTAATAAAGTACATGAATAGACTAGTAAGAGTATTAATAGTCTCAACCAATGATAGGTTAGCAAAAGTGTGCTCCCTATTATAGATTTCATTTCAAGTCTCCCTAGTCCAATTCTCATAAAGCTATGAGACACTGGTAGGGTATATTGATGTTAGAGCGCTACTTGATTCTTCCTATTTGGCTTCACATGAAATGGATGAGGTTTCGGATAAAATTTGTAAATATTCAATTCGTTCAAATTTCATATATTCTATAATTTTTGGAGTGTATTGTGAACTTCATGTAAGTATGTTGTGTCTCATTGATTTGAAAAGTGTTAGATGATACTCGTTGGGACTTATATTTCGATTTCTTGATATCATCTAACCACATTGAACGAAAAAGGAGAGAGTATATTGGATGGAAGTTGAAAGTAATTTTTTCGAATCCTATGGAAAAAAATTTATTTACGTAAGAAGCGAGGATATATTTATAGTCTAACGAAAATGATTCATTGTCATATGGTTTGTATGTGGGTGCATTTGGATAAGTTTTGAAAAAAGTAATTTCGAGATTGTATACAAAAAATTTAGATTAGATTTTTATAAAAAGTAGAAGCTATTTTGTTATTGAATACAATTTAAAGAATTATTTTTTATTCTCTTTTTTATATTGCATTTCTTCTAAAACTAATTTTTTTAGGAAGCTACCATTTCTGTTTTCTCATTAAAAACGAAAAACTGATTTTTTTTTTCTTCATAATTTAATCTTAACAGTGTGTACGTTTGGTAAGTGTTTTGTTGAATAAAATGAATATTTTTCTTGTAAATTAAGCAAAAACAAACAAAACTTTGTCTTTGATATTATTATCAATTAACTTCAATATTTTATAGTGTTAATCAAACCATTTTTCTGGTAACAACGTCAAAAACTGAATATTATTGTTTTTAAATTATTTTTTTTGCTACTGTTCCCGACTTTACAAGAAGCAGCACTCAAGTACTTATAATAATCTTATATACAAGCTACATAGAAGGAGCATTCTTTGTCTACTCGAATCAAAATCAGCTATCATCTCAAACTATATTTGATTAATTTGAGAGAAGAAAACTGTGTAATGGGGTCCCTTTCAGCCCTTTCTGCACTTCATCCCAATTTTCAATTTGCTTTGATAGTGAAGTGAGGCACTATGTATCTTGATTTGGCGGCTATGCAGATCTCTATACGGCACTCTTGGAAATTCTTGAACATCTTTGAGTTTCTGAGATGAAAATTGAAATACATTTAGAAAGGTAGACATTAAATTATGTCTGAATAGGATTTAATTTTGTATTGAAACATTTGAATGTGACAATCAAAAGCCACACTTTTTTAATGATATTAGTATATTACCATTACACGAATAGATGATAGGATAAAATTTTATGCAAAAAGTGGATCCACAATAAAGCAGATATGGTTATTCTTAGTCTTACAGTGCGATTTTTGTCAAGATCCTCGTAGTAGAGAACAATTTGGGTAGTGTTCTTAAAGTATTCAATGGCTTTTTGCAGCTGTCTCCTCTGTTCGCTTTAGCTCAGGTATGAGTAAGGTGGTATTAATCCGTGGCCTGTATTTGGCGAGAATTTTAGCCTGCAGAAGCAGAACTAATTACATTATGGAGTATCTCCAATGTCAAAGGGTTAAGCAACTCACTTTGGTTACTTAAGTGGATCCCACTGTGGACCTCATTATGCCACATCATATTTAAGTAACTCATCCATTTTTAATTTCAATGGTACATACAATAAGCAACCCTTAAGCAATTCAATTTTTTATTCTTTTTTATTTGCACTTGATTTTTTTTATTACATTCTTAAATAATTTATTTTAAACAATCCGTAAAAAAATAAAAATATTTAGAAATAGCAAATATATTTTAATTATTTTATATGACAATAAATTAAAAACAATGAGAAATACATAGCATTAGATATATAATTTAAATAACGATGAATCCTAATACAACATTATCCTAATTAAATCCTAATACAACATAAAAATTAAATTTCTTTATTTTGACGTCCGAAACGTTCCCAAATATGCTCCACCAAGTCTGCTTGAAGCTGTCGATGAATTTGTCTTTCACGAAGTTGTGTTCTCCTTTGTAGGTATGTTGCAAAATCAGGATGAGGACCGTTACATATTTCAGTTGTTGAGACGTCATTACTTACATGATCATAAGAATAATCAAGATTACCACCATATGTGTGGCGTTCGTCTTCAACGATCATATTATGCAATATGATACAAGCATATATTGTATGCTTGATTATATCCATGTGCCAAGCACGCGACGGGCCATGTACAATCGCGAATCGAGATTGTAGCACACCAAACGCCCGTTCCACATCCTTTCTTGCTGATTCTTGGTGTTGGGCGAATAATTTTCTCTTATCTCCTTGTGGCATTGGGATGGTCTTGACAAACGTAGTCCACTCAGGATAAATACCATCTGCTAGATAGTACCCCATATTATATGGGGTTCTGTTTACCGTGTATACCATCGTGGGAGCTTGTCCTTCCAAGACGTCATTAAACACATTTGATTGGTTTAGCATGCTAATGTCATTGTTTGAACCTGTAATGCCAAAAATGCATGCAAAATCCATAAGTCCTGTGACACCACTGCTTCAAGCATAATCGTGGGTTTGGCATGATCACCTCGACAAAATTGACCTTTCCACGCGACCGGGCAATTTTTCCATTCCCAGTGCATACAATCAATGGACCCTAACTTACCGGGAAGGCCACGACTGTCCCCCATTTGTAGTAGACGTTCAATGTCATTGTTGTTAGGCTTTCTCAGATACTCAGCCCCAAATACCTTGTTCACACCCTTTACAAATCTCTCTAAGCATTCCACTGCAGTGCTTTCGCCAATTCTAAGGTAGTCATCTACACTGTCAGCAGGTGATCCATATGCCAATATACGAATAACGGCAGTGCACTTTTGTAAAGGTGGAAGGCCCATTCTACTGACTGCGTCAACCTTCATTTGGAAATACTCATCATGATTCTCAAGTGCTGCTACAATTCGAAGGAACACATGCCTTTGCATCCTGAACCTTCATCGAAATTGTGCATCTGTGTATACCGGATTTTCTGAGAAGTAATCACTGAACAATCGACTATGTCCTTCACGACTTCGATCTATCACTGCTCTTTTCATCTGCGCCTTGTGTCGTTGGATTGTCGTTGCCTCTCAAGTATTGTCCTCATCAACTCTTCTTTAGTGTCGCCATTAGCTTCTTCTTCTACGCATTGCCAGAATAGTTGATTGAGCTCTTCTGAATTGTATGGATCCAGTAGATGGATGTTTCAAGGGTCAACAATTTTGAACAATTTGGTGAGAAGATCAAAGAAGAATAGAAGATTGCACAATGAGTGGAATGAACAAACTCTCTTATGTCAGGAGTATATATAGGCAACAACATAACAACTAGTTTGAATAACGGCTAGTTTGACTAACGGCTTGTTTGAATAACGGCTTGTTTGACTAATAATAATTAAATCCTAATACAACATTATCCTAATTAAATCCTACTACAACATAATAATAATGAAATCCTAATACAACATTATCCTAATTAAATCCTACTACAACATAATAACAATTAAATTCTAATACAAGATTATCCTAAATCATGTCATGCTTTTTTCTAAGCATGTCACAGAAAACTTGATGATCTCGGCGTTGCTGGTCAGACATCCCGGATGTGTCTTTCAAGAAGACATCCAATGCCTTGAACTTCAACTCCTCCTCAAGTTATGCCAATTTTTTCAACACATCCACTTTTTTATCGAGTGTGCCGCTTAAGACACTATAGTCGCTGTTCGCAGAACATGTTTCAGCAGCCTTTGCTTTACTCTTCCTTTTCGCTGCCTTTTGTCCCATTGGGCGTTCTACCGGCACTGCTGCGTCATAATCACAATTGATTGGCGTCTCTGGGTTAGAGGACGATGTGTACCCACCAGAAGCATCAACCTTTGTTCTTTTTGAAGAGCTATCTGATGACTATGTTGTCCATTTGGGTTCATCTTTCAACAACCGCCATGCATGCTCGAATTTGAATTTTTCTCCTTCATCTTGAGAAAAAATTGTATACGCGTCGGCCGTGACATCTTTCTCCGAGCTGCCACTTTTCTTTCGGTTAACAGCTTGCTTGTAGCACCCAACAAACTTCTGAACGATACTATTCAACTGATGCCATCTAGCTTTTAGTTGAGTTGCTTCTCTCTCAGCCATGACATCATTGCGGTACACGTTATAGTTGTCTCTGATTCTTAACCAAAAGGAGTCGGCTTTTTGATCAACTCCAACAATTGCATCCTTTGATACGTTGAGCCATGCTTGGATAAGATGAGTGTCCTCTTGCATAGTAAATCTTGCACGAGTTTTTTTTTTTAGTAGGATGCCCTCCTTCTTCATCAAGCATAATATTTTCTAGGCCTTCTTGGGTGGAAAATTGTGGAACTTGAAACTCGGACATGGACCCTATCGGTGTTTCGGGTCCATCTTTAGTAGGTGGCTGAGTTTGCATGTAATTAATAAAAGGCTGAAAATTAAATTGATTGAAATCCATTTGACACAAAACAAAATAATGAGTTGAGAAATTGTGTGCAAAATGTTGTGAATTTGAGCATTATTTATAGTGAGTTCAATTTTGTTACCGTTAAATATTTCTAGCCGTTGAATTGTAACCGTTGCATTAAATTTTAATTTCTCTATACTTGTGTCCAGACTTTAATTTTTTCTAGAATTTTCAGTAATGTCTAGACTTTAAATCCATATAAAAAAGTTTATAAAGAGTTTATTTAGATTTATAGGAATAGCTTATGGAAAAAACTTGTGCAAATAGCTTATGAAAATGGTTTATGATCTTTCTATAAGTTTGTTTTAACTTATTTCAATAAGTTTATCAGATAAATTTATTAAAATAAGTTGTTTTCATCTTATTTTAAAAAAAAATTATTGAATAAACACTTAATTAAATTGTTTATTCAAAAGCAAACCAACGCTGATTAAGAGATATTAGAAGGAAGAAAGAGGAAGAGATATGGACTTCTGCCGAGCTCTGCACATGAGACTTGTTAGTTCCATTCACCATTCAGTGGCTTGGCATCTTTGTCATAGGAATTTGCTAGCACAGGTACCATTCTATGTAGCAAATATTTTCTAAAAAGGAAGATTGCCGAAACTATTCTACGTTCGAAGTATTCCACTATCTCCTTATGATGCTCCACCAAACCCTGCAACATATGTACTTTAAATTTTAGCATCCTATATGAACTAGGGTCACAATATGGTATCCCTAAGTGTGGTACCTATGCTAATAGGTGATGTGATGTCAAATATGTTTAACTCAGTTACATAATGGTTATAATGTATCTGAATTAACCATATTTATGTCACCCCAGTTGAAAGCTTAAGCTTGATAAGCTCCTAAAATTTGAGATTGAGATTTTGAAGATAGGCAAGGTAGGCAGTATGGTAGATTTGGGTTGAGAGTATAGAGCAAAAGCATTGATTTGTGAGAGGACTGGAATGGAAGAGAGAAGAAGGACCAAGGGTAACTTGACACGTACATTCCACAATCCGCAAAGGCTGCCAAATAGTTCGGGCTCAGACAACTTTTTTGGCTCCGTAGTATTTTCCTAACCAAACACAAACCATAATATTCAATTTGATCAAAGCAATTCTATAATTTCTTCATGGTACCTACCTGATTAAGCATCCACTTGTAGCCCACAGCTGCAGTGCACTCATTCTTAGAAGCACTAGTGAACCAATCAAGATTGTTTTGGATTGTAAATGCAAATTTCCCAATAATCAGATTTGTGAAAAGCGAAATAAACGTGGAATAATAACACATATGAAATTGATAATGGAGTTCGGCCAATTATGCCTACGTCTCCGGACTGCTGCAGATATTTGACTGAAAGAGAAAAATATACAAAGTGTTTATAAAACACTCACAACCCATAATCCAATTACACCCAGAAAATAAAGCTTTTCTTTCTAAGCATTTTCTATCTTGATTGGAATGAATATTAAGCACCTAATGGGTGCCTTATTTATAGACACAGAAACTCCCTCCTTTACCACACATTTTGCCATCCAATCAAGGCTGCCTTTCCTTTTTTTTCTTAACAAAAACAATATTGTTCATTCAATTTTGTGGGTTGTCCAGCGACCTCCAGCAATCTCTCACTTGAAGACTGATTTCAATCTGTCTTCATACCTCGACCAATGCACCGGCCTTCTCCACTTTGTTACTCTAGCAGGCGCACTGAAGTTGAACACAACTTCAGTTTGTCAGTTGTCACCACCTTTGTTAACACATCTACTGGATTCTTAGTTCCTTGGATTTTCTTCAATATGAGCACCTCATCCTCAAGTAGAGACCTGATGAAGTGATAGCGAAGATCAATGTGCTTTGTTCTAGAATGAAAGGTTGAGTGTATCGCACTCTAACTATCACTATGCAAAACACCTTTCCTTCGTCTACGGCCATCGCTCCCAATCGAATTTGTCTTCCTCTGGATTTTTTGTTGACAATTCCGAGAATTAACAGAAATAAACAACCACCTAAGCTCTTGATACCAGAGTTGGGATTCATCCAACTGAAGAGTGTTTTGCATAGTGAGTCAAAGTGCGATACATATGGTAAAGAATATATATTCAACATTTCACTATAGAACAAAGCACATTAATCCTCGTTATCGCTTCAGGTCTTTGCTTGAGGATGAGGTCCTAATATTAAAGAAGATCCATGGAAGTAACAGCCCAACAGATATGTTAACAAAGGTGGTGACCATTGACAAACTGAAGTTGTGTTCAACTTCAGTTAGCCTGCTAGAGTAACAAAACGGAGAAGGCTGCTGCATTGATCGAGGTGTGAAGACAGATTGAAATCAGTTTTCAAGTGGGAGATTGTTGGAGGTGGTTGTACAACCAAAAATTGAATGAACAATATTTGTTTTGTTTAGAAAAAAAATAAATGTAGCCTTGAATGGTTGGCAAAATGTGTGGTGAAGGGGAGAGCTTCTACATCTATAAATAGGGCACCCCATTAGTTGCTTAACAATTCATTCCAACAACAAAAGAGAAAAACCAGAGAGAGACGGAAAAAGCTTTAGTTTTTGGGTGTAATTGGATTGTGGGTTATGAGTGTTTTATAAACACTTGTATATTTCCTTTTTTAGTAAAATATCTGCAGCAACCCAGAGACGTATGCATAATTGGCCAAACCCCGTTATCAATTTTGTATTATTATTTCACATTTATTTCATTTTTCGCAAATCTGATTGTGTTCCTAGCAGATGGTACACTTTATCCATTGTGTTCAAAATTGAAGAAATGTTCTCTCTTCTTTTGGCCACCGAAAATATTTCTCCATTGGAGCTTATTAGTATGACTATTCAGAAACGTGTCAAACCATCTGCTCCCAGATCCTCGCATGGACAGGATGGAAAAAATCGAACAGGATTGCAAGCACACTCATGTCTGCAAGTTCATCAATCATTATTTGAGATATGTGTAACTATAGGACCACAATAATATACATCTAACTTCAGTTTTCTTTTTTACATAAGTTAAATAATGATTTAAGTACATAAGAGATAAAGAAATACTAACTAGTCCTGTTAGGACATTAGTTAAAGAATTAAAATGACAGTTTTTTACAGGAAAGTGGTGTAATTAATGTATCGCAAAGTGAAATTTTTAGTTCTCCAGAAAAATGTCACCTTTTTTTTTTCTCAGTCTTAACTAATACCATTAGGAGCAAGACTCCAAGAGATAATATAGTAGACATGGTTTAACTAAGAATTTCTCAAATTATTTTACCCGTAAATGATTAATTATCCTCAAAATATATGCACATTATACCTGCTATAAGTTTTGGGTTGCGGATAATATTGCAAGCAGGGGACTTCCCATTCTTCCACACCAGAAGGATGATGACATGACTGGTTTGATGACTCTGAGTTCCAACAATTTGGTATTTGTGCGAATCTTTGGTTGTTCTAAACTAATTAAGCAAATGTATATTCCACAAGCCGCAGCGTCAACTAAAACTACTAACCTCAATGTTAATGGAGATTTCTTAATAGATTTTATGTCTATGAGGTCCTGAAATAAAAAATTTACCAGATATTATTTTTCAAGTAATACGCAGCTATCAAAATATAATAAACTTCGACAAAAATTGCAGGAAAACAAAATCAAATTACAGATAGCCGGAGCTTACATGGCTTGTAGCTTCCATCCAAAATCTCCATAAGATAGAATATAGGACCAACATATCACATATCCAATTGAATAACACATCCAAAAAATTAGGACTAAAACATGGCATCAAATACTATGTATTTTGCTAAACTGTGAAACAAGCATCATCTCGGTAAAGCAACCCTATTAAGATTATGCATGTTGGACAAAACCTCATCATCATCATCATCATCATAAAACTATAGCCAAAAAAAGATAGACAAATACATAGGTGAATAATGAGGAACGAAGAGTCACCAATTAGCAAAAGCTAACTTTGGAGAACATGATGCTTCTCAATCTTCTTCTGAAGCTCAACCTTATTGGCGCCAACAAGCCTATCAACCTCCTTCCCTTTCTTTAACAACACGAACGTCGGCAATACTTGCACCTGAAACTCGGCCACATCGGCTAATGCGCCGACGTCGATCCTTATGAATTCAACGTCGGTGAACTTGTCGGCCATGAGACGAATCACCATGTCGTGTATTTTACACGGCCCGCACCAATATGTGAAGAAAACTATCACCACGAGGCGAGAGGAGTCTTTGAGATCACGCAAGTGGAGCTTTAAGTGTGCGGTGGAGCGGAACGTCTTGATGCGAGAATCCACCGCCAAAGCCCACGCGCGTGCTTCTTCGATGCCGCCGTCGCAGAGGGAAGAGAGAAAAGAGCCCATTGCTTTGCTTATCATCATTTGGCTTCATATATATATATATATATATATGTTTGAAAGTTTGAGATCGAGATATACATGGCGAGAGATATATTCTGTTTGAAAATTTGAGAGATACATGGCGAGAGAAGGGGTCAGAGGAATTAGCTTACACTTGAAATTAAATCAGATTAGTCTGTTAAGGTGGTCTTTGTTTGAAGTTATCTTTGTATATTCCTCAGAATATTAGAGTTGGAATGTACATTCCCATGTTTGTTTCAAGTTTCTAAAAAAATATTCTCAGGAGTTAATTATTCCTAAGAAAGTAATATGTCTATGGTTGCAACCTTTTTCATTCCCACTTCTAAGGATGGGTATCTTCTATTCCCATGAATATTTTTGTGAGGAAATACAAAATTAACCCTATAACTATAATTGTTATTATCCACCAAAATCTATAAATAAAAAAATTGATAGCAAATAACTATAAGTATATAAAGAAACAAATTATAATAATAAGAAAAAGGTTATAGTAATAATTTGGTCCTATACGTGATACGGATTCTTCATTTAGTCCCTATACATAAAAAATTTGGAAATGAGTCCCTACATGTGTAAACGTTAGCAAATTTGGTCCCTATACGTGCAAATGTTAGCAAATCCGTCCCTGCCGTCAGCAAATTGGTCCTTATACGTGACACTAAGTTTTGTTTTGATTCCTAAACCTGAAGAAAAAAATTAAATCGGTCCTTATATGTGTAATTGATAATAATTTTGTCCCTGCCATCTATCCAAGAGCTCGAACCCAACTAAAGATTCTTTTCGTATTAAATATTTTCTATATATTATATCAATCTATTTCTTCTATTGAGAGTAAAAGTTGTATAATTTGGTCCGTAAATGATTTTATATTCTGAAATTATCCAAGTTGACTCTCAATAGAAGAAATAGATTGATATAATATATGAAAAATAATCAATAAGAAAAGAATTTTTAGTTGGGTCCGAACTCCTTGGCAGACGATAGGGACAAAATTATTATCGATTGCATATACAGGGATCAATTTAATTTTTTTTTCCAGGTTTAGGGACCAAATAAAATTTTTTTGTCACGTATAAGGACTAATTTGCTGAGGGTAGGGACAAATTTGCTAACGTTTGCACATATATGGACCAAATTTGCTAACGTTTACACATGTGGGGACTCATTTCCAAATTTTTTATGTATAGGGACTAAATGAAGAAACTTTGTCACATATAGGGATCAAATTATTACTTTACCCTAAGAAAAAAAATGTGCAGAGGTTAACTAATATTTTATTTTGATATATACATGCATTTCATTCCCACCTCTAAAGTTTTATTTTGACATATTGACACAAATTTTTTTTTAAACCATCAATAAATTTAATCAAAAATAATTTCATGTATGACTTTGTAATATAGTTATTATAATAGTCAAATATTATACAATAATTTTTCTTGACAAGAATATTATACAATATATCATCATAATTATAACATTATTTATAAAAAAAATCATTGAAATGTCCAAGAAACATTAAAAACATAAAAAAAATATTTAATTTTATATTATAAATATGATAATCACCTTAATTTTATATTTTCTTTTCGCTTATTATACATTACATTCAAAATTTAATATTTAAATAACATTTTATATGACAAGAGTATTTTGATAATTACGACATTTATTCCTAAGAATATACATCATGAACCAAACAAACTTTAAATTATTCGCAGGAATTTCGAGAAAGATTCCCAGAAATTTTAATGATTATCCAAACATATTTTACAAAATATCCAAGAGTGACATTTCTGATAATAACATTTCCGGAAATGTGATTCCCGGCTATACGCCTTCTAGGAGTAAATAAAAAAATACGCCACGTACGTAAAATCTACATCTACACGTTCATTACTATTTTAGAAGATTTAAAACACGCAAAGGAAATTTTGTTGGGGCCGTTTTGTCCAGTAAAGTTAATTTTGTTGTTTAGTTTTCTTTCTTTTGGAACCCTTTGACTATCCTATGTATAAGGAAACTCTGAAAAATAATATTGAGTAAAAAAAAAAAGCAGAATAAAATAAGAATTTAATTGATCAATCAATCAGAAATTATCACATAAGGTAAAGTGTTTGACTTTTATCCTATCTACCTTAAAAGTCACTCATACCATGATTTCTAATAGGCTGACATTTGACAGTGTAAAAAATTTTAAGTGCATGACAATTAAACTCATAAAATAATGTCATTAGATCAACCTGTCTAATCAAACCTAATAAAAAAAGGATTTAATTTATATATACTGTCAGTGTAAAGATTTTTTACACCGTCAACCAATCATAACTTATCACATCAATTAAAATGTTTGACTCTTATCCTAACAACCTTAAAAATCACCTATATCATGATTTCTAATTAGTTGACAGTATAAAAAATATTATACTGACAATACATAGTAATTAAACTCATAAAAAAAAGATTCCATTGCTCTGAATTTATGATCCCCCTCCAACAATAATCTTGTACAAGACTTCAAGGTTCAAACTTTGTTCTTTTGCTAAAAATGCAATTCACTAACCGCTCCGTTTGAAAAATTGGATTAACACTGAGACATCACACCATGATAAAAGCATTACTAACTATTGATTTGTAATTATATATCATAACGTATACTTTTTTTTTGGTAACTATATTATAACGTAGCTCTGTATCAGAATTTAATGGTGATGCTTAAATTCTAAAGTCTTTCCTTTTGACATTAGGATATATTGGTTATATGATAATTTAAACTGCTATATGCTTAAAAGATTGGAATTTTATTAAAAAAAAAAAGATTGGAATTTCTTCCAAGTACAGTTTAATAGTTATATAATAGATTAGAACAGCTGTATATAATTTTCACTTGCACAAACTATTTGATAAATGTGAACAATCTAGGCCATTAATATTATACCAATGTGTTAGTCCAAATGGAAGAGGCTTGTTCCATTAAACATGTATTGGATTCGATCTCTGGATTCATGTGTATGAAAAAAATACTATTGAGATAAATCCTCGCTTAAGCGTCTGATATTACCCTGAGAGATTAGTGTCTTGTCTATCGGAGTGGAAAGATACTCGGAAAACAAAATAAAAATATTATAATAAAATCATGGTATTATCGAATGACTTAGATGACAGTGAATAAAAAGTATGTAAATATAAATTTTTGCAAATAGTTTTACTATAATAGTTACATATTATCTTTAGTGAGAACCTGAGTAACTGTAAAGTATCGTATACTTATATTAAATAAATTTGTAAAATGCAATTTTTCTTCAGAACTACACAATTTTTTTAAAAAAATTATTAAACAAACTTATTGTTTAAATTGAATATTCAAAAAGATTATTAAGAATAACGATGTAAGAGTTTTGCAAAACGCCAAAAATACTAAAGCATACAGGTCCACTATCTCTTATCCGGTAAGGAGGAGAAAGTAAGGAGCCGAATATATTCCGCGGTATTGGCACTCGAAGAAAGTTAAGATCAGTAGATGTTGCAGGGAATAGAAACTCAAAAGGTTTGGAACTTTAATTATGTGCCACTTTAGAGGATACATTGTTTAACTTGTCCAGTGTGACTATCATATAGTAGCAAGCCAGAAATTAGAGCAAAGGCTATGGTTTTGCAGAAAAAAAATGGAAAAATACTGGACAAGGGTGTAAAGGTCGGTCGTATATACTATACACTTCATCAATTTTATACATTACAGAGAAAATTTTAGCAGATTCCCAAATCCCAACCCAACGGGAGCATAATTGAGAAAAGTTACAAAGAACTCAAGCGTTAACGCAAGTAGGAAATAACGGCCATAATGCAAAAGAAATCTTCAGTAAAACCGTACAACACCATGAAGAGGATATTGTTCTTTTTGGATAACGGATTCAATTCCTTGTCAATGAGAATTGGGTAAATCCGTAACAGATTTAAGGGAACTGCTAAACGAATATGAAATAGGCTTAAATGTGAGACATGACATCAGTAATACTTGGTGTAAGAAAAAATGTTTGCCAAGCTACGGTTCAGTTAACGCCCCTCAAACAACTCAATACCCAATGTAGCTGCATGCCATGACTTCTTGAGCTGAATCGCTAGGACCACCACACACTTTGTACATGCAAATGCAGTGTAAGAAGTAGGATAGTTGAGAGAGCAGTCCCACACATTAAAACATGGGGTAATGCTGGACACTTCAAATTGTGTATTCACACCCCCTACTAATCAATTAAAATTTTAGTTTTTCATTTTCCAAAATTATCATTGGTTAATAGTGTGAGTGCTAACAGCCTCATCTTAAAACATGAGATGTATCAATTTTTTAAGATTAAATTATACTTTTGGTCCCTTATCTTTATTTTAGGTTTCGATTTAATCCCTCTTTTAATTTTTGTTTCGATTTGGTCCCTTATGTTGTCAATGTTACACCAATTTGATCATTTCCGTTAAATTTGCACTAACGGCGTTAGGTTGCCGGCGGAAACCACCACCCCTCACCGGAACCTAGGTTTAGAGAGAGAAACCTCATTTTTTTTCTTTCTCTCTCGTTCTTTCTCTCCCTCCTTCATCCTTCCTCTCTTCCTCCTTCATCACTTTTCACCCCACCCATGTATCTCCTTTTTCTCCTCTTATACACATGGATTAATGACCCATCAGACTATCAAAGTTCAGTACCACGACGTTAAGTTGTATTGCAAGACAGTGGCGCAAGTCTGTTCACAGTCTTTAATGGTTAATCCATTGTAGCAATTTGCCTCGGCAACTTATCAGAGATTATTGTTTTTGCAGCACACATTGAGCACCCACACAGCAAGACATAACAATAAATAAGAAGCAAACATCTTGCGCTTTTTCTCATATCTAATTTTCAGAAAAGAATTAGGTACCTAGTGTTAGGACTGACCTCACCTCGCCTAGTGCAATAGGCTGCTCCCTAAGACAAAAAGAAGGGAATGTCAAATCCAATCTCAGTTGACCATTCTTGGAGTTCTTTGTCAGTGGCAAGACAACCACGAATTGATTTGCTGCCCATAGTGCAGTTGCAGCATTGCTACTTCCACCACCTTTGAATAAGAAAAGGGAAGGAAGGAGCAAGGAGGAAGGGAGGAAGAAGAGAGAAAAATGGGTTTCTCTCTCTAAACCCAGATTCCGGCGAGGGGTGGTGGTTTCCAGCGACCGGCAGCGGAAACCTAACACCGTTAGTGCAAATTTAACGGAAAGGACCAAATTGGTGTAACATTGACAACATAAGGGACCAAATCGAAACAAAAATTAAAAGAGGGACCAAATCGAAACCTAAAATAAAGATAGGGGACCAAAAGTATAATTTAACCATTTTTAAGCATTAAAAGTAAAACAAGCAAACATGTATTTTTTAAGAATGGAAGACATTTTCTAGGAATGCATCCAGCACATGCGTTTTCAATGAATGCATCAAGCATTACTATACTGGAGCAAAGGGGAGCACACGTTCCCCCTTCCATCAGTTAAAAGTGCTGATTACAAGAAGTTAAAGGAAGAAAAGCAATTTCTAGAAAACTTACCATAAAAAAAGTCAGTGCTGTTAAAAAAAAGAATCAAAAGTCTCTTTATAAGATGATCAGACGAACAATCTGTCCCATATACCGGAATGACTTTGTTGTTTCTTTTAAGCATCTGTTTTTTTCGTCTCGAGACCAATGCTGCATCAGCAGAATCACACATGAATAATAAGAATGATGCAGCATCTAAATATAATATTAAAGCCACAATTAAAGGATTCTTAGTAATCAACCTCTGCAAGCGTGTTAAGATTCTCTCGAACACCTTTCAGCAATTCTGGTACATCTCCTTCCCATCTGTAAAACTCCAGCTCCTTCCCTTCCAGGAGGCTTTTAGAAACCTAAAAGATACAATAGAATGATAAACTTATAATAATCCTTGATTTTGTCACATTATTTACATAATTAAATTATTTAAATAAGGAATCCCTCAGTTCTGATTCTGAGTTGACTACAAGATTTTAACACCTATTAATATTGGAAAGACCAAATATATATTCAATTTAAAAAGAATGCGTAAGTGTATAGAGGTTTATATGCACATCCGAGTGTGCAAACACCCATATACTGCCTCTGTTATTAATACTCCAAAGCTTGTACTACAGATGCAAGACCTTTCTTCAAAACCAAGCTATCATCTAATATATCCGCTGAAATTAAAGGAACAAAGTCTCATCTATTGTTCACACCGTATTCTTCATAATAGTTTGATATTATGGCCTTTTATTCCAACATCCCTCTATAGGGTCATTATCCTTAAAACGTGAAATGGATAGTCAATACTTATATAAGCACATTCTTCTTTTCCAAGCTTCTGCAGATGGTTTTCCAAAACATTGAGGAAAGCAGGAATTGCAGGGAAATGCAATCTTCAGTTATGGTTTGATAACTCCGTAATGGCCTTATGTCATCAACTTTCAAATGCTCCTTTCACTTTTTATCCAAAACTACCATCAAATTATCTACTAATTTATCCATCAAGCGTGGTCCTCACAAGGATCTCTGAAACTCCTTCAAGACAGGAAATTCTAATGTATTCCTAGACATAGTTACCAACTTCGTGGCACATGGAGAGACATGGTACCTGTACAGGTACATGATTCATCACTCCCTATGAATCACAAACACAAAAGCAGATACCGGATATGACATGGACCCAGACACTCAGACATGGACAACGTCAAATGAAATTAAATATGGGCAACATGACAAAAAATCTAAATTGAGAATCAGGATTTATATATTCACCTTTTCAAAATAAATTGCTAAGCTTTACATTTTCTCTATGATAATAATGAGCCTCACAAAACTAAACTAAGAGACATCATTTTACAATGTAAGCACTTTGTCTCTTTACAAAAATGATTCCAAAAAAAATGATAAAATATATCTTTCACCTTCAATCAATTCGTGTACAACCAAAAAATTGAGAAAGGATCTAGTCGATCTAATAGGGGTGCTCGGGAGAGACCCGTCTCGTCCTACTAACCTCTCCCTGCCCAAAGCTAATTGCGATGGGTTCAGGTTTTAGAGATTAAACTTAGTATGTTCTCGGGTTTTGTACGAGTTATACTTTGAGTCATCATCAACTTGGCCTTCTAAAAGTTATACTTTTTTTTTGCAATTAGGTATATGTAATAAGATTTATTGACTTAAATCAATAACCTTTTGCATAACCTAATAATATATTTATAATGATATTATTTGTTGTGAAATATATATTGTAAAACATACCTTAATGTTAATTTCCTAATTTTATTATATGATTTAGCTATGCATAATGTTCAAAAGTATACATTATGCCAACATATCGGGTTAATTCGGTTCTATCCCAGACATCATTAGGTTGTGGTCGAGTCGGGTTCAGGTCCAAGCAAATGGTCATATCAAATTGTCGGGCCAGGTTCGAGCCAAGTGAAACTAGTCCCGACTTGTCCCATGAACACCCCTACTATCTAAGACCTTTTTGGAAATTATTTAACAACAACCAAGCATTTTTCCACTAGGTGGGGTTGGCTACATGGATCAAACGACGCATAATGTTCTATCGTGAAATGTGAATCATGTCTATAGACAAACTATTGACCTTTAAATCATTCTTAACAATTTCGCCTATAGTTTTTCTTGGTCTCTCTCTACCTCTAGCAATTGGGCCGCCCTCTATCTAATCTAGTCTCCTTACTAGGGATTCTACAGGCTTTCTCCACACATGCTCAAACCACCTAAGACGGGTTTCTGCTATCTTTTCTACATTACGGGCTACATTGACTCTCTCTTTAATGCAATAATTCTTAATTCTATCTTGTCTAGTATGTCCACTCATCCAACGCAACATTCTCATCACTGCTACATTGAATTTATTCTCTTGTTGACCTTTTATTGCCCAACACTCGGTCCCATACAACATCGCAGGTACCTTTTTTATATATAATACCTGAGGCTCACCTCCATTTCATCCATCCGCTTGAATCCTATGATTTACATCTCCTTCTATTTCTCCGTTGTTTTGTATGATGGACCCAAGATGTTTAAACTGTGTGACTTATGGTATGGCATGGTCTCCAACTTTCACCTCTAAGGTAGGAGTGATGCGCTTCTTGCTAGACTTACATTTCATATTCCCCATCTTACTTCTACTTAAACGAAAGTCATGTGTTTCCAAAGCTTGTCTCCACACCTCTAACCTCTCATTTATTTCCTCTCTCAACTCTCCAACTAGGATGAATCATCCGCAAAAAACTCCCGGCTCTTGTGTGTGCTCAGTAAGCACATCCAAGACCAAGGTAAAAGAAATAGGGGGATCAAAGAGTTGTGTTCTTCGAGTGTCAAGCATTTTGGGGTGTCGAGTGTCGACCAATTGTCCAAGTCTTGTCTTAGCCATGTCTGGTGCATGTACAAGTCGGCAAAAAATATTTTTTTAATTGGACACCAGGTAAGCCGTGTCTGACACATGTCATACAGCTGTTGAAGAATTGTCAGTGTCGGGAGCATATTCAACACTCTAACACCTCAAGAAGAATCGGCCATACTTCATAGGTCACTTCTTGCAATTATATTGCAAGACACTTAATGCCGAATCTAGTATGCAATTCAAAGCGTTATTGACAGAATCCGGTAACTATGTTTCTAGAGCACAATTAAATAATAAAATCAAGATTAAATCTCAAGAGAAGGGAATGGGTTGTATAGTGCCTGCTTTGCTATGACCTGACCACCTGCTATATGAGAAAAATATATGTTGTAGAAATGGGAGAGAAATAAGGGTGCGCTCCTCTCAGCAAGTTCCTCCAAATATTCGGCATAAGTAAGCCCTGGAGATTTGGGATTTGGAATCACAACTCCTCCTTCCTTAAACCCTTCCAGATCCTTCGAAAGCCCTTGCGATCTTTCCAACCCAGTCTTCCTGAAGTAAGCATCTGCAAACTAGAAACACATCAAAACAAACGTATTCCTCGTGTAAAATCACAAATTTCAGTAATCATTCACAATTTTTGAAAGTGTATGAGTCTCTGATACTCATACACTTTTCCATTAGATTTTCCTTAAATATCCATTAAGTGAGCAATCCACCTATCATTTCGGTCCCTTAACTTTTTGAAAAATTCAAATAGATCCCTATAAAATTCAAATAGGTCGCTTGTGAATCAATTATAAATTTTCTAGGAACCCAATTACAAATTTTTAAATCGTAAGGGCCTATTTGAAAATTTCCCTAAACCCTAGAACTACAAATTAATTAAACCTAATTGTAAATGGACTAACAAGAAACGTCGCCGGATTCATCGACGATGCGTTCGATGGTGTCGAAAATGAGCTTGGAGTCAACCAAGTAATTGAGGAAGCCTTCCATGGAGGGTTGCCACGTGTCTTCATCTGATCCTCCATTTGCAGTATCTTGAGATTTAGTGTTACGGAGTTTCATGGCAACGAACCTCATCTCTTCGGTGATACCAGTGGTCTCTCCAGGGTACAGCTTGCGATATCTGTTCCTCTTCTTTAGTACCGGCGGAGAATTCATGGAAGCGAAGCAGCGGCAACAGCAGATTTGACTGTGAGAGTAAGTCGTGGTTGAGATTGTGGTTATTCTTCGTGTGGATAAGGTAAGGTTAGGAGGAGCAGATGAGAAGCATTGTTGTTGCATGGGTTTCGCCGTTAACCACATCGCTCATATGAAATGAAAGATTGCTTCCTTACTTGCTTGCTAGTTGCTATTGCTAATGTAAATGTTATGTCCCTTTTACTTCTTCCTTGCGGATTGTGTTGTTAACTTGTTTTTCAGTTTCCTGTTTGTACTCAAAAAATCCAGTTGTAAGGAAAGTATTATTTATGCCTTCAAACGTTCTAAATTCTGAATTCTTTTTTTTTTTTTTTTTTTGGGTGCTCTAAATTCTAAATTCTACTCTTCACTAGAGTGGTTACAATATTATTTGGATTTGAATGTTGCTAGGTTATGCTTTAATAATGGGCAGGTTAGGCCACTTAAATATGTTGATATAATTTAAAAATTTAAATATTATTGTGTCAAAAAAAATTTAAATATTATATATAACATAGGAAATTAAAATCAAAATATTTTTTAAAGCATATTTAAGAACAAGTAATTTGACAAATATATTAATCTTTTGATCGAATTGCACTCCATTTTTACAGGTCTGAATATTTTAAAATTTTTTAATTAAGTTTTTATACTTTCATGAAATTTTAAATATGTCCTAATATTAAATACGTTTTTAATTAAATCTGCATAATTTATAAAAAAGTTATAATTAAATTCCAAAAACTTATATTAGTAGAGACTTACTTATAACTTTTTGAAATATAAAAACATAATTAAAAACTTTTTAACTATAAGAACTTATTTAAAAATTAATAATTCTTCAATGGCACATTTAAACTTGATATTCAAACTTTTAAAAGCAAAATACATCTTCTCCTCGAACTTTTCTATTTTCAATTTGGTCTTAATTCTATTAATAATTGGCAGAAAGATCTTATGTGGCATTCACCACACTATCTCTCATATTCTTCATCCTCCAACAACTCTCCTTGGACTCTACCACCACCTCCATGGTTGGCTTCCACCTTAAATGTATTAGGATTGAAACACCATAAATCCTCAACCAAAAAACTTCATTACCAAAATACCATCTTCTATTTCCAACTCCCAATTTTCCATTCTTAACATTTTAGCACCAAACCACCACCATGATCCTCCACCTCTGCCTCCCCCATTGCGTTCCCGAACGCCTGCGACCACCCTCCACCCTCAAATCGTTGATTTCTACCACCCTAATGATCGTCATCGTCTTTAGAACAGTCACCCGTCTCGCATGAACCACCATAAAGCAAAGCCTCGTTCAATCATTTGGACCCATCAGGGTTAGACTCAATATAGGGTGGTGTTGGTAACTGGGTACTACAGCACAATTCCTAGATGGATTTCTCAATTTCATTTCTTTCTATTTGTTTTGTAGCTATGCATGTAAGATATACACTTCCAGCATACTTGAAAAAGCTGGATTATTTGGATTTCAGCTGTTTTGGATGAAAAAAATTGTTTTTGAAATAATCCTTCTTGTTTGGCACTTTGCTTAAATTTATGAAGGCTTTTTTTGGGAGAAAAAAATTGTTTTATGCCATCTAATTTGTTTTAGCTTAAGATTATTGTGATTTGATTATTTTTCACTCTCAAAACTCTATTCCCTATTTATCCCTACAAAACTAACTTCCAAACAAATATTGATAAATTATACAAATAATTTCATACTCTTTTTTGTTATTTATTATGTAAAAGTGATTTTTTTTTGCACCACCCAAACGAAATAAATTATCTTAAAATCGTTTTTCAGCAAACATACTCAAACAAAAACAGATTATGATTATAATCAATTATTACAATAATCGATTATACATATAATCGATTATCAACATAATCTATTTTTTCCACCTTTTTCAAACACACTCGAATTCACGGAGGTTTAGACACTTAAGATGGGAATGGCAATAGATCCCTATTGAGATTTTTTCATTTCTTGCTTTTATTTTAAGGTTGTGGCAATAAGACGTTGGAGCAATGCATGATGATCCGGAAAAAGATATGATTATTTAGTGATTTGGTATGAGAGATAATAAATAAAAAAAAATGAAAAAAAAACATATTTATGAAATGACATAAATATCTTTAAATAAAAATGAGATGTAATAGATTAGTCAGGGATGCAAGTGTCTTTTTACCCATTTACTCTCCCTCCTATGTTTTCCTCCCAGAATGGAGGAAATTACTTTTTGATATGGGTCTCATCCCCATTATTTCTTTCCCTTTTTTAGACAAACAAACGACTAAAATTAACATTTTCCTCCCCTTTTCCTTCCTTTATTTTTTTCCTTCAGTTCTCTTCTCCACCAAACCATGTGTTAGAGAAATCGAGATCTCACCATTTTTTTAATATCCCTATTACAAAGTTTGATCTCTCACTACACAACTTGGAGTGTTTGAAGTAACGTTGCAAATGTACATCCACCCTCTATCATATGTTTGAAATGGAAGCAACTAATTGTTGTTGTAAGGGCAAATATGCATCTCCTTTGCGTAACCCAAATATACCCCCCTATATATCTCTCCTTTTCCATCCACTCAGATAATTCAGTTCGATCTTAGCGCCGATCTTAGGTTGACTGTCTCTCCGACCCATAATTTTATATTTCAACCTTGATCATGCTCTTATATATGGATAGACACAAAAATACTAGAAATGATTAATTAATTAATGACAATACAAAATAACAATAATGCTTAACGTGTTATTGATCAACAAGGAAATCCAAACTTAAATTTGAAATAACCACAACATGATATCAAACATCTATTACAAAGGATAGGAATTTGAATTACTATCAAAATAGAATCCAGACCTAAATGCTTACTGAATTATATAATAAAGAGGAATGTTATTTGTACAACCAAAATGGGACACCTATAGTAAACACCTCATTTTGAGTGTAATTTTTTTTTTTAACTTCAATTGCAAATTTAAAATATGTTCAAGTTGTACTCATTCAAAATGGGGTGTCCCATTTTGGATGTACAAATAACATTCCTCTATAATAAAAAAGGGGGAAGACTGAAGAAAGCAGATGCTGAGAACAAGATATGACTATATGAATATACATGTTAAATTGTTTCCTATTTATGTACAACGGGCACTGATTACAAACCCCGAGCGCAAGCTAAACTACAACATTCATGAAATTTGAAGCACCAAATGAATAATTTAAGAATGGAAAATGTACAAGTTAGGCAAGCCAAGATCTAATAGAAGACTTGCACGAAATCTGTTAGTCCACCTTGAAGGGAACTAAGCATGTAAATGGGTACCAATCTATCAAGTCGAACCCACAGGATATATGAGCTTCCCATGCTTTTGACATATAAATGCCACGCCGGAACACCTACCTAACTGCCTAACTCTGTATAAGTATTTACATACCTCCCGCATAAATATCGCAGCTCAGGTGTAGCATGCTTTCAATTTCTGTAAGAACTTTAATGTCTCCGTATAAGAAGGGTCTAAGCGGCTCACTGGCTTGCAAGAATTTATATGATCGGTCGACTCCAATACCTGTTTCAAAATTTGAAGATAAATAGGAAAGCAAGCACTTAACTGCAATAGTACACAAAAATCTCACAAAATATTATCGTCCATTACAACCAGGTTACAGAAACACTTGAATTAAATGATATAATCAGATGCAAATCCAGTCACACAAAACAAAAAGGGATATATCAACTCAAATCTCCCATGAATTGTCACAGGACAGTGTTAACTTTCCATTCCAGTCGTCCCAAATTCCAATTGTTTTAAATCCTACGTCATTTTTTTTATATGCCAGAAATTGTGGTAAAAGCTAGTATCTTCCCTGGTCTTTACCAGGGGCCTGTCTCTGTGTGGTGGGGGTGGGATATCTAACAGGATATGGGGGTAAATGTTGTCCAAAGCTTCTTTCATAGTACTATTGACTACATAATTAAAGAAAGGCACAGAATACTGCTTTTTCCTGATGACCGCAAATATTTTTTTAATACAGAACAATAACATACAAAATGGCCAAAAAGAAGGAACAAATAGCGGTACATATAACATGCCATGTACAAGTCAATATAATATGGAACTAGAAAGCTATACAGTAAACAGCGTGCAATGACAAATCAATTCCAGCAGTCTTTCAAGCAGGTTAATATCAGAAAAAGCACAATCAACTCACTGATAGGGACTTGGGTATTATGGGGTGCCTAAGTCCCACATCGAGTAGAATGGGATGCTCGGTGGAATAATTAAGTGGCTTGGTTCCCCCCCTTGATAGCTATCTTTTAAGGGAGGGTTCCCCAAGTGCATGAGTGCTTACAATTGGTATCAAAGCCGGTTGCCGATGTCTCAGAAAGAGCTACATACGGAGGGGCTGACCGGAAAAGGCGAGTGAAGCATCATTGAGTGCAGCCGCCGGGACGCCGGCTCTCGGGGGCGGTGCTATGATAAGGACTTGGGTATTATGGGGTGCGTGCCTAAGTCCCACAGCAAGTAGAGTGGGATGCTCGGTGGAGTACTTAAGTGGCTTGGTTCTCCCCCCTTGATAGCTAGCTTTTAAGGGAGGGTTCCCCAAGTGCTTAGGTGCTTATCACTCACTAACAAAATCATCAAAATATAAGTGATAAACTAAAATCATTAAACTACAGCGGCAATGTCATTACTTGCTGCGTTCTATTTTTCTAAAAAGAAAAATGGAAATTATTCATCCAATATTTTAATCATTTCATTTTATTTTTCTTGTCAAATATGATTTCACGGTAGACTTACAACTAGTTCCCCAAATCCAGGATATGCTGACTCAATTGGTACAATTTCAGTTCGAAAGGCCCATCCACCATAACCTTCAACTATTGGAGTTACCTTGGTCTGCAAAAACAGTCACTGACAACTCAAACTCAAAAACTACTTTAGCATAAATAAAACCAAAAACTTAACTGCTGATTACCTCACAAAAGCTGAGGACATCAAGCATCCCTTTCTTATGATATTGACGAATATAGTCATTAAGCTCTATCAGTCTTGGAGACCCACTTCTTAGCTCTCCTATCTATAAAACATTAAAAACCAAGTGCTATAGAATCTTTCAAATGTAGCAATTATTAGAAAAAGGAACAGATTATTAAATCAACATCTTCTGTTGGATGAGGGCAGGTAACTTGAAATACTAACCGTTGGAGCAGGACGAAGCACAAAGCCCATTCGCCAAGGCATGTCTGCAAGTTTGCTTCCGAAGTGTGGGCAGCTATAAAACACCTACAACCAAAATAAAGCATTAAAAAAATCTGCACGTTTTTTAAGCATATATTTGACTAAGGAGTCAATACTTACAATTCCTACTGTATTATTTACAAGATTATCAAATCCTTCCTCCTTTGCTTTATACAAAATCTGCTTCACAACAAGGCCCCCCATACTGCAAACAATAAAAAACCACATGAGACAACAAAGTGAGGTGCAGTGTGGTTAAACAAACAACTACGTGCTCAAGACATTAGTAAACTGTAACTAAAAAAATCAGAACTAGTTTTGTTTGTCCAAAAGGACTTCCAGGAGAAAGCCTATATTAGATAGGTAAAGGCAGTTGGGGGATGAGATGCAGGAGGGCCATAAAAATTTTAAAACCACAAATTACTTAAACCCACGTGTCCATATAAGACAAAGTAATAGACACGTACATCAAGCACACCTCAGTCTTATCGTCTTTATATATTCTATTCTACCTATAACATCAAGCACACCTACAAAAAATTGTTTGTTTTATATTCTTTCCATTTATTACAATTTTAAAAGTATGCATACTTTCTTTTCTATAAGTGTCATTTGGTTAGATTTAATTTTTCGATTATGTTTGTGTGAAAAAAAAAAAAAAAAAATGTGCCCCAGCAAAGAATCAAGATACTACATAAAAACTTCTGTTGGACATCAAAACTGTGCACGTTTCTGAAACAAGCTTGGTCTTAAATTCTTAGATATTAAACATTTCTAATTTTCTACATAGCTCCTAACAATTGTTATCTCAAGCTCTACCATAGTACCATCGAAAGAAGCGGCGGAAAGAAAGAATAAATTTTGATAAAAACATTAAGAAGTTGTGCATGGAGCCAAGCAGGTCCTCTGCATGCATTCCACCATGCAACTTTACCTATTCATGATTGGTTAGAAACACACACACACACATATATTCAACAGTCAACTGAGTATCCTATGAAGCATTAATCACTTGCACATTCAAAGGATGCATGTATATCATAAAAAATGATCATGTAAACCAATGTGCAAAGAGGCCAATCTCAAGTGCATGCATGTAATGATTATTATATTGTTATGTTGTAAACACTCAGGCAGCCATACTAACCTGTGAGTAACAAAAACAACAGGTCGGTTACCAATTCCGGCAGCAACAAGCTTCTCCAATAGCATAGAACTAACTTCCTGCAAATTTAAAAAAAAAACACTATGATCTAGATCGTAACTAAAAAACAAGGACAAGTCTCCTCTAAGGTGAGCTTGTTTTTAAAGTGAGCAAGTAAAGATGTATCCACCCTTATCGTTTAGTGGGTTAAGATCACAGTGCACTCTAGATTAAATCAAAGGTTCAAGCGCCTTTACTTGCTTATTTTATCGACAAACTCACTTTAGGCAAGTTTTTTCCAAGAAATAAAGCAACTGGAAATAAGTGTTAGAAAATCAGAGATATATCTGATAATATCTTTTTTATATCTTAGAATATTTTAGATTATCCTAGACGATCTCTTAGGATTTATTTCTTATTTATATGTTATGATTTGTTTCCCTGTTTGGTTAGGATTAGGATCCTACATTTAGTATAAATAGGACTATAGGTTGTCTTTTGTAATCACATCATCACCATATCAAATCAATATCAATCTTATTATTTGATACTTTATTTCTCTCTTTTTCTCCTTCTCTACCTAAAAACCTTCCAATTCAACATGGTATCAAAGCGGTATCATCCTCTGTGGCCCGTTCCATTATTATTTCGTTGTCTAGTTCCGCTAAGTATGAAGGAACTCTAATAATCTTCTCAGCCATACCAAAAAAAAAATCCTGCCATTTTTCTCTCCTCCTTTGTGTTCTTCTTTTTCGGCTCATACGTCCTTCACCTGTTCTTCTTTTCCGGCACATACGTCCTTCACCTTTTCCAGCCACTGTCGCCGCCGCTAGAGAATTTTCCGGTGAACGTTTCCAACGAAACCACCACCATCAGAATCGCTGGCCGCCGATCTATCTGACCGTCTCGAAACCGCTCCAAGCCGACCACCGACACGCCCTCACGCGCCGTTGGAGCCTTTGCCCAACAGCCGCACGCGCGCCACTTCCAGCAGCGCATGGCGGCCCGTCCGGCCAGTTCTCCGGCCGCTGTTTCCTTCGTCGTGACCGCCGAGAAGTCCTCTTTCCGGATCTGTCCTCACCTCCCTCAACGGACTACTTTTTAGCAACCACCTCAATGTGGCTTTTTTGGCTCTCTTGGGTTATGTTTTGCTGCGTTCGAACCTCAAACCTTTGGCTCTGCTCTACTGTCTGCTTCTCCGGTGTTAGTCATGCAATTCTTTTTCACTAATGGATCATACTAGTGGCTTCTCTTCCCACCGACGATCATTCCGGTGATGACTCCTTTCCCACCGACGATCATTCCGATGAATCATATTAGTGGTGACTTCTATTTCCGTCGATGATTGACTTATGTTAGTTATAACTCACACTAGCCCGTCTTTGTCTCAGATGCACCGGTCTTGGCCCTTTGTCCCAAATGCACTGGCCTCGTCTTTGTCCCAGTTGCACTGACCTCGTTTCAGTCACGGAAGTAGTTGTCTGCCTTAATTCAAATTTTAAATAATTCGGGTCTCGATAAAGTTCTTTGAAGCTTCCAAATGCGGTTTTAAGAAGTTCGGACCTTGTTGTGCTAGATTGTTTGCCAAGAAATTTCTGTCAGGCTGATGATTATTCCAGCTATCTTGCTAAGTTATCTTTCCAACAACTCTCTCTGGCCTCTTCAACATCCCCAAGTTGCCTTCCAACCATTATCTTTGTGGAGCTCAGTTTTTATTATTTTTATTTGAAGGGAAATGCATTGTTTTTGTATAACAAGCTTAAAGCTTAGTAAGCTTTAGCTTGAGGGAGAGTGTTAGAAAATCAGAGATATATCTGATAATATCTTTTTTATATTTTAAAATATTTTAGAGTATCCTAGATGATGTCTTAGGATTTATTTCTTATTTATATGCTATGATTTGTTTCCCTATTTGGTTAGGATTAGGATTCTACATTTAGTATTAATAGGAATATAGGTTGTCTTTTGTAATCACATCATCACCATATCAAATCAATATCAATCTTATTATTTGATACTTTATTTCTCTTTTTTTCTCCTTCTCTACCTAAAAACCTTCCAATTCAACAAAGTGCAAGCAGAGCTGAGGGAGAGATACAAGAAACCTGCCAACCCCAACTATGTGGAGGGGCAAATTGAGAATTTTAGGGATATTTTGGAGAAAAGTGAGTATATAATTAGATAGAAAGGGATTTAAAATATTACGGTTTAGAGAAGTCAGCAGTGGAAGTAGTGCATAGAAGGGTTCAGATGGCTAAATATATTTAGTTATCCATGAAGCAAAAAGTGAGAAAAAATCTACATGTATTAATGGGTAAAAGGAAAAGGTTGATTATAAGGAAGAGTTTAGAGCACTGTCATATGCCTGTAATTGGCAAACCAGAACGTGAGCAGTAGTGAATCAATAATTCAGAAACTAAAGGATGCAGAAAGAAAGAATGAAAGAAATAAAGTGCTCACAAACCCTCCACTCAAATCATAATATATTTTTAAAATCTTAATCCACCAAAATCTGTCTCACTCCAATAACAATTCATTTAAGCTCAGGTCTAAAGGAGGACCAAAAATTTTTTAAAACCACAAAATACTAGGTATAATGTATGGACCCATGTGTTTTAAAATGCTGCTAATATTGACTGTGTCTCAGATACAGTCTGAAATTCTTATACGATCATTTAACAGTGCCTCAGTCTCAGACAAGAAAGAACAGATGCAGAAATTACCACTTGTAAGTCAGTGTATGACAAAGCCACAATCACTATAGCATTAAAAATGATAATTTACTACACCCCTTAACAAGGCTAATAGACCATGAAAACCCCAATATCAGTTTGCACAAACTTCCCATTTGATTAACAACGCAAGCTGATGGTCAAAAAGTAAAATGTGATGTTTCGTAATCCTATTAATCTAATAATAACAAACAAATAGATAAGGAAGAAGTGTAACCTGAAGAGGCAGGCTAGCGCCAGACCACTGTGTGAGATTAGTCTGCATAAAGCCATTACCTTAAAAGTTAGATGCACGTGAAGGGGATCCTACAAGAGGCAAGCTCTAAAAAAGCTGTTACAACTAACAGCAATAGATAATGCACGATTCATAAGCTAAACATCTCATCATCATACTAGGCAAACATGTCATAATCTTACTAAGGCAAACCTTGTATTTGAGGGTAAACAAGCGAGCCTCGGGAAAATCACTGGAAAGCCATTCACCAGGCCAAAAGGTTCCAAGCTTTCCTGCCTCCTCATCAATCTTCTCCACCAAGGTAGACGCAGTTGAGGATTTTTCATCAGCTATACGCCAAGTTTTGTAAGGCCCGCCGCGGAGGCCATGGACAAAAACTACGTCTAGTGGAGGAAAATTTGCATCTGAAGCAGCCACAGAGATGTCTTTTGAGAAAGTATCTTGTTGATCTGTTTCTTTGGGACACCTCCAGTGGGGAAGGTGAGAATTTATCAAGAGTAACATGTCAGCATAACGAGGACACAAGTTCTTATTATTTTCTACACCACCATCACCACCATCGGGAGGGTTTCCACTTCCAAACCTTCCATCAAACTGGTCATCGCAAAATATATTTAAAAGCGCTGCCCTGGCATAACTTTGCATTTTAAGGTCATTGCATCCTGGAATCCTCCCATTAGCACAATCATCAAGCCATTTGCACCAGGTTTCATCAGCTATGATGACCTTCTTGACTTTGGGAAGCAGTGAGAGGATGGTCAACAACCGAGCTGCATGCCTGCGGATATGAGGTGTAGCTGGAACTCGAACACTGGATGGATCATTTGTATCTGATATGGGTGGTTTCCCACCAACATTTGAAACCCGGCCCGGCTCCTCATGTACTCTAGATGATGCATCATATGCCTCAATAGCAGCCAGTTTCTCATAATCATCACTCAACAAAAAGCGCCTCAGCAAACATAAAATCCCAAAATCAACAATTTTGTCTTGACATAGAGAGTCTTCAGCACAAACTTCGGTCAGAGCCTTAATTCCTTTCATCGTTGCTAGAGCAGAATCTGCAGCATCTAATTTGGGAAGACTACCTTTTTTTAAAATTTTAAATGGTCCTGAAAAAGGTTCCAGATCAAGAAAATCTGCCAGTGGGGATGCATCCACAGAATTAGAAGCAATTCTCAATTGTTTAGCTGCCAGATTAACAACAGCACTAGCTAGCTGATTTGCAATTTGTGAAGCAGAAGCAATATTTGAATTATTGATTGAAGTCTGCAAATGTTAACACAGCTAAAATGTACATTAATCTGTTGGCTTGGAATTGTAGCAGCATGATAACAACATGAAATTACATTTAGACATCAACGATTACCATACAACACAAAATGAAAAATATTTCCATACCTTCACATTATCACTTTTAGGTTGACTGGCTCCTTTATCATTTGATTTCTTGATGGAACTTAGCACTTCCGTTAGCAGCATGGCTAACCATCCTTGAGAAATTGGTACAGACATTGGTCCATAGTCTTCTAAGATCTGAGAAAGAATCTTTATGGCTGAATATCGTATAGCATCAGAGGAAAATGTTCCAAAAACCCAGGGAAGAAGAATTCCTGACCATTTTTTACTCTCTTCAAGAGACAAATGCAGGTCCCCAGTACAAAGTAGTTCTAATGCCTTTGCCATTGCTTCTTGCACCTGCTTATGCTTTGTTGTCTGCTTGGCAATGTCTCTCATTGAACTAAGACCCTTCTCCATCACTATCTTCTGTGCCTCAGGACTTCTTTCAACAGATAACAGAAAGGCAGAGAAAGCTACCTGAGCCATCGAAACATCTTCATGCTTACATGCCTGTGATATAGTAGAAAGAAGACTGGAACTCCAATCAGAAACAGAATCATTCAAAGGCATATTGCCGTCTTCTAATAGCAACCGCACCACCAAACTTGCATGCCATTTTACAGATCTCTCAGGTGCCATTAAAGCAGACATGATAGCATTTCCATCTTGATCCAGTTCCTGAATATGAGATCTATTCAATTGTGATGCCGTTGCCCAATTTGCCAATGCCCAAGTGGCAAAAGGAACAGCAACATGTTCACAGAGCAAATCATCCCAGAGACCAGGAACTACAGCAGAAGACAAATGTTTTTGTGCTAGAGAGTTGTCATATTTATTTTCATAAATCAGACTTGTAGGAGTGTGATGCTTCAACAGTTCTTTATGACTGGAATTAGAGTTATCCAACTTCATTACCAAGCTGGTCCTTGAAAGCCCTAAAACAGTGGTACCTCCAAGTATCTTGATTCCAATCCCTTTCGGTCCTACCCCACCATTGTCATCATCTTCACCTTCAGGTGGCTCATCCAAGTGCAAACCCCCTTCCTCAATAACTTGTAGGGCTGCTGCAATGTCCCTGGTTTCAGCATTTCCAGGCAATGATGGCTTAAAAGATACCTCTTCTGCATTGTCACAACTGGACGTAACAATATCCATAATGGCAGCCACAAGCATGCTTCTACCTTTTAAAGAATCAGAAATATCAAATGAACCACGTCTTGCATGCTGCTGCTACAAAAAATTGCATGATGTCACCGATGTCAAAGTCAGAAAAGACACTATCAACAATATCTTGAGTGAAGCTTACATTCAAATAATAAATCTACAGTGGCCATAGCAAGAAAAATAAAAATAAAAAAACAATGATCATATTATATTATGCATTATTATAAAAATTAACATCGTTAAGTCAAGCGAGAGATATGACAAATACAAACAGGAAAGTCATCACGTTTATTATAAGCAAACTGTGCATAAAAACTAGGTCAAAAGACAAACTCTAGGGATGATAATATATCATTACAGTTAAAACTAAAAAGATAGCACTCTATTTATGAAACAAAAAACTCAAGTGACGAACTTGTTATAAAGTCCAATTGACTACTCAGTTTGCCAATGCCAATCCGAAGCTAGCATGTTTGGTTTTGATTATTTTTAGGTAAAAAAAGTTTTTTTTTCCAAATGTTCTCATGGTAAGATTTTGATTAATAACCATTTTGAATACAAAATAAGCTAACCAAATACCAAGTCCCTTTCAAGCTGAGTAAAATTCACACCTACGAAGCAAAGGCAACGACACAAACTCACGCATATATCAAATTTTAAAAATTGTAGGACACCAACACAGCACATATATGTTCATAAATTCGAAAATTTAAGAAACAAGATTCATAGTTCATAATATTGTAATCGTGTCAAAACAGATAAATAATTTTTAAACTGGACGCATCTTACACGAGACCCGACACCAAAATGGTATCTCCATGTTTATAGATTCACATATACAAAAAGGACTGTCACACACCTTTATTATGAACAATTGAGCAGCCTGTGCATTAAAAAATAGGTCAAAAGAAAAATCTCCTGGGATAATAATTTACCATTATAGTTAAAATTTAAAAGATTCCTCAAATTCACAATGCCAATCCTATGCTAGGGTTCTATCAACTTTCAAGCTTAACAAAACGAAGTTTATACAATTGACACAGATAACCTAGATAGAGAAAGCAGTTACCTTCTTTTTCTTGGAACGCCGAGGCTGGCAAGAGAAAATGAACCTCAGAAGGTTTGGAATGGCATGAGGCCTTCCAAGCACAGCAGCAGAAACGTTAGGGTCCGCAATCAAATACGCCAGTGCCCTCGCCGACTCCGCCTGCGTGCCGCCGCCGTCTTTCACCACCGCCACCGACTCCAACAACCAATCCACGACGGCGCCACCTCCGGCTCGGACGATCGCGGCCCTGCGAGTAGAATTCGCTGCTGCGATGTCGGCGAGGAGCGCCGCGACGCGAATCTCGAATCCGGAGCGGACCTCGTGGTTGGCGGAGGAGAGCACGGAGCGGAGAGACTGCCAGAGGACGGAAGCGGCAACGGCGGTCCGCTTGGCGTGGTGGAAAATCCGGTTGAATGAGTCGGCGGACTTGTGCACTGCGTGCTCGGCTCCGGCGTAGATAGGGTTCGGGGCTCCGTCGCCGCCGCGATCGGAGGAGAGAAGCGAGAGGGAGGCGCAGAGGGCGGAGACGACGGCGGCGGAGATGGCGATGACGGAGGCGCGGGAAAGAGGTTGGGGGAGGAGTGGAGAGAGGCGGTGGTTACGGTGAGGGACAGGTGGAGGGGCAATTTGGGAATTTCCTACATTGGTATTATTAGGTGTATTGATAGGGTTTCGTGTTGAAGATGAAGATGATGAAATGTTGCGATGATAAAAACGAGAGAAGCGAAGAAAGGGTCGGGTTCTAAAACAGATACGATGCATTATTATTATTATTTGGTTTTATTTGTAATGTGATATGTGAATTTTGTATTGCTTACGATTACGATTTGGAAGGACTAAGAAGAGAAGAGAAGAGAAGAGGAGAGAAGAAAAGTGGATGGTTCTTGACTTGAGTTGATTCTGTTCTGTGTGGGGGTAAGGAAATGTTTTAGATGTTGCTGGCGAGGATGGCGGGAGCATATCTCGGATGGACAATATTGAATTTTCTATATAAGGAAATTTTATCACAGGAATATGCCCAATGAACCATGCTCCGACAACTGTTTGGTATTTTCATCTAAGAAATGTTATTTTTTGCAGATATTTTCAGACAAATTTATAACAACATCCGATTTAGGTGTCTACATGTAAATATTTATCTTTATATATAAAAGGTTAAAGTAATATTTTTGGTCCATATAGATGACATCGATTCTTGATTTAGTTCCTATACGTAAAAACTTATTAAAAAGATCCTCATACGTGCAATCTTTATCCATTTGGTCCCTCTCGTTATGCTGTCGTCTCTAATGATCCGTTAACTACTATATATATATAGCGACTAAATGAAAAATTTATGTCACGTATAGGGACTTAATAATTT
The DNA here is from genome assembly GCA_039655645.1 of Ammopiptanthus mongolicus. Lineage (NCBI taxonomy): Eukaryota > Viridiplantae > Streptophyta > Magnoliopsida > Fabales > Fabaceae > Ammopiptanthus > Ammopiptanthus mongolicus. Next base: position 80,314,618 of record CM077349.1, on the reverse strand, counting down.
AGATTAAAATAATAATTTAGTCCTTATACATGACATAAATTCTTCATTTAGTCCCTATACGTAGTAGTTAGCGGATCATTAAAAACGATAGCATAACGGGAGGGACCAAATAGGTAATGATTACACATATGAGGACCTTTTTAATAATTTTGAACTAAATGAAAAATCAATGTCATCGATAGGGACCAAAATATTACTTTAACCTATATAAAAACGTAAGGTTGTATTGATATTATTTTTATCCTGCCCAAAGTAAGAACATTTTCGTCCAAGTAATGCCATAAAAGAGGGGAGACAAGAAACATTAAAAATTGGATGCTCGAAAGGCTACGTTGCATTGGAAATTGGAAAAGGTTGCCTTCTCTTTGGGAATGTGTAAGGCAACTCTTCATTACTCAAAAGTTTGGAAAATTGTGGTAGGACTCTTGCATTGAAAAGCTTCACGTCTGAAATCAAGTTTTAAATTTTTCTCTCTCTATTTTCCATTGTTTCCATTGCCAAGTTTTTCTTTCTTTTTTGCTTGGTGCTCACTTGGGGTTGCTGGTGTACAGGTCTTGGTGACGCAGCATGGCTGTTTGGAGAAGACAGAGGTGTGGACGACAGGTTTGGATAGTGCGGCTCGCAATGACTGGACGACGCATAGACTGGACCGCAACGGTGGTGACGGTGGCGCGGTTGTGCTCGTGTCTAAGGGCTGGTTCATGGTGGCTGAGGTAACTCATGACGGTCTTGTTTATGCGTCCCGAACAATGGCACAACGGCTGAGCGTGGTGGAGACGAGGATCTACTTCGTGGTGGCTGTGTGCGCAAAGGATGTCACGAACAAAGTGGTTGGTGTCCTTTTTGCGTTGTAAGGATGCTTTGATTTTACATTTCCTCATGCGGTTGAGCGAGTTTTCTTAAATTTCAAACTATGTTCTCTTAGACATTAATTTGGATTTGTGGTTATTATCTATTTGTTGGATGTTTTCTCCTTTTTTACCTTGCTTGATATTACTTGATGCATATCAATGAGTTGCTTATGAGAGGTTGTTGAAGTTTGAACTTCCAAAATTGGTAAGCATGGTCATGCTAAGTACCACTTTGTTGGGATTTATATTTTCACTGCCAACAAGCTTGAAAATATTGTGCCTTTTTTCCTACAACTGTGATGTATGCACTTATTTATGTTTGATATTTCTTTAGTTCCGTGATTTCTTTCTTTTTAAACATTTGTTACACTCAAATCTTTTTTGTTTGTAGATTCCCCATGTTAATCGTACCGATTACCAGGTGATTAACATTTCTTAAGATGGATTTGTTAGTTACTATTTCGTTGACAATTTCTTTGATTCACCCCACCAATCTTGCTTCTATTGTTTGAATCTATACTCGAATGATGTTGTAGGTGAACCTGCTTACTGGAAATGGGAACACCAAGGATACCTAAGGCTTCCTACTGATTAGAGTTTGCTTTCTCAAGTGTGTGAAAATCTAATGTTTTGTCTATTAGATTCAACTGCAAGATTTCTTTTTTTATTTCTGATTTGTTATAGGTGAAGTAAAAAAATGGGAGAAGGTGTGATGAAGAAGGTTCACTCCAACTTTCCCAAAAATCCCCCTTCTGAAGCTCACTTTTCCTTTTTAAAAACCAAAGAAACATAGACACAAAGCTCTCATTTCTACCACAGTTTCTCCTTGATTATTATTATTTGTTCCGATCTGAATTTGGGGTTGATTGTGATTTGTTTGTGATTGAAAATTTGTTGTGGTTGTTCTCAGAAAATGTCTTCAAAGGGGATTGGTTGTGGTTTAGAAAATTTGGGGTTGGGCAAAGAGAATGGAGTGCCTTTTGAGGGCAATAACGATCAAGTTATTTCAAAATTATTGGAATTGGAAGGAAGAGACCGAGAGGTCAACTTCTCCAAAGGTGAGATAAATGGTTTGTTATGAAGATAGGATCACTAAATATCAGATGCCTAGGGGAAGAGGTCAAAAAGAAAAAAAAAACCCTCTCTTTAATCTCGTTTGAAAATTTGGAATTATTCCAGTGCAAGAGACAAAATTATAGTTAATAGATGGCATTTTGTGTGAACTAATCAATTACAAATATCAACCAAGAATCCTATTTTATTCCAATGTCTCTCTCAAGCGCACTAAAACATATCCCTTGATTGCTAACCAACTATATTTCTATGATGATTATTAACCAAGATATTCATTAAGATTAATGATTCTCTATAGAAGTTGCATAGGGTTCTTATCTTCTCTCGGTCTCAAATTTCCCTATGGTTTTTCCCCAATGCTCTTGACAAATAAATCTCCTCTCAGACTCATTATGATTGGCATATCATTCAACTATTTCTCGAGCTAATAATTGAAAGCACTAAGATTATGAGAAAAACATAAAAGCAATGAGAAGAATCTATGATTAAGCCATAACATTACCAAATATTCATAAGTGGCTACATCTTCACCCTAGATTGGGGAGATTAGTTCATGATTGAGGAGACAAACACAAATTCAATTGAGAAAACTCCAAAATCCATCACCATCATTGATTATAGAAGAAAATCGCAATTATTCAGAGCAAAACGCAACTTAAGGAAGATAGATCATCACCTAATCACGTTTACAACATAAGCCTAAGAATATACTGATCATACCGATTCGCTATGCGAATTAAACAATTAAAGCTCAGTCCATAATTAGGAATTTCGCTACGCGAATTTATATTCGCTAAGCGAATTTCTCCTTCCAGCATTCTTCAGGTTCTCTTTATTCTCCTCTTCCTTGCTTCCAAAGCTTCACTTTTGGACTATAATTTATTCTTGAAAGCATGAGTACCCAATTACGTATAACTGACTCAAAAGTATAGAAAAATACTAAAACACACCAAAAAGATTCAAAACACAACTTAAAGACAAACACAAATATGGGCAAAATTGAGAATAAGCTCGACAATTCTTATTAGACCTGCTATTAAATCATTGTAAAAACTAGATAAACCAACAAGTTATCTTGAACAGTTGTGGGGATATGATGACTGCGGCTAGAGCTACCCCCCAATTGTTAGGAAGGCAGGGGGTAAGCTAAGTATCTAGAACTCTAAGGGCCTGTTTGGTTTGATCATTTCCTGTTTTCATTTTCAATGAAAATAGAAAATGAGCTTGAAAATGCGTTTGGTTGAGTTAAACATTTCCTGAATTGGACCCAAATCTGAAAATAAAAAATAGTTGTTTTCAATGTTTTCATTCCCAAATTTTTGAAAATAGGAAACGAAAACAGAAAACAGGAAGTCAAAACAAACACGTTTTCAAATTTTTCAAAATTTGAAAATGAAAACAATTTTCAGAAAATAGAAACAGAAAATGAAAACAGGAAATGAAAATGCAAACCAAACAGGCCCTAAAGTTTTGTCCTCTAATCTTCTCCTTCTCCGAAAAGGGCTTTTCCGGGGTCTATGTGGAGTGAGGTAGTAAAAAGGTTAGGTGTTTTATTGTTAACGTATACTCTCCATGCAATCTAGCAGAGAAAAGGAGATTGACGAACTGAAAAGGTCAGAAAAGAGGGTTTGGAAAGGGTTTGTGGTGTGTGGTGGGGGATTTTAACGCAGTGAGCAGTTTAAGTGAAAGAAAAGGGATAAGAAGTGTTGTAGGAAGACAGGAGACTGAGGAGTTTAAGAATCTCGTTGTTTGATATGGAACTTCTGGATCTTCCTCTCTTAGGAAGGAAATACACTTGGTACAAGCCTGATGGACTCGCTGTGAGTAAGATAGATAGGTTTTTGCTATCAGAAGAGTGGATCCAAACATGGGGTCGTAGCACAATGGGCTTTGAAGCGAGATGTCTCGGATAACTGCCCAATAATTCTAAAATTGGGTGATTAATAGTAGGGTGAAAACCAATCAGATTTAATAATTGTTGGTTATCCCATCCTGCATTCCATAAGCTAGTGGAAGATTGTTGGCTGGGACCTAATCCCAATGGGTGGAAGGCCTATGTTGTAACATCCTAAATTTTAATATAATTAATTTAATAAAAGGATGAAGTTATTATAGGGTTTAGTGTAAAAAAATTATTAATATAAAAGTTTGTGGGAAATATTTAGTTATTACAAATATGCAATATTTAAAAGAAAATAATATTTGAAATTATAAGAAAAAGAAGCTGGAGGCCCACGAGTAAAGAAGTTGCACTTCATCATTCAATTATAATTTTGGCTTTGGTCAAATAGGCTCCAGTGCAACTCACGTGTAGAAAACTTCATGATTAGAAGAATAGAGTCGGTTTCATAATAAAAAAATGATAAAATAGGTTGATTGGTCCTATACGTTTATTTAATTTTTTACATCGGTTCCATAAGTTTTTTTTTTCAAATTGGTCCTACATGTTATGTTTCGTTTTCACGTTAGTCATTTCCGTCAATTTCGACCTAACACCGTCAAATAAAGAGCCACGTGTCACACTAATATTATGTTAAGTCAGCTCATAACTAACGGCGTTAGGTCGAGATTGACGGAAAGGACTAACGTGAAAACAGAATGTGACGTGTAAGACCAATTTGAAAAAAAAAAAAACTTATGGAATCGATGTGAAAAATTAAATAAACGTATAGGACCAATCAACCTATTTTGCCTAAGAAAATCTATTAGGGTCCGTGATATTATAAAATAGAAAACGAGATTGGTTTTGAATCCCATCTCACCAACGCCACTGACAGCAAAAGAAGCCAGGAAACTGAGCAACGAATAGGGAAAAAGAATAGCACTGATTCAAGAACATTAGCAAGAGGAGATTAGGATTCTTAGTGAAATGCTAGAATTTGTTTTAAATAATATTTGGAGCTTTTGGAGGTCTTCAAGAGGTGAGTAAGAATACATTTTTCTCACCCTTTCATGGTACAAAGATTTGGGGTTTGGGTTCTTAAAACCAATAATATATTTTGGGAGATTGATTTGAGAAAAATGAGTTTTTCTATGTTAGAGTTCAAGAACGCTAAATTGATTTGGGGGTTTTTCATTAAAAAGAAAGTTTATTAAATTGAGTATTTATCCTTGTGATTGATGATATGAGATGTATGATTGGTATGTGTATTGATTGATTGACATGCTTTATTGGAGTTATGTGATGATATATATTTGTTTTGGCATGCTTAATTGATCATTATGCATGTGGCATGACGTTTGAGAAATATCGCCTATGAAAGGGTATCGAAAGTAACATCGCCATTAAATTGGGATGTCGAAATTAGTAATACCGCCAATTGATGGGATATCACAAGTAACATCGCCATTAAATTGGGATGACGAAATTATGTAATACCGCCAATTGATGAGGTATCGAAAGCAATATCGCCATATATTGGGATGTCGAAAAATGAGTAATACCGCTAGTGCACATGGTTGGTATCGAAAATATGAGTAATGTCACCGATGAGAAGGTGGCATCAAAATACCTTTCTTGAGTAGAGGTAGGCAATGAGACACCATTTTTGAGTGATGTATAAGAGTCATATGACATGTGGTTTAATGCAATTATTTGATATATGAGATTTTGACATACTTGATTTATGATGTGTTGATGATGACCGATTATTGTCAATAATAGTTTATATTATTATTATTAATATTATTTTATAATGTTGTTACTTTGGAAAATAGCGAGTACCATGAATTGTTTTTCCGGTTATCGCATCGGCTGAGAACAATGCTTTTGCGAAAATCTTTTTAACTGTATTTTTATTCACTGGGATTATAAATCTCATTAGTAGTATTGTTTTCAGAGTTTGAGGACGTCACAGTTGAGCATACGGAGACTTGAAGATTATCTTCTTAGTTTTAGTATTTGGTTAGTATGTTATGCCTTATGCCAAGAAAACCTATGTCATCGTTGTGTATTTTATTTTATTTTATTTATGCGAGTTGTATTAGACGCCCGGTTTTTGAGGCTTTTGAACTAATGATGTTATTTCAGTATTTTATGAGTTTATTGATGTAAACATTACTCTGATATTAGGCTTGCACTTTTGGTCTCTCAGGTATCACAATTGTTCGATTTTGGTCCCCCGGGTTTTAATTGCGCCAATTGGGTCCTCCAAGTATCACGATTGTGCAATTTTGGTCCCCCACATTTCAATTGCGCCAATTAGGTCCCCCACATATCACGATTGTGCAATTTTGGTCCCCAAGTATCACGATTGAACAATTTTGGTTCTTCAAATATCACGATTGTGCAACTTTTAACATCAATAGCCTACGAAGCACATGTGCGACTGATTTGATACTTAATGAGACTAACTTGGCAGCTTACATATCATTCTTATGTGATACTTAATATAATGTGCATTTGACCATTAAATTATGTAAGATGTCAATGATGTCTTATGAGAATGTCCCGTAAACTGTCAAGTTGACTTCATTAAGTGTTAAATCAGTCCCACGTGTCCTACGTAGGCTACTGACGTTAAAAATTGCATTATTGTGATACTTGGGGGACCAAAATTGAACAATCGTGATACCTAGAGGACCTAATTCGCACAATTGAAAACTGGGGGACCAAAATTGCACAATTGTGATACTTGGGAATCCAATTGGCGCAATTAAAACCTGAGGGACCAATCATGATACATGAGGGACCAAAAGTGCAATTAAGCCTTGATATTACTATTTAAATTATTACACTAATTATTTATTGAGTAATATTTTAAGAAAATTTTTATTTCTTCGTATTTTATACAAATATTTATCTTGGGTTACTAATGTAATGGTCCAGACTGCTTTAAGAATTGTCGACTGTCCCCATAAACCAACACGAGTCTCTTCAGCGTGCTTTGTCCTCACTCACACGCTTCCTAGGAAAACTTTCTAGAAGGTCACTCATCCCAGAATTACTCTATGTCAAGCACGCTTAACTTTGGAGTTCTTAAGTGATGGGCTACCAAAAAGAAAATACATCTTATTTGTATAGGTAGTACAGATCAATTCTTATAAGTCTTCCTTCAACTGTACAGTCTTATACCTGCACAGCCTCAGGATCTCTCTCATTCCGATGTGAATCGGTTCATTCATGTGTCCCTCCGCCTAGAAGCCTGCCAGGAGTCGCTCCTTGTCTGTGCCTCCTGCACCGGCGATCATTCCCCGCCCTCGTCAGCCCCGGGTGTTACATGCCCTCCGCTTGGTTCGTCCCCGAACCACACCGTACTGGGAGAGGTCCGCTTTGATACCATTCGTAACTACCCGGATTGCTTTAGGAATTGCCGACTGTCCCCATAATCCAACATGAGTCTCTTCAGCGTGCTTTGTCCTCACTCACACGTTTCCTAGGAAAACTTTCCAGGAGGTCACCCATCCCAGAATTACTACAAGTCAAGCACGCTTAACTTTGGAGTTCTTAAGTGATGGGCTACCGAAAAGAAGATGCATCTTATTTGTATAGGTAGTACAAATCAATTCTTATAAGCCTTCCTTCAACTGCACAGTCTCATACCTGCACAGCCTCAGGATCCCTCTTATTCCGATGCGAATCAGTTCATTCATGTGTCCCTCCGCCTAGAAGCCTGCCAGGAGCCGCTCCTTGTCCGTGCCTCATGCACCGGCGATCACTCCCCGCCCTCGTCAGACCTGGTTGTTACATATGTTCTAAAAGAGAAGTTGAAAAACCTAAAAGCTATAATTAGAGAGTGGAATTTGGATGTTTTTAGGAATATAGATCGTAAGATCAAGCTACTACAAGATGAGATAAGTAACTAGGATGTAAAGGCTGAATTGGTAGGACACTCGGAGGTGGAGTTAGACTCGAGAAGAAACAAGTTCGCCGGGTTATGGGAAAATTAGTGATAGAGAAAGTTTGTTGAAGCAGAAGTCGAGACAATAGTGGCTAAAGGAAGGATATGTGAACACCTCCTTATTTCATGCTTGTATCTCCACCCCAAGAAGGAAAACCTAAATTGTGCCAATCCTGGCCGAAGATATTTGGGTGGAAGAGGCTGCAAAAGTTAAACGGGAAGTTATAATAAAGTACTGTACAAAGGTTTGTTCAGAGGTGGACATAGAACGCCATGTACTTGATGGGGTACAATTCCAAAAATCGACTAAACTTTCGGCACCTTTTTCTACAGAGGAGTTGGAGGAGGCTGTGCATAGCCATGATGGCAATAAATGCCCTGGACTAGATGACTTTAATATCAATTTTTTCTAAAAATTTTGTGTAATAATCAAGCAAGATGTATGGGGCATGGTGGAGGAGTTATTTGTAAACTCAAAACTGCCAAAAGGACTAACATCCTACTTTCTAGCTCTTATTTCAAAATTAAGTAACCCACAAAGGCTAAGTGATTATCGACCAATCTCTCTTCTAGGAAGCCTATACAAGATCTTGGCTAAGATATTAGCTAGGAGACTTAGAGGAGTGATGCACTCCATAATTGCAAGCAACCAATCAGCCTTTCTCTCACAAAGAAATATATTGGATGGTGTTGTAATTATAAATGAAGTGGCTGACTATACAAAGAAATCAAGGAATGAATGTCTGATCCTAAAAGTAGACTTCGAAAAGGCCTATGACTCATTGAATTGACAGTTCTTGGATTATATGATCGGTAGATTTGGAATGGGGAATAAGTGGAAGGGATGGATTAGGGAATGCATTTTCAAAGGCAATCTCTCTATACTATGGAATGGATGCCCTACAAAGGAAATAAAAATCCAAAAAGGACTATAACAGGGTGATCCTTTGGTGCCTTTTCTCTTTCTTCTGGTGGTTGAAGGCTTGAGTGACATGATGAGAAATGCATTTTCACTAGGGAAGTTTAAAGGTTTTAAGGTGGGAAAGGGAGGGAGGAGATCTCATTGCTACAATATGTTGATGACACATTAATAGTCAGAGAGGCTTCTTAGGATAATCTTTGGGTCATTAAAGCAGTTTTGAATTGGGTGTCTGGCCTAAAGGTGAACTTCCACAAAATAGAGTGATTGGAATCAATGTGGAAAAGGGTTTCTTGGATGCAGGAGCTCTTTTCTTAATCTGCAAGTGTGGTGATGTGCCCTTCAAATACTCAGGCTTACCAATTGGAGCTAACCCAAGAGAAGCATATCCACCTGGCAGTCCATTATTGATGCTATGTTGAAGAGGCTGTCATCGTAGAAAAGGAAACACCTTTCCATTAGAGGAAGAATTACTCTACTAAATTTGGTCCTAAATAGTATACCAATCTATTTCGGGTCTTTCATTAAAGGAAACACATGCTTTCTTTACAATTTGGATATTTTCTTAATGGATAGCTGACGTAATTCAAATCTCACGTAATCTACTATCTATATATAAATTTCTTAGGATGTGGAAATATCAAAATTGCCCTTCTTGAGACCTTGACATCTGTCATTTTTAAGGGTAATTTTGTCCATTATATGAAACCCTACACGCGTCAATTGCTGGCTTCACATTTTCCCGCTCAACTCTTCCTCATCCTCTTCGTCAGACGACATTTTCATCTCTCTCTCTCTCTCTCAGGGGGACTTTCAAATTTCATAAGCACAAGTTTTTCATCTTTCTCTCTCTTTCTTTCAACTCATTTTTCCCCTCTCCCTCTTTCTTCGTACTCTGTGTTTCAGCTTTTTTTTTTGTCATTGTAGTTGAGGCAAATGGGAGCTCCTTCAAAACCTGGGTGTAAATCTGAGGCGGTGCAGTAAGATGGTTCGATCTGGAAGATGGAGAAGCGAGAAGAACATGTAGTTTCCCCCAAACTGAATTCTTTCTCATCCTTCAACAAATATTTTTATTCAACTTCAATTTTTTTCTTCTACAAAATCGGTGTTGCAAGAAGGTTGGAAATTTTTAATCTTCTCCTTTGTCTGTGGTTGAGGTGATGATATATATGCTTTTTGCTCCATTGCAATCTTTATGCCATTTTCTTCTACATTCTCTATTGATTTTTTATTTTTATTAATTTTACAAATAACCTCTGTTTGCACGACAATAGTGTTGACACTATTACTTTCTTTGTTTTTTAAAAGAAAAAGATACTCACTGTTACTTAATTTATGAGTTTGTGAATGAAAATCGATATCATCACATTGTGAAATCTCTTCTATGTTTTGAAGAGATTTGGAGTGTTACTATGAGAAATATTTTCTGCTTTTGCAAGTTTCATAATTAATGAAGAAGAAGCTTACTGATTTTTTTGAGTTATCATTGTTATCTGAAAAATTTTTTCCTCTTTCAGCAGGGTTACATGCCTTTTGCACAGGCCTTTGTTCTACTCACACAATTTTGTTGTTTTTGCAATATAGATTTGCAAGCTGCAGTCCGAAGTGGCGATGTAGGCACTCTAATACAACCAATCAGCTAGCCTCTGCAAATGGGATAAAGGTAATCGGATAATTTTTATATTGAGTTTCATGTTGCTTTTTCATATTTTGGATGATGTTTAGCTGCAACTAATGCTGATTCATGGAGCAGAAAGTAGAACTTGAACTAGAGACAAGAAGATTAAGCAAAGCTTGAGTGAAAAGGTAAGAAATGGGAAGTTTTATGTCATGGAGTATAAGAACTTTTTGATAGAAAACTATTTTATGGAAACAATGTATAATTTTTACCTGTACTGTGTGTTTTTAAAATTTAAACTTATCTTGCTAATATCACTTCCATGAGACTACACTCTAAGTTATTGATATGAAAAATGCCATGACTCTAAGTGACTATTGCTCATGGTCCAAAGAGTGAAGAATCTCATAGTTGATCTGTTACTTCACTTTCCTATTTTTTTCCTTTTTTTTTTTTATTATACCTTATCCCGTTTTTTCTTTAAGACTATTTTAGTGAAGTTTCTTTATTTGGTGTTATTCGCTGGCGACTCAAGAAGAAACTTAGGCTAAAGTTTATATTCTTGAGCTTGAGATTAATGTTGCGAGATCAGGAGGTGCGGATTAAAATGTGTCAGATCGTGGGTAATGTGTGTTAAGTGATAGAATTATAGTTGATTGTCATGAAATTTCCTCTATATATGTTTGTAGTTAATAAATGTGGTTGCCTTTGAAATATAATTGCATAATTAAGTTAACTTAGCCTTTAACAGTACCTAATCTCAGCTAAAAAAGGATAATTGTTATATTGTCCCGAATTTCGAATTCAAGTGCAATGATGGACAATATAGGGCATGGTAACATGGATGGACTAAGTCCATTCCTATGAGTTAATATGCAAATTGACAAGTTTATACATTTTCAGCTTATACTTTTAGTTTAGTAGGCTAGCTACTCACGTGAATGCAATCCAACTCCATAGTCAATGATCACAAGTTTTTGAAATGAATAGGATTACTGTAGAAACAAATACTTGATTGTTTTTGTGTTTTGTTACCGATCCAAAGTTATTATTTCAAATATGTGAGGTTTTTATTTCAGCCTTTAGATATTTGAAGATGATTCAATATGCAAGTGAACTATATGTGGAATCTATATAGTTGTCAAGGTCTGTACAATTTTTTATCACGCTTTAGATGTACCTGACTGATATGTTTTGAAATTTTTTACATTGACACAGATTTGATTGGAGAGTTTGATGAGGTAGTTATGCAACCATGTAAGCACCTTCTATATTTTGATGTCTCTCTACTTTTTGAGCATTTCAGCCCCAGCAGTATTCTCTGGTGACCTCTTCTTTATCATGTTTTGTTACTTTTTCAGTTTAGTTTTTTTTTTTTTAATATTTTTCTTTTTTTTATCTTATCTCTCTTTTTTTTTTATCTAGGTTTTTTATTCAGTATTCAGCAGAACATGATCCTGACATGTTAGCTTCTATCACTCCAACCAAAAGAGTCTCATTTGATGAAAAGCTCAGTCAAGAATTGGCCACTGCACAACTTCATACATAAAGATTACAAAACAGATAAAAATTGAATGATAGTGTTGTAGTCACCTTAGTTGGCAGGTTTTAGTTGCAAAAATACGATAACATGTCTTTAGTAGCAGTTGGTACCATGATTGCTTCTCTTGAAGTATTTTTGTAATATTATGGATCAAGTGGTTACTATAAGTAACACGGCAGGGTGAACCCTCTTTGGGAAACAATCAAAATTGTACTTTTCCAGTATAGTAAATATTTAATTAAGAATGAAGTGAACTCTTTCTTATCAGTTAAAAAAAGGTTTCAACCATCTCCAAAAACATGATGCTTTACCATGTTCATACTCTTTAAATACTTCCTAAACAATGCGTGAATTTTCATAGATGCTTGATTTTTTAGACTTACAGTTACCAAATTGTTGAACTGTGCAGTAATGAGAAGAATTTGATAAGGTTCAATTTTTATGGGTTAATTAAGGAGGAAATTTTGCTTATAAATATTAATGAGATTTCAAAAAACACTGCTTATGAGTTCTTATTGTATAGTATGAATACTATGAGTTTACAACTTCACCCGTCTGATGACTATCAGTGAAGCACGCTTAGACGGGTGAAAGCTTCATTAGACGGGTGGAGTATTTGTGTAGACTTCAGACAGTTGAACTTTCATTAGTTACAGACGTGTGAACTTTTCTTGGTTCCAGACGTGTGAACCTTTCCTAGGTTCGGACGGGTGAATTTTTCTTTAGTTCAGACGGTTGAAAGCTTCATTAAATGGATAGTGTATTTGTTTAGACTTCAGACAGTTGAACTTTCCTTAGTTCCAAACGTGTGAACTTTTCCTAGGTTCAGAAGGGTGAACATTTAAAAGGTCCTTCACTGATAGTCATCAGACGGATGAACAATTTAAAGGTTCTTCACTGATAGTCATCAGACGGGTGAACATTAGTCATCAGACGGGTGAACATTAGTCCTCAAACGAGTGAACAATTTAAAGGTTTTTCACTGATGACTATCAGTGAAGGACCTTTTAAAAGTTCACACGTCTGGAACTAAGGAAAGTTCAAATGTCTGAAGTCTACACAAATACTCCACCCGTCTAATGAAGCTTTCACCCGTCTGAACTAAAGAAAAGTTTCAACTATCTAATAAAGCTTTCACCCATCGAAGCTTTCAACCGTCTAATGAAACTTTCACCCGTCTAATGACTATCAATGATGAACCTTTTATCAGACGGGTGAAGGTGCTTCAACGTGGGTTTTTTTTTTCAATTTAATTTTATTGTTTTAATTATTTTTATTTTAATTAATTATATTAATTTATTTTATTAATCAATTATGTTAGTATAATTAATTATGATAATTATTTCAATTAAATAATTTAAATAAAAAATTTTAAATTATGAATTAAATTATTTAACTTATTAATTTATTTACATTTTTAACTAATTGTAATAATATAATAATAACAACAAATAATACTTTGGCCGGGTTGACTTTTAGTAATATTTTAGACAGGTGAAAGTCATCAGACGAACAAAGGCTTAGACAGGTAAAAGCAAGAAAGCTTATACAGGTGAAAGCTTCTTTGTACGGGTGGAGTATTTGTCTAGACTTCAGACAGTTGAACTTTCCTTAGTTCCAGACGTGTGAACTTTTCATAGTTCCAGATGTGTGAACTTTTCCTAGGTTCAGACGGGTGAACTTTTCTTTAGTTCAGACGGGTGAAAACTTCATTAGACGGGTGGAGTATCTGTGTAGACTTCAGACAGTTGAACTTTCCTTAATTGCAGACGTGTGAACTTTTAAAGGTCCTTCACTGATAGTCATCAGAAAGGTGAACTTTTCACCTTTCTGATGACTATCAGTGAAGGACCCGTCTGATGACTATCAGTAATTCAACTGTCTGAAATCTACACAAATACTCCACCCGGCTAATGAAGCTTTCACCCGTCTAACCTTTCAACTGTTTAATGAAGCTTTCACCCGTCTAATGAAGCTTTCACCTAGGGGTGGGCATGGGTACGGGTCGACTCGCGAATCCGGTGTACCCAATCCAACCCAACCCACAAATATTGGGTTGGTTCGGGTCATTGGGTTGGGTTGGTTTCTAAATAAGTAGACCCATAGCTTATGGGTTGGGTGCTGGGTCCAAAGATTGTAAACCCACTCAACCCATCCCAACCCACATATTGAGAGGAATATTATAAGCCCAGCTACTGGAGCGTGGAGTGACTCTTCTATCTTGTATTTGATGACTCTTCTTTAATACTCAACCGCGTAAATTGGAGTGACCATTTTTTGGTTACATGAACAGAAATAGTTTGAAGATATGAAGAAATAGCTTGAAGACATAGTCAGTGAAATTGTTTAGGAATTGTTTGAAGGCATTATTATTTTTTTGATTTCACTTGTTTGTTTAATTTTAATGAATATTGTGCTCCAAATTGAAGTTGTATGCTTCATTTTTGTATTTGGAAGTTCAAATTAATGCACTGGTAGTATTTTTCTCCCCTATTTTTTTTCTATTATTTGCTTTTGATAAAAACAAAATAATTTACTATCAAACCCGGTCACCCGACCCAAACCAACCCGTATGAGGTTGGGTTGTTTGGGTTACACGAAAATTTTCGAAGAAACCGATCCAACCCAACTCATATTTATTTGATTGGGTTGGGTCTTTAAATGCACCAAAACTCACCCAACTCGACCCGTGCCCACCCCTACTATCACCCATCTAATGACTATCAATGATGAACCTTTTATCAGACGGGTGAATGTGCTTCAACGTGAGTTTTGTTTTTCCATTTAATTTTATTGTTTTAATTATTTTAATTTTATTTAATTTTATTAATTTATTTTATTAATCAATTATGTTAGTGTAATTAATTATGATAATTATTTCAATTAAATAATTTAAATAAAAAATTTAAATTATGAATTAAATTATTCAACTTATTAATTTATTTACATTTTTAACTAATTGTAATAATATAATAATAATAACAAATAATACTTCTGTCGGGTTGACTTTTAGTAATACTTTAGACCGGTGAAAGTCATCAGACGAACAAAGGCTTAGATGGGTGAAAGCATGAAAGCTTACACGGGTGAAAGCTTCTTTGTACGGGTGGAGTATTTGTATAAACTTCAGACGTCGAACTTTCCTTAGTTCCAGACGTGTGAACTTTTCATAGTTCCAGATGTGTGAACTTTTCCTAGGTTCAGACAGGTGAACTTTTCTTTAGTTCAGACGAGTGAAAGCTTCATTAGACGGGTGGAGTATTTGTGTAGACTTCAGATAGTTGAACTTTTTAGAGTTCCAAACGTGTGAACTTTTCTTAGTTCCAGGCATGTGAACTTTTACTAGGTTCAGACGGGTGAACATTTAAAAGGTCCTTCACTGATAATCATCAGATGGGTAAACATTTAAAAGGTTCTTCACTGATAGTCATCAGACGGGTCCTTCACTGATAGTCATCAGACGGGTAAACATAACTGTCTCAAGTCTACACAAATACTCCACCCGTCTAATGAAGCTTTCACCTGTCTGAACTAAAGAAAAGTTCACCCGTCTGAATCTAGCAAAAGTTCACACGTTAGGAACTCTGAAAAGTTCAACTGTCTGAAGTCTACACAAATACTCCATCCGTCTAATGAATCTTTCACCCGTCTATGCTTTCAACCGTCTAATGAAGCTTTCATCCGTCTAAGCTTTCATGATTTCACCTTTCTAAGCCTTCGTTCATCTAATCAAGCTTGCACCCGTCTAAGCCTTCGTTCGTCTAATCAAGCTTTCACTCGTCTAAGCTTTCATGCTTTCACCCGTCTAAGCCTTCGCTCGTCTAATCAAGCTTTCACCCATCTAAGTCTTAGTTCGTCTAATCAAGCTTTCACCCGTCTAAACCTTCATTCGTCTAATGAAGCTTTCACCTGTCTAAGTCTTCGTTCATCTGAAGACTTTCACCCGTCTGAAGTATTACTAAAAGTGAACCCGTCTGAAGTATTATTTGTTATTATTATTATATTATTACAATTAATTAAAAATGTAATTAAAATAAAAAGGTAAATAATTTAATTCATA
This sequence comes from Ammopiptanthus mongolicus, assembly GCA_039655645.1. Lineage (NCBI taxonomy): Eukaryota > Viridiplantae > Streptophyta > Magnoliopsida > Fabales > Fabaceae > Ammopiptanthus > Ammopiptanthus mongolicus. The sequence goes on along the minus strand of CM077349.1, from coordinate 80,298,713 downwards.
ATTTTAAATTTTTATTTAAATTATTTATTAAAATAATTAACATAATTAATTACACTAACATAATTAATTAATAAAATAATTTAATATAATTAATTAAAATAATTAAAACAATAAAAATTAAATGAAAAAAAAGAACTACCAGTGAAGAAATGATCACCCGTCTGGTGACTATCACAGTGAAAAAATGTTCACCCGCCTGATGACTACAAGGGTGATCATTAACCAGACGGGTGAGCTTTATATTTGCTTAAGTAGTTACTTTAATTGCTAAACATTTTATACTTACTATCATTATTTCATGTCTTATTTCTTAGAAAACAACAATTTTAACGAATGTGTTTCTGCCAGTCCAAAAACCATCCCAATTGCGTCAAGTCCATTGACCATTAGTGAGTAATAATGATGAAGCAATTATGGATTCCGTTAGGAATATAATAAAACTAAATATTTATAATTCTTTGCCTAATAGTTTTGAAGTTGGTTCATGTTATGATATTATAGCTTCTGCAGTCAAATAGTTTAGTGTTTAAGGCATTGAGATAACAAAATAAACAAGACGGAAGCAATTATGTGCAGAAAATGGATTCCAACCTGGAGATACACTGAAGTTTCAATTTCTCAATGTTAATGTCAACAACATTGTGAATGTAGAGAATGTTAATTAAGAAGTTTTATTAGCCTCTTCTACTCCTATTTTTTTGTTGAAGTGTAGTTATGTATGGACTTGATCACTATAGACTTAAGCTATTTTTAATTTTTCTGTAATTGTCTTATTATGTCGGATACTTTAGTAGTTATATTATCTAACTTTTTGTTGTCATTTGAAGATATGCATGTTTATATGCAACAATTTATATTTAAAATTATTAACATAAATTATTGATTAAGTAGTTAAACAATTACTGAACTAAGATTTTGTTGACAGGACTTAAACTCCAATTGCATGAAATTTTATTTTTCAGTTTATGTATACACAATTGTCACCTGGACTTCCTGCTTTGGGAGAACTACTTACTGATGCAAATGGTGTTATTAAGCTTAGTCCTTATCTTTTTTCTTTGTATTTCCTTCTGATGAACAAAATGAGTTTACACTTATATGTACTTTATGAAATATACAATTCAAAATGATCTATGATTTTTCTATCTTCAATATTATATAAATCAGTTTCTATACTTTATAACAGAATGAATATTAGTATATGATTTAAGAGTTTAATTGTTATGCACTGTCAGTGTAAAGTTTTTTACACTGTCAACCAATCAGAAATCATGATATGAGTGACTTTTAAGGTAGTTGAGATAAGAGTCAAATATTTTAGGTTATGTGACAATTTCTGTTTGGTTGACTGTGTAAAAAATCTTCACACTGACAGAGCATACCAATTAAATCAATGATTTAATATATTCAGATTTTTTATAGGTATAAAAAAATGTATAATTTACAAATTAACTTTTAACATAAATGTAGTAAGCAACACGGGGCGAGTATACAACTAGTTCTTAAATTAAAAACATGGTCTTGTACTTGTCTATTCCTCAAAATAATTGTCATAACATTAGTTCACATCTACAAGGGAAAACCCGAAAATATCAAAATGAAATGCTGACTTTAATAAGAAATTGATCCGAATGATAATGGATTCAGATTTCTTAAGCAAGTGAGTAGGAATTTGATCTCTAACTCTTGTGTACGGAAAAAACCTGATTGAAAGAGTTCAACCCTTTAATATTGTTTAATATCTTATGGGATTAATTTCCGTAATTGCACGTGGAAATACCCTAAAAATCCTAAAAATAATATGCTGAATAGTTTAAACCGAAAATTGTTTTTAGCGTATGTATAACATAAAACAATATTGCAAAGAAATAAAACAAAGCTTTTATAGTCTAAGGTTTGAATTTTTGATATTTCGTCTCCATGCTTCTCGTCTTGATTGGCCCAGCTATCAAGAAGACATGATTTAAATGGGAAGAATTACTCTATATTTTTCTATATAAAAAGGAAAAAATCACTATATATTTCTTCCTAAAATTTTGTAGAAACAAGGTAGTAAAAAAGGTTGTTGTACGTATTTAACGTGTTATGTACGGTTGAAAACTATTGTCTGACCGATATAGGGTTTGATATAATTAATTCGTCTCCATACACTTCATCTTGCAAGCGCGGCCATCATGATCAAGAAAACATGATTTACATGTGAAAAAGTTCTCTATATATCTCTTCTAACACTCGATATTCTGTTAAAATGATATATCGGGATGAGGATTTGTTATTTCATTTTGATGTATTATATTATGTCTCAATCAATAATATCTTATTACATATTCCATCTTGTTTAAATTACAAGAAACATTAATTTATGTGGCCAAATATTATTAGTGATGATAGAATGTAGTACACCAAAATGAAAATTAAATTATCCTATGCATATAACATGGAAATTAAATTTAACACGCTAAAAATAAGGCAATAGGAGGGATTTCTCTACATATATATTTATTCTGTATATGGTCGATCTATATATACCCCTAAGAACTCCTCCATCAAATTAAGCTATGAAAACTAGACTTTTCTGAATAATAACATATATAATTAAGCTTGCCGAAGGCTTGAAAGAGTTTTCTTTTATTTGCCCCCGAGCTAGGCTCCCTACATATCCCTGTCTCTTGCTCACACATCAAATTAACTCCATGGAAGCAACAAATGCACCCGCAAGAACTGATGATGGACATCTAGTTACTGTGCTCAGTATTGATGGGGGTGGCATTAAGGGAATCATTCCAGGAATTATACTTGCTTTCCTGGAATCAGAGCTTCAGGTAATTAATAACATGCATGTCAAAGTCACAAATTCCACTATATTTTCTGCTAAAAGTTGTTTTTAAGTAGAAGATGATATATTCAGGTAAACCGATTTAATTTTAAAACATTTGCTTTTGTGATAAAAAAATTGATTTTTGAAAAGTTTAAAACTATTTAAAAAGTTATTAGATCATTTTGAAATTAATAACATTTTTCTCATTTCATTTTCGAAAAACAAACTATCAAACATATTATTAATTACACAAATAACTTGATAACCTTTTTTTTTTGTAATTTATCATATTTTTTTTTTACATAATCCAAACGAAATATATTATTTTAAAATCATGTTTTAATATATACATTTAAATATAAACTGATTATATTATATTCGATTATAATAATTATATGCATATAATTTATTATTAAAATAATTAATTTTTCGTAGCTAATCCAAACATTATCATCATCTAATTCTAAACCTTTTAATTACATAGATAATTAATTTATGTTGCATACGCAGAAGCTGGATGGTGATAATGCAAGAATAGCAGACTACTTTGACGTGATTTCGGAAACAAGTACTGGGGGGACTAGTGACTGCAATGCTTACTGCTCCAAATGAAAAGAACCGACCCTTATTCGCAGCCAAAGATATTAAACAGTTCTACCTTGACCATAGCCCAAAAATCTTCCCGCAAAATAAGTAATTAAATACGATAACTTCATCCAATCAATTGAACTTTACATACAAATCATGCATGCATACACAATGTACTAATCTACTGTGTAATGGTATCGTCCTATGCAGCAATTTATTCTCCAATATCTTTAAGCTTGGGAAAGCTTTGTTAGGACCCCAGTATGACGGCAAGTATTTACATAGCCTTATTTGGGAAAAATTAGGACACACGAAATTGCACCAGACACTGACCAATATTGTCATCCCAGCATTTGACATAAAGCGCCTTCAACCCACCATCTTTTCCAGCTTCCAGGTTCATCTCATTTTCTTAAATAACTGCGTGTTTGGATTAATTAACTACGAAAATTTGATTATTTCAATTGGTTATATGTATAATTGATTATTATAATAATCGATTATAAATAAATCAGTTTTATATTTGAATATGTTTGCTGAAAAGTGATTCTATAATAATTTATTTCATTTGGATTGTATAAAAAAAAATCAATAAATTACAAATAAGTGCATGTAGTTATTTATATAGTTTAATAATACTTGTTTCGTAATTAGTTTTGCATGGGTGAAATTAAAAAAAATGTGATTGGTCTAATACATTACGAGAAATTTTTTGATTACCTACGGATTTTCCTACGGATTTTACATAAAAAATCGCAGGAAACAGGTTTCTTACAGTTTTTCCTATGAATTTTTGTCCATAGGTAATACCTTTGTGGGTAATTTTTTCCTGCAAATTTTAAAATCCACAAAAAATTTCCTGAAAATTTTCTTGGGAAATATTTAAATTCGTAGAAAATGTCAAAATTTTCCTATAAATTTGAATTTACCAGAAAAAAAAACCTTATTAAAAATTGCGGAAAAATTCTCAGAAAATTCCTGTAAAAAAAATTCTGCAGGAAAATCAGCAAGTAATTCATAAATTTCTAGTAGTGTAGTTTAATAATAACATTTTTTGTAGTTTAATCAGTTTTATCAAACATATCAGATTAAACCTGAAAAAAGTTATTTCCGTACAGATTTAGGCTCTGCTTGGGTAAACAGCTTATCTAAGCGCTTAAATTAGAAGGTCTTATGTGAAAAGCTTTTATGCATTACACTCCTTTTAAATTAAGTTATTTAGTGTTTGAATACATATTCAAAGAAGCGTTTTTAAAATCAATACACTTGAGAGAGAAAAGTGAAAGAGTTGGTTTTGATGTAATTTCAAATTATTATGGGATATAATTATCCTATAAAATATGAAAATAATTTCTCGTATAAGCTTCCACACAAGATTTTTCAATAAGCTAAAAAAATTGGCTTTTCAAAATAAGTTAAAAACAACTTCTCGGGATTAATAAGTTACTTATTTAAGCTTACTCAAACATTATTTTTTTTTTAAATAAAATCACTTATATGCACAGAGAAGCTGTAAAAAGCTTTGTTATACAATATTATGTTTTAAAAATGTGAAATCACAGGTGAAGGAGAGGCCAGATATGAATGCCTTGCTCGCGGACATATGCATTGCAACTTCGGCAGCTCCAACCTATCTCCCAGCTCATTACTTTGAAACCAAAGACCAACATGGAAAAGTGATGAGCAAGTTCAACCTTGTAGACGGTGGCGTCGTTGCAAATAATCCCGTACCATTTCTCTGCAAACTTTTTATATTATATAGTTTACATCTTCACACACATGTATATTGCTCCAATTAACCAATTGGAGATACTTTTAGCAATTTAATTTTAATTAACTATCTTGACCTTTCAGGCATTGGTTGCCATAGCAGAAATGACAAACAAACTTAGTCACGATGGGCCAATTGCAAACTTGAACGTAGAACCAATGCAATATGATCGGTTTTTGGTGATATCATTGGGAACAGGATCTCAAAAACAAGAAATGAGATACAGTGCCAATGAGGCAGCTCACTGGGGCATCTTGAGTTGGGTAACCCCTTTAATTGATTCCTTTACGCAAGCCAGTGCGGACATGGTTGACTATCATATAGCCTCCGTTTTTCAGGCACTTAAATCTGAGCATAACTATCTTAGAATCCAGGTTTTCATTATATCATATCTTCTTTACGTACATAATTAATTAAATATGTATAAATAGTTCTTATACTTACAAATAATTAATTCTCTATATAAAATTTATTCAAAACTGTAGGACGATACGTTAACTGGGGACTTATCTTCGGTTGATGTGGCCACTGAGAAGAATTTGAATGATCTGGTCAAAGTTGGAGAAGCATTGTTAAAGAAACCACTTTCTAGGATTAACTTGAAGACTGGCATTTTCGAACCTTGTAACCCATATGAAACAAATGAGCAAGCCCTGAAGAGGTAATGAAATCCACATAAAAACTATATAATATGTGAGCTTTCAATAGAACTCGTTATTTACACAGTATAAGTGGTGTATGGAGAAAACTTTATATTATTTCAATTGTTGACTAAAGAACTTGTCTTGATTTTTATACAATGGAGTAAAAAATTCAGTGTTAAAACTAAATACTTAAACAAGAAAATATATAGTGTAAAATATAAGGGAATGAAATGATAATGTTATGTTTCTTAGTTCTTACACGTTACACACAGTAGTTAATTTCATGCCTGACTATTCTGTTGCAGGTTTGCGGAACGACTATCCAAACAGAAGCAATTTCGTAAATTTGGAACGTCTACCAATGGAAATGCTTAGAAGTCGAAGAAAGAATATGCATGTGTGTTGTGTGATTAATGGTATTTGTGTTAAATGTACAAGTATGATCAGTGCGTGCGATGTGTTTAAGCCTTATGGATATGGTATATATGCTTGCAAGTTGCAAGGGTGAAACTGTCCATTGTGGTGATCGTTTTAGTTAATAATTTTTCAATTATTAAATGTCCTGCAAACTTACACTACTTGGTGTAAACACTCGGTATTCTCTTATCAATGAAAGCTCCTAAGTTCTCCTCTTCATTTTATAATTGGGTTTTCATCAGGTAATCAACAACTTTTAATAATTATATTCTGAATTTTGTTTTGGTGTAGTATTACATGCTTGTTATGTGCAAAAAGACTATATACGACCGCTTATACGTAGTTTAATTTAAACGTTCTGCTAAATTCTTTTTTTGTTTAGACCCCTCAGTTTTCGGAAGTCACATTGGACTCTGACTAATTTGAGTCGAGCCGAGTGGACCCATGTAAGGTGGCAAAGCTCTCACATCACTTATTTTTTCCATTCACAATACTCGAATCCGACACCTTACTTTAGGGGATCCAAGCTCCGGCCACTTAGACCAAGAAGTGTTGGTGATCTGCGTTACTCTGAAATAAAGGGTGCCAATATTTTGTGGATTAGCAAAAATAATAGGACAATCTCTCTACTGGCCTCAAAGTATTTTACACTTATGATCTACTTCGCAAATTGAATAAGTCAAAAGAAAACAAATAAAACCTAACATAAGTTTTAGGTCCTTGCAAGTAGGGATTGTTTTACTTTTCATCCATACGAATTTGTTTTTACAATTTCATTGTAAAGTAAAAAAAAAATTTGATCAATTTCCCTATCGTCAGTCAATTGACATTAACTAGCGTATTAGCAAATAGTGTATCACATCACCAGTGAAACATTGACCAAAATTTTTAATTTGTACGGATTGTCGTCAAAAAATTTTGTAGTGCCGAAAGTCAAAATGATCCTTATTGACTAACGTTAACGTTAGTTGACTACCAGTAGGGACGTTGACCAGATTTTTTTTGCGCTTTCGTTCAACCCTCTTGCCAAATTACCAAAGTAACTTTAATTATTTCGTTTTATATTCATACTTATGGATGATTCGTAAATGATCGCATGAATCGAATTCAAAACCTTTGTCTTGACATTATTTAATCCTATCAATTCTCGAGGTTGACTATTATGCATAGGATGAGACTATAATCTTGAGACTTATGTTTAACATTTTGAAGGAAATCTAGACTTTGACATTACGCTAGAATCGAGATTTAATAACACACACTTTATAGCGGTTTCCTCTTTAAAAATATGCGCAAAGGTTTTCAATAGAGTTTGTTCAAGGAAATACTATTAACATGTACAAATTTAATAGCGTTTTACCAACAAAACGCTATCATTATGACATCCAATTTTTTTAAAAAAATGCGCTCACACTTTAACACTGTGTTTACGAAGAAATGTTATGTAAATATATGGATTTAATAGTATTTCCCTGGACAGGTGCTATTAAAGGTTTAAATATAATAGTGCCTATGTGAGGAAACACTATATCTTTATAGCGTATTCAAAACAAAGCAATCTAGGTGACCAACTCTCTGCATGTTATTTGACACAGTTCACGAACGTTAATGAAGCTCTGCACAAAAACATGATATTCTAGTTGGTTGATGCCATAATCAATTCTACCTTAACCGTCCATAATCAATTCTACCTTAACTTTATTGAACCAAACCCTCCTATAAATATATCTCTTCTTTGTGTTATTATCATTCACACTACAAATTATATAAACTCATCGTCTTCTCTGTATTCTTCATTTCTTGATACTTTCCCTAACATTTCAATGAAAGGGGAAATCTTTAGCCTTTTTAGACTTAACTCCTCATTCTCCACCTTCCTTGTTGGGATGAGTATAATAGGGTTTTCCTAAAATGTCGTGATAGGCAAAAAAAAGGTATGAGATTGTGACGTATTGGTCATTCTCCACCCAGAAGAAGGTATAAGACTAAAATAATGAGATGAAGAAGCCTTTCTATCAGGGTCTTTACGGAAGGGGAAGACTCCCGCAGTCTCCACTGAAGGAGCATTACACTTTCTAGCAGCAAACCATTCTGGTGATCATCAAGTTTCTGCGTCTACCAATAAAATACCCCTGCAAAGCAGTTTTTGAAACATTGACGATGTTGAAGGGAGGACAGAAGAATGATTTTCACCCAAAGTCACAAATTCTCACGGAGTCAGCAGGCTGTAATAAATTTTGATAATGCTCCAAATGTTGATCAATTTAAAAGTGATCAAAAATTTATTACAAGGCACAAACTAAAGCAAATTCGTAAAGAAATCACGGTAGTAACTGAAGACTGATCCTTCAGTTATCAATGTAATATATATCTTGAAGTGCTTGCCCCAAATGTTGATCAACGTATAGTGTAGCAAATTGCATCTATTATTGTTAATTATGAAAGAATTTTTGCTTCATATTTATTTGTTTATGTTGCATATTTTTTCTGCTTCATATTTATTTGGTTAGCAAATATTAGTTTAAGAAAGAACACTCCAACAAATATGCTTCAATTTCATTAAAATGTACACTTTGAAAAAAAAAACTATATTATATATATATAGGTTGTTTAATATATTGAATCTCTAAAAATTCAAAGTTATGCTGAAAAAAAAGTTTACTTAACTCCACGTTTTGTATCTAGTATTGTTTAATTAATGATCAGTTGAAAAATACTCTTCATAACAAAAAGATGATGGTTCAACCTTTAATAGTGTTTCCTCCAGGAAACGCTATTAAAGGTGAAAATGGTAATCTTTAATAGTGTATATTAAAGGAAACATTATTAAAGGTTATACTTTGGAAAACGTTATCTTAACGCTATTCTGCATCAGATACCATTATTCTCTCACGTATACCCTTAGAACTCAAAAGTGTGTCTATGCATTTCCTTAAAAACTTTTAAGTTAGTCATACAATTGTTGTTGGTTATATTTGGTTCTTGTCATTTTCTTATAACGGAATGATAAATGGTTTATAAATAATTTTAACTTCTAACTTGAAATTTCTAAGTTAGTCATACACATTTCAAAACTTCTAAGTTTGTTAATGTATTCAATGTTTCATTACTAATAGATATTGAGAGTTAAAGTTAATTAGATAGTGAGGAGACCATATATAGAACAACAAAAAATACATAGAAAATATAGTTCATTGATAATAATTAAAAGTTGTTTATACAAATAGTCGTCACTCCCCTCTTCTCTTCTTTGCCAAGTGATATTCCAACCTTTCTCTAGCCTAAGCAGTTCGCTTGAGCGTGGGGTATATAGGCCTCTCCATACTCACCCTTTATTTTTACTAAATCTCCTCAATGTCAGATTTAGATGGATACAATGGTAAGGCAGGCTCTGAATACGTAATTTCTGAAGAATCTATCATAGGAGGAGCTGGTTTAATGCCCTTGCCTCTAAGGAAGGCAGCGTCGAGGGATTTAGGCTATATTAGCGATGCTTGATGCCAATAGACTTTATGAGATCTGAAGATCTTAACAAAAAACATTCCATAGGGGATGCTTCCATCATTCTTGCGAAGACGGTAATTTACATATTGCGTGATGAGGAATGAAATTTTGATTTTGGAGCAGATGAGGATGTGATAGACCATAGTCGTTTCAGACTTTGATAGAGTGAGGGAATACAAGCTTTCACTCTTTGTGAGGCAAATAATGAAATGGCAGCAACACTCCAGCAAGAATCTAGCATTGTTGGTCAGTTGAGAGGTCTCATTCTTCTTCATACCAGCGTTGTCCTCAAAGAGTTCCTGGTATACCTTCTTCAAAGAAAGGCTTAGGTTTTCCAATACCCAGACCAAACTTCTAAAACTCTCCAAACCCTTGTTTGGAGCTCCCGTTATTTCAGCAACAAAAGCCTGAGTGATGGTCACTAGTACACCACCACTTATGTGCCTAGTGATGGATCCGTCAACATTGATATCAACATTTGACCAGAACTGCCTGACTTCTACAATTGGGATGAGTCATTGGAGATTGAAGTAATCAGTTTATCCTTGAAAAGAAATCTCTATAGTTGCATCATATCCATCCTATTTAAGCTCTTCATGAATAATTCTCCTAATTGTAATGGGATGAAATTTGGGAGCCATTTAGGTTTCAGAGTAAAAGGTTTTTGAGTGTGGAATGGTTCTATTTATACACACGAGCGGATGATGCAGTTGGTGGAGAAGACGTGCAGTCATGCGTTTTCAAAGAGAAAGCATAAATAGAAGTTACAAAGTTGGTTGAGAAGACGAAGAGATCACATGCAAATGTGCTCTGTCACTTGGTATCGTTCTCACTAAAAATTGTGCTATCAAGACATAATAACGTTTCTCCAAAAATACGCTGTTAAATGTATCTTTTTAATAGCGTTTTCTACACAAAGCGCTATTAAAAGTATAGTCCACCTAAAATAGCTATTAAAGGTCTGTGTCCACTATTACTTTTCCTCACTCTTGAAAACCCGCACATGCTATTAAACTCACACTCTCCCTCTCTATGCCACTCTCTCGCTCTCAAACTCTCACTCTTGCTCTCTCCCTCTCACTCTTAGTCGATTGACCACCACCACCTAGCAACTAACTCTCTCCGTCTTCTCTAATAAGTCTCTTCACCTCTATCATTTGAAATACTTAAGATTACTTTTAGTAATTTCATTGAAATTAAATGGCTAATTAGGGTTACTTATAGTGCATCAAGCTCCATAAAATGGTTAGCATTTGGTTCTTTTAGTAATTTCATTGTAGTTTAATGACTTCTTAATTAGGGTTACTGAGAGTGCATGCAACTCCTAGAAATGTCTAGTCCTTTTGATTCTTCTAGTAACTTCATTTCAGTTAAATGGCTACTTAGGGTTACTTAGAGTGCATCCAACTCCCAGAAATGGCTAGTCATTTTGTCCAAGGCTTGGCATTTCCCTTCTTGGTTTTTGGTGAATCCAAATATGAAATCACCAGCAATGGTGTTAAGGCGCTACAACTTGAGAATCCGAGATCCTTTGACTCATATGGTGAATTTGTTTGCTTGCTATCCTACGATGCTTTAGGTTTCAAGACTGACATCCCTTGTAAGATCAACATGGCTAAGTGCACAAACTTATGGGAGTTAGGTTTCTATATGTCATATATATATGATAAATATTTCAAATAATATTCATCTAAAAGTCTTGAAATTGTATAATTGCTACGACTTAGAAGAGATTGAGATTGCTGCTTCAAGTATTGGTAATGGTTCAACTGTAAGTTCCCATTAGCAACCAATGTATTTCATTTGGTTTGCTTCTTTAAACTTTTACAAAACATGTCATGGTAATTAATTTTTTGATTCTGTAGGTTGAGTTTGACCAATTTGAATTAGAAGACTACTCAATCGATCCACTAAGCATCAAACATGTGACCCTATGTGCAGATTCAGACACAGAAGAGTGGAACTTACTTCTTGTCACTAGCTTAGTGAAGGTTTGCCATTATCTTTTAAGATCTTTTTTCTTTAACAGGTGTTTGTTGCATTTCTTGATGAATGTTAAAATCTCTTTTCGGAATCAGTTGTACGTGGGCAGATATCAAGATGTTAGTGACAGTTCTATCGATGTGCTTCTGTTAGTGCAGAAAAGAATGCAAACTGGATTTTGTCAAATTCTGGTATATTCATTGGAGTATTGTTTTTCGTTTTTGCATTATCATATCTTTTTTTAAGAACCAAAGTATAATTATGATCGATTTTGTTGATTGCTTAGGGGTATTATTGGCGTTGATTACTGAATGTTATTTTGTGAAAGTTGAACACTGCCTTTTTTATATGCTGAATGTTAGAAGCTGTTTTTTGAATGCTGAATGTTGCTTTTTGAATGTTGAATGTTGTTTTTTGATTGTTGAATGTTGTTTTTTTATTGTTGAACGCAGGGAATGTGTAGAAAGCAGCTAAAATGATGTTTAAAAGAAGATGGAAAATAGACAACGTGTTTTTAAGAAAACGATATCATAGTTCAAACTAAGATAGCGCATTGCTCTAATTACGCTATCATTTTTGGGTAACTAAGATAATGCATTTTTAAATCAGCGTTATCTTTAGTTTGACCCCATGTCAGCAACGCTTCCTATATGCGCATATTAGTTTGAACTATTATAGTGTTTCTTTGGACAAACGTTATTGTACTAAAATATATGACAGCGCTTCGGAAGCGCTATTGTTATTTAATTACAACTTTCAATAGCGCCAAGATAGATAGCGCATGAAAGCGCTATCAAATGCCATAAATACGTACTATTAAATCCCGAGTCTATTGTAGTGTGAGTTTAACTTTGATTAAGTCGAATTTTTGATAAGAAACCATGCATGCTCCGTAGACAATGTCATACAAACAATAGAGGAACTACCATCAGATGTTGGAAGAATTATGTGTCGTCTATAAATTCTGAAAAGAAATATATCTAAGGATGAGACTTGTGTGAAAGTTTCATTTTTGAAATTTTGATTCTAAAAGAGTGTCAAACTGACTTTATCACTGACAATTACATAATAACCTTGAATCAAGAGTGAGAATTTATTATTATCAGTCGATTCACAACTGATATTGAATCTCACAAGAAATAAAGAAACTATTAAAGTTACAATTTTTCACAAATAAGGGATTTAATTTTTGACCTCCATCTTAAATCCCTTTTTATTCTAATATTTTACCAACACGTTTTATGAGCAACAAATCTGAATAGTAATTAAATCACTAAAACTAACAAATGCCTTATTAAACTATAAAATGTAGAAATGGCACTAGTAGAAGGCTTTTTTAGTGTGTGGGGATCTCATTTCACGGAGACTCCTTTCTTGTGAAAGAATTTTTGCAAACCTGCGTGCATTATAATCAAATATTGTGTCAATATAAATCTAATTTATAACTGAATTGCAATAGGCTAGGCTTGAAAATTAGATGAACTAATAAGAAGTTTTTTTATATCTTACCTTTTGAGTGCATCTTCATTGGTTCCCCCATTTTCAAGTGGCTCAAACTGGCCATTTTCTATGTTGACCCTAGAGACTGGTTTCTTTAATACCTTTTCACCAATTTGGCAAAGTTTCTCCAAGTTCTCCTTCGTAGCAATGTCAACTGAAGAAATTGTTCCCGTCAATGTGTCATCCTGTATGTTGTTGAACAAATTTAATCATTTATTATGCTAATTAATAATTGCCTTATATATATATATATATAAATATATTCTTATGTTATTTCTAAAGGAAGATCTACTGAGAGAGATATTTATATCTTTTGGAGTTTAATTTACTTGTATTCGGAGGTAATTTTCTTCTGAATGAAGTGCTTGAGTGACAGTAGCTAAATGGAAATCCACCATATCTGCACTTGATTGAGTGAAAACATCAATCAAGGGATTACTACCACTGTGGGTTAGCCAGTCCAATAGCCCCCATTTGGCTGCCATATCCGCAGTGAAATTTTCCTCGTTTCTTACTGTCCCAGTGCCTATTGAAATTATTAGGAAGCGACCATATTCCAGTGGCTTGATTGGAAAGAAATCAGGATTATCATTAACAGTCTGCCTTGTGACTTCGTTCACGGCAACTAAAGTCTGGATCATGAAGTTTCCCCAGCAAAGATAAAAAAACAAATTAGTGGTGCTTTAAATATATCATTATAATTAATTAAATAAAATTTCCAATAACAATTAATTTGTGAATATATTTACACATACCGGGTTATTTGCACAAACACCACCATCAACGAGGTTGAATTCGTGTATGTTCCCTTTTTTATCTTGGTTCTTGAAGTTGTGGGCAGGAAGATAAGTAGGTGCAGCAGACGTGCTGATGCATATGTCAGAGAGTTTAGCATCCAAGCAAGGGGACCCCTTAATCTGCATGAGTTTGAAATCTTTTTAAGCTATGTGGATTGATTGATTTGAATCAATTTACATTGAGTTAGTAACATAATTTTAACCATCGTTTTTAAGTGTTTTATTTCATATAAAAATTATTCTGCATATGAAGTATGTAAATAGTTTAAAAATTATTAATAACCTAATAATGATTGATCATAATGAAACTAGACTAGGATCTCATATCAGATTTACTTATAATATTAAAATTCTAAATTTGGAAATTTCAATTTTAAAATTAGTTTTACGTAGCTAGAACCACTTTTCCAAATTATAATGTGTATGTGAGAGAGAAACAAACCCGATAGGATGAGAAAATTGTTGGCTGCAAGCACTTGATGTCGAAGGTGGGAATCACAACATTGGTAAGGGTCTCATGCAAACGAATGTCCCCAAGCTTCTCTTGGACGACAGCGTGGAGATATTTCCCATCGTATTTAGGTCCTCCCAATGATCTTATCACATTTGCTAATGTCGTCCCATTTAGGCCTCTGCGAGAAATTAAACCTCAAAAACTTCAATTATATCAATTATAAATATTACTATATTCAAATTAATTGCTAGTACCTTGAAACAGAAATAAAGACAGATAAATTCTTCTATATATGTTCTAACTATCTTCTAAATATAAATTACCTATGTTGTGGGAAAATTTGTGGGCAATGTTGCAGGTAGAAAGGCTTGATATCTTTAGCAGCAAAAAGTGGACGTTTATTTTCATCCGGAGCAGTTAACATAGCAGCCACAAGACCTCCCGTGCTTGTTCCCGATATCACATCAAAGTAGTCTGCAAGCCTTGCATCCTTACCATCCAACTCCTGCATGACCCGATCGAGATCAATTTCAATTATATATCTTCAAAATAATAAATATTATTAACACCGTTATATTTTTGTTCACACGAATAATACATTATAATCTGCATTGCTATAAATACGCCACCTAGTACTTCAACTAGATTATTGGTTCCACATGAATGACATCAGTTAGGACTTAATTAGGATTAGAATTAGTTAGCCGTCATGATTCTGTTAATAAAACAATATATACTTTAATTAGTGAAGGTTGGCTAGCAGAATAAAAAATATATGTAAGTACTATATCTGTATGGCTATATATATTTCATACCTGAAGCTGAGATTCTAGGAAATCAAGAATGGTTGCGGGGATGATGCCCCTAATACCACCCCCATCGATGCTGAGAATGGTGATTAAGTTTCCATAAGTTGGGGCTTGAATTTGTTCAAGGGATGACTTTCTCTCCATAGAAGACATAATATTGGAAATTAATTAAGGCGAATTGGAGGTTTGTGTGCACAAAATCTCTTGAGCTCTCTTTGTGTGAAGATTAATGCTAAAGAAAAAGCTGAAAGCAAAGGATGTGTAGTTTCTTAATTTTGTGCAGAAAGTATCATGCAAAGAATTAATGCTAAGGTAAGGTAGATTCAGGTTTGCATGGGTTGCCAGATTGCTCAGCTCAAAGGGCTATTTGTAGTGGCACGACCCCCGTAAAATTTGACTTGAGCGAAGACATAGTCATAGTCCGAGGCTGCGGAATGGTACCATATCTCCCAGTGCCAGGATTTGAAATGTCCTTGGTCCACCGTGGAATAGATCAGACAGTTAGACCGCAGAATTTTTCCTCGCTTATTGAAGAGGAGAATGGGACAAACTTAGAAATTGAGTCGTGTGTAAACAAGTCTTCTGTGAATCTAAAATCACTAGATTCATGTTGAACCTTCCTAGTACTTGGTAGGTCTACAGTTTCTTGCTATATATCTTTTACACGTGCAAATCAGGCTACATGAATTGGTTTTCACTTTTCTCAATAAAAAAAATTATGTTAAGAAAGCCATCACTGTAAAGGGAAAAGATCATATGAAAAGACTTTTTAGCCCCCGAGATATATTTGGTTTTAGTTCATACAAAAAATTTTCTTAGGACTTGGAGTTTGAAAGTTCAAATTTTTGAATTAGGTCATCACTGTCATTAGCTTCCTTATGTTAATAGGCTCTTCTAAAGTGAACAGAATAAAATGAGTAAATAAGAGTGTATTTAAACTTGATTAATTAAAATGTATTGAGATATCAAATCATTTTAGATAGTCAAGGATAGATAATCATTATTTATTCATTTTACACTCAATCTCACTTTAGAATAGACTTATCAACATACATGGGTGAGGAGGCATCTTCAGTCCTTCCATTAATACTTATTTGGAGGACTGATCCACTTTCAATCAACACTATTTGTTTTACAATTAAAATAAATCAATTTATATACGTAAAACAAAGCAACAATGTAGATTTATTGTCATCATCGGTAACACAAAACACCCCTCAACGGCAGCGATGAAGGCTGGTGTGGACGTGGTTGATGTTTCTTGTGATGAGTGATGCTATAGTTTTGAGGATAAAATGTGAAATAGAAAAAAAAAAAAAAAAAAAGAAGAAATAGATGGAAGAGTGAAAAAAAAATGCTGAGGAAAATGAGTAGTGGAATGTTGGGAATAAAGAGGGAAGCGAAAGAAACAAAGTGAGTTTTTAGCCGCTGGAATAGAGAGGAAGGAGAGAAGAATGCCCTAAACCCTAAACTCTGCATCAGAGGTAGTGATTCGAGACTCCTAAGGAAGGTCCTCTTCTGACATTGCGAGGGTGTTCCATGGAAGAAGACCAAGCCGGTGTTGGCAACTCCAGCGTCGTGGCGACGGTTGACGAGTTATAGCTGCAGCCACCCCATCATCCACTTTCGTGTTTGTTATTATTATTATTATTAGGGCAATGTTATGATATCCTTGAAAAGTAGAGGTTTGGATATCCTATGTTCAATCAGAATAAGTCAACTTAATTAATTTAACAGTGTTACATAGGATTAAGTTCTCATCATCTGATTAATCTACATAGACAAAGATATAATACTTAAGGGATACCATAAAATCATCCTTATTATTATTACCACTTGTATGTCAGTTATAAATAATCAAGGAGGAGCGGACTTTTAATTTGGAGGACCTTAGACCGGTCCTATACATTATTTACGTTTGATTGGGTACACGACAATATGATGTGATGTGCGTTGAGTGTTACATAACTTCAAGTTGAAAATAAAAAATAATACTTACCCATAAAAAACATTTACATTTAATTTTATTGGATAAATTTAAAAAAATTATATTAAAATATACTAATATCGTTATTGATCGAAAATACGACGCACGAAAGTTCGAAGTAAAGGGAAGGCATCACTCTCTGGTTTGGCAATCCATCCACATTCCCGCGTTGAATATTTTCAAGCCATCCACAGTCCCTCCCTTGTATGCTTCGCATATCTTTCCTTTTTATTGGAGATAGATACATAAGGGGTTTTTCATGTGAGAAATTATTAATTAATAAAGATTTGTCCTAATGCTAGACAACCCAAGCCGTCTCTGACACTTACATACAATAGCTTTTTCATTCCTATCACTTCAAAGGTGAATTTGTTTGAATATGTGAAAAAATTTAGAGGAGGATGAAATTAATTGAACAGAATGAGATCAGGGATGAATTTAGAAAACGAATGTGGTAGGGGGTAAAAAAATTAAAAATTTAAATCTTGTTTTAGTTTACCTTGTAATTCAATGTATAGTTTTATTGAAAACTCACTTTTATAGATGAAAATTTCAAGTATTGTTCTTTAATATTAGACATCTTATCTCATTATTTCATTCTCATATTCTAAAAATTATAAAGTTTTAAAATTTTTCATGACAATAACACTACTATTAGATGAGATTTTAATGTCGAAATGATAAAAAGTTGCATGAAAGGAATGTTTCCTTTTATTATAGGTTGCACGCATTACAATGAAGTTAGTTTTACATACTTTTAATATGGATGAAGTTCTATAAATTTAGGGAAAATTATATTTTATTTTCTTATGGTTTGGGCTAAAGAAAAACACTTTAGTTAATGGTTTGTACCCATATACTTTCCACCATTATTATACTTATACAACTTTGTCAAATTCTAGATGTGGATTCACATGCCATCTAGTACTGCGAGAGACCATAAGAAGGCCCTCATTTACAAAAAAAAAAATTACTTTTCATCCATCCCCCTTCCCCTTCTCTCTCACTCCCTTTTCTCCTTTGTCACCACTCCGACTCCCCCCTCCCACTCCCCCACCATCACTCCCTCACCTCACAAAAGTGGTTGAAGAAGGGAATGAAACTGAAAGGGTCAGGGGCTGTGACGACGCAATGGGAACCTCCCTTGGTCTCGCGTCCTCCTTCACTTCCACATCAAATGCAAAGGCCAGCAATACGATCGCATCACCGCCCTATGTCTATGCGTCGCCGAGCTCCTTCGCACCAGCATTCTAAGCCCACCGATTGACTCTAGAATCTTTTGGAACGTTCGTAAGGACGTCACCAAATACTCCTCCTTCCTCGTAAGATCTGATCTCGACCTGCTTTCTCTTTCTTTCTCTCACACATACACCTCCTCCGACCCACCCAAACCGCCCCGACCTCTCTCTCCCACTCCCTCCACCATCACCCCTTCACCTCACAAAAACAAAGTTCATACGCAACAAGTGAATCGAGCTATCCAAGCTGTCGAAAAACTCACCCAAAATTTCATACACAAACCCCAATATAGAAAAACAACCAATTAAACACAAAAAAAAAAAAAAATTATATTTTTCCAAAAATCCGAAGTACCAAAAATCAAACACATACTTTTCTAGAAGCTTGAAGGGTTCATCAGCGAGGGATTTGGGTTTACAGGGCGAAGGTATTGTGATATGGCTTTTGACAAATTTGTCCTTCAACGACATCATTTCATGGTGATTCTAATCCTAAAGGCCTTCAGCAAAATTCCTAATCTCTGTGATGGGGAGTGCGACTCTGCAGTTTTGCGAACGTCGCGTGAGTTCTGGTGGCTTCTTTGGGGTTTTGGAGCTCAGTGAAATGGGGTCTGAAGATTCTTCAGATGTTATAGTGCTTTGATAAACCTCAATTCTGTGTATTTTATAGGGGGTATTAGGGGTGAATTTTGATGCATTTCATGATGATATTATTGTATTTCACCTTTTTTGCTTAAGTTTTGATACAATTGATGTTTAGAGACAGTTTGTTGAACTTATGAAGAAAGATGAAAGTTTTTGAGCTAAAATGAAGAGCATACTGAAGTTCCGAGCTCGAGCACGGCCGTTCCAAGCATGAGCACGGCCGTGCCAGGCATGAACACGCCCGTGCAAACCCTCCAACTCATTCATCCAAACAAAACCTTACAAGAATGACTTAAAGCTGACCTCTGAAGATTTAGCACAGCTGTACCAAACACCAGCATGCCTATGCCAAAGCGAAGCGAGGCCTGACTTAGAGAAGTAAGGGCTGACTGAAGCAATCACGACCTTACAACTGAAGAGCACGGCCGTGCAGAAGATTGAGCACACCCGTGTTGCAGTCTGTGCACTACAATGTTGTTTTACGAAGTTGGAATGCCCGTGCATAATTGAGCACGACCTGACATAATAAAGAGCACGACCGTGTTGACTGATGAGCACGCCCATGTTGGCTACGCAGAAGACCTAATTTTGGGCCATGTTCTCATATTTTCCTATAAATAGAGGCCCTCTGTTCCACTATGAAGACATCCAATCTTATGCTTTGATATTTTATCATACTCTTTTGTAATAGCTTTCTAGTTTATAACTTTTGTTAGTTTTGATTTCTAGAGTAGGATTTGGACTTGGGGTTAAGTTGGAGACACTTCTTCTTGTAACTCTTTAGGAAGCGTTTTCCATTGTTGAACTTGGTTTTATGTAACACCCGGGACTGACGAGGGCAGGGAGTGATCGTCGGTGCATGAGGCATCCTGGCAGGCTTATAGGCGGAAGGACACATGAATGAACTGATTCACACCGGAATGAGAGGGATCCTGAGACTGTACAGGTATGAGACTGTACAGTTGAGGAAGGCTTAACAAAATTGATTTGACAACCTATACCAACAAGATGCATCTTCTTTTCGGGAGTTCAGAACATAAGAACTCCATAGTTAAGCGTGCTTGACTTGGAGCACTTGTGGGATTGGTGACCTTCTGGGAAGTTTTCCAGAAAGTGTGTGAGTGAGGACAAAGCACGCTGAAAAGACTCGTGTTGGTTTGTGGGGACACAATAACAAATGCACATCTTTGGTAAAAAAAAAAAGGCGGTAACCCATGATAGAGTAGTAAAATCCAAAAAATTATGATATTAAAATCAAACTTTCTATTGCAAGAGTTGTGCTTTTAAAAAGGAAAGATATTTTGGGTTGGGAAAAAAATTTTAAAAAAAGAAAGGTTTGTATTAGAAAATATAGGAGCCGGAAAAAAAAAACAACTCCCTTCACTTTACTAGGGCTTTGAGGTGAGCAGTACCTCTGAAAACCATCTTCCAGATCCAGAGCGTGATTGTTAATTGGGCTTTGCTAAGGACACTCCCCGAACAGTGCATTTACTAAAATACCGTCTGAAAAGTTTTTTTTTTTTTGTCATTTGGTTCTGCTATTTGCGAGTGGGCAAATTATTTGCACTCTCGCAAATATCATCTTTGCGAGTGTCTTTTTTTTTTAATTCCTCACTTGCAAATGTCATATTTGCGAGTGAAGCAAGTACTCGCAAATATAAAAAAAAATACACACTTATTAAAACCTTTTGATGCTAATATGTTTCGGACATCTAGAAGGAAAAAAAGGGAAAAAGAATAATGAGTTCAATACACAAATTTTTTTTAATACTCGGATCCATTTTCTGATAAGTTAATGTGTGAAGGCTGTTCCATTTTTTACAACTAGTTTTCTCCCAAATTATACGTGACGCTCGCAAATTAGATATTCGTGAAAAAAGGTAAATTTTCGCAAATTAGTTATTTGCGAGAGTGTAAATTTTTGCACACTCGCAAATATCTAATTTGCGAGTTGCTATTTTATTTACACTCTTAAATTAGGTATTTGCGAGTGTACAAATTTTTTGTACTCTCGCAAATAGCTAATTTGCGAGTGGACAAAAAATTTGTACACTCACAAATACCTAATTTGCTAATGTTATGGTTTTTCTATTTTTTTATTTTTTACGTTTTGCATATATTAGGTATTTATTTTATTTTGTTTGTTTCATTGTAGTGTTATTGGAGATGGAAGACAGCAATATGTTTGATTCTAATGAGATTAACCAAACGACAATGGTGGGCTGTACATGAGCATTCACTACTATGGAGATATTTCCTACACGAGATGATTTATTGTGTTGGACTCGAGAGGTTGGAAAACAAAATGGATTTGTTGTTGTCATTGTGAGGTCAGAGACGGGACAAAAAGACGGACGTACAAAATTAATTCTAGGTTGTGAAAGGAGTGAGAAGTATAAGCCTAAAAAGCATGCATCTTCTAAAGCAACTGGTACTCGAAAGTGTGAATGCATGTTCAGAATTAAAGGAATATATTTATCGATGACTGAAGGAAAGATTGAAGGAAGGATGCTGAAAGTAAGATGTGGATTACACAACCATCGGTTAGCTGAAACTTTGGTGGGTTATTCTTATGTTGGTCGTTTAAGCGAAGAGGAGAAGAAATTTGTTCATGAAATGACCAAGAACAATGTCAAGCTAAAAAATGTTCTGTTGACGGTTAAAGGTCGCGATAAGGAGAACCTATCTACAATTAAACACATTTACAACGAATGTCAAAAGTACCAATCATCTGAGAAAGACCCTAGAACAGAAATGCAACATCTGCTGAACTTAATACATCGAGATCGATATGTTTCTTGACATGACGGTTTGGACTTTGTTAATGATATATTTTGGGCACATGCAGATTTCGTCCATTTGTTGAACACATTTAACATGGTCCTTATCCTTGATAGTACCTACAAAACCAATAAATATAGGCTGCCACTACTTAAAATTGTTGGTGTTACTTCAGAGCTGACATTTACTGTGGGATTTGCCTATATGGATTCTGAAGGGGCTGAAAACTATGTCTGGATACTAGAGAAGTTAAGAGAATTGTTTGTGCTAGATGAGTCAATTCCCCAAGTTATTGTGACAGATAGAGATCTTGCTTTGATGAATGCGGTTGCAGTTGTGTTCCCAACAACTCGCAATCTTTTGTGCCAATTTCACATAGGAAAAAATGTCTATGCAAAATGCAAAAAATTGGTATCTGATAACAAAAAGCTGGAGGTAGTCAAGGATGCATGGAACAGTGTTGTTTATTCTACTGACGAGACTGAGTATGAGCAATGCCTGATGAGTTTTCATGAAGCATGTGCAGAGTGGCCTATATTAATTGATTCTGTGCAAAAGAATTGGTTGGATCCACACAAAGACAAATTTATTGCTGCATGGACTAACCAAGTGATGCACTTGGGAAATACAACCACAAACAAGTATGATCAAACTAATGTCAAAATTGTTAATGAATCATGTTATGCTATAGCTGAAGTTGTTTTGAATGTTTGTTGATAGGGTTGAGTCTCAACATTGGAGACTGAAGAATTTGTTGCAAAACAGCAATGGTGACATATGTATGTGTTGGGAGACGATGAATAACATGCTTACGCTGCAACACAATGAGATAAATGCATCATTTGAGAGGAGCATAACCGTGATTGAACACTCACACAACATTCGTATGCTTATCAGATTGATTGGATTCGTGTCTCGGAGTGCATTGCAACATATTGTTGATGAGTGGAGCAGAACGATGAATGTAGGTGTTGATAAATCTGCATGTGGTTGTACTCTTAGAACTACACACGGTTTACCCTATGCTTGGGAGATGGCTCATTACAGTATGACGGGTACTCCAATTCCATTGGAGGTAATCCATGTGCACTGGAGGAGATTACATTTTGGCCAACAAGAAGATCAACAACAAACAGATGAAACAATGTCAAAAGAGGAACTTGCACTTCAGTGGGAGGTACTGATTACCCATTTCTACACACTTGACATTGTTGGTAAAAGGACACTATATCGCAAAGTGCGAGAACTATGTTGTCTTGAGATAACTTCAATGTGCCCCCCGCCTGGAATGGTGAAGACTAAGGGGGCACCCAAATCCAAAAAGACCAACACAAATGGATTTGATTGTAAACGTGACCCATCTTATTTTGAGCATGTCGATGCAATATACTCTGCACATGAGAATAGTTCTGCGCGTTTTTCGTTGAAATCAACTGCCCAAGCAAAGAGGAGATGTTTGCCTTTCTTGAATCAATTTCTTGTGCAGTTTCAGCCATACATTACTGACATAGTTAACGTGGACAGTGATGGGAACTGTGGGTATCGTTGCGTTGCAGCATTGCTTAGTAGAATTGAGGATAGTTGGCCTTTAATCCGTCAGGAGTTGCATAAAGAGCTTACGGAAAATGTTGATTTATATGGCCCTCTTTTCGGTGTTCAATTACAAGAACTGAAGTCTTCTTTAGGGAAGTGTACGGTACATGTCACCAAAACAAGTCGATGACCCTACCAGATATGGGTCATGTGATAGCAACCAAATATAGGTTGGTCCTAGTCTCTTTATCATCTGCCAGTATGACGTGCTGGACATTTTTTTCCCCTTAGAGGTGCACCAACTCCAAACCATCCACTCATTTGCATTGGTTTTGTCAACGGTAATCACTGGGTACAGGTAATTGATCTAATATTTTTATGTTTTTATTGTTTATGTTAAGATTAGTCTGTAATTTAATTGTATTTACGTTATTTCAGGTATTTTTGAAGGACAGTTGTCCACTGCCTACCATAGCATCACATTGGCGTGGCTTTTCCCGTCCTGAGGCTTATTCATGGCCAACACGATATATTAGTTGATTACAAGAATGGTCTTCAATATTTCCACTGCCTTATCTTTCACATCATGATGTATACAATCCAATAAACTTAGATGTTGATTGACTAATACTCCGTCGTTGTTTGTTGTACCTTGATATTTACATTTACTGTTATTTTATTTTGTATTTCTAAGTTCATTAATAATAAATAATAACAATAACAATAATAATTACAATAACAATAATAATAATAATAATAATAACAATAATAATTACATAATCAAAACTAAGTGTTTGTATGAAAATAAATAACAAAAAAATAAAACAACTCAGCGCTCCTGATCCTCCGCTATCCGAAGCACCTTTCGAAGGTAGTCACACATGTCGTCTCCCTCCTGTGCGTAATCAACGACCTGATGCAGCATGACGACAATTCTATCCAACTTGCCTAGCGCATGAACATAAGCCGCCTACAAATGACATAAATACATAATAACATAAGTACATTATACAGAAAAAAAATTAGATGACGTTACGACTGGACATAATATATACAGTGTAAAAACTTATTATTCCTTACCCGAGGGACACAATCAACATGTGCATTATGTGGAGCCTGCGGAGGTGAAGCCTGTGGAGGTGGGGCCTGTGGAGGTATCAGCAGTGGATGCGAGTGTCTGTAGTACCAATCCAAGTAATCCGGGGCGCACTCAGCTGGATAACTGGCCGGCCTCAACCGAAATAGGTATCTAATAGAGTACAGGTGAAGGGACATCCAGTTAAGACTAAAGGCCTCAGCCGAGGGACGTCGTGGTGGCTGCCGAGGAATCTCCTGCCTGAACTCGAACTGTCGCAGTACTCTCTCAGGCAGTTACGGCACTATAGTGCTCCCACACCGAAGGTACCCCGAAAAGTGTGCCACCGGATCGAATGGGCAATACTGCCTATAAGCGGCCCATGGTACCCAACACACGTCATCAGCGGTCAGCGCATCCAGTGCGTGCCTGTATGGAAGCACCCTCCCATGACCCCTCTTGCTTCTCCAGCGGTTAGCGCGTACACGCGCACCCTCGTAACCCTCAACAAGCCTTCGATCTACCACATAAGTAGGAAAATACGCATAGATCCAGGCCTGTCACAGATAACGAATCAGTTACGAAAACATGTCAGAGTTAAAACAATTGTAAATTTAATTTTTTACTTTAATAACACACTGGTATCTGAAAGATTGTCATGTAACCCGCTAACCCACGACACGTCAACCTGGTGGCGTCTCCAAGATAACCGAACAAGTGGCATAGGGCTAAAGCTCCCCATGACCACAGTCCCACCTGCTCCAACTCACGCAACAACTCGATATATTTGAAGTCAATACGAGTGCTAGTCTTATCCGTCAGCAGAGTCATCCCGAGTAGCACCAGTATGAATGCCCTTGCTGCCTCATCCATCGGACCCTCAATACTCAGTGCATCATAAAGGTCCTGCAGCCAAGATAAACTGACAGATGCCCACCCAGTGCTTGTCACCTCCGCCCGTGCCTCCTCATAAGATACCCCCAACAACGACTGTAGAACTGATATAGCAATATCTATGTCCATCTTGGGGGGTATAAACAATGCTCCTCCGATCGGGATGCCCAAAATGCATGACACATCATCTAGCGTGATGGTTATCTCTCCGAAGGGAAGGTGGAACGAGCTGGTCTCCCGGTGCCACCTCTAGGAAAACGCTGTCAGCAACGAGTTATCTACCATCGGGTGGCTGCAATACATAAGAGAAGACTGACCAGCTCGATCGACATGAGCCTGTACTGCAGGTGGTAGTGGCTGACGCTCGCCAAACCACTTCTGCCACTTTTTCCCGTGCGCAAAAACCCGAAGCGGTTCCTCCCGGTCTTGCACACATAAAAATAAACGTCTTGTTATGAATTATACAAAAGTAAAAAAAAAAACCTTAAATGTTTTAAAAACAGTAAACAATAATTACCTCTCCGTTACACAAGCTGTAAGCTATGTGGTCCCTGAATGAAGTTAGGAGGGATGTATCGGAAGGTCTTCCAGGAAATGGTCCCTCCTCTGCCCGTGCATCAATATGCATCTCGTCCTGTTGTCCCTCGTCCTCATGTCCCTCTTCTTGAGGTGGCTCGTACTGAGATGGCTCGTCCTCCTCGTACCGGTGCCTCGTGCTGAGGTTGAAGTCTACGACGTCCCCCTCTGCTCGGGTCAGCTCTACTATCCACCAATCTTCGACGGTGCGAAGCAATCATAGCATCCCGCTGCTTCGCCGTTGTCGCTGAGCCTCTGCTCTCGCAGCCTCAACCGCCATCCTAGTGGCCTCAGCCTCAGCCTCCCTACCGGCCAACCAACCTGCTCCCTTGCTGTGCGGCATCACTGAAACAAATAACAAATTAAAATCAATATTTTTAAAATAATTCTTATTTGCGAGTGAAGGAAAATTTGCGAGTGCAGGAAATTTTCCTTCACTCGCAAATAAGGTATTTGTGAGTGAAGTAAAATTTTCACCACTCGCAAATACCCTGTTTACGAGTTCAAAAATAAAAAAAAATTCACAATTACCTAATTTGTGAGTGAAGAAGATA
Organism: Ammopiptanthus mongolicus; assembly: GCA_039655645.1. Classification (NCBI taxonomy): domain Eukaryota; kingdom Viridiplantae; phylum Streptophyta; class Magnoliopsida; order Fabales; family Fabaceae; genus Ammopiptanthus; species Ammopiptanthus mongolicus. Next base: position 80,272,145 of record CM077349.1, on the reverse strand, counting down.
TTTGCGAAAAAACAAAACTTATTTGCGAGATTTCAGATAAAATTTACCAACTCTCTGAAATTGGTAATCTGCGAGGATAAGAATGGAGAGAAAAAAAATATTGACTTTTAAAAGTGTTTTTTGTTAAGGATATTTTGAGAATTACGTGGTTCACGAGGGTACATTTAGTAAAATGGGGGATGCCTTAGCAATTCCCCTGTTAATTTGATCCGAAACACAAACTCAGTGGGCCTGAACTGAGTTAAATGGGCCGCTTCCTTTATAAATGGTTTCCTAAAACGTCAACGTTTCACGAAAAGCACCGCTGGCTTTCTGCACAAGCCATTATTATGATTAGCATTTAGCAAGAAAGGAAGGTTAGCATAGGAAGCAGAGCATCCTGCTCCTGCGAGAAGGTTGAAAAGAAATAAACATTGTTGTTTGGTTTGTGAGTGTTGTTGTTGTTGTGTGTGTAGGAGAATGTCCGGTATGGAGAGACTTCAAAGAATGTTTGCAGGTGCAGGAGGAGCACTGGGTCACCCACCACCTGATTCCCCCACCCTCGATTCATCTGAGCAGGTTTACATCTCCTCCCTCGCTCTTCTCAAAATGCTCAAACACGGTACGCTCCACATTTTTCTCCATTTATTATCTTCCAATTAAATTAATTTAAAATTAATTGAAATTAAAATTAATTCTGTAATTGTTTGAACCCTAATTGATATGATCCGATAGGAAGGGCTGGTGTTCCGATGGAAGTGATGGGTTTGATGTTGGGGGAGTTTGTTGATGAGTATACTGTCCGTGTCGTCGATGTCTTTGCTATGCCACAAAGCGGTACTGGTGTTAGTGTTGAAGCTGTTGATCATGTCTTTCAGACCAACATGCTCGATATGTTGAAACAGACTGGAAGGTTTGTTCAATTTGAAATGTGAGTGTTTGCATAAACTTTTCTGTGTGGTGTTTGTTTACTTATTATTATGATCGTGTTTCAGACCAGAGATGGTTGTAGGTTGGTATCATTCACATCCTGGATTTGGCTGTTGGCTTTCTGGAGTCGACATTAATACACAACAGGTAGTTCATCATGGTAGCATGTGTTTGTAATATTGCATTATTCTTGTGTTTGAAACTAAGGTTATGTTTGCGAGTTTCGAAGGAGATGGACTAGTGTTAGTAATTGAATAGTTTAGAATGGAATGGAATGGATTGGAAAGGTAAAAATATATCACTTCATTGTTTGAAAGTTTTAATCAAAGTTATCAATTGCGGATGGCGGACCATGGCGGAAGGTCAAAAATCCGCCATTTTAAGCCGCCTCAAAACGCCATGGCGGCCATGGCGCCGCCATCCTTCATAAATTGGCCATAGCGGTTGGCCAAAAATCCGCCACCGCAATCCGCCATGGCGGATTTTTGATAACACTGGTTTTAATGAGAGAATAGAGAGAGATCTCGCTCCATTGTTTGGAAGTCACAATAGTAATTAATGGAGCGGAATGAATTACAAAGAGTATGAATTGGTTTACGCTCCACTCCATTCCAAACCCCCCAAATTGGAGGGTGTGAAAATTTGAGGGTTAATGCTATAGAGTGGTTTGGGTTCTCACCTTTAATCATTTCACTCTGTTACTTAAAAAACTCTCAAATAATGGGTTAAGGTATTTTTACCACTCCACTCCATCCATCCAAACATACCCTTATGGATAATTCAAGATGAATATGAAGTTTGTTTTCTTTATTCACATTAAAAAGTAAGGCACAAACTAAATGTGTATGCTATGTACATCTCTCAGTAAACTAGTGATAGAATGAAAGTGAATGAGAGAGAAGAAAAATGGGAGAAAAAACAGGGGAAGGAGGAGTTTGGGGTGTGGTTATGTAAACAATTTATTTTAATTATTTGGTTACACTTATAACCTCATATATTTTATTTATTTATTTACCAAACATGCAAATTATAAAAATTGATTTTTATGGAGCTTTTGATGCAAAAAGTATGGATGGAAAACTACCTTCTTTTTAATAATAAAAATGGAGGAATAGACAAGTAATTCCCTTGCTTAAGTTCGGCTGTTCTTAGTCGCATATGAAAGCAGTATTAATTGATGGATTTTTTTTTTTTTTTTTTTGTGGGGGTGGGTGGGGGTAACATAAGGCGGTGCAAGCACCAAGGCAGGGGAGGGGATAAGTGGCCTAGTGGAGGATTGAACCTTTAAAATCATCATCACGTTCCAGTCTGAAATTGGGGCTGATGCTAGTTGAGCTACAAGCTTTCTCACTGAGTAATGGAAATTTACTAGTGGAGAAATAATATTATTTCAGTCATGTAATTGGTACAACCATATTATTTCAGTCATGAAATTGGTACAACTGTACAATACATTTTAGTATTGATAAAAGAAATTGAGTATTTTTATAGTTGTGATTTAAAATAGCTGCAATAGGATTAAGTAATGTTGGTATAATGAACTGTTATATTTGGATTTCAATGCTTAATTTATAAATTATGAATCACTGGGACAATAAGTTATGGGAACTCAATGTAGACTAAGGAGCTTTTATAGGAGAGAACGAAGTGTGGTATTTAGTCAAGTGAGCAATGCACATGACAACACCTTATTCAGATAGTGCTGTTATTTTAAGAAAGTTATGCATAATCTGCATTTTTCTTTTATCTCATACAGAGTTTTGAGGCTTTAAATCAACGGGCCGTGGCTGTGGTGGTCGATCCTATTCAGAGTGTTAAAGGCAAGGTGGTGATTGATGCTTTCCGGCTTATTAATCCACAAACTATGATGCTGGGTCAGGAACCAAGGCAGACAACCTCCAACCTGGGCCATCTGAATAAGCCATCTATCCAAGTGAGTGTCCTGCAAATTTCATCCAAATGCAGAGCTTCTGCAATGTTTTCTTTGTCTTCACTGGTCTTTACCTCTTGTTCTCCTTTTTAGGCTCTAATCCATGGCTTGAATCGACATTATTACTCCATAGCAATTAATTACCGGAAGAATGAGCTTGAGGAGAAGATGTTGCTTAACCTTCATAAGAAGAAATGGACTGATGGTTTGACACTCAGGCGTTTTGATTCACATTCTAAAACTAATGAACAGACTGTTCAAGTAAGTTAAGATTCTTCAATGTGAAATAGAAATACAGATCATTTTACCTATTCATATCTGTTCTCTTGTCCCCACTTCAACTTTTTTCTATTTTTGAACTTTTCTTTTCTGAATCTGTTGCATATATGATACTTGTGCGTAAATAATACATACACTTCGTCATCCTACATGTATCCTAAATAATGGTTCATTTGTGTACCTTGTGATGGGCATATAGACCTATCAATTAATAGAATCACCATACAAACTTAAGCCAGTTGAATCTGAAAGTAATCGTTGGTTTGGATGTGTATATTATACTTGCACTGTACTCAAATGTGATCATCTTCCGTTTTATCTATTTTTGTTTATTTCTGGTGATTCAGGAAATGCTAAATTTAGCCACTAAGTACAACAAGGCAGTGCAGGAGGAAGATGAGTTGCCACCAGAAAAGCTCGCAATTGCTAACGTGGGAAGGCAAGATGCTAAGAAGCACCTTGAAGAGCATATTTCCAATTTGATGTCTTCAAACATTGTTCAGACTTTGGGAATGATGCTCGACACGGTTGTGTTTTAGGGTTAGCTTCATCCAATGTATTCTTGTTGATTATCTCTAGTTATATTTCATTAGCCCTTTTGACTTGTTAACAGAAATTGTTTTATCGTTTTTGCTTTTGTCATGTGTTTGTTGTTACAAATGGAGGAGCAAGTGGCATGTTTCTGGATGAGAAAGATATTTTAAGCTCTATAAATGTTATGGAGACCCTCATGATCCTGCTTTAGGTTTTTGCTATAATCTTTTTTGGGTGCAGCACTAGGGTTTTACTACGTACAAGGTTTAGTAGTTTCGGTTGAAAGTCTACGGAGCTTTTAAATCTGCATATGAACTCTTGTATAATTTACAATATTTATAGGTAATGTAGGACTTGAATGAGCACACAAGAAAGAGTGGAATGATGTCTGAAAGTCATTACTCGGTTGTCTCTCTGTCACTAGGGCTGTGAACAAAAGAAAGATCATATGGTTACCCAGCCACGCTGGGCTGGGTGCACCCTCCGCGATTGCATGAACCCGCAAGTCATCATTGCCCACGACTGATCCACCGTGACTTTATTATCTGAATCCAAAGCCTCCAACCCGAATATCCATTCAAAGGTCCAAACCTGGCTCCCCAACAAGCATAGCTATATCAGCACCATCACCAGCTAAGAAAACTCTCTCAAAATCTTCATGCTCTTTCAACCAAGCCTCGGATCCACTGTTATGTTTATGGGACGAAACCCACTCTAATGGAGCACAAGAGTCTGGATATGCTGCAGGGATAGGGTGCTTGGTGCTCCGGTGCTAGCCTATAATACATGTTCACTTAGCCGTGGGTTGGTTGAGGTTGTGTTTGAGTTTGAGTTGTCCATGGGAAGGATTGGAAGGAAGCACGGATGAGGGGCATACAATACAAGAGTGAGAGATGCGGATAACTATGTGCATGTTTGGATTTACGTTGGACGTTTGAGACAAATATTTTGATGCATTGAAAAATGTGTTTTTACATTAAAACGCAAATTCAAACCCACTCTATACACTCATCTCATCTGCATGTGATACACTGGTATCATGTAGACCTTTTCCTTTACAATAAGAAAAACGATCAATTCACCTCAATTTATTTACATTTTCATTGACAACTTTTTCCTTCTATTACATTCCAAAGATAGGGTGAGGGATTAGAATCTAAATGGCAGATATTCAATATTATGAATTTACACAACTAAAAATTTGAGATGGAAAAAACCAGGACAAGTATAATTTATGAATTAGGATGCAGATATAAATTTACAAGCATATTTGATTTCTTAAGTTTGAATTAAATAGGACCATAACAAATATATGCAATATGTAGGTGTTAATTGTATCCGCAGCCCCATCATGTCAAATAAAATTATCCCCATAATAACGTGGGGGTCATTTTTAATTCATGAAAATCAGATAATTGTGCGCGAACTACCAGTTTGAAGTATGTACAAAAACCAGGTATTGACACTCATAAACAGGGTCACACAATAATTGAAGATTTTATGGAAACAATTTAACAAATTCAAATTAAAAGGGATTATTTTGATATTTTTTTAGAGTTTAATATTAATGTAAAGTTTTTTACATCATCAATCATGTATTATTAGAGTTTAAGTTGATACACAGTCATTGTAATTTTTTTTGCATTGTCAACCAAATACAAATCATACGTAATTTTATGGTCGTTATAATAAGAGTAAAATATTTTTAATGATGTGACAATTTTTGATTGGTTGTCAGTGTATAATTTTTTTACATTGCTGTGAATTAAATACATTTTATTATACATATATATTATGATTTTAATTGTTATACACTAACAATATAAAGTTTTTTATACTGTCAACCAATCAGAAATCATGATATAGATGACTTTTAAGGTAGTTAGGATAAGAGTCAAACATTTGTACTGATCTGACAGTTTATGATTGATTGACAATGTAAAAAACCTTTATACTAACAGTGCATATCAATTAAATCTATATATTATTATACATCTAACTTTTGAGGTAATTATTAAAAGAGTCAAATTTTTTAATTGAGATATAAGTCATGGTATAAATTATTTTTACTACCTTACCAATCAAGGATTGGTCGAGTAGTAAGCATCTCGATCCCAAAAGGAGGGAGATGCAAGGTTGAATCATTATGGCAGACACTCTAGTTGGGAGATTGTAGAAGCCAAAACTTAATTCTCTGCTTTAAACAGCCGACTGAGGATTAGTCTCATAGCTGATCCAAAGGGTCGAAACTTGTGAGACACCCCAGAATGCCACCAGAGAGGCCTTATATGGGGGAGATGAAAGAAGGGAACGGGAAAAGGGAGAGCACATTACGGGAGCTTGAAGTCACGCACTTATAATTTATATCTCGCAGCTTAACAATTGAGTTGACTGAATGGGACAATTAAATGATATTTTAATAAATCCATATATACATGTGTGTATATATATACACCTCTGGTAGTTTATTTAATATAATATGCCAAACTAACTGTTATTTTAATGAAAATAAAAAATAAAAGCGAAATATACAATAAAAAAACAAAGTAAATAGTTCATCTCTGTTTTTTTAATCAGAATAAAAAAGATAGGGCGAAAAAAAGGGGGAAAAGAGAGAGAGCAGAGTTGAACTTGTAGTTGGTTTGGCCTCGTTAATCAGAGTTCCATATTGAATCTGCAAAGTGTGGAAGATGGAGAAAATGGTGGCACTTAGATCATTGTACCGATCACTCAGCTCCAGATCTTATCGTTTCGCTGCATCATCATCATCCGCTATCACTCTTCGCCACTCCAATCATCGAACCCTTTTTAACCTTTCTTCTTCTCATTTCGCTGCATATCCTAATCGCCTTCCTTCAGGTACTCTCTCCCAACTTTACATTTTCTCTTTTCAACCCTTTTTGCTAAATCATTCCCTTCCTTCACAAATTCATATTTTCATCCCATAACATCATCGATTTTTAGTAGATTCGATTCATTGTCATCACTTTGATGTGTAACTCAATAACTGAATTTATTGCATATTACACTTATATCACCCTAGACTCAGTTTGAACCATAATTTAAAGGTTTTAATCCCGATACGTGACACACTCGTTTTCAACCTAGTACCTGTACATAAAAAAAATTCAATTCAGTCCCTCCCTATATATACAATTATTTTCAATTTGGTCTTTATTGTTTATTGTTGACCCTTTTTTGAAGTTAAAGTATCCGGACCAAATTGAAATTGATTGCCATGAATAAGGACCAAAAGGAAAATGATTATCACGTATAAGAACCAAAAAAGTATATGTTTGGTCCCGATATGTGACAATCATTTTTAATTTGGTTCCTATACTTTAATTTCAAATATTTTTATAACAATAATAAACGGGGAGGACCAAATTGAAAATAAGTGTACATGTAGGGACTGAATTGAAATTTTTTACATATAGGGACTAAATTGAAAACAAGTGTCACATATAGAAACCAAAAGTATAGTTTAACCTCAGGAGCGTGTGATTAATTTGTTTGAAAATGGCTATTTTATGCTAAATTATTTTTGCTTGAAAAATCCCACAGAATGCAGGTCTCCTCTCTCAATAGGCTTAGGGAGCATGCGATTTTATAGTGAAGATGTGACTCGCATGCCTGACATTAAAGACCCTCAGCTTCTAAATGCTTTCAAGGATTTGATGGCTGAAAGTTGGGATGAGCTTCCAGATTCTGTTGTTTATGATGTTAAGGAAGCATTGTCTAAGAATGCCGATGACAAAGCCGGAAAGGAGGTTGTTGCCAATGTGTTCCGGGCAGCTCAAGCTGTTGAGGAGTTTGGTGGGATTATAGTCACCTTGAAAATGGAAATTGATGACAGTGTTGGAATGAGTGGCGAGGTATTTCAATTTGCGCGCACCACACACACACACACACACACACCTGTAACATTAATGATGACATTCTATTCTTATTTGCCCATCACTTCTTCTGTCTGATGATTTAATTTCTTTCCCTAGGATGTAAAGCCTTTGCCTGATCATGTGAAAAATGCTATCCGTACCATTTTCGATCGCTACACCACCTATTTGAATTCCTTCGGTCCTGATGAGACCTATCTGCGGAAGAAGGTGGAGACAGAATTGGGCACAATGATGATACACTTAAAAATGAGGTGCAGTGGCCTTGGTTCTGAGTGGGGAAAGGTATCATATATTTTCACTCATTAACACCCTTTATTTAGTACTATTCAATTTCCAAACGTTATTGTCAATGGTGTATGTTGGCTGATGGGAGCAAGTTTCTAAACCACCATGGCAGATAGCGCGATTGCTTCCATAATGAAGCAAGATGCTGACTTTTGTACAATTTAAAATTTTAGTAATTCAATCTGTAAAAGTTGAGTAAGAACTCAGAAGTATTAATACTTTATATCATGAAAAGTCATTACAAACCAAAATATGTTTCAACTAATACCAAAACACCCATGAAAGAAGACAGAATAGAGCTCCAAAGATGCAGTATTGTGTGGTGGTTTTAAGAGTTTGCTGCACTGTTTGTCGTGTTATTTTCATTCATAAGACATTCGCTTAAAATCTCAAGCCCATTGGCTGACGGTGAAAAATGAGTTGAAATATGCAAAAATCTGCCACTTTCACTCTGGCATTTGCCATAGCGCCATAATTGATTGCTGCCACACCCATGACACCACCATTTGAAGATGCCACACATTTGGGGTTTATGGCGAGGACCCCCCAAAACCACCATTTCAAATTTTGTGTGCACTTTCAAGTTGCAACATCATTCATCTTTTTTTTATTCCTTAAAAAATATGTAGTCAAATGTTATTGCATGACACATTTACTGGAATACTCCCTCTGTCCCATTATATATGTCACATTTATAAAAAAAAATTATCTCAAAATATGTCATTTTCTATTTTCAATGTAATCTTGAATGCTTTCTACCAATTGTACCCTTAAATACTCTATTTTGCATTTATGACAATAGTTAATACACCAAAAATTAATAAAGTTAATTTGGTAAAATTATCACCCTCTTTCTTTCATTTATTGCTTTTTCTTAAACTGTGTGATTTAATCAAATATGACATATATAATGGGACAGAGGGAGTATCATTTTAATTTTTTCGTCCCCTTTCTCTGATTTCTCCTTGAATTATTTTCTCGTACATTTTTGGTTGGTAGTCTGTCCTGTGTAGTTAATAATTGCATACCAGTTTTCATTCTCTTCCCTAATATGGGGTTTCTATTGCAGGTTACGGTTCTTGGAACTTCTGGACTTGCAGGTTCATATGTTGAGCAAAGAGCATAGAAAGAAATATTTTAGAAACAGTGAATGTAATTGTTTGTTTGTGTTTTACATCATGCTTTTGATGCCTGTAGACCCGCAATGAATTTTCTCTTGAATTTATTGTTGTCAAGCGTTTGATGGCATGGAAAATAAGAGCGCTTTACTTTGTTAACTGGGGTAATCCTTTTACAGTGTTTTCTTTCATTTTCATTTCTTCCATGATCTAACAACCCTGGTGAGTGGTGAAGTTATAAGTGCTTGTATATATCTTCTTGACAACATGAAAATAACAAGTCAGGTAGTCAGTTATTTATATCATGACATGAGTGTTGCTACTCCAGGTTTGTATTGGTTTGTATCGGATAAAGCTCCTCTAAAGTGAAATTGAGTGTAAAGTGAGAAAGTGGGAAATGGATCCAATGCGGTCACTAAAGTGACTGCCTGAAATCCTAGCCATCCAAAATATTATGTATGAAAAAATATTAATACAAAAAAATTACACTATTTTTTATCGAAGTGACTTTGTAAATGTGTGTTTTTGGTGACTGCGGGGGATCTTGGTCCAAGAAAGTGAAAATGTATTTATCCTTGATTAGATAAAGTGAGTTGAGATATCAATGTGCTTTAAATGATCAATGATAGATATATCTTTACTTTCTCACTTCATACTCAAGCTCACTTAGAGGAGCCTAATCTTTTTGTATTTACGTCCATTATCTGCCGGCATGCGTGTTACATAAGATAATACATGTAGGCACATATGATGTTTTATTGAACGCAGTCTTCATGAATGTGAAGACATTTGTGTCGGACAAATGAATGAAAATTTTCCATGGCAAAGCAAAAAGGGTTATGCTAGTCTAGTTTTTCCCATTTTGTTTAGACCTTGCTAGATGATTAAATGAAATGTCAGATGCTATTTTATTAGCACAGTTACCAGCTTCCGTTTGTTTGTTAGTTGTGAGATAAATGACAGCTGTGGTAATTGTTATCGATCTTGAATGTTTTGTCTCTCTGTCAAGAAATTGTAGCTACAATTGTTTGATTCGAATAATGGAGTAGTATTCTTTTAATTAAACCGAGCCGATTAAATGAGTAGTTCATGTCGCAATTTTATCAGTTCAGTTCATTGGCACTCAAAGTTCTTGTGCCTCACTGCAAGTGTTTATGACAGGGAGGAATGGGTTCCTGTTATTTTGGTTGATAATTTCAGTGATAGTAAAACTGATGACTATAGTCTATATACGAAGCTTGAGCTATCTCTTATTCATTAATCTTCAACTACATTCTGACTATTACATTTCCTGAAATAATAGGAATAGGAAAGACAAGATAACTGAAAGCTATATAAATTCAGGTATCCTTAGTACTTCGTTGTATTTTACGGGACAACCATGACTCAGAAGGTGACTTAGGCAGTGGTGGAAGTAACACAGCTTTGCGGCACAGACCAAAAGGCCATCCCTCACAGTGACAAAACTCCTGAATTGTTGAACTCCTCCAATATTCTGAGAAGTCAACCTCATTCATGCTTGAACATCTGGAAATGTTCGTCTTCACAGAATAAAAAGCTTCCACACTCATAGCATTCGAAGAACCACATGAGAAACAACTTTTAACAGACAAAAGTTCTTCTCTTTCGTCGTGTTCTTGATCACCTCCCTTCCTTTCTTTTGGTGCCATTGTCTCAGTGACATACAATTCTCTTGTTGCAGGAGAGTAAACCAAGGAGAAGCTCTCTCTCAAGAGGTTTGGCTTGTGCTTCTTTTTTTCCATGACTCGGCTTCTAACTGTTGAGACAACCACCTGAGGAAGCAGCAAAAAAGAACAATAAAACAACTCACATTCAAAGTTTAACATGGAAGGGAAGAATTTTTCAATGGACGAAACTTAGGTACAGTTTTATGGGTTCTTTAGGTGCTGTTTTTCAATGGAAATAAGACGTGTAACAGCTTATCAATGAAAATATAACAGTTGTTACACATGTCTTATTTTTATTGAAAAACAGCACCTAAAGTATCCATCAAACCGCACCTATAACATGTTAAGTTCTGATGAAGGTTGATTAGTGAGATGAATGTTAATACTTCCTGTTCCTCATCAAGATCATTGATTGGCAACTCCTCCTCAACCTCAAGGGTTGCAGTTGAAAGCCGTCGACTAAAAGTTTGGAAATGGGAAAAAACTTCCTTCAGAGCAGCTGCAAGGAATTTGCATCTCTTGGGATGGTTTGGTGGCTCTTCATGGTAGAAGACACACATGATGAAGATTCATTGATCAACTTGTCACATGATAGTATATATAACCCCATATTGAGCTACCAATACCACTGTGTATACACACACACACACACACATAAACTTGTGTTGATGCTGAAATTGACCTGCTTTATTGATAGTGGCCCTGCAACGTAAAGCTTTCCGTCCTTTAAGGTAAAGGCAAGTTAAAATGGCCTAATAGACACTTAAACAAATGGCAAGAAAATTCTATTTATGATTCAAATGCTTGTTTGACTGCTATAACCTTTGATGAACTTGGTTGATGAATTTGTTTATTTCTGTCCGTAAGTGGTGATGCTTATTCAGAGTTACTCTTCAAGCTAAAGTCATGGTTAATAGGACGTGCCACCGAACAGATACTGTTATTTGATAAATTTGATTGGTTAATGGTTATCACTTATCCTCCAATTTAAGTTGTTTCGGGAAAAATAATTCAGAAAGGGACAAGAGTGTTGGTGCATTTTGGGCTTAGGGGCCTTATTGCATCGTCTTGAATTGACTCGCTTGACATAAAAGGGGATTCTTTATAAAAAAGATGCCGAGGAAATGAAATGAAAGGAAACTTTTCTTCAACAATCAGATTCATTGCATTGCAAGACAACTAATCTTTCTAAGGGTCTACATGTTTATATATGGACCAAATTTTCATATTTGTCACATAGTATTAATCTTATAGGTATACATACGTGTGGTAAAAAAAATTCAATTGTTCACCATCCATCCAGTCCATCCAAATGAAAATATATCCATTGCAAAAAAAATAATTAACAATAGACTGGATGAATTGGATTATTTTATTTTATGGATGGTTGTGATCCATCCACTATTATTCTAAAATCCATAAGAACCACTTCATAAAACAAAAAAAATAATCCATTAGATAAAAATGAAAAAAATAAATAAATGATAAAAACCATAACTTAAAAAATTAAATCAATTTGCTGCTATTATAAACAGAACAATATATTTTTTGGTATTTTACTACCATAATTTGCATTCATTGTAGTGGATTTGTGATGAATTGTTAATAACAAAAAAAGTAAGCAAAAAAATTTATTTTGGAATTTTTTTTTTTTGTGGATGGATGAGAGCTATTATTTGGAAATAATTATAAAAATTATTTAATTTTTCAAAATATTTTTCATGGATAAATTGGATATCCATCCGTAAAAAAAATTATTAATGGATGTATTTTTTTAAATGGATCATGAATAGATTGGATTTTTTTAATGAATTTTTAATGGATCATAATGGATTAATGGGTTGTTTTTAATTCATCCATTATAATCCGAATAAAAATTCATCCAATTCATCCATTTGTTATCCCTAGTTATACATTTTCTTTATGCAAGTTAACCCTCCTCCTTAATTACTTGCTTCATTCCATGAGCTCCCCCCCCCCCCCCCCCCAAAAAAAAAAAAAAAAAACAAAAGAAGTTAACTTAAAACCAATCAACTGAGAGATTTTCCAATACCCCAATACACTCAGTGTTGTTATTGATAAAAAAGAGTAAGAAGTTAACTTAAAACCAATCAACTGAGAGATTTTCCAATACCCCAATACACTCAGTGTTGTTATTGATAAAAAAGAGTAAGAAGAAAGAAAAACAACAGGATTAATTCCTAGTAGGCTGAAAAACCAATCAACACATAATGCTCGCCTATTTGAATGGGAGGGCTTGCTGCACATGGTACATATTGTTCAGCAAACATATAAGTAACATTTGAATAATGTTATGAACACAGTTACGCACACACATCATATCATATTTGTATAATTTTCACTATTTGAGTAACACTAATCCTATCTCGTTTTCTATATACCTATACTCTGATCGTGGTACATATCGAAGGTGTGAGCGAATGTACATACATTTGATCTGCTAGAAGCTTTATCCATAGCATTTGGTTATGGATGGAAGTGACACACAGAAAATAAGATTATTTTTCAATTTGACATATCAGTTGTTGTGAAAAGAGGATTTCAAAACAGTTATCTAATTTCCGATTGAAGATTCATACAGACAGATGCAACAGCAATTTGAGTAAATAAATCTCTTCTGACAATCTATTCAATTGTAACAGCAATTATAGCAATGGAATTCAGGCATGTTGCCCTTAACAAAACCACCCTATCTTAGTTTTAACCAACCTCATCCCAAGGACTACTATTGACACATCACAAGAAGCTTAGCTTCTGCAACAATCAAATGACCAAGATTTTAATTTGCAATTAACCATAATTACAGTTGCAATATTAGGGCCTGTTTGGTTTGTGTTTTCATTTCCTGTTTTCATTTCCTGTTTCTATTTTCTGAAAATTGTTTTCATTTTCAAATTTTGAAAAAATTGAAAACGTGTTTGTTTTGACTTCCTGTTTTCTGTTTTCATTTCCTATTTTCAAAAATTTGGGAATAAAAACACTGAAAACAACTTTTTTTTATTTTCAGATTTGGGTCCAAACGCATTTTCACTAAACTCAACCAAACGCATTTTCAAGCTCATTTTCTATTTTCATTGAAAATGAAAATAGGAAATGGTCAAACCAAACAGGCCCTTAGTGCCTTTTTGTTTTGTTTTCAGTTTCCTGTTTGCATTTCCTGGTTTTCACTGTTTCATGTATAATTTGAAAACAGTAAGCAAAATAAAAACATGATAGTATTAAAATCAAAAATGAATTGAGGAATCTAGAAACAAAAACTGAATACAAACGAGCCCTTGCAGTTTTGATAGCCTCTACAAGTGCATTGCAACTGATCATACACATGCATTTTTTCACAATTACGATAAACCCAATATAATCACAACTGCATCAAACCATTCAATGAAATCTACAACTCTAACTGCAACTACACCAAGCTTATGAAAAAACTGATGTATTTATTACATTGAAAAAAAATGTTAGATTTAGTCTATTATTATAAACTTTTCTTTTATTAATTCCTTAAGCAGGATGATAAAGACATTCCTTAACAAGACCCTTTGGATAGTCTTCACAACTGTATCGCAACCACAATTACAAGTGCGTTAGCCACATTTTTTTCACAATTACCATAAACATGAATACACAATATAACTACAACCGCTTCAAAGAAGCATTGACATCACGGTTCTAAATTAGAAATTTAGAATCTGCAACTCCAATTGCAACTACACCAATTCACAATTGAATTTAAAAGCATGATTTACAATTTCGGGAGTAACAAATAAATGATATAATAATAATAATAATAAGTTCAATTTGCAGATTTGTGAAGGTGTTGAGAAGTGAGAGAAATCAAAGAGTGAAGCTTAGCAACAGCAGAAGTCTTATCGGGTGGGCATTTGGAGAGAGAGACGTTGAGAGAACGGAGAGCTTCATCGAGTTTACCAGAAGCCAAGGCGGCACACCCTGCCTTGTAAGCCTCGTCAGCCATGCGTGCGTCGTATTGATCGGAGGAGGAAGAAGAGGCGGCGGTGGCGGATTCGAGAAGAGCGGTGGCGCGTGAATACTCGAGATTTGAAATTGCGGAGTCGATCTCTGACATTAAAGCTTCTGGCGTTGCCGCGATTATCTTCACGCCGTCAAATACATTCCAATGGAGCTTCCCCGAACCCGAACCCGAACCCGAACCCATGAGACAAATTCTTCTGGTTGTTGGGTCGTGAATTGGAATTCCAGTTGCGAGTGATGAATGTTTCATCGGTGCGTCATTTTCTTGGATCGCCCGTACGGATAACAAAATCTACGCTAGACACTGAAAACTCCCAACCCTGATTTTCATTCTAGCATTAGCTCTTTTTTTTTTTTAAGTTTTTTTTTTTTTAATACGACATAATTATACGTTTAGTTGCTAAATTTTTTTTGTAATAAAAAAAAGTTCTTAATTTTTTTATTGATCCGGTTTTGATTCTTCAAAAATTTTAATTTCACTTGTTGTCCCTCAAATTTGTAAAATTGTGCAAAACTAGTTCTTCTAGGGACCAAAATAAAGTATTTCATTATACAATTTAAAAAGTTGAGGGATGAAAAGTACAATTAAAATTTTTGAAAAACCAAAATCGCACATTGAAAAAATTGAGCGATAAAAAGTATAATTAAATTTTTTGAAGGATCAATGTCGTACAATTGAAAAAGTTAAGAGACGAAAGTGCAATTAAGCATTTTAATATTTTGTTGGTATTGTTCTTTTCAGTATTATTATTACAGTTTTTTTATTTTGCTTTTTGTTTTAGAGTGTGTTTCAGTAAACAACTTAATTAAGTTTTTACGTAATAAGTTTTTTTTTTAAATAAATTAAAAACAACTTATTTTCATAAGCTTCCCTGACAAGCTTATAGAAAGATCATAAACTATTTTCATAAACTACTTACATAAGTTTATTTCTATAAACTGTTATCATAAACCCAATAACCTCTTTATAAACTTTTCAAACGTACCCATGGGTAATAGACAAATTGTTTTCGCAAGTTTGGACTTTGGATTCAGGCAGTGGCTAGGTAAAATATTAAATAAAATTTGGATTTAATTGGAATGCAAGGTTAGTATAAAAAAATTTTACACCATCAATCAATCAAGAATTATTATATTCTTAAAAATGTTTGACTCTTATCACAACTATTTAAAAGTCACACCTATGATGACTTGTGATTGATTGTTACTATATAAAACTTGAGTTTAATTATTATACACTGACAGTGTAAAACTTTTCTACACAGACATTCAATTATAAGTTGTCACATCAGTATAAAAATTGACTCTTATGCTGACTATCTTAAAAGTTACCTATACCATGATTGGTGATTAGTTGACAGTGTAAAAAAACTTTACGCTGTCAGTGTATAACAATTAAACTCATGAATTATCACATCATTAAAAATGTTTGACTCTTATCATAACTATTTAAAAGTCACACCTATGATGACTTGTGATCGATTGTTAGTATATAAAACTTGAGTTTAATTATTATATACTGACAGTGTAAAACTTTTTTACACAGACATTCAATTATAAGTTATCACATCAGTAAAAAAAATTGACTCTTATGCTCACAATCTTAAAAGTCACCTATACCATGATTGGTGATTAGTTGATAGTGTAAAAAAACTTTACGTTGTCCGTGCATAGCAATTAAACTCATGAATTATCACATCATTAAAAATGTTTGACTCTTATCACAACTATTTAAAAGTCACACCTATGATGACTTGTGATTGATTGTTAGTATATAAAACTTGAGTTTAATTGTTATATACTGACAGTGTAAAACTTTTTTATATAGACATTCAATTATAAATTGTCACATCAGTAAAAAAAAAAATTGACTCTTATACTGACTATCTTAAAAGTCACCTATACCATGATTGATAATTAGTTGACAATGTAAAAAAAATTTACACTGTCACTGCATAGCAATTAAACTCATAAAACTTTACTGCTCATATATCAAAATTAAAGTCATGAAAATTTTATAATTTGAATTCCCCCACATTAAAAATAATATATTTTTCTCTCACGTCACAATTTACTTCCATATCCAATTTAATCTACTTTTGAAGGAGTGTATTATTACTGGGGAAATGTCATGTACACACAGTGTTTGGTTTACAGTTTCTAAATCGCAAACGTGCGTTTGAGATAAAATATTTATAGAATTCTTCTGGGTAAATATACGTTTAGACCTAAACGTAGGTTTGCAACGATAAACTAAACGTAGCCAAATATTTTGAATACAAATATTACACAACCCCAATTGGTATAATGCTGATGGAAAGGGAAGAAATTGAGAAAAGAGAAAAGAAAAGAAAAAGTAAACGATTTTGTGAGACAGTAAGATTCTGTTTGGCACGTCACTTCTACGTACTTATAGCGAATGAGAAAGTAGTCCCATTTGATAAGCGCCTCTATCACGAGCTTATAGCGTTTTTTTACGAGTTTATAATGTTTTTGCCAGACGCTACTTGAAATAGCATTTGAGCTTATAGCATTTCATTTTTCTTTTCACTTTTATCCTTATTATCTTTATTTAATTCTACCTTTATCCTCTTCTCTCTCTTTTATGTAAAATCATTAATGAAGATGTCCTTTTATGTCATTTTATATTTTTCAGCTAGTTCAACCGCTAGTTTTACCAAACACTTCCACAAAAAATAAGCTAACTTATCTGCTATCCGCTATCAACTACCTCATCCACTATAAGCTATCCCCTATCAGCTAGCTTATCCGCTAACAGCTAATTTTGTCAAACAGGTTCTAAGTTTTGCATGGAACTTTATATAGTGTCACTTTTATTTGTTTATTGTCAGTTGTGATTAATTAATCTTTTTTTAATTTTTTAAAATATCTTTTATTTATTAATAAATGTGTTAGATTCAACTATCTATTTAATAAAAATATTTAAAAAATATAAAACTTAATTAAAAATATGTAAAGAGCTGCCACTTTATATATATGTAAGTAGGATTCTTACTGTATAAAATGCTTGACATACATCCTAATCTCATTTCACTTCCGGTCTACATGAGCTGGTAGAATTAGAGTATAAGTATATAAAAAATGAAGTAGAATAAAATATAATTAAATAATAAAACTATACAAATATAAATAATATGAGTGTAAGTGTGTGTTTAGCATTACTCTTTTACTACTCAAGCCCTGAGAATTCAAGATAACTGTATATAGTAGAGAGCAAATTACATTTTTTTTCACAGAATTCAGGAGAGTAAAGCATAAATAATGTACCCAAAAAAAGTTACTAAATAAAATTTCATTCATGTTTTACTTTATTTGTAATTGTAAGTAAAAGATTTCTAACCGCTTATTTAATGTCTACATAAGATCTATGTATAAACAAATATGTTCAATTAATCTTCCCTTATAATGAAGAGGAATTCCATCATATCCTTTGAGGTAGGAATATCATTAAATGATGTGTCATACTAGTATATGGTTAATTTAACTATGTAAGTAATTAATTACAGCAATTTGGTAAATGTTAGTGAAGTTGAATAAATAATTAATTAAAATTTATCATTAATTACAAGTAAGTGGTTAAATTTGATAATTGGTTAGTAAAAAAATGTAATCTTACTATATTAAAAATTAAAAATATATTTAATGCTTTCTTTAAGTAATTCAAAGAATTTTTTCCTTCAAAAAAAAAAGTAATTAGAAGCATTTAATAGAAAATATTAAGTGTACCTCCACGAATTCCTTTAATGCACTGCTAGCAAAAACTTTTTTTTCTGTACATAATCCCATTTTTATTCTAAGGACAACAGAGGTTATCATACTAACTAACCATACTTAGGTTGCGTCTGACCCAACTTTTTTTGGGCTTAAAAATTACTTTAAAGGAGAAGTTAGAAATAAGAATTTTGAAGGTAAAAGTTAAAGTTGTTTGTTAATTTCATTTTTTTAACTTAAAAGTTATTTTTAAGCTAAAAGTTGTTCGACATAATTTTTTTTTTATGCTCCTATGAAGTTGTGGTTTCACTTGTTACCATTCTCTCTCCAAATATGAATTGCAATTCATCATGAATGGATTTATCCTTTAATCACCCTCTGTAACTAGCACAATGAACAATAGTTTCTTTATAAAGTTAATAAATTGTTACTAACAAAGTAACAGAATTAGTGAAGTGTGAAGAGAATGCTCGAACACAAAGTGCTAATAAATCCATGATATCCTGTTACTTTGACAAAGCACTAACAGGACAGTGAACAATAAACTCTTTATAAAGATAATAGGCTTAATTGCACTTTTAGTCCCCCAACTTTTTAATTGTGTGATTTTGATCCCTAAAAAATTTTAATTGCACTTTCGTCAGTCAACTTTTTCAACTGTGATTTTGATCCCTAAAAAAATTTAATTGCACTTTTCATCCCTCAACTTTGTGAAATTGTGCAAAATTAGTCTTTATAGGAACCAAAATAAAGGTTTTCATTACACAATTTAAAAAGTTGAGGAATGAAAAATACAATTAAAATTTTTGAGAAACCAAAATCGCATAATTTAAAAAATTAAGGGACGAAAAGTGCAATTAAACCAAGCTAATAAATTGATAACATGGCCAAACAAAAAGACGGATGTGCGGTGATGGTGTTTCTTTTTTGGATGTGCGGTGCTGGTCTACAAATTGCTAGCTAACAGGGTGGTGAACAGGGGCAATAAATTACTGAAAAAATAATTTATGTACAGTATTTGGACGGAGTCCCTGCAAGGTGAGAGGCGTCACGTCATCATTTTTGTACAGGAGAGGGGTGGTGCAGTGTTTAGGAAAGGAGAGAAAGAAGAAAAAAGAATAAAGAATAAAGAAGGAAGAAACAGAGGAGGAAGAGAGCATACATTTCGTGTAGGAAGAGAGCAGAACGTGTTTTGACGTTTGTTGTACTTGAGGAAAGGAAAAAAAAATAAGAAAATAACATTTGTCAAAGTTGGGATTCAAATGTTAAACCAATTTTGTAAAAGCTCTGTGAAAGCTGTTGGGAAGCTCCTCCCCTTAACTTTTTCCAGCTCCTTTTTTTTTGTTAAAAATAAGCTGCTTATTATTTATAGAACTTTTGAGTGAAATATGTTTGGCCCAACTTCTCCTTTTAAGAAGAAGAGAAGCTCAAAAAAAATTGGTTCAATCACAACCTTAGCCACCAACTTTTGGCCAGCTGACTTAAGCTTGATTCAAAGTACAATTCTTTTTCATTGTTGAGAAGATATCTTACATCAAAATGCAAAAAACATCAATATTGGTTACCGATTATGCGGATTTGGATTCGCTATGATCTCATATACCATGGTTTAAACGGAAATCATTTCAAGATTTCCAGGCAGCTGAGCCCGATTTCCAGGAAACGGTATAGTGACTGCAAGTTATAAGCGACTCCAGGGAATCCATGTCCTTATTCTACTTGATAATGTTGTAGTGGAAATCCAAGTCCGGTTATTTATACATCAAAGTTTGACAACTTTTGCGACAACTTTACTTTTTATAATACAAAGTACATTGTGTTATAAAAATCAGTACTGGTATTTGAACATAAAAAATTGACAAAAAAAATCGACAACATTTTATATGATTAATGTCGTTCAAAAATGTGGTTAATGAAGTGTTGAGTTTGGTTAATGGATATACAAGGTGTCACAACTCATTAATCATCCGCTGAACTTCATTAACTATGATTTTCATGTGTTCAAAATTTTGAACTTCACATGCATATTTGAACACCTGAAAATCGTGCTTAATAACATTCAAAATCGTGGTTAATGAAGTTCAGTCGATGGTTAATGAGTTGCGACACTTTATATATCTATTAACCAAACTCAACACTTCATTAACTATGTTTCTGAACTGTATTAACCATATAAAATGTTGTCAAATTTTTTATGTTCAAAAAACATTTCTCTATAAAAATCAAAGTCACTTTATGTGACAAAAATCAAAGTTGTAGGAAGTTGTCCAGGATAGATATACATGAAACATTTTTGGTGGAAACCCGTCAGGATCTTCTTGGTACTGGTAGGTATACAGTGTGTGTATTGTATGATTGATGATCATCAATATCATGAACATAAAGAACAGCAATTATATTATCATTATGAGTAGTATTTTAAATCCCACAGATACAATGAATTATGATATAAGATGGCTCACAACAAAACAACTTCCTCATCGGTTAAATAACTCACCTCGCCTCAATGTTAAACTGTTGTTGGGGGAAAATCATTGGCTCTTTCACCAAGTCCTAAATGACCATTGGGGGAAAATCCTTTGCTCCTCATTTCAATTCTTTTAACAGAAAAAGGCAAAAACATGTTGAAGAACAGTACTATAATCCACAAAGCATGACAAAGGCTTTGCCTAAGCTAGCTTTCACGTGCCTGTAATCTGCAAGGTAGCTCTGGACTCTGCTTGATTATGTTACTTTCAGTGTTGGAAATTATACTCATGCACTGACAACTCCAGACGCCCATGGAACGATCACTGGTGCAGATGGGTGTGAATTTCGATACCATTCAGGATACCTATCCTTGACAGTTGGTTTGGGATTCTCATCCTGGATTGAGAATATCAAGAGTATATTAGCCAGGATGGAAAATTTTAGACTAGACATTAGATGGAAGTTCAGGTGTATTTTGTCATATCTGACATGGAATCAAAGTATCAAAAGGCTATTAAGCAAAGGACAAAACTTAGGTACAATTCTATAGGTATTTGTGGTAATGTTTTCCAATGAGAAGAATACATGTGTAACAGCTCATCAACGAAAATATAACATGTGTAATAGAAAACACCACCACAAGCACCTATAGAATAGTACCTAAGTTTTGTCCTTAAGCAAATATATAGAGAAGAGGCAAACTAGTGAATCACATTTGATGGAGTACAACTTACATATTTCAGCCAGCATTCCATATGTTTGTGCTGATAGATATCTGGAGAATGACATCCAAACTCTGATGGGCAATAAACCCAAATATTGCATTTCTTTTCACCTTCTTTGGCACGTTTAGCCTGGTCCAAGCAAGCCTGACAACAATCAGCTGCACTATCTTTGTGGTGAGTAAGACCCCATCTTACTGCAGCACCACCATAATCTGCGTGAAGTTCAGCATTGCACTCAGGTGGAAGGGGCCTGCCGGGAAGAATATCCTCCTCTGGAGAAAATGTATACTCGGTAAATACAAAGATTAACTTTCTGCATGGAAAAATATATGCACACTTCTAGATTCTACCACACCATGCATGCAGGTTAAGTTGTGAACTCATTCCAACAAACCACTATAAAGATGAATTTTGTACTGTATATTAGGAAGATGGGAAAAAAATATTTGACTTGAGAAACTGATATTACCAAACTCCTCTACACCCACAGGTTTGTCATCATGTTCTTCATTAGCAACTTCAACAGGTATCCAAAGGCCAATTTCTTCAGAAAATACAGCCCAATCAGACTCCAAAGCTCTTACTAGCATCCCTAGGAAGTTGAAATAAACATTAGGTACGGGGTGTCAAAGATTTGTAAAGCATTCAGTACTAGTGTGCAAAGAGACAAGCATAATCTAAAAGTATCATACAATCAACTCAAATGTCAGAAACGCAGCAGAAAATCAATGTTCATACCTGCCTCTTCATGAGGAATGGTTGAGTTGGAAGTCCCTCTAACAAGAGCCAACTTAACCTCTTTCAGTCTTTCCTTGCGCCAATTTTCAACTGCTTCTGTATAGAATGAATCAATGTTAACAATATGTTAGCAAAAAAAAAATATCTTCCAAATTCTTCAAAATTATCATTTACATAAGACCACCAGATTTAATGTATATAGTAGTTCATAAAACAAGTAGGACTCCCCATTCTCCAGACCCCCCCCCCCCCATTTTGGAAGTTACAGAAGAGGAACCTCATTCTAACACAAAATTTGGCCATGTGACATCAAA
Source organism: Ammopiptanthus mongolicus (assembly GCA_039655645.1). Taxonomy (NCBI): domain Eukaryota; kingdom Viridiplantae; phylum Streptophyta; class Magnoliopsida; order Fabales; family Fabaceae; genus Ammopiptanthus; species Ammopiptanthus mongolicus. The sequence continues at coordinate 80,249,514 of CM077349.1, read as the reverse complement.
GAAATGTCTGATTATGCGCTATTGGAAGAAAAATATCACTTTATGTACTGGGAAAATTAATACTCCCTCCGGTCCTAAATATAAGAGACTAAAAAGTCTTTTTTTTTTGTCTAATATATAAGAAACATTGACCAATTTTTAAGCTGACTTCCATTTCTATCCTTATTTATTGTAAAATTCATATTAAAGAGACTCAACAATTCCTCATGCAAGTGCCTTGGTTTAGCTTACTAGTAATTACAAGGAGCAGTTTTTTACCATGAGAGACACCAAAAGACAAACACATTGCACCAAAAGACTAATAATTAAATAGGGGCCTTGGTGGAATAAAAATTTAAAATGAATTGATTTTAATAATTTTCCTTGATCTTGATAAATTAGGGTTTTGTATCTTATATTCATGATCGGAGGGAATATTAAAAAAATTCAAATAAAAAAGATTTTAGAAGAGATTTTTTCACCTTTGACACAGAGAGTACAATAATTTGAAGCAAGTTAACCTGTTAAAATCTAATGCTCTGCTATTTAAAGAGGAAAAGAAACAATAATACAGGCCTCCTGCAATTAAGTTTGTCTTATTAAAGATTTCGCTCTTGTTTACTACCCCCCTGCTTCCCAACCCCCAAAAGGAAACAATGTCCCACAGTTCCAGATGGAAGCCTCAACTGGACATCATAAAGCCCAACAAGCATTGATTTGAAGCCCAAAATAAAGTCGGTCCCCGCTTCACATTTTAATTGGATACCACATATACCTATAGGTCTCACTACCTCTACCTCCACACGGTACTCTCTAACTTCCACGTTTGTTTCATCAGATATTTCATGATAATAATTAACATTTTAATCAAAAAATATGGTGTAATTTGGTCAAATATTTGTCCCAGTTATATCCACACATGTCAAATGCTGAATAAATATTTTGCTCTTGCAAACAGTCCAACTTAATAGATCCATTTTCTAATTAAAAATTAAACTTTTATTTCAAGGTTATATAGCAAGATCTTGAAAGGGTGTAAGATGAGTCATTGCCAATGTTATGCATTATAGTAATCATTACATGTTTCAAAACCTTGAAAGTACTTGTTCCTTTAAGTGTGAATAACTTTCAATCATGCAACGAACCACCATTGCAATGTCATTCAACTGTAACATGAGGTTTATAATCACTTTATCATCCAACCGGATAAATATATCCAGAAGAAGTCAAGATAAATCAAATTATGCAGAAGTCTTGTTTTAGGACAAATTAATACAATCCAAAAAGGTTTGTTCCTAAGTTTAAGGGTTACAGAAGAAAGGAATTGAAAAAAAAGGATAGTTGATGATCATATAAACCAATTTCCACAAAAAAAGTAATCCAATTTACATATGAAACATCAAACAGCTAGTTGCCTCCTTGAACATCAAAATATACACAAAATGAATAGATAGCAAGAAGCAAAAACATTAAAATAGAAAAAGCAACATCTATGAACACATCATATCTAATCGACTTCATCTATGCTGCAAACCTCTAAGTCTTTAACTATGCAGCAGTTATGCAGTGCAGCCCCGGGGGAGGGGGGAGTATGCTCTGAAGGACAGTGAGAACTCAAACGGTTCAAATGTCAATTATCGTGTTAATACGAGATCCTAATCCTCTTGCATAGTATAGTGATAGGATTAATTCTAGCACCAATTCAGATAAACCAAAGTAAATCAAGTTCAAAGTGGACATATTTCATCATATCTCATATATTCTGGATAACCATCAACTTAACCATATAAAATTGGTATTAATTTTTCTATATAACACCTAAAACTTGATAAACAAGCAACAGCGAAACTGTGCACTTCACACCTCTTATAAACAACATTGACCAAGTACATAACAGCTCCTACCATCCTTTTTGTAATTCCAAGTTCTAACCTAAAGAGTGTTATTAATACACAATTCTCAAATTCTCTATGTTTAATATAATCATAGAAGGAATAACAAATTCTTATCAGCACAATTTACGAGCATATATACTCACCTCGCTCCACAGCAATGTCTGTGCTACTTCTATTCAAGCTCCTTAGTCTCTCCAAGACCTCATCAATTATTTGTTGTTTCAAATGCTGAGGCAACTCAACCGCCACTTTTTCACTTGAAAACTCTCCTTCTAATTCCTTCACCTTTTATTGCACAATGGTATTACCAACATTAACTTTGAGTTTAACTTCAGAACAACTGATAGTAAAAGCATAAAACTTAAGTGTAGTTCCATAGATACTGTCTTCCAATAAAAGTAGAAGATGTGTATCAGTTCATCAATAACAATATAACATGTGTAATAGCTATTACACATGTTCTATTTCCATTGGAAAATGACACCTAAAGTACCTATGGAAAAGTTTTATCCATAGTTAAAAGGGTTCTTACTTCTTACCCATTTCATTAACTCCACCGGTTTATATGCCTTCCGGATTTGGTTTGATTCTTCCATTTTCTGAATCTGATCTGGTTTATACACCACTACTGAAAATTCAAAACCAAACCAAAACTGGGTCAACAAAAAATTGAATTTTTATTTCCAGTCTCAAACAAGCAGAAACCTTTTTATGTTTTTGTTTTACCCTTTTTTTGTGTATCTGAGGAAACGGAAAGAAAGAGATGCAGAGATTGATATGACTTACTGTTTCGTGCAACGCTACCAGAGTATATATAAAGCGAGGCATAGAGAGAGCGAATACAAAAGAGGGAAACAGCAATGTTGAAAAAGCAAACTATGAGAGTGATTTTTTTGTAAGAAGAAACCCATTTCCCTCTTTGTTGAAGAAAACCACACTCCCCTCTTGCCATTTCCTTTCTTCCTTTTCCTTTTTTATCCTCATCCCACCATTGCCCACTTTCTCTTTCTTTGGAAACTGAGAAAAAAGGTTGCAACTTCGTTAATAATTTTAAAAAACCTAATACGTTGCAAACCCTAATAGATAGATCTCTCAAAATTGGCGTCTTTTTTGCTCTCTCTACTGCGAATTTGTGATTGGCTTTGTTGTTGTGTTGGAGTGGCGTGCTAACGTACGCTATGTTGTGTGACTGAGATGGTGAGAATTTGATGAATCACCTAATCATTTTGGTGGTTCCCGTCATCATTGATGGTAATCCTGCTGCTAGTGCTAAAATGCGCTTCTTATTTATTAATGTTTCAGGCTAGCGTGCGCTAGTACATACATTTTCAAGGTTTGTAAGAGTATTTGGGAGAGCTTATGGAAACAGCTTATGAACATGTTATAAGCTGTTTTCAGCTTATTTTGATAAGCTTTATATGATAGCTTATGAAAATAACTTATAACTTATATGAAAATAGTTTGATTATATTTTCTCTTTTATTATAGAAATAGTTTATCCTATAAGCACTTAATTAAGCCGTTTATCCAAACAGATTCTATTTCTGTCTTGTGTATGAAAAAAGTTTTGTTGGAAGAGGCCAAATTCATTTTCGGTGATCTTTACGTCTCGAAAGAAATTAGTCTCTAACTATTGGTTGGAATACCTTTGTGCACATAAAAAATTGATTATGATATCGTGTCTTAAAAGTTTTTTTTTTTTTTGTGGCTAAAATACATTTTTTATCCTATATATTATTTTTAGTTTCAAATTGGCTCTTCAAGTAATAAAAGTTCTGACTAGGTCCTTCAAGTTGTCAACATTATATCAAGTTTGTTCTTTCCGTCAAATTTGCACTAACGGTCGTCAGAATCTGGAAAAACTCGCCGGAAACTATGCTTCCTCTCCCCCTCTCTTTCTTCCATCTCTTCCTCACCCGAATCTTTTTTTCCCCTTATTTACCACTTCTCAACTTGAGCAAGCAACACCCATCTTTTGCAACATTAGATTTGTCGCCGATGAGGGTGACTATAGCGAACAAGTGGATTCTGCAACATAAGATTCACTTGGAGCAACAAGGCATCAAGTTAGTCTGATCAATGAGGAACGAGTGGGTTTGATAGATAGGACTCTGTAAATGATGAGAGTGAGAACATGAAGAAGAGTGGGAGCACTAAGAAGATGGCAGATACAAAGGCTACGACAACAGCTAATGGGAACATAGAGAAGGGAAGATATGGGGAGAGAGAGAGAGAGAGAGGAAACCTCGTTTTCTGGCAAGCTTTTCCATATTCCGGTGAGTTTTTCCAGATATTTCAGCAACTATCGGTGGAATCTAACATCGATAATGCAAATCTAACGGAAAGAGCAAATTTGGTGTAATGTTGACAACTTAGAGAACTAAATCAGAAATTTTATTACTTAAAAGACTAACTTGAGACTCAAAAAAAAAAAAAAAGATAGAGGACCAAAAGTGTATTTTATCTTTTCTTTTTTAAATTTAAAACCTCATTACATAAGCCCCGTTAGCAACTTAATTGATGATGAGAAAACTTTTAATGTATTATTGTGTTAATTTTTTTAAGGATCTTTTTTTTTTGTGATCAAACTTTCTAAAGTTTTATGCTATGTTTGTTTTAAATTTTGGTTGACGCAAAGTTCCGTTTCAACCTACGTTTACAGGAAGTTCCAAATTTGAGCTCTGAAAATGATTGCATCAGAACATGTATTTATCCTATTTGCGTCACACAAAAACTAAACCAAACATGCTATTAATTGGTGATAAAAAATTCTTGTCGACCTATCCAATAACATTATAATTCTTTCATAACTGAACTAAGGATTTACTCTTTTATAAAATGAAAATGTATTGTTTATCCTTTCATAATTTTCTTACTATGCATATCAAAAGCTAGTTGAAAACACTTGTCTTAGGACCCGTTTTCTAAGTTTTAAAGAACTATTTAAAGATATTTTTAAAAAAAAAATTTTTATTGTATAGTTTTTATGCAAATTAGAAACTCTTTTATATTTGCCTATAATTAAAAAAAATACTTTTAGTACGAGTTTATTTTAGGTAAATCAAGAACTCTTTGGAGAAGCTAGAAAACATACTTTCTCATAAAAGCACTTTTCAAATTTCTTTGTAGTTCCTAATTTTTAGTAAAAGCCCAACCAAATAAACAATCATATAATAAGTAAGAAATTTAAATATAAATATACAATTTTAAGCATAATTATGTAATTATATATATATATATATATATATATATATATATATATATATATATATATATATATTTGTGTGTGTGTGTGTGCATGTGTGTGTGTCAATAGGTATTTATCAATTCTATTATTGTATGTGTCCCGAGATGCTTTGATTCCTTTTGGGGAATGGTGTTTTCGTGAGAAATATGGATATGGTCTCCTTAGATGGCCTCCTTAGAGATAAGGTGATCGTTTTTTTAATATAAAAAAAATGTTCTTTCTTGAGAAAGATGTTAGTTTCCTATATGGAAATGGTGTTTCGAGGAAATTGTGAAACATTTTTAAGATCTCCTTGGGGAGATTGGTTGTGTTTTCTTGGGAAGACACAATATAAGATCTATACACAATAGCATGAAAAGGAGCACATGAATTATGCTATGATGTGTACCTACACTTACACACTTGTGTTGTGATCATGCTAATGAGATTTTCAATTATGTGATCATTGGTAAACTAAACTTCAAATAGTTTATCTTTGTCATGATTCTTAGCTAATAATTTTATTAGTGATATTGATCATGTTTTGTGGTGAATATGTTTAGGTTGTTTTGTGGCCACAGTTGTTCAACCCAAGAGTCGTTTTCAAAATGAATTTAAAAAATAAATACAACCCAATTAACATTGTGTTGGATTTTCATGAGACAGTCCTATTTTAAAGTCATGTCTCAAGGCGGAAGAAAATCATATCCCATGGATCACACATTACAAACATGAATCACATAAGAGTTGTTATGTTTACCACTTGAAGCGTTCTTTCAAAACAATCCTTGAAGCGTGCTCCGAATCACCAGTGCCACGACAATGGCTGCACATCTACTCAATCCACGCGAGCAAACGTCCGTGGGATGAATGCGTCTTATACTAGCTGACCCGACTACAGGATTTGGCACGATGTAAAGTATATTATAAACAATGAGCGACATCTAGCAATGCATCACTGCTACCCAATTTATGATAAAATTGGTGATTCGATTTTAACCTTACTGCAACCAATTTACTGTGTAGTAAATATCCCTTCGTCCATATGTCATAATTGAACATAAGGTATAAACGTGTCATCCTTGCTAAGTTCACTTATATGTTCCTCGATCTCCGAGTTGTGTAATCACAAACGGACCCAATATCTCATATTGGCCCATTTCAGCATGGTCATGCATTTTCAGATCTCACTCTATCGAGAGGCTCATGGCATTGCTTCTGTTATGTACGCAGGAGAGACGAATCCTATCTGAATCACTCACATCTCTCAACATAATTTATTGCAGGCCCAATTACTACCTTTATGATTATCCTGTTACGGATAACGTTTGATAGCATTAAAGCCTACAACTCCACATGTAGAAATCGTAATGAATTCAAGTCGAAGGACTGCTTCACTATGGTCACCATGAGAAGCGCTTGTGACACTTACATAACTATTATGTAACGTTCTCACAGTGAGTCAATCCAGTATAAATATTACTCTAATATTTATACCTATGTGAAGACTTGATATCTCATATCCATAACCCGTGAGATGTGGTTATTAGTCTACTCACATAATAGTCTCGATGTATTATTATTGTCCTAAATAACAATAATACTTGACTACGGATATTTTAAGAATAGTATTCTAATGTTCAATAGGGTCTCACGATCAAGTTACACTTGATGTTCTATTGAACTGAACTTAGTATTCTAAGGACTTTATTATGTACAAAAGAGATAACATAATAAACTGAAATGCCTTATATAAAAAAAAATGATATAAATCATAGCCATGATACAAATGAAAATCTAATAAATAGATTAACCATTAGGGCTTACACCAATACATTGCCCAAGTGGGAAAATGATAGAATTTTCTTTATTTGGACTTCTATTAATTGGTGTAATTTTGTTTTATTAAAATGAGTTTAATGTATGACTTGATATATATTTTTTCTGTGAGTTCATTTTATTATTTGATCTATTTTGGGTATGGGAATCACCATGTTTGTATATATGATTATTGGCCCAAGGCCTATTGGCAAGTGTGTTGAGGTGATGTGTAGGGTTTATTGGGCCTAATATCTATGATGGATGGAAATTAGGCTACAATTTTCTAATATAGAGAGGGCATTATCCCCACTAGATTCTTACGTTAAGTAACTACTTATTGCTTTATTGAAGAGACAGTTTGATAGATAGGAGTACTGGTGGAAGACCTTGTCCTGACGTATACGAGTGTGTATGTTCTTCCTACGAGATAATTAATACCCTACAAAGATGTCTTCAAGCGATACACAATTTATTTGCAATTTATAATTTTATTTAGGTATTTTAAATCTTAATATAGGTCCTATTAAGTATCACAAAGACTACCATATAGCATAATCCGATTAAAAAACTGAAAAATCTATACACTTTCTAATAATTTTAGTAAAATGAAATAATATCAATTGTGAACTTTTTCACAAAGTATAATTAATCTATGTTTTAATAATTTATTATAAAAATTATCTGATAATAATACGATATTACATGTATATATAATTAAAAATCTATAATAAAAAAAATAGGCTCTCCCTTGTCATCAAGAAGCTCGGCCATTGATCATTGATGAAATAGCTTTTTAGTATAGGTTGTGATGTGATGGCTTTAGCTGAAGTGCTGCGGGATCAGGTGAAAACTAAATGAAGGTTTTACGGACTTGCCCAAGCCAGCATAATCATTCATTATTGATGGACCTGGATTAAGGATCTAAGGGACTTTCAAGCCCAATAATACTTGCTCCACTATTTGCTTGCACCCATATATATTTGTATTGTTGTTAAGTACAATTAATATTGTCATATTTTATATTTGGATATGCCTATGTCTACTTATATTATTTTTTTCAAGATTTTAATTGTTCTACTATCGTTTATTAGATATTCATTTTGAGCGTTTGAATAGAAGCTTCAATGGTGCAATCTACAATTTTGTATAAAATCAATTACTTTATTTATTAAATTTTCAATAAAAAAAGTATATATAGATGCCTTTGTAAAACTAAATATATATTACTTAAAATTTTGTTTGATCTATGTTGCGCATTACTGGGGAGGTCCTTCCTTGATATACCCTTATCTCTGTTTAAAGTGGACAATAGGATTAAGTGGTCTCACACTCTCACTCTTTCAGAAAGTTAAAGAACCTAAACTCTTTTTGGGTTTTGAGACTTAAAATTGCTACTATACTTTCATTTATACTATACTTTCATTTAATAGCTTATTAGGTTTTGTTAAATGTTTTTCTTTATTTTTTAAAAGTATCAATCAGTAATCTCTACTCAGTTTGTTGAGAACGTTTCCTTTATTTTTTTTCCATCTTATTTACGTTTTGTTCTTTTCATCTAATATTTGAATTATCAAATAGTTATATGAAAACAATAATTATATTCGTTTATCCCAATTAAATTGGACCAATTTTGATTTTTGACCAGCGATTTTTTTTTTTTTGACCAGTTCAGATTCGTTCAAGGTGTGGATGAACCATTAACTACATGTTTCAGTTTGATTCGATGTAGATATATAGGTAAATCGAAGCCTCAATTAATGATGAAGAAAAGTCCACTAAACCCCGTGATAAAGATAATTGTAAAGGAAAAAAAACCTTTTGGAAAATATTATGTGGTTAAGTCTTGAAAAAATGTGTGTAAATTTGTGAGCCCACATGGATGTGTGACCCAAAAAACCTAAGAACATGAGAATTGAAGTCAGGAAAGAAACTCAACTTAAAACATTTCCACGTTTAGGTTTATAGGGCAGAGGTAAGGCCTTATAATCCTCAGTCAAAAAAATTATAGATCTTAAAATGGGTGGTGGTTTTTCATTAGCTATTTGTGTTGGTTCTAGAGACAGAAAATTTTGCTCAATGCGAGTTATTGAATCTGATTGTGTCGTCTTCTTTGAGGATGATTTGATCAGTGGTAGCCAAACATCATTATCTGTCACTCTTAAAGAAGATTGTGTTGTTGATCCTATGCCAATCGTTTCAATCCCAATAGACATGATGCTTCCAATCGAGAATGTTTCCTTTATTTATTTTCTTCTTACTTACAATTTGTTCTTTTAATATAAGAGCCTAATATTTCAATTTTCAAACTAGTTCTATGAAGACAAAGATATCCGCTTATCCCAATTTCCTTTCTTGACCAACATAATTTTTTTGACCAATTTCGATTCATTCAAGATGTGAATGAATCATTAGTTACATGTTTTCAGTTGATTCAATGTAGATGTACATGCATGTAAATCGAAACATCAAGTAATGATGAAGAAAGTCTAATAAACTCCCATGGTAAAGAAAGTTGAAAAGGACAAAATCCCTTTGGAAAATATTAGGCACTGTGTAACTCTATGAACGCTCACATGAATGAGTGACCCCAAAAACCTAAGAATTGAGAATCATAAGAAATAATGTCGTTTGTAGTTTTAAAGAGCATTCCACATCCCCCAAAAGAGCACGTGAGTTTTAAAAGAGGTATGCAATTCTAATTGGGTCGCAATATTGTGGCTTTCATCGTTTTCACAATTGCATAGCGACCGCGTAGTTTCCCATAATTGTCCATAATAACAATAAATACAACATAATCTCGATTGCAACCATAATTTAAAACTTTGAACAATATTAATATATTGCTTACTGACTTGCATAGTCTTCCTACCTACAACAATAATATAAGGCCTCTTATAGAACATTAAGGCATTGGTAATAATCAGGCATCTAATTTCAAATTTAACATGAATAAACACAAGGGAGAACATATACACATCCCAAATCCAACGTCAAACAGGTGGGATGGGACGACATGTCAAGAGACCATGTGTTTTCCAATCCAAATCATATAAACAACGTGGGTAGATGTAATCATTAATCAATTATTAATAGTAATTAATTATTGTCTTTGACACGATCGCACTATTACCCTGCATGGGAATTTAATCACTGTATTTTCTTGAAGGACAAGTATCACTTCTTTTTTTTTTTTTTTTTATAATCATGATATAAATATGAAGTATTCACTATCGTTAGCAATGACTAATCTTCATAGGAAAATCTATTGGACATACCTTCCAATTAGGTTTTCTCCATATGTAAGAGTCGGGATTCGAATCCCTGATCACTTGTTTAAGATGTTTGAGTTCCTTACCACTCGGATCAACTATATGGTGGTAAAAGATAAATACAACTAAATGGTACTAGTTTGAATAATAATAGGGAGGAAAATAATCATATAGCTAGCCATTAATTTTGGGTACATTGGCTCAAACTAGCGCAAGTAATGGGGTGTAGTGAGCTGCACTGGAATACGCGTATTTGAATTTTGATACTTGCATGATAGCAACACACGTTTGGGAAGGTGGATATTTACAGCTTGCAAAAGCATATGCAAAGTCCAAGTAAAGTCCTTCTGGCTTTATAGTAGTTGGTTGAGCATCTCATGCTTATAAGCCCCAAAGAATAAAAAATGAATAATTTAATGTATAAAGTTGGGTCTAATCTCTTCTTCTCATCCTCATTATATATAATAGTACAGGGTAGCCACTCAGCCTTAGCCATGACTATGATGATTAATGAGCAACGAGAACGTTTGAGCCATGAAAAGTTATCAAGTTAGCCATCGTTTTGATTGATTTTCTCAACGCTGATTAGGAAATCGATACTTAAGAAAATGATAGAGCACAAATAGAATGATAAAGTCTTGCATCTCGTCATGCATAGTTGACTCCTTCAGAATATTTTATGATGTGTATAATTGTATATATTTGAGCTGTCACGGGCCAGCATATATTAATTATTAGTTTCTATACAATATTTCAAGGAAATGATCAAAATCACTCCATGTTGGATTTGAATTAAGTTTTTCATGCAATAGATTCATCCACAAAAAGTTAAATACAAAGATTTGGTCATATACAACATAATCATGTTAAAAATCACATGAAGTAAATCCTCCAACCAAGAAAAGAATAACATTCCCTCAGGTCTTGACGTTCGTCATTCAGCCCTGTTTGTGTGTTCATATTGGCAGTGATAAAGCACGCACATAAACGAGGCCAGCACAGATTGGTTCCTAGCTATAACTATAATAACTGGCGGCGATGATTGCGGGTCCTTCAAATTGGTTTCGAAGGTTTAGGTTGGATAATGGATAAGATAAACTGAATCAAAGTTATTCAGTCCACTGCCTCTACAATGGGCCCATGGCTCATGCAACCATTCAACTCCATCAACCACGGATTTGCTAATCTTTATTTATTTACGAGATAAAACATTTAAGGTGAAGAATAAATAATCAACCTTAATGATAAAATAGAATTATTGTACATTTATGAAACTTAAATTTAAGAAAATGCTAACGAGCGCCCTTAGTGTGGGTTTAGATGAAGTATTGTTAGAGGGTAAAGTAATTTTTTAAATTAATTAAATTAATTTACTTCAAAATATGTTATTTGGATATTTTTTTAAAAAATATTTGAAATTCTTAGAATTTTAACGGGACATTTATTGTAGTGTAAATGAAGGAATTTCAAATCCCCACCTAGATAGATGGAATTTATAAATTCCTCTCACTCCCTCCACATTGGGCCACCACCACCGGTTGTCGCCCACTGCCCACCGCCGCCGACAAAGCTCCGGCCACCTCTGCCGGCGAGCTCCGGCCACCGCCAACCACCATTTTTTTAATGAATAATGACATAATTAATCATTTAATTATTCCTAAAATTAGTTAATTATGAAAATATTTTAAATTTTAATTATTTTTGTTTTGGTCCAAAAGCTTCAAATAAGAATTGAACCCTAGACTTCCAAGGTGGAAGAGTGGAGATCAACCACTAGACCATTGATATATGTTTATAATAATTTGTTATTTAAAATTACTAATGTTTATTTATTTATCACATTTTATAGCAAAATTCAAAATTTAAAAGTAAATATTATGAAATGAAATTTTAAAATTAAAGAAAATTAAATTATTTTATTCAAACAAAGAATTTTAAATACAAGAAATTCGAATTACTCTATACAAATAAAATATTTTTAAAATGAAGATAATTCAAATGAAGTAATTCAATTGCTTTATATTTTAAATACCCTGAATTTTGAAATACCCCATCCAAACGCACTCTTAGAGCATTGTTTAAGGAATCAAAAAGGAAAATTTTGTATGAAAAAATGATGTATTTAATATATTGAAAAGTATTACACTTAATTTTCTAATACAAGTTGTCCTTTGAATACAAGTTTTCTACTATTTTGTTGGAAAAGTATTAAATACAAAATTTTCCACGACATGTGATTGATCCGAGTGGTAACGAGCTCGGGCACCTCAAGCAAGTGGTCAGGGGTTCCATCCTTGACTCTTGCGTATAGAGAAAACCTGATTGAAAGATGTCGACCCTTAAATGTCATCCAATATCTCGAGGGATTAATCTCCGTAATTGCGCGCGGAGGATGCCTAGTAAACTAAAAAAATACAAAATTTTGCAAGTATTTTGTGTCTTGCATGTAGAGCTGTCAATATGAGTTAAAATCCATGAGCCAACCCGACTCACCGATAAGTTGGGTTGATAAAAAACATGCTCATTTTAATTCCGGATTATTTTGACTCGACTCATTAAATCATGGATTGGTCTGATTTAACTCGTGATGAGCCGGATTGACTCGATGGCTTCTTTTTATTATTTTTCTTTGACCAACTCATCAAGTCTAACCCACTTCCCCCAACCTGTTCGAAGGAGGAACCAACACTTCAGCCCTTTACTCTATGCCCTGTCACCCCCTTTCCTTATCGTACATGCTTTATTTTGCTTGTATTAGAGGAGATAATCAATCATCAAATACTTAAATACAATGAATCATGGAATAAATCCATTCATGGCGCTCCAATCACATCGTTGCAGGGTTTTTTCTCATCGTATGATGGAGACACATAACATATCACAATAAAAATTGTAAATAAAAGTAAAAAATGAAAGGAATGGAACGAAATTTGTTAAAAGAGAACATTAAATTTCATTTTGCTTGTTCTAGTTAAACTGTTACATGCATGCTTGCTGTTAGTGTTCAATTCAATAGTTGTGTTATTTATTTATTTTTTTTATTTTCTTCATTTTTTTTTTAATTTTAAGTGAGTCAACCCGTTTAACCCACCAACTCATGGTGGGTTGAACCGGGTTATATATTTCTTGGCATTAAAAAAGTGAGCCAACTCGCTCCGGCTCACTTTAGTCCTAACCCGTGATGAACTAATCTGGATGAGTCAGATTGAAACATTTTGACAGGTCTACTTGCATGACACACAGTCCAAATGAGTTTGTTTGGTGTGTCTGGGTCCATCTGGGCCTTAACTGGCGCCAATTTGGATAAAGAAAGAATAATAATTCAGATAAAAACTCCTATTAGATGATGATGAGGTGATTGGAAAATGTTTATCTAATCTGAGTAAATATCTTTAAGTTATTTAGTAAACTAAAATTTTTATATATTTTATCCGATCAATGAAAGATATATCATTATTTAATTATTTTAGAGGGGTCTTATTCGAGAGAATCAGACCATCCAAAAAGAAAGTCTTAATACAGATAAATATCTAATTGTGAAAAGATTTGAATGCTATAAAAAAAACCCAAGATGTTAAATATATATCCTGTTAAATTCAAATTTTTAATAAAATATTAATTATAAGAATATATCTATTCTTCTTTTGTGGTACACCGTAAATCCTTTCTTATAATCAACCTTTTTTTTTACTAAAAAATATTAAAAACCTTAATAGAATTAATAACCTTTTTTTTTTAAATTATCAAATTTCATATTCAATGAATAATTATTATTATATTTTCATATAAATAAAATTAAACGTACGGAATTAAAAAAAATATATTATATATAAGGAGAATGCTAACGAATGTCTTTATGACATTATTTAAAGAATCAACAAAGAAACCATTATATGAAAAAATTATGTATTTAATATATTAAAAAATATTATATTTTGTTTTTCAATATAAAAATTTTCTTTATTGATTCCTCATCCAATTATCTTAAGACATTTGTTAGTAAGAGCTTATATTTAAATATAAATAATCATGATCAAATTATACAAATTATTCCACCCTAAAAGAATTGATAGGAGTACAAATTAGGAAAGTGATGAACAACTGAGGAAGCAACATGAAATGGCGAGTGAATGCCTAATCGGAGCGCCGCAAGTGCAAATGAGTCAAAGACAGTGTGTGACATTGACCGGGCCCACGGCTCAGCTGGCTCGTTGGCGCCGATCGAAGCAAACGATGCGTTTTGCCACGTCATTCTCATAATTTTATCTTTCTTTTTTTGGAAAAATAAAAAAAGACACACGCAGAGATGAAAATGGTTGAATCGCGGTTTTATTCTCCAAATTTGTGTTATGTATGAACAAACAACAATGGAGGAATATTTGCAAAACTCTGGGATCCGCGTTTTTCGATCAAACATATCAATCCAATTCTTCACATCTCCACATTTTCGCGCCTGAATCCTTCTTCTTCTTCCTTCTTCATTTCCTTCTCCTTATTCCTTTCCTTTCCATAACTTCCTCATTTTGTCACACGATTTCTAATTCCAATTATACCCTAATCATTCCACTTTTAATTTCTCAAATTTCTCCCTCATTCCTTTATTTCTCGCTATTTCAATTATATCCTTCTTTTTCCGTCTGATCCAATGTTCACTGTTTTTTCCATTCCACGCAACTGGTATTCCTTCAAATTTTTTTCTTCTCTACATTACGATATGATTTTGTTGATTTCATATGAAAATGCTTGATTACCATTGAAATTGATGAAAAACAAAGGAAAACAATATGAACAATTTTTTATTATTATTAATGCTGGTTTATTTGTTTGTTTCTTTATTTAGGATTTGGTTTCGGATTTTGGATTATAATAGCACATTAGGGAGCATTAAACCAGCAATTATTGTTTTTGTTGTTGTTTTGGTGTAGTTAGTTCGTGTTTGGAATTTGAGGATTGAGGGGGGAGTAGTGAACATTGAACAATGTCTTCAAGGGTTGAACACCAAACGGTTCCCCTTTCGGTTCTGCTGAAACGTGAATTGTTGAATGAGAAGATTGAGAAGCCTGAGATTGTGCATGGTCAAGCCTGTCAGAGCAAGAAAGGAGAGGATTTCACTCTCATCAAGACCGAACGCCAAAGGGTCGTTGGAGATGGGGTCTCTACATATTCTGTTTTTGGGGTATTATACATTATATTCTATGTTTCTCGCTTCCTTCTTTTCCAGATTTTAATGGTTTATAATGTGGCAAATGATTTTAATGTAAGGTGTTTTAAATTTTAAATATGTAACTTGTTATTATCCTATGTCATGATATAATGAATAAAAGGGCGGCTCGGTGCACAAGGCTCCCACCTGTTACGGTCTGGGGAGGGTAGATGTATGCAGCCTTATCCTCACAAGCGGAGAGGCTGTTTCCATGATATAATGAATGAGAGAAAATAAAAAGGATTAAGTATCTTCGTTGTCAGTTAACTATCTTATTGCAAGGATGACAATTCAGCTTGTGGGCTGGCTACTTCTCCTAGATTTACTTAAAATCCTAGTTGCTGTTCAGTTGATGTGAACAGATCGTATAATGCAAAGGTGTTTTACCCTTAGCTATGATTTTCTTGTTATGGTTTGTTCTTATTTACTCATTTTAGTTGTATCAAGAGAAGGATGTTAGCAGTTAATGGGTTGAATGCTTTTGAATTATGAGTCAAGAGACTTGAGACATTATTGATCTTTTCTTAGTTTCTACCTTTTTTGTGATTTTCCTGGTTGCATTTTCTGATGTTGAAGTTTTACAGCTATTTGATGGACACAATGGAACTGCTGCTGCTATTTATACTAAGGAGAATCTTCTAGATAATGTTTTAAGTGCAATTCCTTCAGATCTTAATAGAGATGAGTGGGTAGCAGCATTGCCTAGGGCTTTGGTTGCAGGCTTTGTAAAAACTGATAAAGATCTTCAACAGAAAGGTATGGCTAGTTCATTCCTTGTAGTGATTGCTCTTTCATTGATTAATTTATTTGCTTAGGAGGCAAATTCATGTACACCAACTGGAATCCTCTTGCTAATATCACCAAAAGTATCTGTCCACATTTCTAATTTTTGTTGTCATCTATCACTTTGGGCTTCTCAAAGTTAAAATGTTAATTAAAAAAGGAAAAATAAAAGTTTTGCAGATATGCATGCTCAACATGTTGGCCATATTCTGCAACCTTGGTATCATTTTTCTTATTTCTAGCCTTGTTAGAAGGCTTGCTACTACCTCTGAAAGCAAAACTATCATAATTTTGCGATAATTCTTTTAATTTTTTAAAATTTTGATTGTGAATGTTCATGGAAGTTCTTGTAGAAAGTGGGGAAGCCTGACTGTTTATTTATTTATTTTCATCACCATGTAAGGTTTTTTGAAAGTGGATATTGGAATTGCTTGGTTTATGTTTCTTCGCCTGTTTTAGACTCTGGAGTCTGGACATGAATCTGCACCTTTCAGGCATTGGCACCAACTAGTTTTAAAAATGTGACAATACGTTGGCTTTTGCCAATTTATTAAAATAAACCAAATTTCAACAATTGCAAATGCAATTTAATTCTTTCTTAAAATGAAGTTGGGCTAGGTTCACCCTGAGATTGTAGAAATGAATGTAGTAGATTCATTTGGAGCTTTTGTTGCACTTGTCCAAAGGTTATAAAAGGTTTTTTACCCCCAGCTATTTCTGGGCTGTTTAATTGGCTATGCCAGTAAAAATTTTGTAGTACTACTTTTGCTGCAGCTTGACCCTAAAAATGTCTATTGCATAGTGCATGGTGAATGTTAACGGTTTAATATTGTTTGCTCATATGGACAGTAGAGTTGGCACTGCTATTTATTGGCATATTAGAGATATATTATATGGTTGCTGAAGGACATCAATTTGTAATGAAAGTTATTAAGCTGGTGTAACTGAGCTGTTGTCGATAATTCTTACACTTTTGAATTAATGATTTTTTTGTTATATTTTTCATTACAGCACAACGATCAGGAACAACTGTAACCTTTGTGATTATAGAAGGATGGGTTGTAACAGTTGCATCAGTTGGTGATTCCCGTTGCGTACTTGAATCTTCTGAAGGAGGGATTTATTACTTGTCAGCAGATCATAGGCTTGAAACGAACGAAGAGGAGTAAGTTCTTAATGGACTGTTTTTGTTGAAAAATTGTTTGGAATTTCTCTGTTATAGCATGCCCTCACCCTTCTTCTACTTTCCTCAGGAGGGTGCGCATCACCTCTAGTGGGGGTGAGGTTGGTCGGTTAAATACAGGGGGAGGAGCAGAGGTACATTCCCTTCTAATTGTGATCACTTTCTAGCTCAGATGGTACTTGTTGCATAACAAGCTTCAACACCCTGCAGTCCCTGCTCCATGCCACCACAAAAAAATAAAAATAAATAAAAAGAGAAGTGGACTGCTTGTTCATGTATCTGATGCCTCTTTTGGTACTTTTAGTTTTGATACACGATGCTTAGCCAGTTAAACTACATATCCAGAGATTAAGAAGTAAACTAGGTGAACCATACCATGGAATCCTGAGAAGCGAGTGTACAGTTGTTGATTTTATTGGGTGATAAGACCATGTCAACTTAAAAGTACTGAGTATTCAATGCATATCATTAAATTTTTATGATCTTTTGAAGATAGTGTTGTTTAAATTTTATGTTATATTGACCATATGTGATTTTAGGCGATTATTTCCCTTTGCTTTTCCCTGAATTCTCTTCAGAAGAAATTTGTATTTGATTTGATAATATTAACATGACTGACTAGATTAATGATTTTGCAGGTTGGTCCTTTGAGATGTTGGCCTGGTGGCTTGTGTCTTTCACGATCTATTGGCGATATGGATATTGGTGAATTTATTGTCCCTGTACCGTATGTAAAGCAAGTGAAGGTTTGTCGCTACACTATCTTGCACATAGAGCAATATTGGGCTTATGTTGTTTAATTACTTTTCACTCGCATCCCTTCCTTTATAAGGTTACTTCAGTTTATATGATTCCTTTCTCTGTTAGTGTTTAATTCTAACTGATTTTCATCTGTTTCAACTTCATATGCACAGATAGTTTCTTCTAACCATGATTTTTTTTAATATTTCTTTTTTTGATGGAGAACTTCCTCCCAAAATCCAATGAATAAAAGTATTTATTCTGAAAGTGTTTTTACTAACTACCTGATGGTTCAAAAATATGTTGGAGCAAATGATTAGATTCTTAAGTGGAGGGGTTCTGAAGTCATTTGTTTTCCTAGAAATCCTTACATGTTTTTTTAAAGTTTTTTTTTATGATGAGAAGTTTAATTCCTGCCTTTTGCCCCACTTATTTCTGTTTATTCAGCTGTCCACCGCTGGAGGCAGGCTTGTTATCTGTAGTGATGGTGTTTGGGATTCTCTATCTGCAGAAGTGGCCCTTGATAGTTGTCGTGGCATGTCAGCAGAGGCTGCAGCACCACATATTGTTAAAGTGAGATTAATGTACATCTTTTGAATTGTTTTGTTAATCTATTTAGTGGGCCTGTTTTCATGTTGTGTGTAATAGTAATCCTGACTTAAGCACTATAAAGATACCTTGTTTCCATTAGTTTCTCCTGATAACTTTGTCATTTTGTGGTATGAATTATGAATTATGTATTTCTATGCTTTATTCTCCTGTCTCTTTCTATCTTCAGGAAGCTGTACAAGCAAAAGGACTTAGAGATGATACAACCTGCATCGTTGTTGATATAATGCCTCAGGAGAAGCCACCTGCTTCTGTACCACAACCAAAGAAGCCAGTAAAAGGAATGCTTAAGTCTATGTTCCGTAAAAAGTCCTCTGAATCATCTTCTTATACTGACAAGGATTACTTAGAGCCAGATGTGGTTGAGGAACTGTTCGAGGAAGGATCTGCAATGCTTTCAGAGAGGTTTTGTTTTGTAATAATCATTGTTTAAGTTAGCATTTTGCTATCTAACTTTCAATCTTGTCACGAGAACATGTTTGTTTGAAATGCAGGTTAGATACAAAATATCCGCTCTGCAACATGTTCAAGTTGTTTATGTGTGCAGTGTGCCAAGTAGAGATAAAACCAGGGCAGGGTATTTCAATACATGAGGGTGCGCCCAACCCAGGAAAATTGCGTCCTTGGGATGGACCTTTTCTTTGTGTAAGTTGCCAAGAGAAGAAAGAAGCCATGGAAGGGAAAGGAACATCAGGTCTTTTGATGACTCTATTCATTTTTATCCTTCTTCCTTGAGATGTACCTTTACATAATTTAATCTACTCCTTTGATCTTTCGATTTCAGATAGACTTAGCAGCGGAAGTGATGAATAAACTCTCTGTATATTTGCATTTTGAGAGTCATAAAAGTTGTTCATATAACAGGAAGGTTGAACTTCCAAGCAACAGTGACTCCCTTCTATTATCACAGGGGCTTCTCATAATATGGATCTAATTTGGGATTCCTCATGAAAATACATACGAAATCTTCTCATAATATGGATCTAATTTGGAGGAATTCCACATGAAAATCCGTGTGAAAACCAGTAGCAGCTTGTTAGAAGATTTCTGACCTGGAAGTGTGGAATAGCAACTATCCCAGTGTTGTGAAAGGTTGTGTTAAAGTGGCAATGCACAACAGGATGTCGGAGGTAATTTATTCTTTTTTTTTTTTTTTTTTATATTTCTTTTTCTGTGGTCCGTTCATTTGTATATGGGTCCTTTGGAATCACTAAATACTAAATAGACCTTAAATGAAAGTGGTCGGTCATTGTAATGCGGTTATAGGGAGTTCAATTAGAATTCATAGATCGAATCTACTGTTAGGATAGACGTGTATTAAGCCTTTTGAATGATTTATTCTCGTACTACTCGAACTTTTGTCGTAGATAGAAGGAGATTTCCCCACTTACCTCAAAAAAAAAAAAAGAATAGTACATGTTACTTCCCTCCCAGTTTTTTTGCTTTTCCGTTGTTAGATGCATGAGCATGACAAAGTCCTGGAATTATTTCTACCAGGTTTTGTCACCACTGCATTCGCTTGACACAACATATATGTTCTGTTTAATAACAATTTGACAGTTTCAACTTTAATGGATGTTATTGGTTGACACTTTGTTGGCAGCTAATTTTGTTTTTGGTTTTATTTTTTTTAAATAGGCTTAATGAAGTTTTTAGTCTCTCGCAATTATGGATTTAGTATCTATCTTTTTTTTTGTTAGGAATTGATGTTTGTAACTTTTAAAGTTTTGGATTTAGTCCCTACCGTTAACTTGTACCGTTAATTGATGACATGTCAGACGGAAGTCCACATCAGCGACGTCACGTGGCATTAAATATTATTTTTTTAATCCACGTGGCATTTTAAAAAAAAATTACAAAAATTAATTTCGAATAATTACTAATTTTATTTACTTTTTATTTAATTATAATAGCTACTAATTTTATAATATATAATAATATTAAAAAATTAGTAATTATTATTATAATTAAATAAAAAATAAATAAAATTAGTAATTATTCGAAATTAATTTTTTTTAAAAATATTTTTAAAAAAAATAATATTTAATGTCATGTGACGTCGTTGATATGGACTTCCGTCTGACACGTCACCAGTTAACGGTGCAAGTTAACGGTAAGGACTAAATCCAAAACTTTAAAAATTATAAAGATCAGTTCCTAACAGAAAAAAAGATAGGGACTAAAATAAAAACGATCCTATATTTATAGGGACCAATAAACCTTCTAGATACTACTAATTCAAGACCCAAAAATCAGTTATCCGGAGGAAGAGGAACAACATAATAGCACCTATATTTGCTTACTATTCTATTGTTGGGATATGATACATTAGAATTCAGATGGCAATTCCGCTGCTAATCTAATTGAAAGCAAAGATCGATGGATGACACTATTTGGAGATGACCAAATTCTGCTCATTCTGTGAACAGACAGAATTATTGAATGAAAGATACTGTCGAACAATGAACTTTAGTTAAGGATATTTATTTATTTATTTATTTATTGTGACGGTACTAAATCTAGAACACTATGAATATGATATCATCATTCAGCAAGAAAACAAGTACGCTATCTATCAAGATTTTTTAAGGACAACAAGGTTAAATTTTGTTCTCATTTCCTCGTCAACATGTTTTACACTTAAAATATCACATCTTTAACACAATAAAAACCTATGCCTGATATACTAGGTGATTATTATACATATAAAGCAAAATAGTAATATAGATATGCTATTTTATCAAGAATAGAATTTTACCAAACTGCGCGGTTATCTTTCTATCCCCCTTCAAAGGTCGGAAGTTAATCAAAAAAATAATTTTGATGGGAATAAAATTATTTTATATTATCATGTAATTATATATTATCACATCACTAAAAATATTTGAGTCTTGCAATAATTACTTCAAATTTAGTTGATATTGTAGAAAACTATATGTTAACAATATATCAAAATTAAATTTTAAAAAATGCCAACTATTATATTAAACGTAGATCAAATGTCACCTCTTATTTTTATTCATGAATAGTTTTACGAAAATCACTTTGTGGGATCTAGCTTGTGTAAATTGGGATGGATTAGTTTTTCTATTCTTAAGTAATAGTATCATTACCAATTATCAATCATTTATTAATTATTAGTTCTCACAATAAAGGTTTAAAGTTTATTAAAATGTAATTACTAATTAATAATTAATAAATGTCAGCCATTTAATTAAGGTACCAATACCCTTTAAAAATATGGGTAAAAACATATAATAATTCTTAGTTCTAGAAATATCAACTCCATTATTTGAACACTCAAATTGATACTCAGAGATATGTACACACTCTCATATCTCTGTATGACACATTTAGTTCAACTTAGAATCATGTGTATGTTATGATTCTCAAACTTTGTCATTGTCTTTGGCATAAGTCCAAAGAAAGCAAAACAAACTACATCATAACAATATGGGGTAAGGAAGCCGTAGAACCATCACCAACGGTAAGCAATGCTAAATCTGTATGTACTTCTTTATATTTGGTTTGATCAGATCCCTTCAAACTAAATTTTCTTTATATTTGTTTGGTTTGGTCTGTTCCTCCTCAAACTAAATTTTTGGCTTTGCTCTTGAATAACTGAATACTCACCCATACTCATATCGTCATAGAGTGACTATACGAGGTGTCACAACTAGTGAAAAAAAATATTTCCCTAGAAATATTGTACAATAATTGACGTAATTCTACTCTACATGTTCAAATTTGCTATTGGCAGTGTTCCGGGCCTCATAGTTGGACTCGGGGCCCAGTGGACCGACCATGCATCCAAGCAGTGGCCCGATCTGAGACTATCGTAAGACGCATGTCTTTCTAAGATTGCCACCTTACTCCTACAAAGTCATAATTGGGAAGTGATTGTTGTAGCATTACACCCCCTTGAACACAAGTAGTCGAGAAGGTGATTGATGAGTAATGATTGACTAGAGATGGCAAAACGGGTTTGACCCATCAGATTAGCTCGCATAACCCATCAAATTTGATATAACCTGTCACGCATAAACGGGTTTGGTGAGTTGACATTCAGAACCCATTAATCGATATAACCTGTCACGCATAACCTGCGAGATGTGATGGGTCAACCTGTAGGGATGAGTTGACCCATCGAGTCCATTTTTCTTTTGCGATCTGTTGCTTTTGGTCTCGACAAAAAGGCCCTCGCTTTGGCGCCATTGCGAATATGAGAAACTTTCATAAAAAGAGAGAAATTTGGGAGAAACTCCCCAGTGACAAAGCAACATTTAGAGAGAGAAAAAGAATAGTGAAGAGAGCGAGAGAGTGTAAGATTGAACTAAGATCTAATTGGAGGCTGAGCTTGTGAGGATTTATGGCGCAATGGGAGTGGAAATTCATAAACAATAGAGACAATGGAGCAAGGAATGTGTTTGATTATGCGATTCAAAGTTTTAAACCAATACATGACAATATGAGAGAGAAAGATCACAAATCAATGCGTCAATTCCATGTGCAATAGTGATGAAGGAAGAAGGTAAAGAGAGAAGAGACAGGTGATGGTAACTTCTCTCACTTCTTTTTGGGAATGATGTATCAAATTTTAAAGATGTTACTTTTTATTAATTTATGTGTTTTATAATTTTTTATTATTTAGGTGGGTTGACTTGCCAACCCGCCATAAAAAATCGTGGGTTGACATTTCCAATCCACATTGAAAAACAAATCAACCTGCATCGCCCCGCTTTATGGTGGGGTGGGGTGAGGCGGATTAACTCACTTTGTCATCTCTATGATTGATCCATTCCATTGGCGGGAATACTTTTCTCCCATTAGCCTATAAGTATCAATTCACTAGGGAGTATTCCATCATCTTTTTACCACTTATCTTACTTGTTTTACCCCATTATATTCCTAAACTAACTAGAGTGTCGGAGTGTCATTGCAGATACTCCACCCATTTCCCTTGTATCATAGATGGATAATCAAAAGCCAACCACCTGAACTAGCACAAATCAGTAGCCATCTGAAGCCCGAACAGAATGTTGCAAACATACATTCACACCCAAAAACACGTTCGAGGAGGAAGCAACTAATTGTTAGTAAATGAAATCAGATGCAAAAATTAAATGTTATAGCAAAGTTAATCATAGAAAAATCATTGTTTTTGAAGAAAATCAATTGAAACTAATCTAAACATTCACGTTGATTTGTTGCAAATTATTGCTTTCTTAGTCTCCCTAGCTAACAAATTAATTAGTATGTCAAAAAAAAGAAGAAGAAGAAACCGTGGTCAATTTTCTAGAAGATTTCTGAACAGGAGCCCACTTTCACTACTTGAAACGAAACAAAAATACAGAGAGGGAAGGATATGAAATGCGAAGGAATGCTTCACTTCATGACTCTGAAGTCTGAACAAAGAATTAAAGATGTTGAGTGACTAATAGTCTAATATTCAGAGGCAGAAAATGAAGGAAAAGTTTCCCCAACCAAATGGATCCGTGTCACTGTGTGTGGCTCGAGTGTGGAAGTATTTGTCTTTTGCTGAGTTTAATTTGTTTCTCTCTTATCTTAGAAAAAGAGAAAGATAAGAAATATAGAATATGTTTTTTTTTTTTAAGTGGTGAAAGTGGTGAGGAATGAGGATGTGTCTATCCAACAAAATAATGGCTCGATGATTGAGATGTTGACCTTAACCATGCTTACAAAATTCCTTCCGGCTTGGTGCATGGACCACCTCATATACACGTGTGTATGGGTCTACTTCACCCCACCACCTAACTGTTAATGTTCTGTTTTCTTTTCCTCACTTTTCGTGTCTATGGCATTGGCAGTCTGTGTATGGCTATGGACTTACACGCAGATAGATAGACACTGTCTCTGGGGCTCACTTACTTGACCTCAATGAATGGGTGGAGTTGAACTGAATCACTATTCACTCCTAACAGTTAGATATACATGGTGAGATCGCTCTCACTCCCTCTTTTGCAACAAATTAATTATTTCCATTTATTTATATATGTGATTGTAATTAAAGTTTTGTTAATCATTGCCTTGAAAAATAAATGAAAAAGGTAATTTTATTTTTTTTTGTTGAAAACTGTATATAATGGCTAGCAAAATAGTTGTACCCTTGTTTTTTTTTTTTTAAAAAAAGATATCCTCCAATCGATAGTCGGAGATTAATTTCTTCCGAGACGTAGAGATCACCGAAATAGGTTTTGTCTCTCCCAACAAAGTATTTTTCATATACACAGCAAGAATCGAACCGCCAACAATATGTTTAAGGAACCTAACTATCTATCAACATATTTGACCTTGTTGGAGTTGTACCCTTACAAAGTGTAGAGACATTACAATATCAATTAATTATTATCATATCATTAAAATTATTTGACTTTTATCTTAGACTATTTTAAAAGTTACACGGTATATGTTAGTTGATATTATAGAAGAACTTTACACTAACACTACATCAAAATTAAATTTTAATGGTATATATATTGTTGTAAGTGGTGTTTAACTTAATTAATACTAATTATATTTTATGTATTACTTTAACAGTATACTTAGCAATACTGCAGCATTCCCTTCCTATCAGATGAACTTGTATTTTGGATATTGATTTTCACCATTATAAGTATCAAAACTGAAGTGGTGACACATGAAAAAAATGTGGCTAAGAGATTTTAGACTCGATGGTTGTAATAATTACAATAATTAATGAAACAAATGCAGAAAACAAAGAAATGTATTGTTGGACCATCTTCAATTGTAAAAGGCTAAGGCCTTTCACAGTTTCACTAGTAGGCATAAAATCAACACTGTAGTTTGTATTAGTCCTTTTTTGACTGTTAGGCCTGTTTGCTCTGTAAATGCTAAACATGTTTGAGTGCACGTGGAGAACCCAGTGACAGGAAATAAGTAGAGATAATTTCTGAAGCAATATGTATATTCAAAGATTCCTTTTTGAATTGAGGGGTGCATTTTTTCAATAAATGAACATGGAAATTTCATTTTCTGGGGACCTTGTCACTGATATTATAAACAAGTCCAAATTTATGAAGTGAAATCCGCCATGCCAATCCCATCTTCTTTTAGTGGCCAAATTTGGATCTTTGTGACCTCATTTCCAACACTAGCACCGCTTTTGCTGTGTGACCTGACTAGGACTCAATAAGCAGCCAACCGTTTCTATTCACACGAATGAAATTTATCATCTCATCAATCATTCATTCCCTAGTGTCACCGCACCCTTATTTATATGACAAGAAAATAAAACATTGACAGTATCCATGAACTAAACAATTTTTTTCCTAGTGTATGATATACTCAGATTTAAGTTATGAATTATATTGGTATAGTTTTTATATATAAATCTCATTATGCATGTATCATGCGCAGGGACAATTTTTTTATAAAAAGATATTATGTAAATACATTAATATTAACAAAATGTGAGAATGAGTCTTTTTTTTTTTTTATGTGATATCATTCAACCGATATCAAAGTGAGTTTTGTCTCTCCAAACAAAATATTTTTTTAAGTAACCATGTTGAGTCTTGTTTGTGAGAATAATTTTCTATAATATAGACGGTTAGTTTTCATATAAAAAAGTTTCCAAAAAGACCAATTGCTTTTTGACAAAAACTCGAGGCATGTTTGAATTCCCTTTTTAAAAACTGTTTTTCATTTTCAAAAATTTAAAAACTCAAAAACTTGTTTGATGAACCCTGTTTTCTAAAATAGTTTTGAAATTTGATTTTGTTTTTTGGTTTTGGGAATTTAAAAACTGAAACAGCTAATAGCTGTTTTCCTTCTCACTTTTACATTCCAGTTTTGAAAACTAAAAAGATAAGAAAAAGTGTCACTTTTCATTAATGACAGTTTTATAATATTGTTAACTTTTATTATTTAATTTAAATTATTAAATTTTTTATTTAATTCAATAAAATAATAATCTAAAATATAACATGACATTCATATAACATGTATGGACCAAATTCAAAATTATTGTCACGTATAGAGACCAAAAGATTAGTTTAACCTTTATTTGACTTTACCACTACATGTTGCTTTATATATATTTATTTAGAGATGAATTATATATCACTTTATCACCGTATTCAAGCATTGTTTTAATTACTTTTACTTTATTAATTAACTTGTTGTAATATATGTTACTTTAGAAAGTGAATTATATATTACTTTTATAAAAATACATCCCTTTTAGTCAAGATATTATTCAATGGTACTTAATTAAAAAGGTGAGGTAAATAGAAACATAAATAATAATAATGAGACATTATGAATAAAAACTCGCAATTGATCCCTTTTAAAAATATGTATTAAATTAGTTTTCTATTTTTTAATTTTCAAAACATATTTTGATAACAAGTTTTTTCATTTTCTCATTTCTAAAACAGTTTTAAAAAATAAGATTACCAAACAATTTTTTTTTTAATTCTCTTCTTAAAACAGTTTTTTAAATTGATTTATAAAATATTTTTAAAAAACTAAAAACCAAAACTAAATCAAACACGGCTCACTCTCTTTCATTTCCTGTTTTTCCATTCTTTATCTTTCTAAAGCTTTGTTAACATTCATACAAGGAAGAAAAGACTTTTAGCCTCTCTCTCACTCTCTGCCACCAAAAAGAAAAGACTAAAGACCAAAAATTTCAGATATTGCATCAAATCTTGTTAGTCTTCAAGGCAATCTTACTGTTATGGAATCGCATCAGCACCAAAAGAACATAGAAAACGATGTGGAAAAGCAAATTGATCAAGGAGGAGCAAAGTTAAGGCAAGAAAATAAAGAAGACCAAGCAGCAAAGCAACCATCACAACCTTCAGCATCTTCCTCCCCTTCTCATGAGTTCTCCTTCACAGTCTCTCTCCATTCTTCTTCCACCACATTCCCTTATGATAAATCCAAAGCTCCACCTTCTTCACTTGCAGTTGATTTATCTCCTGCTGATGACATTTTCTTCCATGGTCACTTGCTTCCTCTCCACCTCCTATCACACCTCCCTTCATCACCTCGCTCTTCAACCAATTCCATGGATAGCTTCACCCTCCCCATCAGAGAGTTACTAGAAGATGAAAATCCCATTAAGGACAGTATTAGCTGCAGCACCAGCAATAGAAGCAACATCGCCATAGACACCACCAAAAACAACAAAGAAAGCAACAATATAGAGACAAAGGGAGAAGATAAAAAGTCCAAGCCAGCTTTCTCAATGTTTGGTTTAACAAAAGGGAACAAAGGGTGTCAAGTTAGAGATAAGGAAGATAAAGAGAAGCAGAAGAAGAAGCTCAAGTTTGATGTGATCCATGCACTAAAAAAGTACATAAGAGTGGTGCTTTTTAGAGGGAGAAGAGAGAAAGTTAGACTCCATGGACAGTCTTATTCTTATTCAGGAACTGAAACTCCGAGGGATAAGCAAGAATTGAAGGGTTGGAGAGGACGATATTCAGCACCAGCATCAATGAGGACGTCCCCAACAAACAGTGGACTTTTGCTTGCAACTACGGCTCTTCCTCCTGCTAGTGATAGTACCATGGAAGAGTTGCAGGCAGCTATTCAAGCTGCAATTGCTCACTGCAAAAATTCAATTGCAAAAGAAGAGAAACTCAGATGCTGATACATAGTTACCAGGTTCGCAGTATTCTTAGTCACCCTTGTGCGATTCCTTTCTATTTTGTCATATAATTATATATAATTTTTTTCTTCTTTTTTTAAACACTATCAAGTACCATGAATTGGTTCATCATAGTAGTACCCAATAATTGATATGAGGATTGCAGGGTTGCAGGAGAGAATATAGTAAAAATGTGCTGTTATATAGTGATAAGAGAGAATGTTGTTTCCTAGTTGTATTTCCTATCATTGATTTCATGTGTGGTATTTAAGTAATTGGATTCATGAAAATGTACTATTATATGAGATTCAAAAAAATGTACAACTCTTTCCTTGAGTCAGTTCATTTGGTTGAGGTGCGAGAGATGAATTGTGAGTGTATGGATTTAAACTCCTGTAATGCGCTCCGCTTTTTTCTCTTAACCTTCTCCCCTATCCTCTCCCCCATGGAAGGCCTCTTATGGCCTCCTGCTACACAAAAAAAAAAAAAAAAGATGCACAACTTAAAATAAATAATAGGTTAAAGTAATAATTTGATTCCTATAGATGACAATGATTACTCATTTAGTTTTTATATGTAAAAAATTATTAAAAAGGTTCTCATATGTATGTGCAATTGTTACCCATTTACTCCCTCCCGTTATTCAATCGTCTTTAATGATCTGTTAACTACTATGTATAGGGATTAAATGAAGAATATGTGTCACGTATAGTGACTCAATAATTTAGGATAAAGTAATAATCTAATCCCTATATGTAATACGAATTCTTCATTTAGTCTCTATATGTAAGAGTTAATGGATCATTAGAGACGATTGTATAACGAGAGAGAGCAAATGGGTAACGATTGCACGTATGAGGATCTTTTTAATAATTTTTTTACATATAGGGACTAAATGAAGAATCGGTATCACCTATAGGGACCAAATTATTACTTTAAATAAAAAAAGATTAATAATTTGTGTCTTGTTCTAGTCCAACTTGTATAGTATCTCATGAATTTCTGAAATCTCCAGTTAGCTAGCGGTTCTGTTTCCATTTGGATCAGTGATAGAAGAATTGCTACCAATCCAGGATATACGGTTTAACAAGAGAGAGATAATTCACAAGAAACTGTGTGTTTTTTTCTTAAAAAAATAAAAAAAAGAAACATTCGTGCTGATTCTATATGTGGGATTCTTAAATGAATAAGCACATAGCAGCAAGAGATGTGTCAGAAATTTTCATCTCTTAAGGCTAATGTTATCTCTGACATTGTCCTTGCAGATCCATAACGACCTGAGAGTTTGTGCGGCTATGTTATTCTTTTTCTTTCATTTTCCTTTGTCGTGTTATTTTGTTTCCCTTCAAATTCATATCCAGCACACATATTTGGACCACATATACTAGATTCTCTTGCCAAATAATCGGTTCTGCCCTGTCACAATCTTGTCAACAAAGATCATATGAATTTGTGAAGGTAAGGGTTACAAGTTACAACTATCGGTAACATATAGCATATGCATTCGAAAATGTGATTTCAACAATGGCTTATGACAACTTCTTGCACATGATAGTTTACAAGCAAAATAGGCATATTTTGTAAATAAAATTATAAGTATTACAAAAAATTATTTGGATCAATTGTTCAAATAATATGCTCATATGTATTAAGGGTGTCTTTTAGGTAAACAGCTTAATTAAATATTTATTTAATAAATTATTTTTTAAATAAACTAAAAATAATTTATTTTCGAAAACTTCTTTTATAACTTATAGAAATAAATTAAAAAGAACTTATGAAAAGATCATAAATTATTTTCATAAACTATTTATATAAATTTATTTTCATAAGCTCTTTTAAACATAACATAAGAATGCGAGCAGATCCAGACAGACTTAAAAGCTAGAATAGCTCAATCGGCACCAACCAATCATGTAGTTAGAAGCACGAGGGATATCCCCATTTTATGTGATCATAGTCTCAAACGTAACTAATTAAAATACGTACTAGCTAGTTGACACCATACAAAGAATAATGTCAAAAATGATCAAATAATCTTAGTTTTGTAGACCCCACACCTAATGGCGATGAAAAAGGAGCTGGAAAGTGGGGTTTTTTTTTTAAGACATTATATTAAAGGAAGGACACAAATGGATAGGGCGGGATGGCTGCAGAAAACAAATTAAAGATAGGTCATACACAGTACCAATTACAACAATTATATGACACAGCCACATTATACACATGGCGTGTTAGGCTTTTTGTAAAAGGGTAAGAATCTCTGGTTGTATTTTTGTGTATTACATCATATTTTAATTAATGATATTTTATTATATAAATTAAAATTTAATTTAATATTAAAAAAATAAAATATATAATAAAATATTATTGATTATGACATAATGTGATACATCAAAATGGAACAGGAGATCCTCCTCCTTCGTAAAAAAAAGTGATTTTTTTGATAAAAAATTACTTCTGATTTTTACATACTTGTTTAGTTGGACTTTTATTGAAAAAAGAAGCTGAAATTTAGCTTATTTGAGAAGCTTTTCAGCTTTTCAAAAATTACTTTTTGTAAAACCATATTTTTAGAGTAGTTTAGAATCATTTTTTTAAAACCTAAACAAACAGAGACCAATCATATATCCTTATTTGCACACAAAATGTTTTACATCATTATTACATTATTTTTAAAATAAAATAATAAATAATATGTTTAATTAATCTGTAGGTCCTGAAATATTTTAGAATTTTAAAATAGGTTCATATACTTTAAAAGTTTGTAATTGGATCTCTGAACACATAGAAAATTTGTAATTAGATCTCTCATACACTTTTTTTTTGTTAGGGTTCCAAAAAATATAGAGACCTATTTGAATTTTCCTAAAAAATATAGGGACCTATTTGAATTTTTTCAAAATGTTCAGGGACCCATAAACTACGAATGAATGAATCACTTAATGGAACTCTAACGGATACTTAACAAAACCTAATGGAAAAATATGATGGAACCATTTACAAATTTTCTATATATGTTATGGGACTTAATTACAAACGTTTAAAGTATAAGGACCTTATTAAAAATTTTCAAATAATTTAAGGACTTGAGATTAATTTAACCTAAAATATATATTCTAATGTATATTTTCTCTAAATTTTTTATCCTAAACTAAAAAGTATAAAAATAAAAAAATTAATATGCAAATAAACATTATGCATACATAAACTTTGTCTATCTTAGCATTTCAAAGGTAATTTTCAGGATTGCTGTCTGGTCGATATAGCCATTTGGATTTGGATGAAATACTGGCACTAATCAGCCCATGAACAAAAGATTAAAATCGGAAATGAGACATATCTAATTCTCATCTGGTGATTATGTTGAAGTGTGTTGGGTACATCATGCGATGTTCTGACCTCTGACACTGTCATTTATTCCTCAACTTCACTTACCAGGCCCAATAAGCTTATCCGAATTGGGCTGTGTGCTGAATTGCATAAATTTATTAGGGACACTCCAAAATTGTTAAGGACACCCCCATGAATAATGTATTTATCAAAATATCTCCTTAAATTTTTTTTTTGTCATTTGGCTCACTCGCAAATATGTGGATGAACCAAAATCTAGAGCTCTGATTCAAAATTATCTTGATTCAGCCCCTCGTAACGAATTGCCAAACCATTTTACTCTTCACCCATTCCAATATAAAGGATTAATTGTGGGTGGAAAAAATATTTGCACTCTCGTAAATACTATATTTGTGAGTGAGTTATTTTTTTGAGAATTGCTCACTCGCAAATATGATATTTGCCAGTCAAGTAAGTACTCACAAATATCTAATTTGTGAATGGTTTTTTTGTTTACACTCGTAAATTAGGTGTTTGCGAGTGTACATATTTTTGTACTCTCGCAAATAGCTAAATTGCGAGTGATTTAAATTTTTAATCCCTTGCAAATTAGCTATTTGCAAGAGTACAAAAATTTGTACATTCGCAAATACCTAATTTGCAAGTGTTATGATTTTTTTTTTTTTTTACGAACGAAAATTTTTTCACACTTGCAAATACCTTATTTGCGACAGCACAAATCAATCGAATATTTCGCAATTACCTAAATTGCGAGTGAAGAAAATATTTGAGAAAATACTATACTTATTTGCGAGATTCCAAAAAAAATTATTAACTCTTTGAAATTGATAATCTGCGAGGGTCAGAATGGGGGGATAAAAAAATATTGAGTTTTAAGGGTTTTTTGGTGGGGGTATTTTGATAAATATACTGTTCAGGGGTGCCCTTAGCAATTTGGGGGTGCCCTTAGCAAAGCCCAATTTATTATGGGGCCGACATTACCTTTTTATTTTTTGGTAACTATGATATGACTAATCTCTATCGGGAAATCTGTTTAGTTTATAAGATGAGTTCTCTCATTCCAACCAGATTTTCTCCATATACAAGAGTTAGGATTTGAATCCCTAACCACTTGCTTAAGGTGCTAGAATCTATTACCATTCGGATCAGCCTACATTACCTTTGATAATAAATATAATAGAGAATATCCAAATTTGGTAATTGAAAAATGCACTCCTCAATTTAATTCATAAAAATGAAAAATCTAAACTTAGTATTTTAGAGTTCTAAATGTCGATTAAATTATTTTTTTAGGATAAATTTTTGTCCTTATTAGAAACTATTTGGACCGTCATTTGAGAGTTTTGATAATCAAGTTGGGATTTTTTCTTGCTCGGGAACTAAATTCAAGGGTACATCTTTTTGAGAGATGAATTTGGATATACTCTAAATATAATTAATACATTTATGTTACATTCACACTAAATTTTATACTATTTTTACTTCATGACTCAATTAGTTAAGCAATATTGAATATAATGGTTAAGTAAAATATTAAATAAATTATTAATTTTTAATATATCCACCTTTTATTGTGATAATCCACTAATTTTTGTTTAACGATTTATTAATTTATATACTTTGGTTTTTTTTTTGTTTTTTTTAATTTATATACTTCGTTAACATAAAACTGAGGCATAATTAGGTAATATGAAAATGGTATCAAAATTTGAGTGCTCCTAACGAGTAAATTAATTAGAATTTTATATAGGCCACGGTGATTTGTAGTAGTGGGATTAAATTAGGATATGAATGATTTTTATCTGTAATGTCAGGGGCTTAAATTTTAGAATAATTATTTTAAGGATGATTTTATTTTATCTAACTATCACTCTCAATACAAGGGTTAATTTCACATCTTGTGTGTCGATACCAGACAAAAGACAAAAAAAAAAAAATAGAATTTTACATATGATATATGATATATGATATATAATAGTTTCTAACTATATTATAATACTTGTTAAAATATAGTTTGTGAAATTTGACTGTACAAACTTCATTTTCCTTTTCTTAACTTAAGGCTGTAAGTACTCAACTTGTAATTTTAATAATTAACCTAAAAAGAATAATGTTTTAGTAAAAAAAAAAAAACTGTTATCTTCAACCCCTGTGAATTCTGAATTCTGAATTCTGAAGCTATATGATCTATTTGAAATCCGTAATGGTAGATTTGCTACGGTGGTATCATACATAACAAAACCACAATTCTGGAAATACCAAAAGTGTTGATATCACCGTAGCTTGCATTAAGATGTGGGCCCCATCCACTTCGATCCACCGTGAGTTTCCATCCATGTCGGTTTATTAATTTTTCAATTCTCAGAAACCTTAATTATCTCAAATTTTTGTTTATGGGGTTGGATTAGATTTGAGGAAATTCAATAATAATTACCTTAAATATCTCAATTATTTTTGTTGAATTCAAACCTTAAATAATGTTTTTTCAATTTAATGATTGTGACTGTTGCTTTGGCACATCCGAATCATTCAAACCGAATATTCTTTCAATTGGCGCTTTCTTATTTCAATGTGTTGGGTATGATATGAAGAAGCTTTTGATCTCTAATCTCTCTTGATCAATTGTTTTTTTGGAGAATTCATTCATATCATTCATATCATTAGAATTAGGAAGGTTACATTTTTTTGTGTTTTTCAATATTATTAAGGAAAACAAGACTTACCCTTTTGGTTTTGATTGGAATGATTGCTTCAGAATTGAAGGATTAGAATAATCTTTGAGGATGGAAGCTGTAGGGAGGCTCGGCAGGTACCTTAGCCGTGGCGCTTATAGGGTTTCAGGTCCATTTCTCCCTTTTGGTGGTGCTGTGGACATTGTTGTTGTTCAGCAGAAAGATGGGAGCTTCAAATCATCTCCTTGGTATGTTAGATTTGGGAAACTCCACAGGGTTTTGAAGCCAAATGAAAAGGTTGAGGTCAATATCAGTGTCAATGGGGTGGAACCGAATTTCCACATGTATGTGAATCATAAAGGGGAAGCTTTCTTTGTCAGTGAAAACCGTCATTCACAAGAAGGAGGAGGAGAAGGAGAAGAAGAAGAAGAAGAAGAAGAATCTGTATTGTATTCATCATCTTCTGGTGATGACATAGATGATGTCCAACCACAGGGTGGTAGGATGCATTTCAGGTCCAAGAGTTTTAACTTTGATTCAGACAAGTCAAGTTCTGCAGCTCTGGTTGATGCAAACAATGGCAAGATTGTGGCCAGGACTGTTTCTCGCCGATCGCGAATGCTTGGACTTGTATTCGGACGAGGGTCGTTTAAAGGGGAAAATGAAGACGGGGTAGAATTAAGGGAGCGTGCTGAGATTGCAGCCAGCCTGTTGGAACTAAAGTGGTCCACCAATCTCACCTATGATCAACTACCTCATAGAGAGAGTAAAAAAAAATGGGGTGATAACTTGGAGAATGGTTTATACCCTAGTAAAATAAAGGAGGAAGCTTGTTCTTGCAATGGCCCTAACTTTGAAGTCCCCAAAAAACTTGACAAGAAAGAGGGTGGAACAGAACTGTCATGTGTGAGCACCTCAGATAGTGTTGTGGAAAATCTTGTAGTAAATGAAAGCCAAGTTTCAAGGAGGAGGATTATCATTGCAGAGGATGGTGAGCGTGGCACGAATGTGACGGAAGTTGTGTATGATACCACCAGACCTGATTTGCAGTTGAATGGAGAAGAGGTATTGTGCCTATCTAGTGGAGGATGTGGAAAAGTCCATGTCAATGCTGATGTCTTGGACGCTACAACTGTAGTGCTTCCTGAGGTAAATAAGTTCTTCTTGGTAAACATATTAGACTTTTTTTACATATCAATAGGAATAAGCAAGACAAAGCAAAGGTGTGAAAAGTGTGTTTGTTTTGATTGGTACTGATACATTAAAGTTCTTCTTTAGGTTAGAGATTGTTCTCATTCTGGTGTCGGTATGTATGATGTTGCGGATGTTGGAAACCTACCAAAATTTCAAAAATCTCAAACTGTCCATTTCGATCGAAGACGATGTTTAGTTAAGAGGCTTAGGGCAAAAACTCCCACATCTGAACAGCTAGCATCCTTGAATCTGAAGGAAGGAAGGAACATAGTAACTTTCAGTGTCTCTACAACTATGCTGGGGAAGCGGCAGGTTAGTGATTATGAATTTCTTTAATTTCATTTTAAGTACTTGACTCATACTTCTCCTTTAAATGAAATTTCTCTTTTATTTTATTTTTTAGTTTGACTATAAGGTTGATGCTAGAATATATTTGTTGAAATGGAACACTCGTATAGTGATATCAGATGTGGATGGGACAATTACAAGGTGAGGATCTATCTATCATGTATCTTACTAAAAAGGAAACCGTTTTCCGATTCGATATTATACTCTTACAGTGTTAATATTTATTCTTTTGATAGTTCCTTTCTTTTTCATTTTTAATTTGATCTTGTCTTGCAAGTAAAGATTAGTGGTGTCTGCAATAAAAATTCTCCTCGGCAGTCTTGTTAAAATCTTGACACCGAGTGAATCAATTTATTTTGGCTCAATCAAATTTGTCTTGGCTATATCAACAACAATAAGTCTTTACTCTGATGTATTTCCCAAGAGCTTCCCAATTCATGTTTTTTTTATCAAGGAGAATGCATATCACACCAGACACTTTCTAAAGATATATGACAGGGTTGAATTATTGTGCTATGTAAACTTCTACTGTATATGCTTTTATGGTGTTGAACAAACAGTAGATGATCCATAGATCCTGTTTCTGTTGAGCCTAGCATGGTGCTTTTCTTCATCTCCTGTTATCACTCGAAGAAACGAGACACGGGTGTTTAGTTTATAGTGCTAATAGATAGCAAGATCATAGTCATCTGCTTGTTCAGTTGTTTGCTGCTCTGAGAGCATATGAATCTTCTTGCATTCTTTTTTTTCTTTCTTCTCATTTGATTGCCTTTCTATTTCACTTCCTTCATATGATTTTTCAGAATTGGTATGTTCTTATTAAATAAGATCAACAGTAATTTGGAAAGGGTAATTAGTTTTATTTCTGAAATGGGTAAATATAGTACAAGAAGAATATATGGATATAATAGCATATGTGCTATTCACGGCTAAATTATTGTAACATAAAGATAAACAGTACAGAATATAAATGTAACAGGCAAATTTGAAAATATTCCTGTGATTGAGCTGCTGTATCATACTTATCATGTGGAAATATGTAAACATGGAACAAGCATGAATACATGAAGTTTGGAGTATACCTCCAATTAATGCCATTATGTAGCGCTTGTGGAAGATGCACTTGGACATTAGTGTCATAGTTGAATGATTCTTCGGATTAATTTTCACTATAAGGTCATAAAACTTTGGCTGGAGTTGTCCTTCATGTTTGCTTCTTAGAGGTCAAGTTTGTACTTATTTGTTTAACTAGTGCATAGCCTTATTCACTTATATGCCGAGTTCTTTGTTTAATAAACTTATGTTTGAAGGCAAGTTAGACACACAAAAGTCACTATTAGTTTCTAGTGAAGATAAACTTTATGAGGCCACACTCTGATGTCTATTAGGATTTTGTAGAAGGAATTTAAGTATTTAACCTTTATATATACTTTTTACTGCCATTTGTGTTAGGCGTATTCAGATTGATTTGTGTGATTAATTGAGCTAGACAACCTAGATCGGCCAGGTGCAGTCCAGTTGCACTTATTGGATGTGATTTTTTATTTATTTAATTTTTTGGATACAAGGGTGTGAAATTGTTATAAGTAGATTAAGGATCATGCTTGTATTAATCCATTCCAGTGGTGATTAATGTAAAGTTAACTAATATAATTTACCTAATACTTTCACTATTATCATTATATGTTAGGCCCCAGCAGAATGAGGGCAGAATCTGGAAGGTTTATTCCTTAGGAATAAGGGAGTCCAGCAGTTAGATTAGTTGTGGCTGAGTTAGTTAGGCTGGTGGTTAGTTAGTTGGGTTGGGTAGTTAAATAGAGGGAAGTGTATAGGAAGGATTCATTCATGGATTGGTTAGTTGAGCAGAGCTATCGCTCAATTGTAAGGAGAAACCCTTGGAAGGAGATTCTCTCCTTGTATTCAGAATTCATCAATAATATACCTCCTATTCTTTCTGCTCGTCTCAATGCCTAGGAACCTTACATCATACCTTTAAGAACAAATTGATTGACAATTTATGATATCTTATTATGGAAAATTAATGGGTCCTAGTAATATCTTGGTCAATTTTTAGCTGAGAAGGTAGAGTTTTGCATATTTGAGTGAGACCGGTTTTGTTGGAATTTGAACTGCATGATAGTAAGAAAGGAAGCAAATAGACTACAGATAGTAAACTTGTAGAAGTTGTTTTAATGTCCTTTTTTCCTCCTTCCTGTTTTAGTGTCCATGTCTTCTGCTTCTCTTTTGTTTGCTCTATAGTTTTATTCTACTTTATGGTGTGACGATGTTCATTTATTTCTCTTATTTCACGTCTTACAGGTCAGATGTTCTAGGTCAGTTCATGCCTTTGGTTGGAATTGACTGGTCACAGACAGGTGTTGCACATTTATTCTCAGCTATCCAGGTTTGTTCATCTTGTCCATGTGTTTAGATATTGTAAGATCACTACAATGTGAAAACATTCTGTTCTGTGGTTAAATCTTGAATACTATGATCACTGCATGTGGCCAATGCTCTTGAACAGTTGGGCTCAAATCAAATAATTGGTTGCTTTGTCTGTTAAGGCCACAAAATTGATGATTTCTATTTTTCATGTTCAATCATTCTTATGATTAATTAATTTTCTGGGGAGTTTTGTGATGGAAACTGTCCTTAACCCTGCCTTTAGCAACTATCTTCTGATCTTTTTCCTTTTTCTTTCTAATGGGATGTCGTTTATGGGATATTCCATTGTTTATTTCACACTTTACAGGAAAATGGCTATCAGCTACTTTTTCTCAGTGCTCGTGCAATTTCTCAGGCCTATCTCACCAGACAATTCTTATTCAACCTTAAGCAGGTAATGCATAACTTTAAAACCAAATTTTAAATCTCAAGAATGGACCAAACAAGATGGCAAAAGAAGCCAATTTACAATATCCTATTTGTTTAATGCAGGATGGGAAAGTTTTACCGGATGGTCCTGTTGTTATTTCCCCTGACGGACTTTTCCCTTCTCTGTATCGAGAAGGTAATTAGTCTACATATCTTTATTTTTTGTTTCTTCTTACTGTCCCCCTTCTTCTAATTTCCAAGTAGGTTCTTGCTATATGCCGTGCATGGTAACTTTCCCTCCTCACTTGTAGGACTACTTATGTATTTTTTTGGTACAAAAAGTTTAAGTGGAGGAGAGGCTACCAAGCATACCAAAAGCCTCAACAAGGGTTTATAGTAGTATAACTTTATTATATTTAGTAGATGGATGTTGAATTTCCGTGTTGATATTTGACTTATATTTTAGAGAGGGAGGAAGAAAAGGGAAATAGGAAATTAACTGTTTGGTTTAAGAAAACATTTTCTATTTTGATCAATAATTATAAAATGCCACCTTGTTTTCATTTTGGCTCTCTTTTTCCAAAGATTTGTACAAGAAGCCATGAAATTTTCTTGTACAAATATTTGAAAACAAGAGACAAAATGAAAACAAGGTAGCATTTTTGTAATTATTAATGAAACAGAAAATGTTTTCTTAAACCAAATAAACTTTAAATTTCTTTTGATGTTATGCGCTTGAGCAGTCTTAACGCTAAGCTGTGCCTTCCTATATTTTTTCCCTAAAAGTTTTAATTAAACCTAAATGGTTGAAATCTTGCACCAATAAGGGATTTCTCTGTTTTATTTCTCCTTTTAATTAATTGCTCACATATTACACGTTTCATCTTGCCATGCTTGGTTCTTCTCAAGTGATAAGGATAGCTAGAAAAGTGAATAAATTCACAGATGAAAAATCTAGTTTGGCTAAAGCAGTCTGTGAAGCTTAAAATAAAAATCTGGAGTCTGTACTAGTGCCATTCATTTTTTTTTTTACCTAAAAGGACAGATAGCTTTTGTACTATAACGTAAGGAAGGCTATACTAGGAATCTTCAAGAATATTAGAAATGGACAGATTTGAAAAAAGTGAAAGCAGTCCGCTTTAACTTTTTATTCCCTGCTTTCTCATGAGCTGGGAATAACCTAAAGTTCTGAAATTTCTAGCCTACCTCTGATACACAGCATGTTTCACGCGAAGCTACATGCAGTACCGGCCATCTTTGTAAAATTTGTTCATGAATCATAAATGACTAAGGAAAATATAATTGTTGGACGGGATGATTTTTATGGAAGGGGTTTTGATAATTTGAATTATGATGGAGGCATTTTCATATACATAGGAGTCTAACCTCTAAGTATTAAGGAGCATATATTACACTTCGGCCTTAATTTGTACGTCATACTTCTTTTTTCAGAGTTTTCTTATGTAATTCATTGGCTATTTAATGTATAAATGGAAGTATGAGATTAATCAAGCTTTTGAGTCTGGAATGCCCTGATCATGCCTTTACAACGTTTGGACTATGACACATTTCTTCTTTATTTCCAGTTATCCGGAGGGCTCCTCATGAATTCAAAATTGCATGTTTAGAGGTAACGTTCCCACTGTCACGTATTAAAGTTGATGTAATAGTAATATTTTCAGCATGGTCAGCGTGTTATTTAACACAAGTTAAACTTTAATGCATCCAGGACATCAGGGCACTTTTTCCTCCTGATTGCAATCCATTCTATGCTGGTTTTGGAAATAGAGATACAGATGAAATCAGCTACCTTAAAGTTGGAATCCCAAAAGGAAAAATCTTCATTATTAATCCCAGGGTAATAAATCTTTCATATTATTTTGAACTATATAAATGCTAAAAGTTCCTGAAACGTTTAAGTCTGCCAAAACTTCCATCCTTATTCTTACGTCTAAATTTTCAGGGAGAGATTGCTGTAAACCGTCGTTGTCTTGACACAAAATCATATACTTCTCTTCATGCTCTCGTGAATGGAATGTTCCCACCTAAGAACACATCTGAGCAGGTTTAGTTACCTTTCTCTTTCTTTTCTTTTCTCTACCTTGTCTTCATAATATCAACTACTCCGCTCCCCTCCCCTCCCTGCAACAAAAAAGAAGGTGGATTGTGCTCCACAAATTGGGTCTCCCTTCCCATAATTTAAATACTTAGTTCAGCATGCTGATAGCGAGAGAGAACTCGGTGTGGATAATTTTATATTTGTCTGGAGGGGAAATGTGAGTCTGATGTTATAAGGATTTGTTTTTCATGTAACTTACTTTTTGGCCTTGTTCTTGCTGAATATTGGTTGCAGGAGGATTTCAATTCATGGAATTACTGGAAGTTACCCCTTCTGTTATAAATATTTGATAGGGCCTTGTGGCATTTATTGCTCAATTATGTTGGTCTGGTCTGGGGGGTGCATGCTGTACTGATACTGGAATTATATAGGTAAATTTGATTTTCTGCTGCACATAATCTGTTTAGACTCCAGTATAGGATTTTAAGTTTTAGTAGAATATACTAAATTGGGTTTTTAACTAAAGTTCTTCCTTTGATTTAATCAGAATTCAGAAGTTTTTTAGGGAAATGTTTCTAAACTTATCTAGTATAATCTGTTTAATATTTATGTTAGGTGTATAGTGTGAATAATAATCTTGAAGATGTGATGCAATAGTTAGAACATGGACCATTTAGATGATTTTCAAGTGCAAATCCTAATGTCTTGGACCTCTTTGTAAAATATAGCATTGTAGTCTGTTAATCTGTTTTTATGGTTTTTCAGCCACCCCCCCCCCCCCAAAAAAAAAAAAAAAAATGAAAAACTTGTATGTCATGTTGGTGTATATGGGAAATAATGCTTGCACATCAGTTTCGTACATCATTTGTACATTTGGTCAACGATTATGTGTACACAATTTCTTGTGTATATGTGTTATGTGGACCACATGAAACACGCTGTTAATCAGGTGTGAAAATGGTACCCAAAAATGATATGCATATAGAAGAATTTGGTGTATATTAGTTCTGTTGTCTATGTGCTCATTTTGATAAATTTTGATAATACAGGTGATGCGTAGCTAAGCCTGATGAGAAAAGCATCATTCTGTTGCTAACTTGTACTGGTGGATTGATTGATTTGATGACAAAATTTATTTTCCATGGGCATGGCCACAAAAATTGTAGAATCCTCTACCAATTTAACATCATATCTCATGATTATCAATTGGTTGCATTACCCTGTAGTATGTATGTATATATAATCTTGAATGACTCCTTGCGGATCGTTGACTCGCTGTACACAATGTCTTATTATTTTTTTCCAATTTTTTTGTCCCTTATTGGTAGTCTTCGTGTTTTCTTGTCAAGCCGCTACTTCTCATATGATGGCCTTTTTCTAGTTGTAACCATTTTAGTTTTAAAATCTTAGCACATATGCACATAATATCAATTCTTATTTGTTTTCCTTGCAAACTCCTCGTTAACCATTTCTCTGGATTCATAGGACTTTTTCATAACAATAATGCTCACTAGTATGGATACTAATTCATGAATCTTTAAGGAATGATATTTCATTAGATGGTTTATAGCCTCACGCATTTTCATTAGATGTATACCTGTATAATGACGATTACCAAGAGAACTAGTTGATTACTCATTTGTTGCAGCAGTATCTGTAACCAACATTAAAGGAAGCAAAAGCAAAAGAGGAGTGTCCATGAGTGAATGCAACGCAAAAGACCCCTATCTGCAACCATCTTTGAATTTTTATGAGTACCAGGACCATGAATGATTAGATTATCTATGAGGGAATCATCATGAATTCATGATTGCTGAACCTAGACTTATTAGCTCATCAGAGAGAAGCTTAAATTCTCCTTTGAGCTGACAAAAATTTGAAAGCTGATATTTAACGTTTATGATAGATGCTTAATTAGATAATTGAGTAGAACTTACATCATGCAATAATTCTTCGTAATTTTTCATTATTAACTTAAAAATGTTAAAAGAAAAAGGTTGATACATAAAAAATGTTCAGAGAGGCAGTACCCCATGTGGCACATACTATGTGCATGTTTGGATTACCGTTTGCAATTCCAAAAGTAAACGGTGACACGATTGTTATTTTTTTTATCATTCAATGTGAAAGCAAAATTTTGTTATGATGGCCTAACCTGATTTCCTAACAAGGAAACAAACACAGCGAATATATATACTGCTCGTTCATATCTTGTAGTGTCCAGACCTGCAGTCAAGGATATAATCAACAAGCATATCAATTTCCTCCTCTCCACTGATTTGTGAGTCATGGTTGGTGTCAGCTTTCTTGATAGCGAAATAGGCTCTCCATTCAGGCCAGTAGGAACCAAAATCCTTGAAAGCTTTCTTCAGCTCATCCTTGGTAAAACAATTGTCATTGTTTCTGTCTGCTTTCTCCAATATTTCCCTTATTTTCTTTTCAATGATCAGTATATTTGGCGACAGGCCCTTCCACTCGCACTCAGGCATTCTATTCTGATTACTCTTCTCCCTCTGATGTTTTGCTGGTGCTAATGTATAGAGATGAGTGGTATGAGGCTATGGTTTTCCAAATGCAACAAGAACGAGGAGAGTTTTATATAGTGTGTTTCGAACTATGTCAAAACTTCACAAAAGCAGTTTCGGATGAAGCTATTGTGAGTAGCTTTTATCTTACAAAAATAATTCTGACCCAGTATGAAGTGGTTTCAAACACACCCTATATAGCAAGAGTCATGGTTTGGTCATGGCTTGGCCTTTTGAAATTGGACAATGTTCTTTGTTTCTTCCTTAATTTATTTTTCCTTTATGTTTGGGCATCGGATAACACTTGTTTTACTCTTCAAGGGTTTTGAATTAAGTCAAAGTAATAAGGACCCCTCAATGTGAATTCACTTTGACAAAAAAATAAATCGAATGTCTAATATTTTTCGTTATTCTAAAGTTGCATTATTCGTCCAAATCGAATCGTATGTGGTATGGGATCAGTCACCCTTTGCATTATCTTATCCTTTGTTCTTAATATCTTGTGAAGTACTCTAGCGAAAACGAGAGAACACATAAAAAGAATCTCATATCACATGGCATTCTCTATATGCTTCCGTTGGGACAAAAGAAATGCCTGCTAACATCTATGCCAAAGGGGTCCTTCTCTTCTCTATATCTCGTAGGTACACCTTTTTTAACATTAATATTAAAAAGGATTTGATCATTTAAAGTGAGTGAACTCACTTTGGAGAGTAAAGTAAACACATCTTTGCAACTCAAGACGAGGATTGCAGCAAGCATCATTGTGGTTGTAGCATTGATTTCAAGACAGTTTGATTGTAATGAGTTGATCTCTGTTTAATTGTAATGAGTTGAAATTGCAGCAAGTATCATTGCCTCGATCTCTGTTTAATTGTAATGAGTAATAAAATTGTATTAGGTACTGGTGTAAATTCTATTGCTGCACCCCGCCACCTCTGTTTTTGCTCTGTATCACTAACAGCTAAAAGGTGGGAGGTTCAAGAAGATTTTAAGACCATTATAAAATTGGTAAAAGCTAAATGTAGAGTAACTAACCGAGAGCAAATTGTTTTCTTGACTGAATTGATTTTGTTGAGAATGACTTAAAATCAGTAAATCCGCCATGAGATCATTCTAGAGAATTCGCTGAGCGAATGTGATCTCGCTAAGCGAGCGAGAGGGATTTCAAGTTATGCATCTTTGTATTAATTTCGCTAAGCGATTGGACCTCGCTAAGCGAAACAAAGGTTTTTTTCTTAAGCATGCATCACTGTGTCAATTTCGCTACGCAAATGTCATCTCGCTAAGCGAAAATCATGTTTTAGGAAAACGTCAGAAACAGAATAAGTGGTTCAAACATCTATAAATAAAGGATTATTGGATGGATGCTGAGAAGATTTCGAAGAGTGAATTCAAAATTCATGCTTAGACTTGTGTAACTTCCAGAAGTGAGATTGAAAGGAGATTTTGAGAGGATTTGTAAGTAAGAGAGTTCTTGGATAGCAATTCTATCTTGAGAGAATCATAGAGTGATTTGTAAGAGATTGAGAAAGTGCATATGGGTAGAAATAGCTATCTTGGGGGTATTTCTTGGAGGCATGATGTGAATCACATGGAAGTACAAGA
This sequence comes from Ammopiptanthus mongolicus, assembly GCA_039655645.1. Classification (NCBI taxonomy): domain Eukaryota; kingdom Viridiplantae; phylum Streptophyta; class Magnoliopsida; order Fabales; family Fabaceae; genus Ammopiptanthus; species Ammopiptanthus mongolicus. Next base: position 80,204,594 of record CM077349.1, on the reverse strand, counting down.
ATAGGCAAGATAGGCTTAGATTTCTATTGTAAAGCTTTGTATCTCTTTGTTCATGATAGTGGAATGACTGCTCTCTCCCGTGAATGTAGGTCGCATTAATTGAACCACGTAAATCCGATGTTTATCTCTTTTATCGTTTTATTTTTTTGTTGCGTTTATATCTTGTTTGGATTGTGCATTATTTGGTTTTGCATAGTTGCTGTCTTGGTTTGTTTCTTTGATAACAGTGGTGTTTTGTGACCCAATTTTCACAACAAGTGGCGCCGTCTGTGGGGATAGCAAAACAAGATCTCTGTGTAGAAGTGAAACGCAAGAACGCAATTGGAACAAGAAGGAAGAAAGAAGACGATTGGAGGTTCAACGGAGACGAAGCTATTTTATTTGAAGAAACAATTCGGTTCAAGATAAATAGTTTTCACGGTGGTTCTTTTGCATAATAGAAGCTGCAGCCCAGCGATTGGGATTGGTAGAAGCTTACTCTTGGTCGTGTGTTCGAGTCTTGATCTTGCAATTTGAGTGATTTTATTTTTTAATAAAAGAGGGTTCAAAATCAAGAAAAGAGGTAGTAGCGAGTTTCGAACTGACTACACCAGAGATACACGGCTTCAGGGCAAAGTAAGATACCACCAGGCTACCGTTCTGGTTGTATATTGGTTATCTTTCTTTAATACTTAAACGAGCAGAAATTCTGGAAAGTCAGAAAAGAAAGGTGTACTCTATTCTCATTGCTTGTGTATTCTTGTCCTCTATTTTGTTTTAGAGAATTGCTACTGCGTTTTATATTTCTTGTTTTGATAGGGAGCTTGGTAGTGGGAAGAAAAGATCAAAAAGGCTTAATCATGAGTACCACTAGATATGACATTGAGAAGTTCTCTGGAAACAACGATTTTGGGCTGTGGAAAGTCAAGATGGAAGCAATCTTGGTGTAGCTAGGATGTGCAGAAGCATTGGAGGGAGAATCAAAGATGTCTCCCACTCTATCTCAAAAAGAGAAAGATGACAAGATAAACAAGACAAGGAGTGCTATCATCTTATGCCTTGGTGATAAGGCTTTGAGGGAGGTTGCTAGAGAGCTGCTTCTATGTGGGTCAAGTTGGAGTCCCTCTACATGACAAAATCGTTGGCAAATAGGTTATGTATGAAGCAATAACTCTATTCCTTCAAGATGACGGAATCAAAGTCAACAGTGGAACAACTTGCGGAATTCAACAAAGTTCTCGATGACTTGGAGAACATTGAGGTGAAATTTGATGATGAGGACAAAGCTTTGCTCCTTCTCAACTCTTTACCAAAGTCCTATGAGCATTTCAAGGATGTTATTTTGTATGGCAAGGATCAAACCATTACTTTAGAGGAGGTTCAAACTTCCATTCGAATCAAGGAGCTCCAAAAGAAACAAGAGCTGAAATCTGAGGCGTATGGTGAAGGCTTGAATGTCTCAAGAGGGAGAGAAGAGAAGAAAGGATCAAAGGGGAAGAAGTCCAAGAGTTACAAGTGTTTCACATGTCATAAAGCAGGTCATTATAGGAAGGATTGTCCAGAAAAGGAGATCAAAGGGGTTGAAGATTCTGCCGATGTTGTGGATGCTTTGGATGACTATGAAGGTGAAGAGGCATTAGTAGCCTTTAAAACCTTAGACCTAGAAGACGGTGGAGAGATGTTTGATGTGGTTGAGAAAAAGGAGGTTTTGGTAAAGACACTACCTCGGGACAAGTTCAAGCATGGCTTGGGCTTGGATTGGATTCTCTGAAGCATAAACATAAGTGGGAGAGCAGTACTTTGATGGAAGAGATTCTATGATTGAGAGTCAAGGTGGAGAATTGTTGAGAATGACTCAAAATCAGTAAATCCGCCATGAGATCATTCTGGAGAATTCGCTGAACAAATGTGATCTCGCTAAGCGAGCGAGAGGGATTTCAAGTTATGCATCTTTGTATTAATTTCGCTAAGTGATTGGACCTCGCTAACCGAAACAAAGGTTTTTTCTTAAGCATGCATCACTATGTCAATTTCGTTAAGCGAAAATCATGTTTTAGGAAAACAACAGAAACAGAGTAAGTGGTTCAAGCATCTATAAATAAAGGGTTATTGGATGGATGCTAAGAAGATTTCGAAGAGTGAATTCAGAATACATGCTTAGACTTGTGTAACTTCTAGAAGTGAGATTGAAAGGAGATTTTGAGAGGATTTGTGAGTAAGAGAGTTCTTGGATAGCAATTCTATCTTGAGAGAATCATAGAGTGATTTGTAAGAGATTGAGAAAGTGCGTAGGAGTAGAAATAGCTATCTTGGGGATATTTCTTGGAGGCATGATGTGAATCACATGGAAGTATAAGAATAGACAAGATAGGCTTAGATTTCTATTGTAAAGCTTTGTATCTCTTTATTCATGATAGTGGAATGGCTGCTCTCTCCCGTGAATGTAGGGCGCATTGACCGAACCACGTAAATCCGGTGTTTATCTCTTTCATCATTTTATTTTTTTGCTGTGTCTATATCTTGTTTGGATTGTGCATTTTTGGTTTTGCATAGTTGCTGTCTTGGTTTGTTTCTTTGATAACAGTGGTGTTTCGTGACCCAATTTTTACAACAATTTTTTTTCAATTTCTTGACGTAGCCATGGACGATTTTTAAAGGTAGCAATTTTTCTGCATAAATTTCCCCCATTACAATTACAATTTGCTTCTGGTAACTGGAGTAGCATACAATAAGCAGGAATTTTTGTCTACAAATGTTTGGTGCTATAGGATACAATAAGCGGGAGTTTGGAGAAGGTGCTCCTGTAATTGCAGTAGTGGTTGTATAAAAAACAGAGGAATAGCAGTAGTGGGTGGGGGGTCCCTTTCGTGTTCGGTGGATTTTGTTCTTTTATTTTTTTTTTTTAATTAAAAAATTAACGTATGAATTAATGCCAAATCCTTAAAAATATATGTTTTAATCCTCTTAAATTCAAACATTAGACAATCTTACATTTTCCATCACCCATGTTAGTGACTTTCCATCACCTCTGCTAGTCTCGGGTGGCGTTGGGCCTTGTCTTCTAAGCAAATATGTTGGAGAATAAAATTTTATATAGGATAAAATAAAGACAATTGAAATGTATATAAATTGCAAAGCTTGAGTCCAAATTGTTTAGACTTTTTGAACAATAAAGTAACTCCAAAACTTATTATATAAATCAATCCACTATCTCAATTGGGCCCAATCTTAAATGCTAATATAATATCAGAGCCCCTTAAAAACAAACAAACAAACTGAGATCTCTTACTCAAAAAAAAAAAAATGACACAAGGCCAGACAAAAAAAAAAAATCAATGGACATGATGAGGCCTCTGAGGCTACAAAAAAAATGAGTACAAGCCCAGAGCTTATGAGTGTCTTGGGAGTGATGAAATACATGATGAGAGAAAAAAAACAATAAATAAGTAGGGAGGAGTACTTTTATATGGTGTTGAACACCATTTTTATGTCCAAATATCATTACTTATCTTAAATGCTAATAAAATACCATCCAGATTTGCCTTCAGCCTTTAAAAAAAAAATCATTTGTGATTTATCATCTATTTGAAATTTAGTTTTCTTTCTTTTCTTTAACACAGGTTGGTAGTTTGGAGTGTGTCCTGCTTAATGTCATGAATTGCTTTCAGGATTGTCGACTGTCCCCACAAATCAACACGAATTTTTTCAGCGTGCTTTGTCCTCACTTTCACGCTTTCTGAAAAATTTCCAGAAGGTCGCTCATCCCACAAGTGCTCCAAGTCAAGCACGCTTAATTATGAAGTTCTTATGTCACGGGCTTCCGAAAAGAAGATGCATCTTGTTGGTATAGGTAGTACCAATCAATTCCTTTAAGCCTTCCTCAACTGTACAGTCCCATACATGTACAGTTTCAGGATCCCTCTCATTCCGATGTGAATTCGGTTCATTCATGTGTCCCTTTGCCTAGAATCCTGCCAGGAGCTGCTCCTTATCTGTGCCTCAAAAACCGGCGATCACTCCCTGCCCTCGTCAGCCTCAAGCGTCACATGCCCACTAGCTTCCGCCTGATTCGTCCTCGAACCATATCGTACTGGGAGAGGTCCGCTCTGATACCATTTATAGCAGACCAGACTGCTTTCAGGATCATGTGAGGCCCGAATGTAATTATTACTCGCTTGACCACTATGTAATTAACAAAACCGATGTCTATTGGATTTTTTTTTGGATTTTGTTTTGTGAAAATCGGTCGAATCAGACCGGATTTTGAATTTCTTTTTTAAAACCAAATCAAACCGCATGTACAAAATTTAACATATGTTTATTCAATTGTTTGCATTATTGATTTTTTATTTGTTGATTTTTTCTAATAATACCTACTAGTTTGTTTTGACGTAATTTCCTATTATTTTTAATGTTACAAACAAAAAATATATGTTCTTGAACTAGATAATGATGATATTTATTTATTTTAGATATATTTTATGAAATGTTATTACATGCATATATCAACAAGTATATACAAGTTTAAGATTTTATTCAATTTAGCTTGTAATCTTGATTCTTTGATGTAATATAAATATGTAATGATGTATTGATAAAACCCGAATCAACCGATCCAATCCAAACCGCATTTAATCAAATCAAATTGGATCAGATTTTTTTAATAAAGCAATCTAAATCGAATCGAACCGCATATTATTTTAGTCGTTGGATAACGTAACGTTTTATCGTAAAATCGATTTAAACAGATCCACTAACACCTCTAATGAAATCCCTTTGTTGTGTCAAATGCCAAATGTACGATAGGCTTCCTACTCGTATGTGTACAGTTTCTTTATATATTGTTTTTTGCTTTCTGTTTGTAGGGATGGCTGGGTTGGAGCACGGGGTAAGGGTTGAAAGAGGATTGTCATAATTGATTCACCACCCTTTTGGGTTTTTGGGTCATACTTCATAAATGGATTGATTAACCTCGTTACAGACTATGGTCCTGTAAATGTCATAGTTGACCTACTGGCCATATCATTGCAAGAGAGAACTTCTTAGTTGCACCTAAAGCAAGAATTTTATATGAATGAGTAGTGTCCTATACCATTCGTCCTCTCTTATATTGGCATGGACCCTCTGAATTGGTCTAATCATTCCAAAGGATATGACGTGGGGACTAAAATGTGATATTGTATAAGTAAATCTTCAATTTTGTTCCTAAAATTATAAAATCGTATCAATTTGATCTACGTATTAGTTTGATTCTTGAAATTATAAGGTCCTATCAACTTGATCCCTGATGGAGAGACTTTGATTGATTAACGTTTGAAAAATTTAGGGATGTTTTTGAAATTTCAAAAATATCAAGGATCAAATTGATAGGATCAAATTATAGATTTATTCCATATTCTACCATTATCATGCCTTGTACCCGTGCAAAATATACATATGCCCGGAAATAATTTTTGGTGTGTTATGTAGTGACGTGCAACCTACAATCATATTTTATATCAATAACGAACAACATAACCAAAAGGAGCTGGTGGATGAGTTGAGGAGTTGGTGGATGAGCTTCACAGTTCATGAACAAATAACTGCGATCTTTCTTTGCATGTAGGAAATTGACAGGGCAACCGATTAGTTGTTGGGCAGCTTGTTCACCTGTACTAAATAAGATACCAATTTTATATTTCGTACGTGTTCCAATCTGTTTATGGAATTTGTGTTTTTTCTACTCTACCCCCTCCAAAGTTCCAAACTGCTTCTGAAATGATTAAGACATGTGAAACATACAATGATATTTTGGTCATTTTGGATTTTTGTATAGAAATTTTAGGTGCCAACCTGAAATATAAGTAAAGCAATTTTGCTCCGACCTCATTTTTGTCTCGCGGCAAAGTAAATGCACAACAAAGAAAGGACACATGGAGCTATATAAATGGTGCTCTTGTTTTGAGATTTACTCATAATTATCTAGCAACTACTTCCAAATCCTTGTCCCGTAAACTAATCATCGTATTTAACTACTACTTCATCTAAATTTACAAGTTGGGAATTCATTTACATATATAGTCGAGTCACCCCATTTAAGACACTGCTGCTGCTAATATAATTGCTAATTAAAGGGATGGTAGTTTCAAGTCTTCAAAAGATGATGAAAACAGCACCATCTAAAGCTTTAATAGTCAGAATCAATTTGGTCTTTCTGGCCATCTTTCTGGGTGTTTATGCAACCCTTCTTCTCCGTCCATCTTCTTTGGTCTATTTCGACAATGCAGCCTCCCATGTTAGGTGCTCCTTGCGTGAATGCCATCACAAGGTAAGGTGAGCCTACTCTTATGGTGCTCCCTTCTTCTTCTTCTTAGTTAATGTACCAATAAATCATGTTTTTTTTTTGTTATTACATAGTTTCAAATTGTGATTGTAATTGTAATCGTGATTGTGATTATGTTACATTTATCGCAATTGAGGAAAAATGCAAACAACAATGGCTGTTGTGATATAATTACAAGAACTACCAAAATTTAAATAATGCAGCTACAATTGCAGTTTTGAACCATAATTTAAAACCATCAGTTATATATACGAGCGTGTGTTCTTCTTCTTCTTTTGTTAATGTACCAATAAATCATGTCTTCTATCTTCTGATCGCAACATATATGATATATTTGTATGATCTTCAAACTTATAGGCAGAAAAGAGCATAGAAATGAAAGCAGTATTGGAGGAACCTCAAGCTGAACCAAAGAGGCCAAAGAAGAATGGGGCTAAGATAGAGGTGCCTAGCTTCTTTCTTGAAATAGGGAAAGGGCTAAAGATTGGGATGGTGAACATGGATGAAGATGATGATGTGACTGAATGGAGCATGCAAGGAGAAACATTACCTGTACATTTTGAGAGGGTATCACAGTTTTTCAATTGGACAGATTTATTTCCTGAATGGATAGATGAGGAGGAAGAGAGTGATGTTCCATCATGTCCTGAGATACCTATGCCAGAATTTGAAGAATATCATGAAAGCATGGATGTAATAGTGGCCAAGCTACCATGCAAGTATCCTGAAGAAGGGTGGGGAAGGGATGTGTTTCGGTTACAAGTTCATCTTATTGTGGCAAACCTGGCTATGAAAAATGGGAAAAAGGATTGGAAATGGAAGACCAAAGTGGTTTTCTGGAGCAAGTGTAGACCAATGCTGGAGCTGTTTCGATGCAATGACTTGCTTTTGAAGGAAGGTGATTGGTGGTATTATGCGGCAGATGTCAACAGGTTGGAGCAGAAGGTTTCATTGCCTGTTGGATCCTGTACCTTGGCCTTGCCTCTTTGGGAACAAGGTATGCCACACATTCAAATTTTAGGAAAAACCGTGTCTATTTCTAGGATTTAATTGCATGCATCGTGAGGTAAAGAGTTTTTATATTAACAACTAATCATATTGTTATATCATTAAAAATATTTCAGTTTTATGAAACTGCATTAAGAGTCACATATGGAGTTATGTGTCATAAAAAATTTTATACGAATAATATATCAAAATTAAATTCTTATTTTTAACTATCTTCAAAACAAACTCGAGCTTTATCTCAGATTGTCGTAATTTTGTTTTCCATTAATTACAGTGGTCAAGTGAGTAATAATTATAAATTAAGCTTAAACGTTAAATCAAAACAAAAGCATCTCAATCAAAAGGGACTAAAAGATTAAAGTGCCGCGCCAGGTAGGGGTCGAACCTACGACTTTCTGCTTAGGAAACAGACGCTCTATCCACTGAGCTACAGGCGCTTGCTTGTTTCTTAGGTTTATTTTATATTTTATATACTATATTATAATTTACTATGATATTGTAATTTGCTAGCTAACCTTCCCTCAACCATACCTAATATTATTATTTTATAATAATAAAACGTTGTAGTTGAAGACTTCGAAGTTTTTGGACTTCCAAACAACTTTTTGAAAGGCATAATAATATCATGACAACCATCTATTAGATCTTTATAAATTATTTTCAAACATTAACTACACCATGAAGCAAGACTATATAATGTAATATTCCAGTAAAAAAATGTTATAATGTAATATTTCTCGTAAAATGAAGATATAGATTAGAAAATGTCAGTGCAATACTGTTTGCATAGGGAAATATACAAATAAATGTACAGTACATGCATACTATAATATTATTTTTTTCGTGAATTTGGAGGGGATTTAAAAAAAATCTAAATTAACGGCGTAACACTAAAGTTATTGTTTTCAGTTTAAATTGTGTCATCATGACTATGTAGTCTAACTGTTAGTTGTATTGTTTGCAATTTATTATTTTATGGAAGTTGTTCTTTCCTTTTCTTGTTGGGGGAGTGCAGGACAATCAAAAAATAAAAATGTTTAAATATGATTTTTTTTTTTTATTGAAAATATAATATTTTTTGTTTTGTTACGTTTCTCTAAAAAAAATTGTGTTATTTTTGGTCCCTTTATTTTTTTGTTTTGGTTTTAAACATGGCAAAAATAGACACTGATACAGGGCATTAGGTGAAGAGACTAAAATCGAAAAAAGATTTGAGGGACCAAAATTAAAAAAATCAAATAAAGGGGACAAAACCAAAAAATACTCTGTTCTCATGAGTAAAATATATATTTACGCCAACTCAAAATTATGGTACAAGCACTTTTATTTTTGGTAGATAGTAGAAGCATATTTTATTTGTGCTTAACAACCGATAACTGCTACATTTTTATTTTTTTATTTTTTTTGTGATTTGAACTAACTGCTAATATTGGATGGCTTCCTAAGCATTCTTGAAATCCTTGTTGACTATTGAATATGTTCAACTTCCCACTCCACCAAGAAAAATTCTTGAGTAAATCTAATTTATTTACTTTGAGTATATTAAGTCAATTATTTTTTTAATTATTACAAACTATGATAAGTAATTAATAATTAAATAAAATAGTTAATTATTAATCAATTTTAAGATGGATAATACTAACCCTAAGGGCATTGGTTAAGGAATCATCAAGAAAATAAATTTTTCATTAAAAAATTATATATGTAATACTTGAAGTAATAATATATTTAATTTTCCAATGAAATATATTTTTTTTTGTGCATTCTTGACCCTTTTAAGATTGGTCATGTACACAACTTGAATGCATCCACATTATGTAAGAATTTATCCTCTAACAAAAGTGAAAACTGAAAAGTCACTCATAAACATTTTGAAAACAAATACCACATAGGAGGCACAAAGGCAAATTGAGAGAGTTTTTTTTTTTTTTTTAATTTATCATTATTTTAGGGTGTTTTTTCCGGTACTCCCAATAATTTTAGGGTAAAAGTTACCTTGTCCAACCAGAATGTGAAACCTCAATTAAATGAGTCAGGTTAGTGAGTCAAGTCAAATGGTTCTCACCATCTTATTAGACTACATAGACAGGATAAAATTATCCTTAGATACCGAAGAATTCATCTTATTTCAAAGATATTGTTTTTTAAGAAACCTTTTTCCTATGTTTTAGTCAAAGTTTGTTAGCACTTAGCTTTCAACTTTTCATGCTCAAAAATCCTATCTTCTTAAAAAAAAAAAAAATTGAACATTACACACGGTATTATGAGATATGTTTCTCATATTTTATGATTAAAAAAGAGTTTAATTTTAATATACGATAAATGTAAAGTTTTTTATGTTGTTAATGAATCGCTAATCATTTCACGTGTGACTTTTAAGATATTTATTATAAAAATCAAAACGTTTTCAATGATATATTAATCTATAATTTATTGTAAGTATACAAACTCTTAACCCCGATATGGAATTGTAATTAAATTCAAAAAATAATACAGGAATAATGTAATAAAAATAGTGTACGAAATTTATTATATACTCTAAATAAAAAAAAATGATGATTTTGCAGGAATTGACGAGGTGTATGACTTATCCAAGATCAAACGAAGCGTGACAAACACAGTTAGAGCGAAACGTGAGGCCTACGCCACGGTGCTCCACTCTTCCGAAAGCTACGTTTGTGGCGCAATAACCTTAGCACAGAGCCTCCTTCAAACCGGAACCAAACGTGACCTCATTCTCCTCATCGACGACTCCATCTCCGCCGCCAAACGTCGCGTCTTGGCCGTCGCCGGCTGGAAGATCCTACTCATCACTCGGATTCGAAACCCTAAATCCGAGAATGGAACCTACAATGAGTATAACTACACCAAGTTTCGTTTGTGGCAGCTCACTGACTACGACAAAATCATCTTCATCGATTCTGACATCATTGTCCTTCGCAACCTCGATATTCTCTTCCATTTCCCACAAATGTCCTCTGTGGGGAACGATCAATCCATCTTTAACTCCGGCGTTATGGTCATTGAGCCCTCCAATTGCACCTTCCAAGTCCTCATGGAACGTCGAGATGACATCGTTTCGTATAATGGCGGCGACCAAGGGTTCCTTAACGAGATCTTTGTCTGGTGGCACAGGTTAGTTAAGTTCATTAATGGTTAGTTTAACTACTTACTGATTAATTCCATATAAATACCATTTGTTAGTGGTTAAATAATTAGACCATCGATTAAGGAATTAAAAAATAGAAATTTTGCATTGAGAAGTATAACTTTCAAATCTTCAAAGTGTTGAATACAATATTACTTCCCAGAATGAATTTTCTATCTTTGATTACTTAGCTAGTGTCATTAGCATTTGACTTCACACATTAGGTTTTTCCTTTAATTTGATATATTTTCAATGAAACTAATCACACCGCTTCACATGTTAGTCAGTATAAAAGTCAAATATTTTTAATGATTATCAATATATGATTGATTTAAAAACTCTTTACACTCACGATAGTGTATTGTAATCAAATCATTAGTTTTTTTTTTCTTCTTATCTTTGATTGATATACTCGTATACTTATGAGACTAACCCTCGAGTTATGAGTGGTGGTTAGATGGAGTCTTTCTCAATATGAAGACTTCAGGATTCGAATCCTTATTATTATAGGTGAAGTGCATCCAGGATTACATTCCACTTCTAATACAAACAAATATTGTTTGAAATTTCACATATTAGTTTGTAGAGTCAAACACATCCCTTTTTACACTAACTATCCCAAAAATCCACAAGAGTTTCTCAAATTTCAATTTCTTATTTCTTTTTTATTATTTTGTCTTTCCTCTCTCAATTTTGTCTAACTCTTGTCATGTTTCTAAGAACAGATTACCAAGGAGGATGAATTTCTTAAAAAATTTCTGGGCGAACACGACGTTGGAAGCGAGCGTGAAGAATGGTTTATTTGGTGCGGACCCTCCGGAGTTGTATGCGATTCATTACCTTGGTTTGAAGCCATGGCATTGCTATAGGGACTATGATTGTAACTGGGACGTGGTGGATCAAAGGGTTTATGCAAGCGATGTAGCACACCAAAGGTGGTGGAAGTTACATGATAGAATGGATAAGAGGTTGCAGAGTTTGTGTAGGTTGACGAGAAAACGTAGGACTGAATTGAATTGGGAAAGGAGGAAAGCTGGCAAGTTGGGATTACCTGATCAACATTGGAAGATTAACGTTACAGATCCTAGAAGATCTGGATCTCTTTTGATGGATTAGATTCATGGATCGTACAACATTTTTTATTTTTCATTTTGTTTTCACCTTGCCATATTCGTTTTTTTTTTTTTTTTGCCTTTAATTTCCTTGTTATATTATATGTACATATATGGTACAGGGACACTTCACATGGAGTCATGGAGAGCTTTTGCATCATATTTATTTATGATCAATGATATATATTTACACCCAAAAAAAATATTTCACACAATTTTTATTACAGTAAAAAAATTCCTTTTTTTTTCTCTCTCACTTTTTCCCTCACTTTTATTATATTTTTTTATTTGTGTATCTATATATATACACATAAATAGGCATGATATTGAATTTGGATCCTTTAACTTTAAAGTGAGAAAGTCACCTACCTTTTTCTCTATCTCATTCTTTATTCATTTTCTCTTTCATCTTTATCTCTCATTTTTAATCATCATTCTTTCTCCTCTATAGACACAAAATCACCGTAACTTTCCCGCCTTAAAGTTAGAGCATCCGGATCCCATGATATTTGGATATAAAAATCTTAAACTATTTATACACTTTACATGTTTTAATAAAGACTTAATTGCAATTTTCCTCCCTCAAATTTTTTAAATGTGTGATTTTGATCCTTCGAAAATTTTAATTTCACATTTAGTTCTCTAATTTGTTAAATTGTGCAAAATCAGTCTAAACAGCCTAAAAATGACTAAGTCTAAACAGCCTAAAAAGGATTGATTTTGCACAATTTAACAAATTAGAGGACTAAATGTGCAATTAAAATTTTTGAGAGAGCAAAATCGCACATTTAAAAAAGTTAAGGAACGAAAAGTGCAATTAAGCCTTTAGTAAAATAAAGATAAAGTGTATTGAAATATATGTTTCTCTTATTATTAGAAAAATATTGTGTAATCATAATGTAAGTATCTAATGTGTAAAAACTTGATTACATTATCTCATGTGTAAATATGATTTCTCATACATAAAATGGTGCATGCATGTATCATATTATTCTTTTTTTCTTTTTGCTTTAAGTGTGAATAAGATAGAGCAAAACTCCTATACCTAATGCTTATACACCTTGCTGGTTAGAGCAACTTCAGTTGGGAATTACTTAATTAGTTCTTAAAAATAAGGACAAGTTATTGTTGAATTACACTATTGGAGTAAGTTGATGTGGATGTCACATTTACGTATAAACAAATAACTACCAATAGAGAGAGAGAAAAATAATACAAAACCTTTCTCCAGAAATTGAAAAAGAAAAATAAATGTAAATAAAAATATGGGATAACTCATGGGATCCATTTAGTGATCTTTTAAGAGTTGCATCATTGGAGAGTAAAGTTGCTTAAAATAGTATAAAGTAAAAAATAGTGACGTGATATGATAGGATCCATAAAAAGAGAAATAAAACAACTCTAATGAGTTGCACCATCACAAATGCTCTTAGTAAAGATGGGCCACCTAGAGCTTGCATTATTATATACACACATTTTTATAAAGAATTTAATTGGTATATACTATTAATGTAAAGATTTTTTATATTGATCGATAACCAATCATAAATTGTCACATCATTAAAAATGTTTGACTTTTATCATAATTACGTACCTTAAATGTCATACATAGGATGATTTGTGATGGGTTGACACTGTAAAAAACTTTACACTGGCAGTATATCAAATTTAAACTCTTTTATAAACTTAATTTTGATCCATTAAATTTGTTTATAGAGTAAATTACACCCCACTACCTTGAAGTTTATCAAAATAAGAGCAAACTCCAACATGATCTTTAATTAAACCCACCCCAATTTTCACTGTTGACTAACCACTCACCTAACATCATTAAGTCACTAAAAAATAAAATAAAGATTGTAGTTAGTTATTTGATACAAAAGGCTTTTGAAGATTCATGTTAGGTTTTCTAGTTTACAAAATAAAAAATATTTTCAAATTGAAAATAAAATGCACACTTTGAAAATCTTATAAAAAGAATATAACTAATATATATAAGTATTATTTTTTCAATCTAATATATATTTACTCTGCTCCCGTAGGTGATTTTTTTTACTATATATTAACAAATGATATATATTAAACGTGTATTTATTATGTGAAAAAGATTTTTTATTATATTCTTGTTTCTTTTTTTAGTCGTTTAGCTTAATAACTTCTAAATAAATATCACTCTTTCAAGAATGAAGATAATAATAATATTGTTTAAATAGTCGACATATTTGAGTACAAGAATGAAGATAAATCTGTCTCTATATTCTAAACGGTGATAGAGGTTGAGATTAAAATTTTCGTCCCTATAATTACTTAATATATAAACTTATATATAAAAATAGTATTAATGTCAAAACAAAAAATATGCAACATAGATGTTCATATTAAAATATTCTATGTCATATAAAGACAAAATAATTTGAAGTGAGAATTGTCCTAAGAATCAACTAAATTATAGGGTCAATAAAATAAATAAATAGAGTAAACAAGACTATTATATATATTTTTATTACATAATGAACAGTATATATGTTAATTATTTTTTAGATTAAAATAAATATTCATAAAATTATTCATGACATTTTTCAAGTTATACTTATTTAATTTAATTTTTTATCATAATTTGACAAATTTATATTCAATCTTATACTTAAATATGCGCGTCTATATAAATTACATTTTCGTCATATTTTTCAACAACAATTATTATAATAATTCATATCTTCTATAAATAAAATAATTGAAAGCATGACATTTATATATAAGTTGTTGAGCTAAATGATTAAAAAATAAAAATATAATGCAAAAAAAATTATTTTTCACATAATTGATGCACATTTTATATCCATTATTTGTTAGAGTATATACTAAAAATATTTTTTTGAGTAAAATAAATTTATAATAGACTGAAAAAATAAATTCTTAAATGAATTATATATTTTTTAAAAGATTTTCAAATTATATGATTCTTTTGTCAAATTAAAAAATGAACTTTATATATAGGATTAATGTGTAAAGATTAAAAAATCAACTTTATTAATTTTTATAAATTTCATTTTCAACTAATGATCCACCGCCACACACGACGATGACAGGATGAACGGTGACCGATCACGGCTGTTCCGACAAGTTCGACCACCCATTGAAAGGTTGAAGATAAGTTATAATAAAATAAAATTATATTATTATTATAAAATATAAAATATTATTTTTAATATTATTAATATATTATTTAATTAACATATTATTTTAATATTATTTTATTATAAATAAACTCAGTTGGACATCATGTCACGTGGTGGAACACGTTTCATTAATTTTCATACGATCAACTGACGGTGAGACAAACGTTACAATGTTGAGAAAATGTTTGGATGAATTTCACTCAAAAAGCTAGAGGGACGAATTTCACAATCTGATAAATTAGGGGAACGAAAAATGCATTTTAATCAATATTATATTATTGAAGAAGTTTCACTATCCATGATATATGGATTTCGATTCAAGCATCTTAAGAAGTTTAAATTTTTTTTTTTTGATGAAAAAAGTTTATTTCTTTTTATATATGATGAGTCAATACATTATTAAATAAGAATGCAAAAAACTTTGCATTAGATCAAATTTAAACACATTTTTCCAACAAAATTCAGAAAAATAATGACAAAGTGACTTTTAGAAATTATAAACCCAGCGAAAATTGCTTTTAGAAAGATCAATCACATGCATTACCCAACTCTGCAGGTAACACAACCATTTCTTCTGTTTGAGATTATTACTTTATGGACAAACTTTTGCTTAGTTATTTTATATTGTCAGATCATGGTCACTATATATCGTTCCAACTTCCAAGTTTTTCTAAAGCAACAACTCAAACAATAATTGGGTATAATAGAAGGCAAAGAATCCGAGGCGAAAATGATGGAATTGGCTAGTGAAAGGATTTGTTACAAACCAATATATAGGTACACCTACTTCTAAAGTAGAGTCCGAAGAATCATCTAATATTATGGCCACTTCTTTGAGTTCTTTCCAACCAAAGAAATAGACTTCACGAGTTGGCTTGCGGAAGTCAATAAAATTTGAGTTTAATTTCTATGTATCGTCAGTGTAAAGTTTTTTATACTATCAATCAATTAGAAATCATGATATGGGTGAATTTTAAATTAGTTAGAATAAGATTCAAACATTTTAATTTATGTGGTAATTTCTGATTGGTTGACGGTGTAAAAAATCTTTACACTGACAATACATATCAATTAAATCCATAAAATTTATATGATTATTCGTATTCAGTACACAAAAATATAAGATTAATTGCACATTTCGTCATATATATATATATATATATATATATATATATATATATATATATATATATATATATATATATATATAGGATCTTATTTGAATGATCAAGATTAAAAAATAAATGCACATGACTTTTTTAAGTGATCATATGATCATTCATGTATGCTTGTATGATCTAGATTTATTTATTCTCACATTCTTAAAATGAGAACGGTTCTCATTATATATATATATATATATATATATATACACACACACACACACACATTTTTGAGGGTATACCCACACCTTTTGAGTCTAAGACAAAATGAACATATTATTTTTTGGTTTAATTTTGATGCATTGTTAGTGTAAAGATTTTTACACTCTCAACCAATCATGCATCACCTCATATATAACTTTTAAGGTGGTTTCTACAAAAGTCAAATTTTTTTTTTTTATGATATGACAATCCATGAGTTTCGTTCTGAAACTAATTGTGATGGGTTTGGATTTTAAAAATTAGACCCGATATGTTTCAGCATGAGTTCGGATTATAATTTAGGTCGTTCCAATTCTGTTCGATGTTCCACATTCTTTTGAAATCTATATTTTTTTAGAATCAGTTATAGGATTTAATTAAAATATTTTTTGCACTTATAATCAATTATGCATTGCATGTCACATTATTAAAAATAATTGACTTTTATAATAGTTATTTTAAAAGTTACATATGAGGTGATTTATGATTGATTGACAGTATAAAATTTTTACACTGACAGTGTATTAAAATCAAACTCTTAGTTATGAGTAATAAGACATATTAACTTAAATCAATAACCTCTTACATAACAAGGATAATATATTTATATTATTTATTTTGAAATATATCGTAAAATGTACCTATTATTTTCCTACTTTTTTTAACTCCATGATTTGGTTAATTTATACATTATATCAACATATCATGTTGACCCAGTTTCATCTCGGATATTATCGGGTCATGGTCAGATCGAAATTGGATCCAAACAAATAACCATATCAAAATATTGAGTCTGGTTTTTGGATCATAAATCCATTCCAACCAATCCCATAAACAACCCTAGGTAGAGCTAAGCCTTTATGTCACTAGCATTCATATGATTTGTGGTGTGTGTAATTTCTGTAGAATAAATGGAAGGTATCAAATATGTGTAATTTGTACAAAATTAATTAAAGGTATCAAATATATGAAAACTTGAAGAGAAACTACTTTACTAATTTATAAGATTTTTTTTTAAAGACTATATTATCTAACTAAACACATTTTTTTTTTACACAAGCAAAATCACTTCATTTCATTTTTGATGATGTTCCAAATACAAATAGAAGCTGAATGAAAAATAGTGCGAGGAGCATACAAGATAGACGCTTTTGCTAAAGCATGAGCGCTATGTTGGATCGAGCGCTTACCACTAGGCCAAAAGCTATAGCTGTTAGTCAGGGCGCAACCCTTTCTACTTAACCGTAACAGCCCAAGCGTCACGTGTTGACTGTGACTTGACCCCACTTGGGCCTCCGCCACAGGACAATTGATGCCACAACCTGGCAACAATCTCCCCCTCAGCAATTGCTCCCGCTGGGAATCGAACACGTGACCTTGGCTCTGATACCAATTGTTGGGTCAAGCAATCATCACACAAGAGGGGGTGAATTGGGTGATGTGGGAATTTTAAAAACTTTTTCTTCAAAACAGATAACCAGCACCAAAAACTCTTTTCTGAATATGTTCAAGGAACATTGAGATGAATCAGAGATGTTTTACTAACATATTTTGTACTACAAAATAACTTAGAGTTTGCCAATTTCTTCGAGTTCAATTACATCGGACTATGTTGAGTCCAATTATATCGGACGCAAATTGTGTTGAATCCAATTACATCGGACTATCAATTACATCGGATGCAAATTGTCTTGAGTCCAATTACATCGGACTATCTATCAATTACATCGGACGCAAATTGTCTTGAGTCCAATTACATCAGACTATCAATTACATCGGACACAAATTGTGTTAAGTCTGATTACATCGGACTATGCTAAGTCCAAGTACATCGGACGCAAACTGTGTTGAGGGGATAAATACTTTTGAAAACAATTTTAGAACATAGTTCTTATACCTAGATAGAAACTTGTTGAAATACATAAAACAACATAGATAAAGAGATATGGGCGGAGAGAAACATTCAACAAGATTTATCCTGGTTCACTCATAAAAACCATGAGCTACGTCCAGTCCCCAGCGTCAACTGAGTTTTCTTTCATTATCATACCAGATAATTACAACAAGTATTATTTGCACACCTAGCCTTTCCAGGCTCAGCAAGTATTGTTCTTAACCGACCTCTTCAGACCGTTGAGTATTCTTTTCACCTAGCCTCTCCAGGCTCATTGAGTATTGTTCTTCACCGACCTCTCCAGGCTGTTGAGTATTCTTTTCGCCTACCCTCTTCAGGCTCAATAAGTATTCTTCTTAACTAGCCTTTCCAGACCGTTACCAGTATTATTTTCGCCTAGCCTCTTCAGGCTCACTGAATTTTGATGAAGGTTACATAGAAATAATCTCACAACACTCACAGAGTGTGTTTTAAAATGAAGTATAGAGAAAGTGTTCTTCCTACACTCACAAGAGTGAATATATAATGAAGTTCATAAAAACTAAAGAAAATCTCTCATAACACTCACTTGAGTGGGTATAGAATAATTATGTTGAGAAGAAATTCTATTGAGATGTAAATAGTGATGCACTCATTTTTATCAACTGTAGTAGCAACAACATTAGCAACCTTAGCTTGTATAAGCATTCACTGTCTCTCTGATCTTCATCTTCAGATCTCCCTTATATAGACATATAAAAATATAGCTGTTGAAATATAGCTGTTGGAGATTTTTTGACCGTTGCACAAAGTCTTTATCCTTTATGCTGAGTACACTTTAGATAAAGTGTTTTTGCTTCTGCATCTTTTGCACTTTTGCTCAGGCTTTTCTTCCCTTTCTTCCTTTTCCTTCTTTCTAATAAAGTTGTTGAAGTTTTTGTCTTCTTCTGCTACAGTAACTCATGTTTTAGAACTTTGTTGAAAATAGTGTCTCATTTTCTGATAAAGCTTGGATTTTGAATATATTAATACTTTATTCAAAATCACTTGTCCAGCCATCAAATGTTCTATATTCTGAGTAGACACTTGATTAGCTTCATTCGACGCTTCTTAAATGAGCTCGGATGCTTTGTTCTGCGGTAGACATATTCATAAAGCTGTCAAATTCGTAAATTCTACCAAATCAACGTATTTTACTTCTTTGACCTTCTTAACCTTCGAATTAGTCTTCGATGTCTTCATGAAAAATATAGCTATGGAAGTTATCTTTAATTCGACACCTATTTTGTCCAATTTGGACACCTACAGCTCCAGATATTTCCATTGGACGCATGAATGGTCTGGCTGTCAGGAACAACATTACATCTCCAACTTGCAGACAAAATTTCACCCTGATAGAGATTGATTAAGATCTTGACTTCTTCATAAAAGATGTAGATCTTTCTCTTATCTTTCCAACGAGACAAAGATCATCTTATTTGGATAAGTTTTTCGTAGCATCACTAATTCCACAAGCTATTTGCCAGCTACTGCCCGATGCAGTACCTGACCAGAATCTTCTATGGTGGCTTCCCAAAGCTGTGTGTTTCTCTTCTTCCATAAGCTCTAAAGTGTCATAGCAAAGTGAGACACTTGCAACATATTTAACTGGGCACATGCGTGAAAGAACAGGTCCGCGAATTAATTACTGTAATGCATGAAAGGTTCTATGGTGGACCAAAGTGAATTCTTCCTCCAACAATCTTTGCTAACCTCACACTCTAGGAATAGATGCCAACTGGTTTCAAGTTGATTATCACAGCAGACACATAATGGGGAGCAAACAACTCCTCTCATCTGTAACAAGGCCGCAAGGGAAGGCAATTCCTGCAAAGTCTCCACAAAAAAGTTTTGATCTTTTGAGGAACTCTCATGGACCAGATCAAATCCCATTTTCCTTGAACTTTCAGCTCTTCTCTATCCACTAGGCGTTCCATGCAAACGCGATAAGCACTGCACACAGTATAAAGACCTTTTTTTATCAAACCTCCAAATAATAGTACCAGGCTCCGTTAAATGAAGGAGAGGAATTTGTAATATCTGGTTAGCATCCCTGGGACAAAAGTTATTATGCACTAAGTGGTTATTCCAAGTTCTAGTTGCAGAATCTATAAGAAAATTAAATTTAAAAAGATGAGCATTAGTTAGGGCAACTGACCGAATTCTGGGTTCATCTAAGCATCTCAACCACGGTGAGTTCTAGATATTAATTGAAGCCCCATCCCCAACTTTCCACCTGTAGCCTTCCTCAAGCAAAATTCGAGAAGACTAGATACTACGCCAAATATAACTGGGGTTGTGACCAATGGCAGCCCCTAAGAAATCCCCCTTGGGAAATATTTTGCACTGAAAATTCTTAAAACCATAGTATCTGGGTTGGTAATAAATTTCCAACCCTGCTTCCCCAATATTGCAAGATTAAAAGCATGAAGATCTCTAAAGCCCATTCCTCCCCACTCTTTCCTCATAGTCAATTTCTCCCAACAAAGCCAATTAATTCCTCTTTTGTCACCATTCCTAGAACCCCACCAAAAAGAATTTAACATGCGTTGAATCTCCTCCTCTAAAGAAGTAAGAGTACGAAGCAGAAACACGCTCATACAATAGGATGGCATAGCTTGAGCAACTGACTTGATGAGAACTTCTCTCCCTGCTTGAGATAATATCTTGGTACTCCAACTAGAAATTTTCCTCCACACTGTATCTTTAGGGCTTGTTTGGTGGTCAAGATAGGATAACGACGGATAGGTATGAGAGCTGG
Organism: Ammopiptanthus mongolicus; assembly: GCA_039655645.1. Taxonomy (NCBI): domain Eukaryota; kingdom Viridiplantae; phylum Streptophyta; class Magnoliopsida; order Fabales; family Fabaceae; genus Ammopiptanthus; species Ammopiptanthus mongolicus. The sequence goes on along the minus strand of CM077349.1, from coordinate 80,183,809 downwards.
ATAAGGATATGATAGGATATGAGCATGATAAGCTCTTATCTTATCTGATATTTGATGCGCATCAGATAGTGATAGGATATGATATAAAATATCCACAAATGATAAAATTACACTTATATCAAAATAACTTTTTTTTTTCAAAAATAAAGTTTAATATTATTTGGTTTTTTATACATTTAAATTAAAAAATATAAAAAAATATTTGATAATATATATATATTTTTGGATTTTTACTTATACATTGGTCCATTTTTTAAATTATAAAAATTAAATAAAAAATAACTTGTGATATTTTTTTTTTCACTTTTTATAAAAATTTCTTATTAAACCTCGTATTTTAATTAGAAATAAGGTTGACTAATTAGGTTTGAGACCATAATTAAATAATAACAATATTAAGGGTAATGGATAAAAGAGAAAACATTTTCTTATCCTATCCTATTGGTTTTAATCCAGCTCCTCCCTCAGGATATAATTGCAACTAAGTAGCAGGATATGATAAGCTAACAGGATAAGCTTATCCTATCCTGCTGGTTCACCAAACTACAGATTAAAGTAAGATATGATAGCTTATCCTATCCTGCCTCCCTTATCCTGACCACCAAACGGGCCCTTAATGTAATTAAAAATAGATTCTTACTTCTCCCAACCATGGACGGAAGGCCTAGATATTGACTTGTTCTCATGCACACATCAACCTCCAGAATACTAGCAACATGATTTTTCTTGTGTTCCTCCACATTCCTGCTAAAGTAAATTTCGGATTTCTGCATATTAATGCATTGGCCTGAGGCTTTTGCATAAATGCTCAAAATGCCCTTCATAGCTTTGGCCTCATTCTCTTCCGCCCTGAAGAAAAGGAAGCTATCATCTACAAACAAGAGGTGGCTAATAATAAGGGCTCTTCTACAAACTTTGACACCATGAATCACTCCTCTACTTTCTGCCTTTTTTATAAGAGCAGATAAACCTTCAGCACAAAGAATAAAAAGATAGGAGGATAGCAGATCACCTTGGCGAAGGCCTCTACCAAAAAAAATAGGACCAATTCTTTTATCATTAATTAAAATGGAATAATTCACCGTGGTCACACACATCTTGTTCGAGGTGATCCATTGGTTAGCAAGACCCATGTGCTCCAAGATAGCTAAAAGATATCCCCAATCCACACGGTCATAGGCCTTACTAATATCAATCTTCAAAGCAGTCTCATATTTTTTTTTAAAAATATCGAAAACTTGAAACTTTATAAATTACTTACACCCCTCATCATGAAACTTGGTTTAATGACTTTTCATTATATTTAAAATAGTATTGGTTAACTTAATGGAACGAGTTATTGCAAATACAAATAGATTGCAGAATAATGATACACATTAAACAAAGGACTGCTGCTTCTGTTTTCTTTTCTTTTTTAATTAAAGGACTGAGAAAGCTAACAAGATAAAAATGTACAATTAAAGCCAATAAAGCCATAATTGTTTTTTAGATAGCATGTGGGCAAGAGGCCCAACCAATAAAGCAATACTGAAAAACAGTTTGAAGACCCACACATAGCAGAAGGTTAAAAAAATATATTTTCTGTTTTTTGGATCATCAAATATGGCAGTTAGAAAATTTAACCGCTTTCATCAATTCTATGTTGGTAAGAAAACTTGTCAAAGGCCCAAAGCATCCAACAAAAACCAAATCAGGAGTCTCCAAAAACCGCTCCAAAGTTCAAAGAGATCTAGATCATTTGTGAAATATTATTTTTACGTTAACTTTTACGGTTTTACGTAAGTAGTTTAAATTTTATTATTATTATTATTATTTTACTTAAAAAGATATTCATTTATTCAAATTAGTAAAATACATTGAAAACAACATAAATTTAATATCACTAAAAATCGAAAAGGATGAATCTACCAACAAACTCACAGCACCCAAGTTAATAGCATAAAACGGCAAAATACCTACAAATGTGACAAAATCAAAGTGATTGGAATACCCATGCCTTCGGATCTGTAACGTTGATGCCCAAGTATTGATTGAATATGTACTGGATCGAAGCTGATTTGTCAATCTGAACCAAACGAACACCGCAACAAGACGGGAAATCAAAGAACTCCGCACCAAGACAACGAACAAAACAACGCCGCACTCAGACGACGAAATCACGAAAAACATGAAAGAAAAATCAGATCTATGTGAAAAAATCACTTATTTAGATAAAATGAGAGAAAAACGATGTAGATGGATGATTTCAGACCAAAAAATGATCGTAAATCATCCCTCCAGTGGATGACGAAGAAGGAAGAGAGAAATAAAGAGAAGATTGAGAGAGCGACGATTCTAGGTTTTCTTCCTATTTAGTTATAAATTTTATTACTTTACTTTTATTCTTAAATTGTAATTCATGTGACGGAAATAAGTACATAATACATAAGTCTGAAAACTAGCTGACATAACCTGATAAAGGACTTTGATCATTATTTTTGTATGATCGCGTTGGCAATCAGAAAAAGATAATGTCCTTTCAATATAGCTATTTGTGCAAGTATTTTATCATTAAGAAGCAATTCCCTCTTGTACATATACATTAAATTATGATAACTATAGTGTATATATATTTTTTTTTTATTCTCACCAATTACTTAATTGACCTTCCAATCCCCGGTGTTGTGAGTAAGTCCGTACAATGGAAGCCCCCATATCAAGCATCATACTAATGGAGTGGTTAATCCTTAATAGCACTTTGTCATCTAAGTTTGATCATCTAACCCTCTTTCTTTGATTTATAAATTCATGCACATGGTCTCTCATTTTACATGATTTTTAACCATGTCAAAAAAATGAATTTTAACAATTTGATCAGTTGTAAAAAAAAAAAAAAAACAATTTGATCGTGGCCTCCAAAACAATATTTAACTTTCAGAATTCTGAAAGTCACATATAAATTCTTTTGAAAAAAATGGCTTAAATGATCAATTTACCATTTTAAACGTGATTATAAGTGAACCTAAGAGGTGCAAGCTTAACACCTTCTACATTCCCCCCCGTTAGAAAGTGACTTGTCAATGCCATATGTAGAAGCTCTTAATCTGAAATATATGGATCAGGAACAAAATACTTAAGATAAATTAAAATATCAAAATGACAAAGACTAAATTAATATGTGAAACGAGTGTAAATGAATTACGTTAAGCTTTTGTTTAAATAATCTTAGATTTCGATTGTAAAAATTTATCTAAGTATTACTCATTATATAAGTTTTTTCTGGAACTTGAATCTATTTATAAAAATATAATAGCTTGTTTTGATCCAAAAATTTATTTAAAAAATTATATTACGTTTGTCCTTTATATACACTAATTAAGAAAATGAGGTAAATGAGTGTTTAAAAATATAATATAAACTTAAATTTTTTCTTAAATAGGCTAAATTACAGACTTGTAATCAATTACCTTTCTTATTCCTTATTTCCCTCCTCTAACTGCAAGTAATAGTGGTGTAAATTGGTTTGGTCTTCAACAAAACCAATATAATTGATTCACTTTAATTCAGGTTGATAATCCCCTAGATTATCAATTAATCACTACACCAGATTATGTATTAAGTGACGCACCCTTAATAGCGTTTTTAAGTGAAATACTAATAAAAAAAAGGCGAAGGACTTTAGATAGCGCTCGTGCTATCTATTCCTGAGATGAGGAATAGATAACGCTTTCTTGGGGAAGCGCAAACTTTAGATAGCGCTTCCTTCCTCAAGGAAGCGCTATTATAGGTTCACTTTAGATAGCGCTTCGTTAAGGAAACGCTATCTATTCCTATTTTCAAATATTTTAATTAAATCCCCTCTTCTCTCATAAGCCAAACCCGCGCGTGCCACTGCCACCACCACCTCTCCCTTTCATGCCCATCGCCACCGCCACCACCACCGCTTAGCAGTAGTCAGAAACCCATTCTACACCCTCCACTGCTCCTCAGCCCACCACTCCTCCACCTTGCTTTAGCTCCAGCTCCATTCTAGGTATGTCCTAAAACCCTCTAAGTTTGAAAAAATCAATTGTGGACATCTTTTTGAATATCTTGAATTCTTTGCAGATGTACGAGCTTTGGGAAACTATCCTGGTTCTTCATTTTTTCCATCTGATTCAGACATTTTGTCATCCGAATATATAGGTAATTTTCAAATATTCTTACATGAAAATAAGTGAATGAGAATGATTTTGTTCTTCTAGTTAGCTATTCTTAGTAGCATTTGGTTTCTGAAATTTCAATATATACCCATGTGATTTAGGAATCTACCTTGAAATTCTGTTTTTTTTGGTTTGAAAGTTGAGGTTCAAGTTTGATTTAACAAAGTTGAGGTTCTGCTTTGCTTTTGCCTCTGTTTGTGGCTTTAATCTTGTGGTCTCATTTTGTTGTTGATGTTTAATGATTTATGATGTTTGGTAGTCTAGTGTGCCATGTGCATATCTCTCAATTTTTTGGTGATAATTTCATTGGAATTTTGAATTCTTTGTTAATTCCTTATACTATTGATTTGTAGTTGGGGTCCTTTATCATGTATAATTTAAAATTTCATTGAGATGCATTTTTTCAATTACATGCAATTTTATTTAATGGCATGAATTGTTTTTTCAGCTTCACCTGCGTTCACAATTTGGTCATTTGTTGTTTGCAGTGCGCCCGCCAATATAACAGCATAGACTGTGGATACTACGTTCTAAGGTTCATTAAGGATATCATCACTCATAACCAAATTCACATCTCATCGTCAATACATAATTTCGGTTTAATTACACTTATATTGGATCAATTGAATGTACTTTGATTCTAACTTAATTTACTTTTTCTATCGTATGCAGTGCTTTCCCGATAGTAAATATGACACATACATCGATGATCAAATATTTGAAATTATTAATGAGTGGTGTAACTATATTATTATGAATCAAGATAATTAAGTTTGTCTTTTTAGTGTTATATTTAAGTTGTGAGTTGTGATGATTAGATTGAATTATACTTCAAGTTCATTTAATAGCTTGATTTGTCTTCAATTTTGCAGGTTGATGGTTTGCTGAAGTTTTGGAGTGCATCATGACTTTTTGGTATATAAGCTATATAGCTAGTTGTTTGAATTTGTATATATGTACTAGAATAGTTTTTGGTAATTAGTATAGTGTTGATTGTAACATTAATATTGTTATGTGTTGTAATATTTGTAATGAATGTTTCGAATTTATGTATACTGTGCCAATTATTGTCCCAAATATTGCTTGTACTATTTGGGTTTTGCTGAGTGCAGGGAAGAGTAGGAGAAAATTAAAGTAAATAATTTAATAAAAAATCAGGGAATAGACAGCGCTTCCTCAAGAAAGCGCTATCTAAAGCAGGAATAGATAGAGAAGCGCTAACTAAAACCCAGGAATAGATAACGCTTCTTTTTAAGTGCTATTGTTTGTTCAACTTTTAATAGCGCTCGATTTAATAGCACTTTTAAGCGCTAATAAATACCAAAAATAAACGCTATTAAAAGTCTTTTCTGTTGTAGTGAATTGCATTTTTCTTGAACAAATTTTACTCCTAATTGCATATTACTTTTATTGTTTTGTCCCTAATTTAATTAATTGAGTTATTAATGTTAAGAATGCAATGCAAAGAGAAAGGGGAGAAGAAGAGGAGCAACAATGGAGAAGGAGAAAAGAAGCTCTGCTAGGGTTTCAGAATTGCAATAATGTTGAAGTTACAAGACTAGTGAAAATAGTAAATATAAAGACAACAAGTAAAAGTCTAAACTACCCTTAAGTATAAAACTAAACATAAAACTATTATCTAACAATTAATAGTTGTTTTAAGTGATTTTGCTACAATCTTTGTATTTAAGTTCACTTTTGCATATTTGGTTATTCTTCTAGTACAATTTAATTTGAAGTTTCTCTTTTATCATTTTAGGATCCAATAAGAAAGGATAACCATGAAGATTAATTGGAGCTTAACTGATGAAGAAGTAAGAAAAGAGCATGAAGAAGGAAGCTTAAGTGAAGAAATAGTGTGAGGAAGAAGAGCTTGCAAACAAAGATTTATCCAGGTTCGATCATAACCATTGTGATCTACATCTAGTCCTCAGACAACGTATGAGCTATTTCACTAAAGCCCAAGTTTTATAGGTGCTTGAGAAACCTTTGTTTGAATACTCTTCAACAAGAGCCTCTGGACTTTATAGGATCGTCTACCCTCTTCCAACCTGCACACCAGCATGTGATATGGAGCACTCTTCACCACCATGTGATATTGAACACTCTTCAACAAGAGCCTCTAGACTTTACAGGATCGTAATTGCGGTCGTGTTTCGGTTTCGGAGATCTCCAAATCTAAACGTTGCGACCCAAATTGCGGTCGCGGCCCTTTATTTAAAACCTTGATAATTATAATTAGCTTTATTAGTAAGTTAGTGTTAAAGTATGAGTTTCCTATATGCCCTTAGGGACATGAAAATTTTAGCCCACGCCCAAATTGTTTTAAGAGAGGGATTTGCCCTCTTCCTCTCTCATTTCTTCACCACCACAAGAAAACCCTAGAAAGAAATAGAGAGTGAGAGAGGGAGCTTGGAGCTTGGAGCTTGAAGGGAGACTAAAGGAAGGAGCTTGGAGTGTTCTTCTTCCCTCTTTTCATCTCTTTTTCATTTGGGTCATCAAGAGCTCAACAAGTTCATGCCTTAAGGTGATGGATTTTTGGTATGCATTGTTTGTTTGATTGTTGATTTTGGGAATTTAGAATTCTTTCCATGGGGTTTTTAGATTTGAGTCTTTGTAGATGAAATTGATCTTAAACCTTGTGTTTTATAATGTTTATATATGTGTTTTCTCAGTTGCTCAAGATTTTGGCTTAGATGTACATGTTTAGATATGAGTTTATGGAGCTAGATATTTTTTTTGTGTGAAGAACATGCTTCTGTTCGAATTTACTGAGAATTTTGAGACATGATATTGACATGGGACCACTTGAATACTGTTTATATATGTGCTATGTTCTTGCATATTAAATTTGGTGAATTGTCGTTGAGTTTTGACCCTCCTATGACTGTGTATATCACAAATAGTGCTTGCTGGAAATTTGTGGGCAGAATCCGAATTTTACTTGATTTTTCTATATTAATTGGTAATGGTTTTTGACCATATAAAAATATGGCTATGAACATATGTATGTCAAGGACCTACATATTAATTTTGAGGCAAAACCGAGTTCGTTTGACAGGGTAGAAAAATCGTTACTTTTAATAGCTCAAAAATTGGCATATTTTGAACTTTCTGTGCATGTTTCGGTTTTGAATTTATTTGAGGATCAGATAAGTTATTTCAGAGTTAGAAAAAATATTTTTAGAGTATTGACATGTTATATGATGACCTAGAAATTATTTAGAATTTTCTTAACCCTGGAGATATTTTTAAAATTTCGTGGAAGTTACTGTTCCTTATGCTTGTTCATGTTGTTTGTGGTAAATGTTCATATTAGAATTGTGTGTGATCTTTGATGTGTAAAAATTACAATAAAAAATGGAGTTTTAGCTACGGGAATAACTAGATTACGAGCATTTTGATGTAATTATGGATATGTGGATATTATGATAATTGTTACTCTTGTTTATTTTGATAACTTGAAGGATGTGAATATGTGTGTATGTTCATTTTATGTTAATGTACATCTTGGAAAGTATCGACAAAGCTATGATATAGAATAGAATATTTGTGAACAATGAGGTTTATATATATTAGACATGTATGATTATGATATTATGCTTATGATTACGGTGGTGTTGGATGTTATGAGGATATGGTTATGGAATTTGTTGAGTGTGATTTTTGTTAAAGTGATGAATATGCAAGTTGAGTTAAAGTATCTTTATTAATTTGATGTTTTGTGATGTTTATTCTCTTAGTTTGATTTTAAATACTTGGAACTATATATATTAAATGTCTTGTTAAGTGGCAAGTTATGCAATGGGTTGACATATGTGTATTTATGTATATATTTTTATTGTATGAAGTTGTGTGACCTTGAATAGTGTTTTATGATGCTCATTTGATTTTTTCTATGGTGAGTTTTGGAATCATAAATTGATGATGGTGGACGTATTAGATGACTATATGATTGTGATGTTTGTGATTGTGGCTGAAAGCTTATGGATAGTATTTGATGGAATGAATTGTCAAGGAAAGGTTATACATCTTTGGGTAGGCCGATCGGAAAGCGGGAGGCTCCGGTATATAAATATTACCGCCGAGGACGAGGGGACCCTGTTAGATACCCCAGGCGTTAGGGGGTGTTGGTGCTTACCGGAGGGTGCGGTATCTCCGGAGTAGGAAATCAAAAGCGTCGTGGCAGGGGGTCCTCAGTGAAACCACCTCCTATGATACCCATAGACTCGATGATATTATGATCCGAGATATGTATACACTAGAAATGTGTTGATCCCTTGTAAGAGACTTAAGATATGAGAAATAAAAGAAGTGCAAGCCATTCCCTAAGTACTTGACGAATGGTCGAGATGTTCTCTTGAGCTATGTTTACTGTATAAATGTTTCTTTGTGTTACTGTTGCGCTATTTGTTGAGATGGATTATGTGTGGATATAAGCGAGTGCTTGTGCTTTATTCTGATTTTGCATGCCTGCATGTGTTTTGGGGAAAATCCTTCACTGAGTCAGTGGACTCACCCCATGTTTAACAATTCAGTTGCAAGTATCTGCGAAGCTGCCAGAAGCCTTGGATGCCATGTGGACAGTTTGAGGAGTTGTACCCTTAGTTTTAAAGTTGTTTCTAGTTTAAAGCAAAAGTTTGTAATTTATGTATTGTTAATCACTTTGACGTATTATATTCTTTATGTTACTAATGAATATAATCATTTACTTTGGATGAAAAGAATTTATGTATGCTTCCGAGGTTGCGAAAGAGAAAGGGAAGACTTTTCCTTTCGGCCGGTCATGGCTACGAAACACGGGTCATTACAAAATAATACTACAAACATTTAGAAAACAATACCTAAGTTTTGTCCTTAAGAAAAATGGGTTTTGCTACATTACTAAGATAAAATGGAAACAATAACCATTAAAGTTAAAAAAAAAGTGGGTCCCGAATTTGGTACTTACCAAAATGAGGCTTAGTATATGTTTGTTTCCACATTCAAGAATCAATTTTGAGGAAGAAACCACGTTCACAGTTACAATATGATAGTTTTTATAGCAACAAACGTGAAAGCTTCATATTATACCTTTCACGACGTGTGTGGATTGATGCGGAAACAAACACAACATTAATAATTAGGCACAACTGAGCAGTTCTAAGATGGAAAAAGCGGGGTTCTTAAGCTTTCTTCAACAAAAGTATCTTTTTTTTTGTATGCATTGTGAGTATAATGATTTTTTACACTATGAAACAATCATAAATTGCCATATCATTAATAATGTTTGACTTTTATCATAACTATCTTAAAAGTCATATAGACTATGATTTGTGATTGGTTAACAGTGTAAAAAACTTTATATTGACAATACATACCAATTAAACTCTTTGTAATTAAATATTTTATCAAAAGATAGAAAATTTGAATCCTTCCCCTAGATCATTATTTACGTTTGGCAATAACATATTGATTTTATTTTTGACATTTGAAGTTTAAATTGACTTCGTATCGTGCTACAACCAATGTTTTAAAAATCGGACCGAACGAGACAGTTCAACCGGGAATCGGCCAATTCGGCGGTTCAGTCCAGCCCTTTTGAACCGTGATCTGATTGAACTGCCCAAAAACGGTTAAATCGGGCTGAACCGATGTTGAAGCGCTTTGAACAGTGAATTGGCCCAGCTTGAACCGTTTGAAATAGATTTTTATTTATTTATTTGACTTTTCCCCCTAATTTAATAATTTTTTATTAATTTATTAATCATTTATGTTGAACTGGATAATCAATTGAACCATGATCCGGAGGTCTCTCCGGTTCGATCTCTGGTTCGATTTTTAAAACATTGGCTACAACACTAACATGAGCACACGCCTATAAACAATATTAATGTTGTCTTTGGAGTCAAATAAAAGTAAACTAATTGCCAACAACACCTATTATATTTGGTAGATAGTTGGATTCCTTAATTATGTTGTCTGCACACAAAAAAGTGAAAATAATTTGATTTGATTTGATTTAAATTATTTCAATTTAATTTAAAATTAAATTTTATATTTATAACTCATTAATAAAATTAAAATATGAATTAGTTTAAAAGTTAATTTCTATATTTAATATCATTAAAATAAGTCATTGTTTTGATTTAAATTTATTATTTTATATTTTTCCCGTATGGTAGGTTAAATAAAAAAGTTAATAATTAATATGTGAGTAAAAGAGGTTAAAGTTTCTTAAACATGTGATTTTAAGTTTAATCTTGAAATTCATGCTTATGAAAACAAATATGATTTATGCTTACATATTTAAGTGTTTTTTTTTTTTTTTATTGAATCATACTTATAGTATTTCATTAGAAATCAATGGAGCAATACAAAGAGGAACTTGATAAAAAAAAAAGTGGGGACAAGATTTAAGTGTAACTGTCTTAGTTAAAGTATGAACGATCCTATTAACTTGTCTCCCAGCTAACTCAACTTTAAAATGTAAGTATTGAGAAATAAGTTTGAAACACTCGATAATTGTAGCACCTAACTCCCAAATGTCTTACCTAGGAGTCCTGATGCGACCCACCACTACTTTGCTATCCTTCCGAAAAATCGCCTTATCTAACCCCAAACCAATCACCCAACCAATTGCCTGAGGCAACCTGCATGCTTCACCTTCACGAACCAGGAGGCACGAACCGGGATACATCCTAGGAAGTTTGTGTTTCACTTATTCATTGATAAGATAATATTTGAAATAAAAAAGTTAAAAAAAGTAAAAAAATAATAAAATAAGTTTAATTTTAGGATTTAATTGATATGTAATATCAATATTAAGTTTTTTATATCGTCAATCAATCACAAATCGATTTAGGAGTGATTTTTAAAATAATTATGGTAAGAGTCAAACATTTTTAATGATATATTAATTTATGATTGATTGAAAATGTAAAAAATATTTACATTGAAAATGCATATCAATTAAATCCAAATAAAATAATCTGTCTATTTAAAATCAATTCAAATTTTAGTAAATCTCGTCAAGATTTGTAAATATAAAGGTTTGATATTCATAAAATTTTAAAAATCAAATAATATCCTGATAAGAATACCAAATCATTTCTGATTTTTTAAGACTCTAAATATAACATTTACAAATCAAATCATATTTTCTTATACAACAATGCTCTTCATATATAGGCCAGATTTGTACTGTAGGATTGTGGCACACTTTGAAACAAGGAATATTATTATCCGGTTCTAAATAATATACTCTCTGTAATAGTATGAATAAGGACAACAACATAATAGTATGAATAAGGACAAAAAGAAATAGAAGGTGGACCACCTCCCTCAACTAACCTGGTTGGCTGGCTGACAAGGTGGCTATGAGATGAAGGTCAAAACAACTTTTATCTGGCATAAAAATACTACGTGGATTTTTTATCAAATTAATGTTATTTTAAAAATTATTTATTAAAATGAGATTGTTTTGTAATAATTTATTAAAATAGAGTTGTTTTTGTCCGTGTAGATTTTATTATTATTTTTTTGCTAAAACTGGCGCCTTTCATAAAAATGCTACATGTCACACATTCATTGATCACTCGTCTGCTGTGACTCGTCTGCTGTTTCACTCGTCTGGTGGTCACTTGTCTGTTGAGACTCGTCTGCAATTTCACTTGTCTGCTGTGTCTCGTCTACTGTTTCACTTGTTTGCTTAGACGAGTGAAACAGCAGATGAGTGACCATCAGATGACTAGCAGACGAGTCATAGCAGACAAGTGAAATTGCAGACGGGTCACAGCAGACGAGTGACCATCAGATGACTAGCAGACGAGTCACAGCAGACGCAAAAAATTGCAGACGAGTCTCAATGGACAAGTGACCAGCAAACGGGTCACAGCAGACGAGTGAAACATCAGATAAGTGACCAGCAGACAAGTGAAACATCAGACGGGTCACAGCAGACGGGTCACCACTAGACAAGTGTCTCTAGCAGACGGGTCTTAGCAAGGAATGCTTCCGCTTTTGTTTTTTTGTTTTTTAAAAAATTTCTGTAGAACCAATGAGTGTGTGACATGTGGCATTTTTATAGATGGCGTCAGTCCAAGTGACGTCTCAGTCCAACTGACACCTTCCACGTCAGCAAAAAAATAATAAAAAATTTTACGCCGTCTAAAACAATCCTATTTTGATAAATTGTTATAAAGCAACCCCATTTTGATAAATAGTTTCTAAAATAATACTAGTTTGGTCAAAAAGCCAATACTAAGTACCTTCTGTATCCCAATAATTTTAGGATCCTTTCCGATCAGAATGCGTCATTTCAATTAAATTGATCATGTTAATGATTTAAGAGAAATGATTCTCACCTTTTGATTCACCCACCTAAAATAAGGTAAAGTTACCTCGGGATATAACAGAATTCACCGTAATACTATTCGCTTATTAAGTTATTATTATTACAGGGGCTATTTTATTATCTCATGTAGAAGCCAGTGTTTTACAACAAAACATGAACATGCCAAACCATACCGCAAACACCGGCAGTAAATACTAATAGGAATAGGAGTATATAACACATTAAATTAAATAAAATACATAATATTTTGTTTTAATAAAACAGCCTTCTTGAAAATTTTGAGAGATAATGAAAGAGAGAGCACATAAAGGATCTTGTTTTGTTTATGTGACAAGGTAGGCTCCACTAACTGTGCACCCTTGACCCTTTCCCATTTTTTTCTCTTTTCTAATTTTAGCTGCAACTTTTTCCTCCTTAAATTTATTTTTACAGAAGCTAATTTTAATTTTCATTCTTTTTCCTCCTCTGACTTTCAGTGATCATTAATATCTGCTAACTCTCAATCATCAGTTTGGTTTCTGCTTAATCCTGGTATGTTCTTTTCTCTCTGCTTCCTTTTGTTATGTTTTCTTCTGCTTTCTTTGTCTTTCTTCCCTTTTTTCAATGCACCAAGTTATTGCTTAATCTGTTTTGTTCTTTGACTTTCAATTCCTCCTTGGAACTTCAATTCATTCCTATACCTTCTTGGCATGTCCATGAAGACTCTAGCAAATATTCATTGTAGTTTAGTCCATGGATATATCATATAGTCATAAGTTTTCTGGTTTGAAAAGTTTGGGTTAGTATTCATGAATTGTATCTGTAGCTGGCCCATATGGTTGCCTAATTGAATGGACTTTATAGGAGAGGAAACAAAGTTTGGAATATGATATCTATAGCCTTTGCTAACTCCCATATTTGAACTTCACCATAAGTTTTTGTTCTTTTTTCTCCCTTGATATATACATATATTATCAGAAGAATTTTCAGAAACCCAGTTAAAAATTGGCGAAGCTTCAATCACTGATGCATTTTCCCTGCAACGGCAAATTATGTCAACAGTTACCTAGTATTGTTAACAATTGATAGCTGACATCTTTGCCTTCAAAAGGTTAGCCAGTACAGATGGTATAATGTATAGGTCTAAATTGTTTTAGAAGGAATAAAAAGATTAACCTAATCTGGCTTCCAATACTGATACATTAACTTACATTTTGTGTCAGGATAGATACTTGGTATTTATTTTTTGTTGCAATTATTATCTAAAATATTACTTTTCATGTATCTTGATTGTCTGTCTTCCTATTTTGTCTTTTGATTGTAATTTTGATTTCCATATAAATGTGTATGCAGAGAGAATAAATATTAAGAAGGATTTAGATGTCAAGTGGTTTGTCTATAAACATGATTTACGATAGAACATTATGTTGTCGTTTGACCTATGTAACCAACCACACCTAGTTTTTGGTTGTTGTTGTAATTGATTTTCAAGCACCATGGGTACTTAAGTAAATTTTGAAGTACAGTTAACTATGGTTTGGAACATGAATTAAAAGGACTCTTGTAAGGAGATTTATATGTTCGTATCTATCAAATAACAGATAAATTTGGAATATTCTGTTTCATATAAGTCATTGTTTTTTGCTCAATTTTTTTGGGAAAGTAGAATTCTCCTTAAAGAAGTCTCAATCTGTCCTCTGAATGTAAGAAAGACCATCATTCTTAGTGTTTCAGGCAATTTGCATAAACCTTCGTATGATTTCATTTAACTTCCCAATAGATACCATGAGTGCCAGAAGAAAAATGGACTAAATGATATATATATAGAAATCAACTATCCCTCTTAAATTTGAAACTTGTACATAGTCATTTTTTATTTCTAATTCTAGTTGGATTTACTGAAATGGTTATACAGGCATAAATTATCTTGTTTTTGCTTTCATTTCTTCACTGATTGATTTACTTCATTACTTGTCTTGCAGATATCTTTAGCACTCCCAACTGCTTCTTCCAAATGGAGGATATTGAAGACAAGGCACCCTCAAAATCCTCTTCAAGAAGTGCTGAACTAAATCCATTAGCAGAAACCCCAATAGAAAATACTGAAGTGATAAACCCACCTGATAATCAGTCTGCCATTGAAGCTCCAATCAACCCACCTAGTAATAGTAGAGTGGAGCCTCGTACTCATTTGCCAGTGACTGAGTTATCTGAATTAGCAATGTCACCAAATGCTTATGAAGGTCAAACAATAGGACAAGGTGAATATCTTCCCATAGATAATTCAGCTTCAACCTCAAATGCTACTGTTCATGTAACAGAACAAAGCCACCAGGGTGCTGTGGCTGCAGATTCTGAACCTGGGACTTTAGAAGATATCTTTAAGGGACAGCAGGTTGATGGTTCTTTTGTCATTTCTAGCCGTGATGTGGATAATCTGATGGAACTCTCGACTTCCTCTTTCGAAACAAAAACCTTGCCGAATGAGCTCAAAGAACTAAAGATAGATCCACCTGAAACAAAGGTTAGTGATGTTCCCATAGGTAATTCCACTTCAATCCCAAATGCTACGGTTCATGCAACAGAACAAAGCCATCAGGGAGCTGTGGCTGCAGATTCTGAACCTGGATCTTTAGAAGATACCTTTAACAGGATACAGGACAGTAGTTCTAATGTCAGTGCTGGCAGTGATGTTGATAATCATATGAAACTGTTGGCTTCCTCTTCTGAAACAAAAGAATTGAAGAATGAGATGGATTCACCTCAAACCAAGGTTATTGATGTTGCGGTGGGAGCGGTTGACTCGCCTACAATTGCCAAGCAAATTGCTGCAAGAAGAGGCCTTATTGATACAGCAGCTCCATTTGAATCTGTCAAGGAAGCTGTTTCCAAGTTTGGAGGAATTGTGGATTGGAAGGCTCATAGAATCCAAACTATAGAGGTATATCCGTCTTGCATTTATTTCTATCTTTTTATATGACCATTATCTTCAATTTACCTTCACAATTTTTTTCTCAAAATATCCCTATTCCCTACTCTATTACTTTACTGCTTCATGAGGAAAGAATTTGTTTGGCCGTTTTGGTTGCTTCCTAAAGCTGAACCAAATATCCATTGGAAGATAGGCGTGAGAAAAATGCTATGCTATGGGAGAAAAAGACTAGAACAATAGTTTTTGATTTGATAAACAAACAAAATGTATTAATAGAAGTATAAGGGGCAATCGAACCCAATACATCAGAACACATAACAAGCTACGAGTCACAATACAATCCTCAACTATAAACCAGAAACAATAGACTTAAGTATTGTTTTCATTATTAGCTGCAGTTATGGTTGTTAATAAACAACGACCAACGCTGAAAGGTTGCTTTGATGGCTGTTTTCATGTCAATATTAATGATAACAATGTGAAACTCATTTTCTGCTAAGTCAAGTCAAAACTTTATAGGGAAAATCATACCTTATGTGATGCCTTGAAGAGGCATGTACACATAAATCAGAAAACAAGGAACTATTATTTGGTGTATATTCCCCAACTCTCTGATTACGTGGCATATCAACTAAATATGTTGTATATGTGAAGTTTACTATCTTGGCACTTTGTTGCTTGACTTGATGTGTAACTTGTCCTATTGTTTTTAACAAATATTTGCCTATCAAGTCTTTTGCAAGTAGCATATTGTACTCTATATCTCATTTTTATGAAAAAATTATGATATAAACGGAATTATTCTGGGCATTAGTGTCTCTCTCTCTCTCTGTGTCACATAATATTAAGGCAGAGTTATTTATACTCTTAGCAGCTTTGAATGTTAAAGAGGATAAAGTTCTCGATGGTGATACTCTGCTGATACTAATGTTATTGAATATTAATTACAAGGAAACTATGAATTGGTGATACTGGAAGTTAAATACTTGTGCTTCAACTATAATGCACTTGCAGCACTCCTATACATTTCATATATGATTTGTATTTTATGATTTCCTTGTTTATGAATTGATTTTGGACAGAAATAAGGGAGGAATTAAATTATAGGTCTTTTAGCCCAATTTATGTCCTTAATGTAAAAAAAAATTATCTTTGCAATGCAATGATATGTCTTCCATGCTTGCTCCTGCCATCAGCAATAACAACAAAAACATAAAGCCATTTTCCCGCTGGTTGGGGTAGGCTACATGCATATGATGCCATTGTCCTTTGTTAAAAATCAAATAATTTATCTTCAAGGTTCGGAAGATAAATTATCTGGACTCATGACTATACATACTAGCTTTGTCTGCTGGAACCACAATTAAGTTTAGTTTTTTTTCTCTGGATGTACAGAGACGCAAGATTGTAGAACAAGAACTTGAAAAAGTGCAGGAGGAGATCCCGGAGTACAGAAAAAAATCAGAGGCTGCTGAGCAAGCAAAAGTTCAAGTACTTCAGGAGCTGGACAGCACTAAGAGACTAATAGAAGAACTAAAACTTAACCTAGAGAGGGCAAAAACAGAAGAGCATCAGGCAAGACAGGACTCAGAACTTGCAAAGCTCAGAGTGGAAGAGATGGAGCAAGGTATTGCTGATGAATCTAGTGTTGCAGCCAAGGCACAACTTGAGGTTGCTAAAGCCAGATATACAGCAGCTATTACAGAGTTAACATATGTGAAAGAGGAGCTGGACGCATTGCGCAAGGAATATGCTTCCTTAGTTACTGAAAAAGATGAAGCTATTGCGAAAGCTGAAGAAGCTGTTGCTGCATCTAAGCAAGTAGAGAAAGCAGTAGAAGATTTGACTATTGATCTAATTGCCACAAAGGAGTCATTGGAAACTGCACATGCTGCACACATGGAAGCTGAGGAACAGAGAATAGGAACAGTCATGGCAAGAGATCAAGATTCTCTCAATTGGCAGAAGGATCTTAAACAGGCAGAAGAAGAACTCCAGAGACTCAATCAGAAAATTTTGTCTGCTAAGGATCTCAAATCTAAACTGGATGAAGCCTCTACCTTGCTACTTGATTTGAAAGCTGAATTAAATGCTTATATGGAATCAAAGTCCGAAGGTGATGAAGAAGGAGTCGCGAAAGGAGACCAAGAGAAACCAGAGAAGAAGATGCACAATGAAATACAAGCAGCAGTTGCATCAGCCAAAAAGGAACTTGAGGAAGTAAATCTTAACATAGAGAAAGCAACTTCTGAGGTTAATCACTTAAAGGTGGCTGCAAAATCATTAAAAGAAGAACTTGAACAAGAGAAATCAGCTCTTGTTTCCATCAGGCAAAGAGAGGGAATGGCATCTGTTACAGTTGCATCTCTTGAAGCTGAACTGGACAAGACTACATCAGAAATAGCTTTGGTTCAAACGGACGAAAAAGAAGGCCGAGAGAGAATGGTTGAACTTCCCAAGAAACTACAGCAAGCAGCTGAAGAGGCTAATCAGGCCACCTTGATTGCTCGAGCAGCTCGTGATGAGCTGCGGAAAGTAAAAGAGGAAGCTGAGCAAGCCAAGGCTGGAGCAAGTACAATGCAAAGTAGATTACTTGCAGGTCAAAAGGAGATAGAAGCTGCCAAGGCTTCTGAAAGGTTGGCTATAGCAGCAATTAAAGCATTGCAAGAGAGTGAAATAGCTAGGAGCAACAATCAAGTGGATTCATCCAGTGGGGTGACACTTTCTTTGGAGGAGTACTATCAGCTTAGCAAACAAGCACATGAGGCAGAAGAACAAGCCAATATGAGGGTTGCAGCTGCTAATTCTGAGATTGAGATAGCTAAAGACTCTGAATTGAAAACCTTGGAGAAGTTGAATGAAGTGAATAGAGAGATGGCTGATAGAAGGGAATCTCTGAAGACTGCGATGGATAAAGCTGAGAAGGCAAGGGAAGGAAAATTAGGTGTAGAACAAGAATTAAGAAAGTGGAGGTCTGAACATGAGCAAAGAAGAAAGGCTGGAATGGTAAACCAGAATAAAAGCCCAAGGGATAGTTTTGATGATAGAAGTAAGGAAGCAAATAACTTGGAGCAAGCTCATAATGCAGCTATTCCTGAACAGAAGGCTTATGTCCATGCAAACAGCAATGAAACTGGATCATCCCCAGATACAAAAAGTGGAAAGAAGAAGAAGAGGTCGTTTTTCCCGCGGTTTTTGATGTTCTTTGCTAGAAGAAAAGCACATTCAACCCATTGAGAGTAATCTCTATTGAAACTGTATGCATTGTTATGCTGCAGCTATCTTGACATCTCATCCTTTTGAAGATATCACAGTGATCTGAAAGTGCTGGACTATTCGAAATTATACCATACTTGTAAATGTTAGCGATTGCTGTTACATGCTGTATGTATGGTTGATTGCATTATACTCCATCTCACTCCGAGGATAATGAATGGCCTCCTGCTCGGTGCTTTATGAGGACATAAATATAAGTTCATCATTCATGGTGAGAAGAGAAAATAAGATGATATTGTATTGTGTATAGGCTTATGATATATTGAACCTCGGCTACTGTAAAGATTTGTGTGAGGTTTGATCAAATCAAAGAAAGTTTTGGAGTTTGAGATTTCAACTACTTTTTCTTTATTTGTTTTTGTTTTTGGTGAGGCAGATTCTAAGTACTTAGAAGTTTAATTGGTATGGTGTGGGCATATTGAGAACACAGTTAAATTGACACGGTGAAAGTAAGAAGTTTCTTAATGGCTCCCAATCAAGGTTTTAAATTGCGATAGCGGTCGTGACTGCGATAACGTGTTTTTTGTTATTGCAGACAATTGCAAGAAAATGCGTCCGCAAATACGGTCGCGATGCAGTTTCAGAGACGGCCAAAACCAAAACTTCATGGCCTCGATTACGGTTTCGGACCCAGATTTAAAACCTTCCGGTTCCAATTAAAAGGTAAGATCATTGTCGATCTTCTTATGCATGGAATTTAATCTAATCTAATACTATATATAAAATGCGTCTGGGATGTTGATATTGGCTTGTGGTAAGATTTCTCTTTGTTAGTCATATGGCTTTCTTTAATTTTTTTCTCCCACCATTTTCTTCAAAATTTCTTCTATTTTCAATATTTTTCAATTTTAAATTTTTGATTATTTATTTATTAAGATTATATTTTTTAAAGAGTAAACTTAATTTTTTTATTCATTATTAAAATTATACTTTTATTACATATATAATATTATGTTATTTTTTTCATTTACTATCTTCTCAATATTGTAGAGGTGACAAGCTAGTACATCGTATAAAACCTAAACTCACATCTTTTTAAATAATTACTATTCCAGAGCATCCATTAAAATGTGCACCTTCAATTCCATCCAAGCGTATTCATCAACCTTCTTACCATATGTCTCGGTTGAGCGCTGAGCAGCTTTGATATACCCTCATAATCTGCAGTACTGCAATGACGGATGAGAATAGGTAAGACCGTTCGTCAGGAACCTATGGTCTAACCTATTTAAGACCTAGTTTAGGTTAAGGTTTTTTAAAAAGCCTATATTGCTAAAAAGGTCAGGCTAAGGCTTTAAAAAAAGCCTATTAGGCCTATCAGGTCGGCCTATTTAACACACACATATATATATAATATATAATTTAATGTATAATATTATAATATATTATTTATAATATTTATAACATTTGAAAGTAAAGGTCTATTGACCCATTTAAATATAGAAGTCTAATTGCATATTTATTTGTGAATGTCTAACAACTTATTTATCAGTATAAGCCTATCAAAATCTTTATCATTAGAAGCTTACAAGCCTTATTTATAAATGAAGGCCTATGACCTATTTATAGGTGAAGACATATTTAAAGGTCTTGTTGAAAAATAGGCTTTTAAATAGGCTTCCAGATCAGGTCAGGCTTTGAAATAGATCAGGACAGGCCTTAAAAATTGTCCTATATCAGGCTAATAGGTCAGGCTCAGGCTTTGAGATTGGAACACAGGTCAGGCTCAGACCTGATAGGACCTAGCTCGGCCTAGCTTATTCCCACCCCTAACTGCAACAGAATCCATTTTTAAAATAACCCTCCCAAGCACTCAAAATCTAAGCCGAAAGGCACTAGTTTCACCCAAGTTTCTAGTAAGCCCAGCAATCCCATGTTGACCCGGTTAGGATTAGAAGAGCAAAATACAAGAAGATCTTCTTCCATGGGAGATCTTCTTTCATGGGCTAATTACATAAATGTGATTAACACCACATCTTGATTTAAAAGATTAAGGTATTTGATTTATAAGTCTTTTCTACTTATATAGCCTTCAATCAATACTTGTCCTAGCCGAAAGCCTTGATACCACTTATTAAGATTAGGGGAGCACAAAGCAAGATCTTTTATGGGCTAAGGTATTTATCTGCACGCTAAATGGAGAACCACATAAGTGGTCTTGACATCCTATCTTTACTCGAAACCTTAAGACATTTGGTTTATGAGTCTTTTCAACTTGTTAACTTCTTTTAGACGTAAGATTTTTTCATCAATATCGTACTCACACTTGGAATTCACAACAATTGTGTGCACTACTTCAAGAACATGTATAAGACCAGACATTGCCTATGTGTTCCATGGTTTACCTTCGACGATGTTGCCCCCAAAAAATGACTACATAGACAAAAAGAAAAAAATTGTTTTTGTCTCACTCTCTCGTAACATTAAAAGAAACATGGAAGAGGAAAAAATGAGAGAATCCAAATATGGTGTGTTATATGAATTGACCATATGCATCTTCTCAATAAATATCATCCCATCCTTTTCACTTTAATTCCAGTACATACTTAAAAAACTCATTCTCTAGTTTCGTCATCTCATGTTGAAGCTTTTATGTAACTGCGATGCTATATAGTATGAACAATTTTAATATAAAACCAGTATAAAGTGACATAGTAACTATATCTTATTTTTATGGAACTTTCTAGCTTGTATATGGGTTAGAGTACCTCTTGTACTCTTCTTAATATATTTTTTGCCTATAAAAAAAAAGTGACATATTAATAGTAATAGTAATAGGCTTTCTCTGTTTGTTTTGGTTCATTGTTTACCGCTCTATCCCTGCTTCTACTAGTTACAAGAAAATTGACAAACGTGATTAAAAAAAGTTGAAACAAATAGGTATGTCGCTTCGATCATATATAATTTTCATGACGGTGAATAATCTGTATGCATACAAATGATTATTGACTGAGCCTATCATAGCATCATTCGTATTTATTTGGACATATAGCCGAGAAGCCCACCAAGATTTATTTTGTGCTCATCAACAATGGGCACTATTCTAGTTTATTTTACTCTAATAAATATTAAAATACATATATCTATAGTATTGGTCCCTGCTTTAGCATAGTCTTGTCCACTAGTAGCAACCTGAACACTTGGTGGAAGAAGGTTCCCCAAATCCAGTTTAGGTCCACTCTTGAGGATGATCTTGTTGTCAAATATAAATTCAACAAAGATATCCACCTGTCATAATAGTCATCTTAATATAAATATATAAATATATAGATTATATCATATCATAGAACCCAATATACATATCACCCAATACATTTCCTATAGAGTTGATACAAACGTACTATATTTTTAAACTACTCTGCCTCGAAGAGGAACGAACATATCAACTAGCCAGTGCTCCACCCAAACCGTCATGGAACATGGTTTTTAGGTCCCTTAAGCACATCCTCCGTTTTGTCTTCCGAAGAGTTTACTAATTCAGAAAAACATATACAGAAGAAGACAAGATATGAATTGATCGAGCATATGCATCTTCTCAATAATTATATTTCCGTCTTTCTCACCTTAATTTCAGTACATACTTAGAAAAATCATTGTCTAGTTTCGCCGTCTCATGTTGAGGCCTTTATGTAACGGCAATGTTATATAGTATGAACAATTTTTGTATAAAACCAGTATAAAGTGACATAGTAACAGAAATAGGCTTTCTCTGTTTGTTTTGGTTCATTGTTTCCCCTTTGTGCTTCTGCTTGAGTCTTATATTATTCTACTAGTTACAAGAAAATTGACAACATGAATAAAAAAAATCGAAACAAATAGAGACATCACTTCGTTCATATATAATTTTCATGGCGAACGAACGAACTGTATGCATAAAAATGATTATTGACTATGAGCCTATCAGAGGATCATTCATATTTATTTTGGACATAGCCTAGAAACCCGCCAAGATTTATTTTGTGCTCATCAACAATGGGCATTATTCTAGTTTATTATTATTTTTGGTAAGCTTATTCTAGCTTATTTTACTCTAATAAATAGTAAAAATACATATATCAAATATTATGCCGGCTTCACTTTCTCTCCCACACAGCGTAGTCTTGTCCACTAGTAGCGACCTGAACGTTTGGTGGAAGAAGGTTCCCAAGATCCTGTTTAGGTCCAATCTTGACGATTATCTTGTTGTCAATCTCAGCCATATAGAGATCGGCCTCAGCTGCCAGAATATTGACTGTGCTTGTGGGGTTGATTCCATTCCTCTTCCTGATTTCTGTCATGGCTTTTATTGGCTCCTTTAGCCCCCATTCGATGTAGTGATCATAGAACTGCATGCACAAACACATAGCGAACTATATTAATTAACTATTAACTATAATCTTCTAAACAAAAGTAACGAATTGATTAATGAAAGAGAAATACTATACACCTAGAAGTCTGGAAAATATTTGACAGAATTTGTCAAGATTCAAATCGACTATTGGATAAGTTAAACTAATGTGAATCATTGATCATTCATCAAATAGTAAAAAATAATGTGAAGTCATTCGAACAAAAATTTATTGCCAAAAAAAAAAAAAAACAAGCTATCTACTATTTCCCTAAGCATTTGGTATCAAGACATATTTTAATAATCTCCGGAAAGTGAGACAAGAATAAAAGTTTCTCATTTTTTTTGTTTGTTGTATAAAGGCAGCAATGAGGTTTGAACCTAAGACCTCTAGCAAACTATCCAAACCCCTCACCACTAGACCAAACCTAATGGCTTAAAGTTTCTCATGTTTGGTACAAGAGATAATTATCATTCTTTTTTTTTTTATTGAAGATAAATATCATTCTTAGGCATAAAAGATGTCGAGTAAAAAGTTGTGAATGAAAATTGAAAATGTCATTGCATGTGTGAGGGTGGGAAAAAAAATATTCCTGAAAATAAGATTCTCGGGAATGTAGTTTACCTGAGAATAAAATATTCCATGAACCAAATGTCACCTTAATGAAATCTTAGGATAATGTGACTACCACATGAGACATGGATAAGATCAACATGAATACGATAATACAATTTTTTTAAAAAAAGTATAGGAAATGATACAATTATAATATAAGAAATAAAATTAATATGAAAGACAAATCTTGAATTAGAAGAGCGAAAAAAAAAAATCAAGATATTAATATAAGTCATTACAATCATAGTAAAATGCTAATATTTATTTAATTATTGTGTTATTTCTATCTATACTGATATAGAAAGTATAAAATTTTGTAAAGTATCTGTGATATAAGCATGTGATTTACACAAATTGGACAACTATTATACATGGTTTACATGTAAATCCTGAGACAGAGTTTATGTTACTTACAATTGTGGGGTGACCAGGATGAGTGAGAATGTAAACATAACCCAACATGACTTTATCTTGTGGGAAAGGCCACTTTCTCTGAGACCAAGTGTCATGGTTATCAATAAAAGTGACAGCATTTTCTGGTTTTACACCAATCATTCCTGGGGGTTTACCATTTGAATCTTTCAACCTCCACAGTTCCCCTTGTACAGCAACTTGAAGAATCCCTTTAGTGGTGAAATCAAAGGCAGTGACAACACCACCTGCAGCTTCAACCCAATTAACCAATCCACCTCGATGAGCATCCTGGTTAAAGTTAGGCTTCTTATCTTGGTCATAAGAAAGAGACTTCCAATTCTCTCCAACTGCAAAATCAGGTGATGTTTGTTCCATGTAGATTTTTGTGAACCTTGGAGCATACCCCGCAACCATATCAAATCTCCATCCTGTGAATCCAACCTCTGTCTTCAACCAATTCATCCAATCTGATAGCTCTTTTTGCACATTGGGATTTGTATGGTCGATGTCAGGGGCACCTCCAAAGTCATCACCTGTGTCAGGGTTTCCTGTACCATTGAAAAGGACATCTGTGCTGCAAATGTAGGACACATCCCAGTCTAGACGATTGTCCGGAGTACCACCTTCGAATATGCTAAGTCCTTTGTTGTCTAGCCTCTCTGCTGTTCTGTGGTTGATGACTATGTCTGATATTGACTTCACTCCTCTCTCACGGAATGAACCAATCAGTGTCTTCAATTCCTCCTTGTTACCGTACTTGGACGTGTCTAGATCATATAGCCTATTAGGCATGTAACCTTCAATAAAATATATATGCAAATGTCAGGTCAAAAAAGAAAAGATACATCAATTAATTAGATTTTGATAGGATTAATTTTAAAAGAATTGATGTTAAAAGAATTTATTTTAAAAAAATTGATTTATGTTTGGTAATGATATTTTAGATTTGAAATCAACTTTACCCACTCCAAAATTGATTTTATTGGACACACTTTTATACCTAAACACTCCAATTAGTATAGTAACTGAAGTTTGGGGGTGTCAAAGGCACGTTCGACCTCTAGCCAAACAGGTACTCCATAGTACGTACAGATAGGGGTAATGCAATTAACTTAGATACATGGTTAGTCACATTTATTAAGATTTTCTTTAAGGTGAACTAGTTATTCGATAATCACGAGTTATTGAGACTACTCTTAAAGTAGTTTGTTTATAGGTTTTGTTTATGTTAATAGTTTGTTACTTAGCATTTGTATCTTTGATTCCCCTTTTTCAGTTAGTTAGTTATGTTTACTAACTCTGTCAGTTAGGTGGTTAAGTATGAAGCATTGCTTTATAATTTGTTAGAGGTTAGTTGTGTTCTTGATCTTCTTGTAATCAGTAGAGACTATAAATAAGTCTCAAAGTATCTTAATGAATTCAAGTTTTCTTTTCATAAGATTCTAATATGGTATCAGTTTAAACACTCTTACCCTTTCTCTTCTTCTTCTTTCTCCCATTCTTGTTTCTTCCTGCAACCATGGCAGCCCCATCAATAGACACATCCAACCACTTCTATATTCATCCCAGTGAAAACCCCTCCCTTATTCTTGTTTCTCCTGTTCTTAATGGCCCTAACTATCATAGCTGGTCTCGCTCGATGGCCATGGCATTGGAGATGAAGAACAAACTTTCCTTTGTAGATGGAACTATCAAAAAACCCTCTGCGAATGACAACCACCTCGCCATCTGGAAACGGTGCAACACCCTCGTTCTTTCTTGGCTCATTCATTCAGTTTCTCCTGATATTGCTCATAGTATCATCTACATTGATTCCGCTGCTGATGCTTGGAGTGAACTCAAGCAACGTTTTTCTCAAGGTGACTATATTCGTATCTCTCAAATTGCTTCCAATCGTTATTCTCTTAAGCAAGGCGAATCCTTTGTCACTACCTATTTCACCAAATACAAAATCCTTTGGGAAGAATATTGTAATTTTCGCCCATTTACTCCCTGCGACTCTGATTCGTGCAAAACTCTCAAGTGTGTTAAAGAATACAGAGAGAATGATTTTGTTCTCTTCTTTCTTCAAGGGCTCAATGACAATTATTCCACTGTTAAATCTCAAATTCTACTTCTGGAACCCGTACCCTCCATTACAAAGGTCTTCTCCATGGTGGTCCAATAAGAACGCCAACTGAATATTGGCATTTTACCCGAGCCTGTGGTATTGAACACCCAAACTCAATCTTCTACGCATTTTCAAGGAAAGGGTCGCTCTTTTGGCAAGAAACAATCAACCAAGCAATGCACTCACTGTAAGAAGACCAATCATACTATCGACACCTGCTTCTTTAAGCATGGTTTTCCCCTGGCTATAAAACTACTAAATCTGTTTCTAATGCCGCATCTGCAACCCCCTCTCTCAGTTCAAACCAGATTCAGGCCTTACTTGCCCTTCTACCTTCTACTGCACCAACTGCTACATCATCCATTTCCAACTTAGTAAGCAATCGTGGTGTTAGCACCTCACCTACATCTCCAGGTAACCCTCCCAGTCCATGGATTTTGGACTCAAGAGCATCTGATCACATTATTTCCTCTTTATCTTTATTTTCTTCTTATAAATCTATAACCCCTATACATGTTTCCCTCCCTAATGGTCAACATTCTACTGCTATATTTTCTGGTACTGTGGTACTATCCCCTACTTTGTCTCTGTATAATGCTCTTTATGTTCCTAACTTCTCCTTCAATTTAATATCTGTTAGTAAACTTACCTCTTCTCTTTCTTGCACCTTGTGTTTTTCTTCTAATCTTGGTGGTATTCAGGAAAACCAAACATTGAGGAAGATTGGGACCGTTAAAGAGCTTAATGGCCTCTATGTTTTGGATCTTCATCCACCACTGGCCTCCCTTTTCGTTGCTGCTATGAATACTACATCTATACCTTTTCATACTTCTTTTGATACCTGAGCTTTATGGCATTTTCGTTTAGACCATCCCTCAGGGACTTGTTATAAACATTTACAACAACAGTACCCATATGTCTCTTCTTTTCTTAATAAATGTGATTTTTGCCATCTTTCTAAGCAAAAGAGGTTGCCTTTTCCTAATAGCAATACTATTTCTGCATCTATTTGTGATCTAATTCATGTTGACATTTGGGGACCTTATGCTATTCCTTCTATTCTTGGTTTTCAATATTTTCTCACCATTGTTGATCACAAATCTAGGTTCACATGGATTAGGCTTATGAAGCATAAAACTGAAACTAGGCAGCATCTCATTCATTTTTTAACTCTTATTGAGAACCAATTTAATAAATCAATCAAAACTATTCGCTCTGATAATGGCCAAGAGTTTAACATGCCACAATTCTATGTTAGTAAGGGTATTATTCATCAACTAAGTTGTTTTGACACCCCTCAACAAAATGGCATTGTTGAGAGGAAACATCAACATATTCTCAATATTGCAAGAACTTTAATATTTCAATCTAATCTTCCTATTTCTTATTGGTGCTTTGCTGTTCAACATGCTGTGTTTTTTTTGTTAATATACTTCCTTCACAAAATTTGCAAAATCTTTCTCCTTCACACCTATTATACAACAAAGAACCTGATATATCACATCTAAGGGTCTTTGGATCTTTGTGCTTTGCCACTACTATTTCTGCTCATCGATCCAAGTTTGCACCAAGGGCAAGACGATGCCTTTTACTTGGCCACAAAGAAGGAGTCAAGGGATACTTGCTGCTGGACCTAACTACTAAGGAAAATTTTCTTTCCAGGGATGTGGTTTTCTATGAAACAACATTCCCTTACCATCCTCAATCCAGCAACAGTTCTCCTATCAGTGATCTTCTTGAACCATGTCTTCCAAATGCAACTTCTAACACTGATCTCACTATTGATCATCCAAGTCAAAAAAAACAACTTCACAACCCACTTTCCATACACCCTCAGTTGCAACTGATGGCACACAACCAGTTCAGCATACTCGACTCTCAACCAGGAATAGATATCCTCCAAATTACTTGAGAGACTATCACTGTAATATAGTTTCTATCCATAAACTCTTATCTCTTTCTCCTAAAACTACTCATTGTTTATCTGAATCTCTTTCATATGATAAACTCTCCCTAAATTATAGATCTTATGTCCTCTCTTTATCTACTACTAATGAGCTAAAGACTTATAATCAGGCCATTAAGCATACCTGCTGGAAGGATGCTATGGATAAGGAAATTGCAGCTTTAGAACATAATAAATCTTGGATTTTAACTGACTTACCTTATGGTAAACAACCAATAGGTTGCAAATGGATCTACAGAATTAAACATAAAGCCAATGGCACTATTGAAAGATATAAAGCTAGACTAGTTGCTAAAGGATACAATCAACAAGAGGGTGTAGACTACTTTGATACTTTTTCACATGTAGTTAAGCACACTACAATTCGATTAGTTTTAGCACTAGCCGCTGCCAAGCAATGGCATTTACACCAATTAGATATAAACAATGTTTTTCTTCATGGAGACCTTCATGAGGAGGTTTACATGACTATTCCTCAAGGTTTCCATTCCGCCATGCCAAATCAAGTTTGTCGGCTCACCAAATCTCTTTATGGTCTTAAACAAGCTAGTAGACAATGGAATCAAAAACTGAGTTCAGCTTTATTACCTATGGGTTACAAACAATCCAAATCCGATTACTCATTGTTTGTTAAATCTGTCAATTCAAAAATAACAGTTTTGCTTATCTATGTGGATGATTTAGTACTTGAAGGGAATGATCTTCATGAGATCAATACAGTCAAACAGGCCCTGGATACTTAATTTAAAATAAAAGACCTTGGTTCTTTAAAATACTTCCTCAGGTTGGAGGTAGCAAGATCTTCCAAAGGAATTGTTTTCACACAAAGAAAGTATGCTCTAAAACTTCTTGATGATGCTGGACTTTTAGGGACAAAATCAGTTTCCACTCCCATGGTTCCTAATCTAAAGCTTGTCAAAGATGATGGTGTCCCTTATGAAGACCCAAAATCCTATCAAAGGTTAATTGGTCGACTCATCTATTTGACAAACACTAGGCCTGACTTGTGTTTTTCTGTCAACAGGTTGAGTCAATACGTATCCAACCCTATGAAGGCACATTTTGATGCTGCGATTCGCATCCTCCAATACATCAAGGGATCACCTGGTCGTGGACTTCTCTTCTCATCCACTTCGAATTTGCAACTTTCTGCCTTTAGTGACTCAGATTGGGCATCATGCCCTGACTCTAGAAAATCAACAACAGGCTATTCCATTTTCTTTGGCAACTCACTTATTTCCTGGAAATCCAGAAAACAACAAACCATTTCCCGCTTCTCTTCAGAAGCCAAGTATCGGGCACTTGCCACAACTGTTTGTGAGCTACAATGGCTCATTTATTTGCTCCAAGACTTACATTGTTCTATTACCAACACTGTTCCTATGTTGTGACAACAATTCAGCCATCCAAATTGCTCAAAACCCAACTTTCCATGAAAGAACCAAACACATCGAACTTGACTACCATCTAATTCGGGACAAAGTACAATTGGGAGTCATCAACTTGATTCCAATTTCTTCTGCTGCACAACTGGCTGACTTGCATACAAAGGCCTTACCACCTTTAACTTTTACGGATTTTATCTCCAACCTGGGCATGACAGATTTGTACGCTCCATCTTGAGGGGGGATCTTAAAGTAGTTTGTTTATAGGTTTTGTTTATGTTAGTAGTTTGTTACTTAGCATTTGTATCTTTGATTCCCCTTTTCAATTAGTTAGTTATGTTTACTAACTCTGTCACTTAGATGGTTAAGTATGAAGCATTGCTTCATAATTTGTTAGAGGTTAGTTGGGTTCTTGATCTTATTGTAATCAGTAGAGACTATAAATAAGTCTCAAAGTATCTTAATGAATTCAAGTTTTCTTTTCATAAGATTCTAATAATTATTGATAATAATTTTCTTAGAGTAAATCCTCGATTTGGTCCCGGAAATTATAAGGTCGTATCAATTTGATCTCAATGTAAGGTTCGTATCAACTTTGTTTTTAACGGAGAGACCAGATTGATTAATGTTTGACAACTTCAAAAATATTTTTGAAATTTCGAAAATGTTAAAAATCAAGTTGATACGATCCTATAATTTCAGATCAAATTAAAAATATACTCATTCTTCTTATCTTTTGTGGATAATGGAGTCAACACACCGCCACGAGCTCCACGACATATGACCCTCACCCAAGTTGTCATTTAAGTCCAACCGCGTGAGGTAGGCCAGCCATAGTGGCTAAACGACTATTCTGTTAACCGAAGTATTCTATTTTAGGTTGTGTAGAGCTTAGTTTCATAACTGAGTAACTCATTAGAAGTCAATGAGTTGCACGCCATTATTTTTATACTTTTGTTTTGCTAAGAAATCAATGCATTGATAAATGTAATTTTTTTTCATTTTTCATCGTGAGCTTACAAATAAAATTGTTTCAAGCTCTGAATATTTAGAATATGACATCCAAATGATATATCACGCATATTTACATTTGATACATTCATTTCATTTCAGTTTGACATGTTGTATGGTATATAAGAACAGTGAGACACACTCACATGCAATATGCAATATTATGTGGTATTTAAGGAAATGAGAAGTAATTAATTACCTTGAGGACCATCATCGCGAGAGTTAGAGGGAGGAGGAAGCCAAACATACTCTACTCCAGCATCTGCTATGTCAGGGACCAAGGTCTTCAAGAAGTTGTACCATCCTCCTGCTTTTTCCCTTGATGCCCAGTTGAACCCCTGTACACACACAAACATGTTCAATTCATTCATCTTAGTAAATTCTCTCTCGAGTCTATAGTACTATAAGAAATAATCGAATAATCACGGAGTGGTGAATCAGATTAATGTGTGAGTGATGATATATATAGTGTTAGTATTCTAAAATTCTGGTAGTGTTACCTGAAATAGTATGGCAGGGGAGGAGAAAGAGGGGAAAAGAGAAATGCAAAGGCAGAGGAAACAGAGTGAAGGGAGTGACTTGTTCATGTTTTGTTTTGTTTTGTATTTTTGCGTTGCAGCAAGGGTGCTTCTTATAGGAGGCATCTTTGGCCAGTAAGAAAGATTAGAGCTCGTCACTACGCGGAAAACTATTTCCAAGTTTGACTAGTAAGCACAATGTTAATGTTAATTGAGGGCTACCACCTAGCACTATCAATGGATTCTCTCTTGTTATTTTTTCTCATGTTAAATTTCAACCTCTCATCTAATATGTTAAAAAAAATGTATGTGTTTAAAATAGAGGATATGATAATTAAATGATGAAGATTAAAAACATAACTCTCTCATATTTTTTTTCAACATGAGAGGATCTGGTCCTCCTACCATCAGCCTAACATTATATGGAAATAGAAATCCCCTCTTCAAATACTTATCCACACAGTGATGAGAAAGGCTAGCAACATACTCTCTAATAATTCATTTCTACTTTTCTTATTAGTTGACAATCATGTTGATCTTGCTTGAATTTTGTATGACTCACATGAATTTCAATTAATGGGAGTGAGAAGTATGTTAAAAAAAGACGGTTAAAGAGTATGTTGCTAATATTTCTGAAAAATGATACAACTTTATGAGTTCTTTTCCGCTGAGATTGCGGTAGGATAATAATAACATGCCGTTAGATGTTCCACTCAACAAGTTATGAAGAAATTTCAAAGAAATACCTTTCCTAGAAGTATCCACTCCACTTTTCCATATTAAGTTTTTATTTGTCCGTGTCAATTAGCTAATTTATAGCGGATGAGTTTATAGTCCTGTTTGATAAAAGA
The DNA here is from genome assembly GCA_039655645.1 of Ammopiptanthus mongolicus. Lineage (NCBI taxonomy): Eukaryota > Viridiplantae > Streptophyta > Magnoliopsida > Fabales > Fabaceae > Ammopiptanthus > Ammopiptanthus mongolicus. Next base: position 80,151,908 of record CM077349.1, on the reverse strand, counting down.
TTTTTCTCATTAGATATTTTTCACTAACTTATAACGTTTTTTTTTTTTTCAAACGCTACTACAAATTTTTAAACTTTAGGGACCTATTTTTTTTTTTTTATCCTTAATGAATTACCTAAACTCTTCATTCATCGTCTCTTAAATAAAATAAAATATTATATTCTTAAAAGGATCTTACACTTTTATTTTAATTATTAAATTTTTTTTTTACTTTTTTGGATCATTTTTTATTGAAAATGCTAGCAACACTTTCTAACACACTCTCTCTAATACACTCTTTCCTATTCCTATTGATTGAAATTCATGTGGGTCCTACAGAATTCAAGTAGGACCCACATGAATTAGTGGGACCCATTTAAATTTTAACCAATAGAAGATAGTGTGTTGGAAAGAGAGTACTCCTTTTTTTATTATGCATGTTCAAGTTTCTTGTGTTATCTATATAATTTCTAAGTATATAATTTTTAAATCTTTGTATGTCACCTATGATATGAATGCATATAAACAATGTATATAATAATTTAAAGAGTCCGGATCCGTTGACACCAGGTGTCAAACTTTTCTCTTACACCAATTTTAAACCATTGATTTTGATTTGATCTAACGGCTTAAACTTATCAACTTTATTCAAGAGAGAGAATAATTAAAATTAACATAAATATGAAGAGAAAAAACAGGATGTATTTAATGAAGAAATATTTTGAGTATCTTGAATCTTATTAAAATTATAATATTTATTTAGTAAATATATGTTATAATTTATAAATAATAATTATTTATTAACTAAAAATATATAGAAAATATTTTACTAAAAATGCTTATGTATTTTTAAGTGCAACTTTCTTTTACAAAAAAATGCAGATTTTTTACTAAAATTTTTATAACAACTATTTAAAAATTAATTGTTATGCATTAAAAATTAATACATAAAAAATAAAAAATGCAGATTTTTTACTAAAAGTTTTACAATAACTATTATTTTTAATATTAAAATATTTTTTAATTTTTTATTTTAATTATATTTACATATAAACTATAGTTAATTTAATTATTTATCAAATTAAAAAATAATGCATAAAAAATAAAAATTATTAGCAAATATTATTCAATTTTAGATGCAGGAAAAAATTTCAAAAATTTATAGTAAAACAATTTGCATTTTATGTGAAATAACGTTGTAATGTTATTTGTAATTTACAAAATAATATGCAATTAATTAAAAAGTATCTGCATTTTTTTGTAAAAATTTCACGTGACTGAAATACTAGCTAAATTTGTAATTGATTTTGATCTAGTTGATTTTTTTAAGTATTTTTTAAAAAATTATAAATTTAAAAATATTTGCTAATGATTTTTTATTTTTATTCATTATTTTTTAATTTGATAAATAATAATATTAACTGTAGATATAATACAAATGATAATTAATAAAAATAATCTGATTTTTTATAAAAATTTAATAATTAACAATTATAAAAAATATTTAATTAATGATATCAAATATCTATTAAGAATATAAATTTTTAATAAATAAAAACTATAATTTACACCAGCCGAAAACAAAATAAAAGAAAAACCAAAAAAAATACTATAATTTTTACAAAATTTAAGATGTAAATACCATATTTTAATAAAAAATCAAGATATTATAATTTTAATAAAATAATAATTTTTTTATAAATAATAAAATTAACTATAGTTTTATATGTAGATATAAAACAAATAAAAATTAAAAAATTATTTTACTAATAAAAATAATAGTTATTATAAAACTTTTAATAAAAAATCTGCATATTTTTTCAAAAAAATGTACTTTTTTATAATAATAAATTATTTTTTAATGAATAAAGATTAATTTACAAATAGTTGTTATAAAACTATTAGCAAAAAATCTGCATTCTTTTGTAAAATAACGTTGCACTTAAATATATATATATATATATATATATATATATATATATATATATATATATGTATTTTTAATAAAATATTATTTTATCAATTTTAGTTAAGAAAATAATAATTATTGATAAATTATAACATAAAATATTTACTAAATAAATATTATAATTTTAATAAAATTTAAGATACTCAAAATATTTTTTCATTTAGTACATTCTATTTTTTCTCTTCATATTTATTATCCAAATAGAGAAGAGGAATGTTAGTAACACACTCTCTAGCACTCCTTTTTTATCTCTTTTATTGGTTGAAAATTATGTTGGTCCTACTTGAATTTTGTAGGACTCACATAAATTTCAACCAATAGGAGTGATGAGTGTGTTGAAAAAAAGTGTTAGAGAGTATGTTATTAACATATCTCAACAGTGAAAAATGATACAACTTTATGAGTTCTTTTCCGCTGAGATTGCTGTAGGATAACAATAACATCCCCTTAGATGTAACAACTCTATAATAAGAAATTTCAAAGAAATAACTTTCCTAGATGTTAGACCTAGCTTATAACATTTGAGTTTGTATTCCTGTTTGATAAAACGTTTTTCTCATTAGACGTTTTTTTATTAGTTTATAGCATTTTTTTTTTCAAGACGCTACTACGAATTTTTAAACATTCGGGACCTATTTTTTATTTTTTTCATTTTTATCCTTAATTATTTACTTAAACTCTTCATTCATCTTCTCTTAAATAAAATAAAATATTATATTCCTAAAAGGATCTAAAACTTTTATTTTAATTATTACATTATTTATACTTTTTTGGATAATTTTTTATTGAAAAAAGCTAGCAGTACACTCTCTTTCTAACACCCTCTTTCCTATTGGTTGAAATTCATGTGGGTCCTATAGAATTCAAGTGGGACCCATTTGAATTTTAACCAATAGAATAGAATGTGTTGGAAAGAGAGTGTTAAAGAGTGTGTCGGTAGCACTCCTCTTTCTTATTACGCATGTTCGAGTTTCCTGTGTCATCTATATAATTTCTACGTATATAATTTTTAAATCTTTATATGTCACCTATGATATGAATGCATATAAAAAACGTATATAATAATTTAAAATATTTAAAATAGCATATTGAATTTAAAATAACATATAAACATCTGATAAATAATTTAAAATAGGGTTAAATATGTTTTTAGTCCCTAAAAATTAGCGGATTTTGGTTTTGGTCCGTGTAAAAAAATTTATTTGGTTTTTATCCCTCTAAAATATCAAAATTACTAATTTTGGTTCCTGAAATTGTTTTTCTTTGGTTTTCATCCCTCTAAAATTTAATATCACCGTTTTTAGTTCCTAACATTCATTTTAGGATAGATAAATATATTCATTTTAGGGTTCAAGAAAATTTTTAAGGGAATCATATGCTAAGATGACACCACAAATGTCATTAGGTGTCATTTAGGATGACCATATGATCTTCTGTTAGGCACATCAATAGTTAATGTATGTCACATGATAGTAGGGACCAAAATAGTGATTTTAGATTTTAGATGGACAAAAACCAAAGAAAATTTTTTACAGGGACCAAAACAAAAATTCGCTCATTTACGGGTACAAAAAACATATTTAACCCTTTAAAATAAATCCAAGTATTAAAAGTGATAATTATTTTAAAATAAATTTTATATATATATAAATCCATATAAATATATCCTTTTATGTCAATCTATATTTATCATCTAATTGAACCGCTAATTTTTCCAAACACTACCAATTCAATAAGCTAACTTATCCGCTATTTGCTATCAGTTAGCTTATCCGCTGAGATACCCTCTAGTATCTTATTTAACCTATAACTCGTCCTAATTTAATCCACTACTTTAATCTTCAACAATAATAAATCCAGACATATATTAAACACATAATGGCTCTCACCGCTCCAGAACATGGTAACTCATAACAAATATAAATTCAACAAAGATATCCACCTGTCATAATAGTCATCTTAATATAAATATATAAATATAAAGATATATAAATTATATCATATTATACAACCCAATATACATACCACTCAATACATTTTCTATAGAGTTGGTATAAACGTACTATATTTTTAAACTATTCTGCCCCGAAGAGGGATGAACATATCAACTAGCAAGTGCTCCACCCAAACCGCCATGGAACATGGTTTTTAGGTCCCTTAAGCACATCCTCTGTTTTGTCTTCCCAAGAGTTTACTAATTCAGAAAAACATATATAGAAGAAGACAAGATAAATGAGTTGATCAAGCATATGCATCTTCTCAATAAATATCATCGTTTCCATCCTTCTCACCGTAATTCCAGTACATACTTAGAAAACTCACTGTCTAGTTTCACCATCTCATGTTGAGGCTTTTATGTAATGGCAATGTTATATAGTATGAACAATTTTCGTATAAAACTAGTATAAAGTGACACAGTAACCAATTCATTTTGTTTTGGTTCATTGTTTCCCCATTGTGTTTCCGCTTGAGTCTTCAATTCTTCTACTAATTACAAGAAAATTGACAAACATGAATAAAAAAATTGAAACAAATAGGTACATCACTTCGTTCATATATAATTTTCATGACGAACGAATGAATTGTATGCATACAAATGATTATTGACTATGAGCCTATCAGAGCATCATTCATATTTATTTTGGACATAGCCCAGAAGTCCACCAAGATTTATTTTGTGCTCATCAACAATGGGCATTATTCTAGTTTATTATTATTTTTGGTAAGCTTATTCTAGTTTATTTTACTCTATTAAATAGTAAAAATACATATATCTAGTATTGTGCCTGCTTCACTTTCTCTCCCACACAGCGTAGTCTTGTCCACTAGTAGCGACCTGAACGTTTGGTGGAAGAAGGTTCCCAAGATCCTGTTTAGGTCCAATCTTGACGATTATCTTGTTGTCAATCTCAGCCATATAGAGATCAGTCTCAGCTGCCAAAATATTGACGGTGCTTGTGGGGTTGATTCCATTCCTCTTCCTAATTTCTGTCACGGCTTTTATTGGCTCCTTTAGCCCCCATTCGATGTAGTGATCATAGAACTGCGTGCACAAACATATAGCTAACTATATTAATTAATTATTAACTATAATCTTCTAAACAAAAGTAAGGAATTGATTAATGAAAGAGCAATACTATAAATATTTGACATATTTGGTCAAGATTCAGAGAGATTATTGGATAAGTTAAAGTAACATGAATCACTCTCATCAAATAGTCCAAAATAAGTCATTCAAAAAAAAGTTATTGCAAAAAAAGAAATCAAGCTATCTATGATTACCCTTAATGAAATTGCAGGAAAATATGAATATGACACGAGACACGAATAAGATGTAAAAAATTGTAAATATTATAATACCTGACATAATTATAATACAAGATATAAAATTAGTCTAAAATTAATATAAAAACGCAAATCTTGAATTGGAAGAGAGAAAAAAAAAACTTAAGATATTAAAATATAATAAAATGCTAATATTTATTTAACTATTAATTGTGTTATTTCTATCTATAATGATATAAAAGTAATAAAAATTTAATACTTATAAAGTATCATCTGATATAATCATGTTTTTAACACAAATTGAACGACTATTTTAAAGTATACATGGTTTACATGTAAATACTAAGACAGAGTTTATGTTACTTACTATTGTAGGGTGACCGGGATGAGTAAGAATGTAAACATAACCCAACATGACTTTATCTTCTGGGAAAGGCCACGTCCTCTGAGACCAAGTGTCATGGTTATCCACAAACGTGACAGCATTTGCTGGCTTTGTTCCAATCATTCCCGGTGGCTTCCCATTAGCATCCTTCAACCTCCACAGTTCACCTTGGACAGCAGCACCAAGAACCATCTTTGTAGTGAAGTCAAAAGCAGTGACAGCACCACCTGCTGCATCAACCCAGTTGACCAAGGTTGCACGATGAGCATCTTGGTTAGCCAAGGGCCTTCCATCTTGACCCCTAGACACATTCTGATAAAGCTCTCCAACTGCAAAATCAGGTGAGGTTTGTTCCATGTAGATTTTTGTGAACCTTGCAGCATACCCTACAACCATATCAAATCTCCATCCTGTGAATCCAACTTCTGTCTTCAACCAATTCATCCAATCTGATAGCTCTTTTTGCACATTGGGATTTGTATGGTCGATGTCAGGGGCACCTCCCCAGTCATCTCCTGTGTCAGGGTTTCCTGTACCATTGAAAAGGACATCATTGCTGCAAATGTAGGACACATCCCAGTCTAGACGATTGTCTGGAGTACCACCTTCGAATATGCTAAGTCCTTTGTTGTCTAGCCTCTCTGCTGTTCTGTGGTTGATGACTATGTCTGATATTGACTTCACTCCTCTCTCACGGAATGAACCAATCAGTGACTTCAATTCTTCCTTGTTACCGTACTTGGACGTGTCTAGATCATATAGCCTCTTAGGCAAGTAACCTTCAATAAAGTATACATGCAAATGTTAAGTTAAGAAAGAAAAGATACACCAATCAATTAGATTTTGTGTCCAAGCATCAATTTCGGGCAAGTTTCTTTTATATTTTGATGGAATTAATTTTAAAAGAATTGATGTTAAAATAATTTATTTTATAAAAATTGATTTGTATTTGATAATGATATTTTAAAAGAGAGTTTAGAAGAATTGATTTTATTTAGATGATAAAGTAAAATCACTTTTGAGATGTATATATTGTAACGGCCCGGACTGCTTTAAGGATTGCTGACTGTTCCTACAAATCAACATGAGTCTCTTCAGTGTAATTTGTCCTCACTCACACGCTTCCTAAGAAAACTTCCCAGGAGGTCACCCATCCCAGAATTATTCCAAGTCAAGCACGCTTAACTTTGGAGTTCTTAAGTGATAGGCTACCAAAAAGAAGATCCATCTTATTTGTATAGGTAGTATCAATCAATTCTTATAAGCTTTCCTTAACTACGAAGTCTCATACCTGCACAGTCTCAGGATCCCTCTCATTCTGATATGAATTCGGTTCATTCATGTGTCCCTTTGCCTAAAAGCCTACCAAGAGCCGCTCTTTGTCCGTGCCTCATGTACCGACGATCACTCCCCGCTCTCGTCAGTCTTAGACGTCACATATATAAAGAATTTTGTGGATCTCACACCTAGAATCAATTCTACTCAACAACTTGCTTATCTTAAAATCAACTTTACCCACTCCAAAATTGATTATATTGGACACACTTTTATACCCAAACACTCCAATTAGTACGGTAACTGAAGTTTGGGGGTGTCAAACGCAGGTTTGACAGCTAGCCAAACAGGTACTCCATAATATGTGCAGATATACATGGTTCGTCACTTTTATTAAGATTTTCTTTAAGGTGAACTAGTTACCCGATAATCACGAGTTAATGAGATTACTAATAATATTCTTTTTAAAGTAAATCCTTATCTTGGTCCCTGAAATTATAAGATCATATCAATTTGGTCCTTAAAATTGTAAGGTTCGTATCAACTTGATCTCTGACGGAGGGGTTAAATTGATTAACGTTTGACAACTTCAAAAATGTTTTTGAAATTTCGAAAATATTGAAAACCAAGTTAATACGATCTTAATAATTTAACTCCAACCGCGTGAGGTAGTTCAGCCATAGTGGCTAAACGACTATTCTATTAACCGAAGTATTCTATTTTAGGTTGTGTAGAGCTTAGGTTCATAACTGAGTAACTCATTAGAAGTCATTGAGTTGCACGCCATTTATTTTATACTTATGTTTTGATAAGAAATGAAAGCATTGATAAATGTAATTTTTTTTTTTTTTTTCATTTTTCATTGTGAGCTTACAAACAAGATTGTTTTCAGTTCTGAATATTTAGAATATGACATCCAAATGATATATCACGCATATTTACATTTGATACATTCATTTCATTTCAGTTTGACATGTTGTATGCACGGCCGGCCCAACACCTATTGAGGCCTAAAGCAAACTTTATGATGAGGCCTTTTTAAAAAATTAAAATATTAATTATTTTGTACATAACAAGGAGTTAATCCCTGGACCTTGCAGTTAATGGTAAGCTTTTATACCAAATGGGCTAATTTATATTTGTTGATATATGAAACATATCAAAAAGATAATATAAAAAAATACAAAGTGGGCCTTTTTTTTAAAGAAAAAATTATTTTTTTGAGAGGCCTAAAACAAGGGCTCGGGCCACTTTATGCTTGGGCCGGCCCTGGTTGTATGGTATATAAGAACAGTGAGACACACTCACATGCAATATGCAATATTATGTGGTATTTAAGGAAATGAGAAGTAATTAATTACCTTGAGGACCATCATCGTGAGAGTTAGAGGGAGGAGGAAGCCAAACGTACTCTACTCCAGCATCTGCTATGTCAGGGACCAAGGTCTTCAAGAAGTTGTACCATCCTCCTGCTTTTTCCCTTGATGCCCAGTTGAACCCCTGTACACACACAAACATGTTCAATTCATTCATCTTAGTAAATTCTCTCTCGAGTCTATAGTACTATAAGAAATAATCGAATAATCACGTAGTGGTGAATCAGATTAATGTGTGAGTGATGATATATATATAGTTTTAGTATTCTAAAATTCTGGTAGTGTTACCTGAAATAGTATGGCAGGGGAGGAGAAAGAGGGGAAAAGAGAAATGCAAAGGCAGAGGAAACAGAGTGAAGGGAGTGACTTGTTCATGTTTTGTTTTGTTTTGTATTTTTGCGTTGCAGCAAGGGTGCTTCTTTGGCTTCTTATAGGCATCCTTGAGCCTCAGGGTGGCTTGATTTTCAAAGAATTCTGCATGTGTCCGATCATGTTCATGTATGTTAGGCCAGAAAGATAAGAGCTCGTCCCTACGCGGAAAACGATTTCCATGTTTGACTAGTAAGCAGAGTGTTCATGTCAACTGAGGGCTAGCAGCAGCAGCCTAGCATTAAATGAAATCTTCAAAGACTTATCCAAATAGTGAAAACTTTATGAGTTCTTTTCACCTGAGATTGCGGTAGGATAACAATAACATACTGTCAGAACTCCACAAGTTATGAAGAAATTTCAAAGAAATACGTTTCGTGAAGTATCCAGTCTACTTTTCCATATTATATCAACTTTTTAGGAAAATTCAGAAATTTCCTTAAACTATAAAAATTTGTAATTGGACATCTCAATCTATAAAAATTTATAATTGATTTTCTCATGGGTTCATATATATTTACGTTAAGGTTTCATTAGGGTTTCCAAAAAATATAACGACTTATTTGAATTTCCCAAAAAAAAATTATACGGACCTGTTTGAATTTTTTCTGAAAATTCAGGGACCACAAATGCACGAGTGAATGGATCACTCAACGGAATCCTAACGAAGATGTATTTGAGGGACTCAATTACAAATTGTCATATATTTAGGGACTCAATTACAAACTATAAAAGTTCATAAATTTATTTAAATTTTTTCAAAAAGTTCCGGGACCAACAGAATAATTAATCCTATTATATTAGTTCTAGACTTTCGAGGGTGAAGTGGGAAGATGATAATGATTTAGGATCCGTTTGGTTTAGATTTTAATAAAATTGATTTTGAAAAAATTGATTTTGAAAGAATTTAATTTAAAAAAATTGAGTTTAAAAAAATTGATTTGTGTTTGGTAATAATTTTTTAAAAGTCAGTTTAGAAAAATTGGTTTTGTTTGGATGATAGAGTAAAATCGCTTTTGAGCTGTAAATATAAAGAATATTGTAGAATCAATTCTACTCAACAGGAAAGCTAGAAACTTTTGTTTATCTTAAAATCAATTCTACCCAACTCAGAATTCATTTTATTGAACACTAAATTTAAAATATACACCTTCAGAATCCCAAAATCACTTTTACTATAAGCAAACATGATTTTGGACTATATAAAATCTAAACCAAACATGCATGTAGTGTTTGACAATTGTTGAACACAGCAAATCAAGGGCCAAACAAAAGAAATCTAGATTCCAGAACCATGATGGCTTGGACAATGAGGGAAAGAGTTGGATCCTCCACTCCTCAAATGGTTCCAAGATACAGTTCCAACATGAGAAATTCTTAAATATACTACAACATTCAAATTACATACATATTTTTTTTTGATAACCATGTTATTGGTGTGAAGTATTCATCATCATAAACAGTAACTAATCTCCGTTGAAGGACCTGGGTGACATTTTAGAGTTGCCCCCTCCCAATCAGATTTTCTCCATACACAAGAGCCGGGAATCGAACCCCTGACCACTTACTTAAGGGGTCCGAACTCGTTACCACTTGGACCAACCACATTTTGGTTCAAATTAGATACATTAAGTTAATTACATCATTATTTAATAAATAATTATTAGTTTTTTTTGGCAACTGTCCCAAGGACAATTAGATTCCAAAATAGAAAATTTTAAATACTTTACACTATTTCTATTTTTAAATCTTTAACCAGTGTCTTGTGAGAATGAAGGTAACAAATGGTTGAAAGATGAACAATCCAGAAACTGAGACAAGAGAAGAGAGAATTTGCTCGAATAAGAACAATAATACCAGAAGCTAGTTCAGCAGAAAAAATTGCAGCATTCACATTACCTTGTACATTAAAACATCCTGCTTCATCCATGTTAAACTCACATTATTTCTGTTCATTACTCATGCCTCATGTCTCATGGCTGAAAGGAATATTCCAAGTTGTTATTTTGTTACATTAGAAAGCATGAATGATGGATGGGCAACTTGCTTTCTGTTACCATACATTAATTCATTTCCTTCCATGCATTTGCTCACAACATAACAAGTACATCTAATTCCTCCTGCGAATGCAGTACAAATTCTTCTTGGAGAAAATTAGCTATTTACTCAAGCTAGAAAATTGAGCAATTGTATTTAATGTCAAATTATACTTGTGAATGGTTTCTAGGACATAATCAAACTCACCAAAAATATGCCAGACTGTTTTGGAATATGATATTTTCACCGTACTCTACTCATATTTACATATTATATATTAATTCTAACTTTATATATAATATAGGGTTAAATATGTTTTTAATCCTTAACAAATAAGCAGATTTTGGTTTTGGTCCCTATAAGAAATTTTCTTTGGTTTTCATCCCTCTAAAATATGAAATTACTAAATTTGGCCCCTATAAAATGAGCAAATTTTGGTTTTCATCCCTTTAAAATTTAATATCATCGTTTTTAGTCTTTAGCATTAATTTTAGGGTAAATAAATATAATTCATTTTAGGGTTAAAGAAAATTTTTAGAGGAATCATATGCTAACATGATACCGTAGAGGTCATTGCATGTCACTTAAGATGACCGTATAACCTTCTGCTAGACAAATAAGTAATCAATGAATGTCACATGATAGTAGGGACCAAAAAATAATGATTTTAGATTTTAAAGGGACAAAAACCAAAGAAAATTTTTTACAGGGACCAAAACCAAAATTATCTTCTTTTACGGGGATCAAAAACATATTTAACCGTATAATATACAATAATATTTAACATTATTCATATAAAAATACAACATCTCAGGAAATATCAAATCCAAATCTAAAAGAAACATTATTGATTTATCTATAAACATCAAAGATTCTTTATTGGTATCAATTCAGTCACTCCCACACGGCATAGTCTTGGCCAGAGGTAGCAACGCGGAAATTTGAGGGAATAAGGTTACCAAGATCCATCTTGGGCCCTATCTTTGCTATGATCCTGTTGTCTATCTCAGCTACATAAAGGTCAGCATCAGCTGCAAGAACACTCACAGAGCTTTTCATATTGATCCCATTCCTCAGCCTTATGGCAGTCAATTTAGCTATCTCATGCTTCAGGCCCCATTCAAAGAAGTGATCATAGAACTACATAATAAGAGATAAAATAAAAATAAAATAAAAATTTTCAAAGCAAACCATAATTTTCCATTCAATCATCAATAACTTCTGAATTAAGAAAATATCGTAAATAAAAGGGCGTTTGGATAAGATTAATTCTTACTCAAATAGCTGTTGTTTTTATGGTAAAAGTTGTTTTTCAGTATAAGCTCATATGTTTGGATAAACTGATTAAATTACAAAACAATTATTTTTATGAGAAAAAAGTTGTTTTTAGAGAATCTAGAAGTTTGAAACTTATTTAAAAAGTTGTTAGATTATTTTAAAATCAATACATTCTTCCCATCTCATCCTTGCAAAACTAACTGCAAAACAAATATTATTAAATTATATAATAACTTCATACCCTTTTTTTGTAATTTACTGTATGAAATTGATTTTTTTACACAAACTAAACGAAATAGATGATCTTAAAATCATTTTTCAACAAATACGTCCAAACATAAAACTGATTCTATTATAATCGATTATTGTTATAATCGAATCGATTATGCGTATAATCGATTATTGAAATAATTAATTTTTTGAAATTAATGCAAACATACTTAAAAGGTACGAGAAAGTACTATTGATGGGGTCCCAGGATGTGTTAGAATGTAAGCATATCCCTGCATGACTTTGTCAGATGGGAATGGCCAAATTTTTTGTGTGGAACCTGTATCATGGTTGTCAATAAAAGTTACAGCATTTTCTGGTTTTACACCAATCATTCCTGGTGGTTTACCATTTGAATCCTTCAACCTCCACAGTTCTCCTTTTACAGCAGCTTGAAGAATCCCTTTAGTGGTGAAATCAAAGGCAGTGACAACACCACCTGCAGCTTCAACCCAATTAACCAATCCACCACGATGAACATCCTGGTTAAAGTTAGGCTTCCCATCTTGGTCATATGAAAGAGAGTTCCAATTCTCTCCAACTGCAAAATCTGGTGATGTTTGTTGCATATAAATTTTTGAAATGCTAGGTGCATAACCCTTCACAAAATCAAATCTCCAACCATCAAATCCAACTTCATTCTTGAGCCAATTCATCCAATCAGACAACTCTCTTTGAACCTGGGGATTGAGATGATCTATGTCAGGTGCAGCATCATAGCCTTCCCCACTATCAAGGTTTCCAGTGCCATCAGAATAAGCAGTGTCATCTCTACAAATGAAAGATGGACCCCAATCAAGACGTGCATCTGCAGTGCCACCTTCAAAGATGCAATAAATACCTCTCCCGTCCTTCCTCTCTGCAGTTCTATGGTTGATGACTATGTCAGCTATGCTTTTGATTCCTTTATCATGGAAAGCCACAATCAGTGACTTCAGTTCATCCTTGGAACCATACTTTGATGCATCAAGATCATATAGCCTTCCTGGAAGATACCCTGGATTCAGAGGGAGAAAAACACTTGGATTAAAATTTAAAACTCACCTTAGGTACTATACCTATCACGGTACCATAGCAATTCCCTTAACACGTAGTATATTTTGAATACAACAACCTTATATTATATGTCAGACTTCTGCTAGAAATTTAATCATATATCAAGAAATTGAATGAGAAATGTTAGGAAACATGGTAGAGCGCCAGAAGAAGAAAGTTGAGAGAGAAAATGAATATTTTGAAGTTGATTGAATGAGTAAAGTGACTATAATGAGTGTACAATAGACCTTTTATACTAAAACAATCTAACTAACTTCTAACTAATTGGAACGGTTTCTAACTAAATCTAATACAAGCTGGAAGTGTGGATTAGCACTACCAGCTTGGGATTAGTAGTACAATAAAAAAAAATACAATACAACTAGCTAAATGAAAAAAACAAAAGTACAAGACGTGATCACAATGGCAAATCAAGGAAAGCTGACAAAGGAAGTGGCAGTGGCTGAGGTGCATAACTCCTAGAAGTCTTTGCCTACTTCTAGGCCCCTTCGATCTTCTTCCGGCGCCTCCACGGCACTCACTCCAAGAGGAATCAAGAAACCCTATTATAGGAACAATCTTCAAATGTCAAACTAGGCAAGCAAAGCTTAACCACCAAGCAGAAGTCACAACTCAAAGCTTAACCACTTGATAGAAGCTAAATTCAAATATCAATGCTTAACCTCCCAAGGCAGAAGCTGACAACAATGCTTAACCACCAAGGGCAGAAGCTTAGGTCAAAGCCAATTTAGGCTAAACAAAAATTAAATCAAAAAATCCATGACATCATCACTTCAATGAGCCAAAAAAGAGACAAACTTAAATCGTTCTTCAAAGAGGATTAAAGACAAACACATGGTGAGCAACCAAAAAACCATAACCAAGAACCGTGTAAAACAAGTTCTGATCAACAACAAACTCAGCTCCTTCGTTCAACATGATATCAGTTTGTTCAAGATAGGGCTTGTGAAGTGTGAATTTAAATCAACATCTTCAATCAAGTAAGAACCAGACAAGCATAATATTTGGAAAAGAAAACTGATACAGCTAGCATAACATTCAGATCTAAGTCTCAGAGAGAGAGAGAAAGGTAGACAAAAAGAGAAAAGTCTAAGAAAATACGGCAGAAAGAGAAAGTGTAGCGGAAAAAGCATTACATGGTAGAGCCCAAGAAGAAGAAGAATTGGAACTGTTTCTAACTAACTCTAACAAGAAATATTGATCATCATGATTCATGCATTAATTATTCCTTATGAGTGAAGCAGGTAAAAAGGTATACCTTGAGGACCAACAGATTGAGAAGGAGGAGGGAGCCAAACATGGGTAATTCCAGCATTTGCTAGGTCAGGAATGGAGTTCTTTAGAGAGTTGTACCATCCCCCTTTGTTACTTGATTCCCAGTTGAACCCCTGAGACAACATTTAGCATATTCATGTGTAGTTAATTAGAAATGTACTTTTAAATAAGCTTGTGTATGCAAGTGTGTGCATTTTTTGTGTAGGTCAAAGACAAGGGGATGTGAAACCTGAAACAACAAGGCAGGGGATGTGAAAAGGGGAAATAATGAAAGGAAAAGGCAAAAAAGACCGAGTGAAAGGAGGGAATCCATGGCCTAGATTTTGTGTTGGAGCTTAGTGTGTTTGCTGCTGTGCCTTTAAAAGGAATTTGGTTGTGTGTTAAGGAAGTAAATTAAAAGAAAATTTATCATATTATCCAACAAAGAAATGAGAATGAAGACAAATGTAGATAATTGTAGTACTGACTACTAAACTGAGAAAGAAAGACCATGAGCTAGAAGAAATCATGGAAGTGTGAATATGAAATAGAGTTCGGAGTTATTAGAGATAAGATTCATAGATGTGGGGACTTCATAAATTATAATATATAGGACAATAAATTCTGAAAAGAAAAAAGATATCAGATGCTGATGTGATGTTTTTGAGTATTGGAAAATCTCAGACAACCAAGAGTTGTAACTTGCAGTATTGGAAAACAAAGTGAAGAGAATCAAAATTGCCATTTATAGTGGTGTTTTGTTTGAACCAAAGTCGTGCCTATCAAACGCCAGCTAAAGTTTGTATGCTACTCATTCCACTACCGCTATATGAAATGACAGGGATAGGATGAGAAAGAACAATTCAGCAGCCACAAGAGGTAGTACTAAATCCAAATCTTCCATGGTCGAGACAAAACTTCCTTTTCACTGGGGAGGTAAGGTCCAGGGACCAGGGTTCAAGTGTTCATATTGAACTATATTCTTGGGAATTTAAGTATGAGTTTTCAAGTAGGAATGTAAGTAAATAAATCCCATATTAAAAAGGAATGAACAAAAGGACTTTTGTATTTGGACGTGGTGTTGAGATTTTCCTTTTGGGCTCTCCTCTTCATAAGTACTACAGTATGTTCTTTCTGAGGGCAAAAAAATCTCGTGCAGCATTTATCCCAACTTCTATTTTATTACTACATGTCATCTATCCCAACTGCAGCATGTTCTTGCTGTGGTCTGAAACAAATCTGCAGCACTTTTCCCAACTTTTATTCAAGAAAAAATTTTATTTGCATGCTCATTTATTTATGTCACTTTAAAATGTCCACACATGACAAAATCTAAATTATAATCAATCCATTTTAATTACTTCTGTGGACGTTGCTCACTTTCATTTCTTTTATGATTTGTTGCAGAATTTCAGTGAAATGCTTCTTAAAAGTTATCTGGTGAGTTTAGTAGCTAGAAGAACATCTAAGGACATGTTTGTTTTTGCATTGGTGCAGTTGCAGTATCATACAATTTGTTGCTTCTCATATAATTATTTTGGAATTCATGCACCAATATCCAAAGACACTGTAAGAGGTTAAGGCGTCCTCTCAGGTTCCATCCCCTTGGATCCAAGCATGCGTGAAAATCTTACAAGCATATAACTTAATAAATTATCTTCCAACTCGGTATAGCCACTAGGATTGGCTCAGGGACGGATGTCAAAATTGTTCAGTGAATGGGCTTGAAACTTGAAAGTATAAATCACATTATCAAATATATATGATAGTATATATATCAATAAAAGATTTATCCGTCATAAGCTAGTTTTTACCAAAGCCTTTGTAGGAGCTTCCTTTAACAATTGCTGCCACAGCTTGTCGCCCATAATGTACTACAGAGAATGGTTCTGTACTAAATTCACACACATGATGAGAGCACACGGCCTACACACATAATAAATCCATGTGCAACAATTGAACCAATCCCTATGTAGTGATTTAGTTTATGGAAATTAAAGAAACTGTGTAAAATTATAGTTTATCCGAAACACCTATAGAACTTGTTATAACAGTTTTACACAATGTAATAAAACTCAGACTGATGATCGACTCGATCAAAACACTGGGTCAATGAGTCAATGATCGAACCGATGAATCACTAATTGAAACGCATTAACTAATATATATCAAATTTGTAAATTTGGTAATAGAGCTATGTATATATAAAATATTTGTCAAATATGTATCAACTAATTGTTGTGGCTTAGTGGCACACTTCCTCCTCATCAGCTACAAGCACCAGGGTTTGAGTCCATACTCTTGCATTTTGGTGAATTTTTTGCATGGTGACATTCAATTCCGCAAGCAAGCCCGAGTTGACAGCATGGTGACATCAGCAGGTCCCGTTTCCGCGAGCCGAGTCACCGGTTCACACTGATTCACAATCAGGTTGATGACGTCAGCACCGCTGCATATGCATATCCGATCGGATATACTGATCGGACCGGCCATGGGTCCGATATTCGGTCGCACGGTCCGAGTTTAATACACTGGTTTTACGTTCAGTTTCATCAACAGCCCTTACAATGCCATCATATAAAGAAAACACTCTCCTGGGAGGATCATAAGGAAAGGCTACACTGTTAGACTTCAGCTTCCAGAGGTGCCACCAGATCACCCGGGAAGAAAATAAGACACGGTTAAGGCCAAATTCTTCAGATGAGGTATTTACCAACCAGCATCTAATTCTCAGCAGTAAAATATAGAAAAAATGAATGGGGTATAAGACCGCAACCCACAACTTACTAGGAAGCCAGTGCCACACATGGAGTATGTCATTAACTCATCATTTATGAGAAGCCTGGCGTGAACCGCCATCCAAATGAAACCAACTCATCAACTCAACAGATGAGGATTGCAGTATATATAATGAAACAAGGAGTTCAAATTCAACCAATGGATAGGCTACTTCCACTCCATCCTCTAGTTCACTAAAAGAATATATCTGTACTTTCCTAAGTAAAGTATTCTTCACCAATGTGGCAGATTTAAGTGCCACCATACACTCAATACAAGTGAGTTCTAATAATCCTGATAATGTGTTTGAGCTGTGAAATTGCATCACGGTTCCACACCAATGGAGAAAAGACTATACATAGACATCATATGGCAACGAGTGATGCTACTAATCATTTATCAACACCTAGGGTCAAAATATATCACAACTGCATATATTGCTACTAATCATTTATCATCATATGTCTCTCTTTTCTATCATTACTCTTAACACTAGCATTCAGAAATATGGATTTCAATTATTGGCTTAGTGATGCATTGATCCAAATATTAATGGCAAAAAGACTGGAAAGGTGTTGTAAATAATTCATGATGAATTATTATCAAACTTGAAGCATTCATCAACTACAATGGCAGATTTGCAGAACATGATCTAAATATCCTACAGAGTTCACAACTATATTAAACTCATGAACCATGTACAGCCTTAGGAATGATGATCCATGTATTGAGGATTGACTACAGATATAGTTCTCAACTTTTGATGTTATCTATTTTGTTTGACTGCTGCCAAACAATAATTCAAGCAACCTGGTGCTAGTAGTCACAGACATCTCTGCTCACATCTTGGAAGGCTTTGGGAAGATATCCGGAGTGAATTTCTGAGCAGCACTCAAACTTCCCTTAATCTTCATCGCACCCCTGTATCCATTCATCATCACAACAGATACGTGCACATGAATATATAAACAAATAAGAAAAGTTAAAAAGATTTTTTAAAAAAAAAAAATCATTGAAAGGTTGAACCTCATGAAAGCAATCTGTGGATTCATCTTCCCCAAGGCAACCTTAACAAAGTCCTCATCCTTAAATGAAAAGGATGCATCAGGCTTTCCTCCTTCATATGGCCCTAAATATAGACACAACCAAATAATCATTCATACATTGCAACATTTGAATAATTTCCGGTAGGAAAAACAAAAAAACTAAAATAAAAATTGGCCAAATCCAATTCATAGTAAAATTGTTATGGTTGTCGGTTTCCTAGTCTCTGGCTACCTAGTTACCTAGACAACACAGCCTATAAAAAAAGGGCGGCCCAATGCACGAGGCTCCCACCTGGTGAGGTATGGGATGGGTAAATGTACGCAGCCTTACCGCCGCAAGCGGAGAGGCTATTTCCAAGCTTTGAACTCGTGACCTCCAAGTCACAAGGCAACAACCTTACCATAAGGCTCAACAAGCATTTTGTCATGGAAGAGATGGAAGCAAGCAGAAAGCAGGAGATGAGATACATGAGAGGAACATTTTGGTTGGATGATCTATCTCTATTACAAATAAATTGCTTTCTGCAACATGTAGAGAATAGTATATTGCTTATCACAGAGAACATATAACAAATCTGAGAGCTATTGAAGGAGAAAAATATGAATGAATGAAACTGATTCTCATTACTATAATTCTCCAATCAAAAGAGTATTTATACAACATGCCTTTGGCTAACTAACAGTAACAGAATCGGTTAAGTGTATAACTAACTCAACTTAACCAATGTTATTATTAACTAAGGAAACCAGTTAACGAGCTAAAGCTAACTTCCATTGCGTATTAGAACATTTCATAGTAGCGCCATGTCAAAGTTTGTGTGAAAGGAATACAGCAGTTTAGGTAGCAGAATCAATTGAAAGGTGTGTTCGATAGAAATTTATATTGAATGATAGAAAAGTAAAGTAGTTTTAATATTTTTAAATGAAATGCGAGTGAAGGGAAAGTGTCATACTAAAAAACTCCATAAATTGTACAAATAAAATCGTTACCCACACTTATACTCACATTTGCATATATTATATGAGGTTTAATTATTATATACTATCGAGTGACTAGTAAGGTTTGACGATAGATAGTTAGGATAAGAGTCAAACATTTTTAATAATATGATAACTTATGATTGGTTGATAGTAACACTCACCGTGCATTCCAATTAAATCCATAATATATTTACTTCATTTTGACGAAAGATGAGGTACATCAATACCCAAGCACACTCTAAAAGGTTTTCCTATAGTAAATTACAAATGGAGAAAATCTAAAGATAAGAAAAAGGAAGCATTTGATTTGATGATGATGAAAAGTGAAAATAATTGAAAAGAAGAGAAAAGGGGTAACCTTTGGTGAC
Source organism: Ammopiptanthus mongolicus (assembly GCA_039655645.1). Taxonomy (NCBI): domain Eukaryota; kingdom Viridiplantae; phylum Streptophyta; class Magnoliopsida; order Fabales; family Fabaceae; genus Ammopiptanthus; species Ammopiptanthus mongolicus. The sequence goes on along the minus strand of CM077349.1, from coordinate 80,132,202 downwards.
CTCTCCTTTCTTGAGATCAACCGTATAGACGACCTCGTCGAATCCAATTTTCTACAAAATTCAGGATGGAATTTAGGATTAAGGGGAATAGTAATAATAATAATAATAATAAATAAAGGTAGAAGAAAAATAAATAAAAAAAAAAGGAGGAGGGAGGGGTAACCTTAGGAGCAATATGAAACTGATAAACGAGACCAATCTTTTGTATGAGCTGTTTGGCAGCGTCGGTGGCGAGATGCTGTTTCATCTGATCCATTATGGCATCCGATTTTAGGTTCGCCGAATTCGCCATCCTCTCTCTCTCTCTCTCTCGCTACTTACTTTGCAGCTTCCACAAATTAAACAAAAGTTTAAGGTGCAAGTTTGGTTATGGAGTTACTTATTAGGAGGTTGGAGGTTGGAATAGTGGGACAGGACAGACAACACACACTATCTGAAATCAAATCTCCCGTTACTTCTCTATTAAATAATCCAATCTTTCTTCTTACTTCTTATGTTACGTTTACGGTACCGTTCAGCAATAACGCCTTGCATCAATAATTTTAAGTATCGTCTTTGATAAAAAAAAAAAAATTTATTTATTATAAATATATATTCTCCCTCCGTAATAAAATATAAATAAAAATTGATTCATTTAAGTTATAACAAAATATAAGTAAGAATTGGCTTTTTGCATCCTACTTAATGATAGTATATCAAAAATGTCATTCATTTTATTGCATTTAATTGAAACAAATTTTCATACAATACAATTAATGTGAATAAACAAAGAGGGATAATTTAAATAATGAAGTTGAACTTTTAAACATTAAATATGAATAACTAATTATATTAATAAGTGTGAAGGTGGTTAAATTTGCTTATATTTTATTACGGAGAGAGTATTATATTAGCTTAATTTATATTAAAAATATTTTATACCCAAGAGCGCTTGGATGAGATGATATAGGTTTCTTCCAGCTTAACCAGTGATCTCTAGTTCGAATTATAGTCCTGATAATGCAGCAGCGTTAAAACTCTTGAGGAGAGTTTTGTTGCCTTTGTGGTCTTACTCGGCTCGAATGATTAGTCTTTGCAGCTGCGCGCGGAGGATACCATGGAAAATGAAAAAAAAATATTTAAAATAGTTTATAAGTAAAAAAAATTAAAAGAACTTTGAAGAAAATAGTTATTTCTTAAAATTTAAACATTATTATATATAAGCATGTTAATAAAATATAAATTTAATTAATATGTAATATCAATGTAAAGATTTTTTATATCGTCGACCAATCATAAATTGTCATATGATTAAAAATGGTTGACTCTTATCATAATTACTTTAAAAATCACTAACATCATGATTTATAATAGATTGACGGTTAAAAAACTTTACACCTATAATACACCAAAATTAAAATCATGAAATAATAATCCTCGTTTTTCATCTTTCTTAATATTTTAAAATCTTGACTATTTATAAAAAAAAAAAAAAATACCTTACTAATTTTTTTTTATAATTAAGGCTTGATTTAAGTTGTACCCCTTACATTATAGTAACACTAACACTTAAAAATTGGAGATATTGGAGTATTTTTGTTCATGTATTTCCGTTGAAGGTTACATTCCCACTTTCTTCTATAGAAATGAAAACCTAAATATGAGAATAACACTTACCTGAGAATCTTTATTTCCCCCAAATTTTTTTTTATAACTTATAATAAATATGAGAATATATCATCTCCAACTCTTTATTCTTAGGAATAACTTTTTTTTGTGTTGATAATGTTCGGAATAACTTTCTATAACGGTGAAACAAACACACTCTAATATATTACCGCTTATACCATACTATAACTCTCTAAGTATCGGGTGAGGCCCATCCATGATCCATATATGGCACGTATTTCTATATGGATGAGTCAAAATTCAATTCTAGCCTTCTCTAATCCATCCATTAAGAAGTGGGTATACAGACTCTCCGAGTTCACACCAACCCAGTTGATGATGGACCACAACTAAAAAGATTAATAGAAACTTCTCCATAATTTAAATAGGCTAATATAAGATTGCGGATTTATGAGCTGATCTGCCACCTTACAAACTTTTGTTTTTGCCATATAATTATGTAAATAAAGTGTTAGATCTAGCGACTCAAAGTCTTAAACTCGGGAAGGCCCAAATCCAAAATGAGTTCACTTGTTGATCTAACGGGCTTAAAAATGTTTAGGATGTATTTGAATTTCCATTGAAAAAGATCCAAACTTAAGCTTTTGATCAAATTTAAGTTTAAATCTTTTCCGAGAGAAATCCAAACACATTTAAACTGCGAGTAAAACGAACCAAATTTATATTCATGCATTTTAACTTATCTAACCCGCACGAGCCACAATAAATGCAAATTGGCGTGTAAATTGCAGTCCGTAACCCACCTATATGCTTGATCTTACTATTATGATATAACATATAAGTAAACTCAAGCTTTGCACAAACTTGATTACTTTTTTTAATAAAAAATAGAGTACATAGTACATACAGTGGCGGACCTTGATTAAAAACTTTGGGGAACTCATTGAACACTATCTAAAATGATATACTTAATTCATAATTAATTATGCATAATTTTATGTAAATTGGGGAATGTGTTCAATAATGGTAACAAGCAAAAATGAATTCTCACATAAAGATAATTTATGACAATTGAATGATTATTAACTCAAATATTAAAATATTAATATGTTAAAATATTACATCCATTCAAATATGTTGTTTGAGTCCAATGCTTAAAATGCTTTAATGTCTATTAATATATTAACATATTAGCATAAAATCTGCATAAAAGTCCTTTGGTTGCCATTCATTCGGCTTATGGCATGCTCCAACGTTCATATGTATGGGCCCAACTCAACCAATAAAATGGGGGTTAAGGTGGGTTTGTTGGTTGGGCTAGGTTGGGTAACTAGTTTGAAAGTGCCAACCCGCGTAAATCCAATCCTCCTTTTTTTTTTTTTTTTTTTTTTTGAGTTTAATTGTTATACAATCACAGTATAAAATATTTTTACACAGACATCCAATAATAAGTTGTCACATCAATAATAAAATTTGACTCTTATCTTAACTACCTTAAAAGTCATTCATATCATAATTGATTATTGGTTGACAATATAAAAAACTTAACACTGTCAGTGCATAACAATTAAACTCTTTCTTTTTATAAAATTCGTCTAGCCATGGCGGCATTTGAGATTGCTCCCGGCTTTCCAGTAATGTTAATTAAGTTAACTATATGCATTATATTTGCATTGGAATGTGATAAAGAAAATAGAGATGATAAACTCATTAAGTATGTAGCAAACCATTGTGATAAACATCCAATGGATCACATGGATAGCAAAGAGTATCTTGAGAAAATTGAGAACGAAATAGACGATTATATTAGTTCATGTATTATATGTATTATATGTGATGACATTTACTTCAATGAAATAATTTGGTTGTTTGTGCATTTTAGGACATGCATTTGTTTACTTATATTAACATAGTAAGACTTGTTATATTTATTTAGCTTATTTGAGACTTTTTATGTTTGTGTAAGGTTGACTATGTGTTTCTCTCGTTTATTTGAGACATATATTATTATTTTTTTAATTAAAACATATTATGTGTAACAAATTTTAAATTTTGTATTTCAATATTTATTTTAGCAGAGACCTTTTTTAAATGTATATCAAACCTAACGGTTAGATTTCCAACCCAACTGATAACCCATATCTTGAACAGGCCTGTGCCAAAATGCTGTGAAATCCACCCGACAGACACCCTTGGTTAACTCATACTCCCTCCGTTTCATATCTTTAGTCTCTTTAGCAATTTATTTTGTTTCAAAATAATTGGGGTTTTATAAACCTAAGGGATAATTTCCCCATTTTTTTCATATATACCCTCAATTGACTTTATGTCTTTTAGGTTATGTTTCTTGATTGAATACTTCATTTAATTCTTCACTCGATATTTTGGTACATTTACATACAAATTAATGATTTCTTAATTTATGTGTAGAATGCTAAAAAGACTAAAGAAATGGAACAGAGGGAGTAATATTTTAGTAGGAAGCTAAAATAAGGTATGTTTTGCAATTATACATTTCAAAACAAATAGTATCAATGTGCATATACTAGGATGTTATTCTTAAGTTATTAATTTAAGTTTAGAAATCTTATTATTTATGGTGAATTCTATGGTACCCATTGGGTAACTTTATCCTACCTATATGGCCCAATCAGATGGTAAAAACTATTTGACATGACCCATTCACATGATTCATTTAATTGAGTTAGTGTATTCTAGTTGGATAGGGTAACTTTTATCCCAAAATTATTGGAGGTACCAGAGAAGACACCGTTATTTATACCTAATTGTAAAAAAATGTTTTACCTGAACTCAAACTAAAAATACACCACCAACATATGGTTGGTCCAAGTGGTATATAACGAGCTCGGACCCCTTAAGCAAGTGGTCAAGGGTTCGATCCCTAGCTCTTGAGTACGAAGAAAACCTGGTTGGGAGAGGTCAGCCCTTAAATATCGTTCAGTACTTCGAAGGATTAGTCTCCGCAGTTACGCGTTGAGGATATCTTGAAAAACAAAAAAAAAAAAACTAAAAATACACAGGGTGTAAAGCCCAAACCAACTCCAATGTGTTTTGGGTCAGGATGGATTAGTCGGACAGAACAGATCTTGAACAACTCTAATATAGTTTGCTAGTGTCATTAGATAGAAAATAATATTTGATTCTTCAATTTCCTATGTAGTTTTCATCTTGGTTCTGGACCCTCATCCAGACCGAAGGGCCCCAATACTTTCATCCCAAAACAAATTATAAAAGACAACTTGTGACCAGAACTATGAGACTCTCTTCTTCACATTACACATGGAGAAGATACTTACAATAGCTACCATGACAAGGATAGATAGAACAAGTACATCATATGTGAAGATTTTGGTAAAACAATTCCTATTCTCTCTTTATTGATCAACTTCTCCATTTTCTAGGGAAGTTCGTAACATGCTCTAGCACGGACTCACCCAAATTATAAACTAATTGTATAAAATATATCAAAGAGGGAGGGACTAGCACCCATGATCATCCCTCCCTAGATCCCTTCATGCGCCCAACTATGTAGTCAAATCACTCGAGAACAAATAAGGTTAAGAAATTACAATATATTCTTGGAGTAAGAAAAAGTTCTTGTATAATTTATAACATTTAAAGTGCATGCATGACCTTGCAATATAACATTAAAAATAGAGAACCGCTAAATAGTATGAAACAAAATTCGTATGTCTTATAAAATAATAAGATGAGAATCAATCTAATAGATATAATTTCTTGGGGCAATTGAAACAAAACACAATCCATTTATGTACTTAATTTATACTGAATGAAGGATAATGCACATAACTAAAGTGATACATATGGAGTGGGGGTCGATCTAACATTCACCTTGAAAAAATAATAGATCGAATAGAAATGGTTTTTGAACATCTAAATAGAGATAACATACGCTATCTCTTTGCTTTTTTGGTATATTTTTGAAATACGTGTCTATAAAGAAGGTAAAAAATAAGTAAAAAATAGAGATAAAGAGATAAGGTGTCACATATGATATCCAAATTTTGATGTTCAAATAACACAATTCTAAATCTAACATGTGTCGCTTTTCACGCTTTCGCTTTTCCATGTGTTCGGGTTTTTCATCCCAATTAGGGAAATAGTGATTCAAGAAACATTCATGTTGATGCACGCCCAATTTTGAAGGGATGTTGAAAGCGGTGGAGAGGTACAAGATCGATTACATGATGGCATGTTGATAAATTAGAGAGAGCCATTATTGCAATAGCTTTAGCTTGTGGGCTTTCCATCTCTAAGGCCCTGTTTGCGAGTTAGGAGGGAAAGGAAAGGGAGGGAATCAAAGGGAAAGTAAGGGGAGGGAGGGAAGGAAGGAGAAGGAGAGTATTATCCTTCTCCTTGTTTGGGAGTGCATATTGTATGAGGGGAAGGAAATGGAGGGTATAAGACATACTTTTACAATTTTATCCTTACTTAAAAAATTAACTTAATTAATATTTTATATATAATATTGATGCCCCAAAATAAAGGGGGTAAATTTTAAAAATGTATGAGGGTAAGTTAGTAATTTCAATTAGTTTTCCTCCAAAATACCCCAAATTGGGGGAACAGAAAAAAGTGGTCAGAGGAGGAGTTTGGAGAGTTTATTAAGATCTCAAAAACTTTCCCCTCCAATTTTCTAAACTCACAAACAAGGGTGACCCTCCAATAAACCTTCCATTTCCCTTCCTTTCCCTCCAAAAATCAACTCACAAACAAAGCCTAAGGCTCTGTTTGTGAGTTAGGAGGGAAAGGAAAGGGAAGAGTGTTGGATTATTTTAATTTGGACTAGCATAGTCAGTGTTATTTTTCTATTGTCTAATCCTCAGATTAATTAGATGTCAAATATTAGAGTATATTGTTATGGTTAGTCCCAATTATGTGATCACTATTATTAATAATTATTAGGATTATTGTAAAGCACTTTTCGTGATGGGTTTAATGTGGTAGGCTCTGTGTGGGCTTACGATAATGGGTCAGTGAGCCCATTATGTTTAACACAGGGAGAGGCCCCTATCTCTTTCCACTCTGCAGTGCAGTTGCCCCATTGACACTGACACATTACAGAAACCTAGAGAAGCACAGTGGAATAGAGATAGTTTCACTCTCCTCACTCGCGCACACATTGGTTGCTGTTGCTTTGGATCAATTGCAGGATCACTATCAGATTTCTCATGGACTCATCATCATCTGCATATTCCGGTAATCCTAGATTCCAATAATGCTTTCTTTACATGTCACAAAATTGGAGTTATTTCTAGAATTTAAACTATCAATTGGTATCAGAGCCACACTAACTCTCATTGTGACAGTATTGTTACTAACATAACATCAGAATCTTGATATATGGTTTCTAATTCACAATTTCGATTCAATCTTGTTTTACGAAATTCGTTTTTTGCTTCTCAATAATTTGTTAAATCAACTTTGGAATCACTTTAAGTGATAATTGAATCACGTGTTTTTGATCCCAATTTCGCGTGAAGAGCTTGAACAGTTGTCATCCATGGAGGTTTATCTCTATTCTAGGTTTCGGTTTCTTCCATAAAACACAAGCATCAATAGATAAAATTGAACCCAAAATAATGATTATATGTTCCTTGCGATTCTAATGGGATTTAAACCCCTAATTTTTGCTGAAAATCGGGCCGCAGCGAGAAGAAATTTTTCTGGTAGGAACCAGGTCAAAACGCGACCCGGATACCAGGGAAACGGGTAAGGCTGGTGACCCCAACCCGAGCGCGTGCCCCAGTGGCAGGCGTGGCATGTGTAAGCGCGTGTATCTCCTTTGTTTTGCCTTTTTCAAATTTTTTTTTCAGTTCTGTGCTTCACGCGCCCATATGTGTCTTTGATATTTTTTTTGGGAATTTTTTGAGCGCTGTAAGTATTTTATTTGTTTTTTTTCGGAATTTAAACTATTAAAATAAATATTGTACTCTCGTTTTTTTTTTTTTTACGGCAAATTTTTCTGTACATTTATAACATTATTAGATATTTTATATCTTCTGTACTCTCCCCGGTAACCATATTTCAATATAAAATATTTTTTTTTTGGTGTCATATTATGCTTATAACTTTGTTTAAAATATTGGAAATTGCTGTGTGTGACACTTTATGCAATATGGTATATATTGGGACTGTTTTGGACATTTTGCATGATTGTGAGCTCACCTATCGTGGGACCAATTGTGACAAGATGTTAATATAAGTACTGTTTAATGAAATAACATTAGGGATTATATTGATATTGAACTTAGCCTATCGGTTTGTCCTTGTTAATGTGATTCCTAATGCTTGAGGAATTTATTGAATGTTATGACCTTGGAGTTTTCAATATCCTATCGGTATTAGCTTTAAGGACATAACCTTAACCTTTGTGGGAGTTTACTTGTGCATTGTAATTCGGGACCCTTAGGCGGGATTACAATGGCATAAATGCCCAATTGAATTTTCTGCTTTATTTGAAATATATGTTGATCCTCTTGAAATATCTTTCTTTGCATATCCAGCATGCTAAATGGGACCAATTTTGAGGACTGGGTTGAGTCTCTGAAACTGTTTCTTGTTGTGTCTAGCTAATATGGATTTGGCTCTCAGTGAGGATGAGCCTGTCAAGCCCACGGACACGTCTTCTACTGCGGATAAGTCAAAGTATGAGAAATGGACACACTCTAACAAGGTGTGTTTGATGACAATGAAGTTTACTATGGACAAGACTATTAAGGATAGCATTCGTGGCATTGAAAATGCCAGAGAGTTTCTCAGAGCAGTTGGTGAAAAGTTCAAGAAATTTGACAAATCAGAAAAATCTTCCTACCTTTCCTTGTTGGCGAAGACTAAATATGACGGCGTTGGTGGTGTTCGTGAGCATGTGATGAAGCTTGTGAACTGGTTCAACAAGTTGAAGTCCATGAAAGTGGAGTTGGGAGATGATTTCCTAGTTTGGCAGGTGTTTGAATCTCTTCCATCTCAGTTCGATGTCTTGAGAACTTCCTATAATGCACAGAATAATGAATGGAGCATTGATGAGCTTATATCCATTCTCACCCAAGAGGAGGAGAATATGAAAAAGGGAAAATCTCATAGTGTGCAGTTTACTTCTCACGGTGGTAATGACAAGAAGAAATTCTATAAGAACAAGACTAAGAAGTTCCAGTTTAAGAAGAAGGGGAATGGCAACTCTGGAGATCATTCTAGTCAACACTCTGGGGAAGGTTCTGGTAAGTTCAAATACAAATTCAATGGAAAGTGCAAGTTTTGTGACACACTTGGGCACAAGCAAGCGGATTGCTGGAAGTTTAAAAATTGGCTTGAGAAGAAGAAAGGTAACCCCCTAGCTCTAGTGTGTTTTGAATCAAACATTGTTAATGTTCCTTCTCATACATGGTGGTTAGATACTTGCGCAACTATTCATGTTTCGAACTCTCTGCAAGAGTTCAGAAGCAGGCGAAGGCCAAATGAGGGAGAACTGATGATCACTGTTGGGAATGGAGCTAGTGTGGAAGTTAAGCATATAGGAGTTGTTTCCCTAAAGTTGTCTACTGGACATGATTTAATTTTGAAAGACACTGTTTATGTACCTTCTATGAGAAGGAATTTGATTTCTGTTTCCTTGTTGGATGGTTATGGCTACTCTTTCCATTTCAGTAATAAAAGGGTTACCTTATCTTATAATTCTGTTGTTGTTGGTTCTGGAATTTTACATGATGGTTTGTATATGATGGATTTTAATTCAATTTCTGATGACCGATAGACTTCTATTGTTAACACTGTGATTGGAAATAAACGTGGTATGGTTGCTGAAAACTCTTCCGTGTTGTGGCACAAACGTCTGGGGCATATATCTAGGGAGAGGATGGAGAGATTGATTAAGGAAGGTATCTTGCATGATCTAGTTTTTTCTGATTTCGATACATGTGTTGATTGCATAAAGGGGAAACTTACTGCTAGAGCTAGAAAAGGTGCGGTTACCAGAAGTGAGAAGGTTTTGCAGTTGATTCATACAGATATTTGTGGGGCCATTACTCCTACAGCTATGGGCGGTTTTAGGTATTTTATTACCTTTATCGACGATTTCTCCAGGTATGGTTGGATTGATTTGCTTCATGAGAAATCTGAATCTTTGGATGCTTTTAAAGCATTCAAGGCTGCTGCTGAATTAAAACTTGGCGTGAAGGTCAAGTGTGTGAGGTCTGATAAGGGAGGCGAATTCTATGGCAGGTATGATGAAACTGGTAGAAATCCTGGACTATTTGCTAGGTTCTTACAGGATTGTGGTATTGAGGCACAATATACCATGCCTGGCACACCTCAACAAAATGGGTTGCTGAAAGGCGAAATCGCACCTTTATGGACATGGTAAGATGCATGCTCAGCCATTCAACTCTTCCAGAGTTCTTGTGGGGTGATGCCTTGAAAACAGCTGTATATATTTTGAACCATGTTCCAAGTAAATCTGTTGCCAAGACTCCTTATGAGCTGATGTCGGGTAAAAGGCCAAGTTTGAAGCACTTTCGCGTCTGGGGCTGCAAAGCAGAAGTGAGGCCATACAATCCACAAATGAAGAAACTTGATCTTAAAACCATTAGTGGTTTCTTCATTGGTTATTGCATTGGCTCAAGAGGATCCAGGTTTTATTGTCCTTCTCATACTACTAGAGTCATTGAATCTGATAGAGCAGTTTATTTTGAGGATGAAATGGAGTATGATGAGAGCTTGGAGCCACGCACCATTGATTTCAGAGATGAAAGTGTTGTTGTCCCTACACCCATTGTTCCTTTTTCAGAGGCAGAGGTACCTGCTTTGATTCATAATGATAATGTTGATCCTGTCAATGATGTTGATATCCCTTAGGAACAAATTGATAATGATGAACAAATCCAAGTTGAAGACTTGGCTCCACTGATGCGTTCATTATGGCATATAGTTTGTTGTTAGTTTTGCATTGCATGGTAGTCATTTTAGTGGTTTTTACCCATAGTTCTCATGCATTTTTTTATTAGTATAGATAATGCACTTGATTTGAGTCGATTGTGCAGAAAGGAAGGTTTTTGGCCTAGGAAAGCAGAGCTAATACACGTAGACGGACATTACAACCAATTCGGTGGCCAAAGCACTAAAAGATGGCAAGTTTTCGGAGCAACACGGCCTGACCGTGCCCTAGGCCACGGCCGTGCCTTGGTGGACATGAAGGAATTTAAATTGCACAAACAGTGAATTCCACGGCCAGGGCGTGTTAAAAGCCACGCCCGTGTCGGGCTGCGCTGATTTTTATCTTTGTACTTTAAGAGCAGCACGGCCAGGCCGTGCCTGGATCCACGGCCGTGCTGCGGTTCGCTTCTGACTTGAAATTTCGCGTTTTTGACTTAATTTGGCGAGTTCGTCAACCCTATTTGGTCTAAAAACTATAAATAGGCTTAGAAAACATTGGCCTAGGGTTGGATTTTTGGGAATGGAATGAAGAACAAGTGATCAAAGTCTATTTTGAGGAATCAATGGAGGCTTTAGCGATTTTTTCATCTCAATTGCTTGGTTTCATCTCTTCCATGAGGAACTAATTCCTTTGTACTAGGGTAAGATGAACTTTGTGGATCCTTTTATGTAATTGAATTCAAAACTTTCAATGTAAGTTTGATGTATGTCATTTGATCAATTATCTCTTTCCTCAATGCAATTCTATGCTTGATCACCATGGGGTTGAACTAGGGTTTCAGCATCAATTGGGAAGTTGAGGTTGAAACGTGCTTTGGGATAATTTGACATATCTATAGGGTTATAGGAATATAATTCTTGTTGGTATGAGTTTGTATGAATCCATATCCTTTATGCTTGATTTGATTAATAGGCACCTAAGGGATTAGGGCTCATTGGTTGAATTAAAGGGATTAAGAGGAAAGGAATTTTCGTTAACCTAATTTAGAGGATTTAAACTTCAAATACGTTATCATTGCTTGCATTGGAATAGAATTCAAGAGCGTAAAGGGTGAGACAAAGGGATTCGAGCCCTAGTCACCTTATTCTCCTTAATATCCAAATTACATATTTTGTCAGTCATTTTCTTATTGCTGAACACGAGTTACACACTTCAAACACCAATAGTCTTCGTCAATAGTTCAATTAGTACATCGTTGGTATAGTTACGAATTGGTCACAATCCCTGTGGATACGAACTTTTATTACTTAACGACGAAATCGTGCACTTGCGATTTTGTCCAACATCCACCTAGAAGGTCAGAGAGGCTTCCTAAACCTACTGGACCCACTAAATTTAGAGATTATTTCGTTTACCTGCAGGAACATGAATTTTCTTCAAGTGGGGACTCTGATCCTGTTTCTTTTCAAGAGGCTATTTCTAGTTCTTTTAGCTCTCGGTGGTTGATAGCCATGGAGGATGAGCCAGCCTCTATGGAAAAGAACAATGTCTGCAATTTGGTGGAGTTACCTGCAACTTGCAAGACTGTTGGATGTAAATGGGTCTTCAAGGTCAAACGAGATGCAAGAGGTAAAATAAAGAGGTACAAGGCCAGGCTTGTTTCTAAAGGATATAATCAAAGGGAGGGTATTGATTATAAGGAGACTTTCTCCCCTGTCTCCACTAAAGACTCCTTTCGTGTTGTGATGGCATTGATGGCCCATTTTGACTTAGAGCTTCACCAAATGGATGTTAAAACTGCCTTTCTGAATGGTGATTTGTATGAGGATGTGTACATGGATCAGCCTGATGGTTTCATAGAAAAGGGCAAGGAGCACATGGTGTGTAAGTTAAAAAGGTCCATATATGGTTTGAAGCATGCTTCTAGACAGTGGTATTTGAAATTTGATGAGATCATTTTCTCTCTTGGATTTGTAGAAAATGCAGTTGACCAATGCATTTATCTGAAGAATAGTGGGAGTAAATTCATTATTCTTGTCTTGTATGTTGATGATATTCTTTTGGCTTGTAATGATTTGAACTTTCTGCTTGAAACTAAGCAGATGTTGACTGCCCATTTTGATATGAAAGATCTTGGTGATGCTTCCTTTATTTTGGGTATTGAAATTCAACGTGACAGATCTCGTGGTATTCTTGGCTTATCCCAGAAGAGTTACATTGAAAGGATTCTAAACAGGTTCAATATGAAATCTTGTAATCCTTGTGCAGCGCCCATTCAAAAGGGTGAGAGACTCTCTAATTCCCAGTGTCCTCCGAATGATAAAGAAAGAGCAGAAATGGAGAAGGTCTCGTATGCTTCCGCAGTTGGTAGTCTCATGTTTGCCCAAGTTTGTACACGCCCTGATATTGCTTTTGCAATTGGTGTACTTGGGAGATACTTGAGCAAACCTGGTGCGAGTCACTGGCAGGCTGCTAAACGAGTTATGAGGTATCTACAGGGTACCTAGGATCACTTGCTTACCTATAAGAGGTCCGATCACCTTGAGGTGACAGGCTATTGTGACTCTGATTATGCTGGTTGTCCCGAGGACCATAAATCCACATCAGGGTATATTTTTATGTTGGCAGGAGGAGCTATTTCCTGGAAAAGTGTCAAACAGACGCTTACAGCTACTTCGACTATGGAGGCAGAGTACGTGGCCTATTATGAGGCTACACGTCAGGCTATATGGTTGAGGAACTTCGTTTCTGAGTTTCATATTGTGGAGAGTATCTCCAAGCCTCTAACCATATATTGTGATAACTCTGCTGTAGTGTGCTTCTCTCAAAACAACAGGAAATCCAAACGATCGAAGCATTTTGACACTAAATATATGTTTGTTAGAGAGAAGGTTGAGGAATTCCAGACTCGCATTGAACATATACCTACAGAACTTATGGTGGCCGATCCCTTAACCAAGGGTTTGACCATTAAAGTTTTTGCAGACCATGTAACCCATATGGGTATTGTGAGATCTTTTGATGTATTGGGTTAGTGGGAGTCTATAGTGTGATGTGAAGCAACATTGTATTTATTATTATTATGTCTCGAGACTCTTTATTTGAATAAATTGTTGCTGCTATTGTTACTATCATTATTGTTGTTATTATTATTATTATTGTTGCCATATAATATTATTATCCTGCGCAATCTTGTTGATTTATATTATGGCACATTGTTTGAGATATTTTGGACCCAGTCTCGTGTTGTGTTATGCTAAGATATTTTGTTGAATCTTAGCAAGCATCTTGGATGGATGCTAGGGCCATTTTGTTTTGGAATAGCATGATATGATCACATTTTGTATGCTTTTCCATATTCCACATCCCATATTTTTGTTGGGTCACCGAGATATGAGTGTCTGGTATATATGATGCCAGTACCCCTATCGGGTATGATTTTCTATATCACTATGGCACTTATAATCTCATTTTGGACCAATAGTTGAAAGTGCTTGCTCTATTTTGACATCATGTGGCCACATATTGTAAAGTTAATCTGAGGTATTAATTTTGATAACCTGATGTATGTTGTCCAAGTGGGAGATTGTTGGATTATTTTAATTTGGACTAGCATAGTCAGTGTTATTTTTCTATTGTCTAATCCTCAGATTAATTAGATGTCAAATATTAGAGTATATTGTTATGATTAGTCCCAATTATGTGATCACTATTATTAATAATTATTGGGATTATTATAAAGCACTTTTCGTGATGGGTTTAATGTGGTAGGCTCTATGTGTGCTTACGATAATGGGTCAGTGAGCCTATTATGTTTAACACAAGGAGAGACCCCTATCTCTTTCCACTCTGCAGTGCAGTTGCTCCATTGACACTGACACATTACAGAAACCTAGAGAAGCACAGTGGAATAGAGATAGTTTCGCTCTCCTCACTCGCACACACATTGGTTGCTGTTGCTTTGGATCAATTGCAGGATCACTATCGGATTTCTCATGGACTCATCATCATCTGCATATCCCGATAATCCTAGATTCCAATAATGCTTTCTTTACATGTCACAAAATTGGAGTTATTTCTAGAATTTAAACTATCAAAGAGATCAAAGGGGAAGGAAAGGGGAGCATTATCCCTCTCCTTGTTTGGGAGTATATAATGTGTGAGGGGAAGGAAATGGAGGATATTGGACATCCTTTTATAATTTTACCCTTATTCAAGAAAAATAACATAATTAATATTATATAAATAATATTAATATAGAATATAAATAATATTTTTCTCCAAAAAATTATTTTCCTAAGGGGGTAAATTGGTAAATTACATCTATTATCCCCCAAAATACCTCAAATTGGGGGAATGTGGAAAATGGGTCCTGGGAAGATTTTGGAGGGTTTACAAAATACCTCAAAACCTTTCCCTCACTTTTATTAAACTCCCAAACGGGTATATAATGTAAACTTATCTTTCCTTTCCTTTCCTTTCCTTTCCCTCATAATACTGACTCGCAAACAGAGCCTAAGGAACACCGCAAGAAGATTAGGAATAGCTCCACCGATCTGCGCCAGTGAATCGTCAACAAACTCAACCCAAACTGGCTCGACGGTGGTTTTGGGGCCTTAGGCAAAAAATTATTAGAGAGATTAGTGTAACGTAAATTATCAATCCTTATATTATTCTTCTAATTTTTTGATATGCGAAATCATTTATCAAAGTTTTATAATAAGGTAATTCTAACACTTTACTCCCAATAGATAATTTGGCTAATTCATTCAATCTATCTTGTATCATATTTAATATAAGGATATGATTTAAATAACTTTAATTTTGAAAATTTTCTTTTGATAGTAACAACCACTACAGGTATTGTCAATAATATTCTATAAGCAATGCATACTTTTAGAAAATAATCTAATGTTTCGATTGTGAACACCCCATTTTGACCGGGTTCCTTTTGCTTTTCACTTAAATTTACCAAAAAATACCAAAAAATTGAAAAAATTAAAATCATAAAAAATATGTTGAATTTTGAGAAAAATCCGAAAAAGAGTGGAGTTTTATTTTATTTCTTCATAAAAGTCCAAAAATGATAAAAGGAAAAATCACAAAAATATTTTGAGCTTCATTTATTTATTTTTGCTTGCATTTAAAATATAGAAAAAATCTAAAAATAAGATATAAATCACAAAAATATTTTAATTTCTTGTTAACGCAGTTTCTTTTATAGATGAAGAAATAAAAATGAAACATTTTGTTATTTTTAAGTTGTGTCTTGTTTATAATACTAAAAAATAAAAAAAAATAAAATAGAAATAAAAAAATAAAATAAAAATAAAAAATAAGAAGAAAAAATGTCTTTGGGCCAATAAACCAAGTTTCAGCCCATACCCTTCCTCCATAACCCGTCTGCTCCATAACCCGTCTATCTCCTCCCATAACCCGTCTGCTCCATAACCCGTCTATCTCCTCTATAACCTGTCTATCTCCTCCATAACCCGTCTATCTCCTCCATAACCCGTCTGCTCCATAACCCGTCTATCTCCTCCATAACCCGTCTGCTCCATAACCCGTCTATCTCCTCTATAACCTGTCTATCTCCTCCATAACCCGTCTATCTCCTCCCATAACCCGTCTATCTCCTCCATAACCCGTCTGCTCCATAACCCGTCTATCTCCTCTATAACCCGTCTGTCTCTATAACCCGTCTATCTCCTCCATAACCCGTCTATCTCCATAACCCGTCTATCTCCTCCATAACCCGTCTATCTCCATAACCTGTCTATCTCCTCCATAACCCGTCTATCTCCATAACCCGTCTATCTCCTCCATAACCCGTCTCTCTCCTCCATAACCTGTCTATCTCCTCCATAACCCGTCTATCTCCTCCCTCACCCGAAAGTAACCCTAGCAGCCGCAAACCTCCATCAACAACGTGAATCTCGCTTCTTTCCCTTCTCACTCGCATCACTGGATCTCAATCACGCAAGGTATGTGTTATTCCCTTCCATTTTCGTTTCAAATTAGGGATTTTAATTGCTATTTTCGCTGATTTACAGGAGAGGGAATCAAAGCAATGAGGGAGAAATATCTCTATAAAGAAGGAAGCAGAAACGAGAAAAGGTGGATCAGAAAACAAAACACCCACGGAGAGAGGGGAACAGATAGAGAAAAAAGGGGACTCTTATACTCAGAGAGCAGCCACTGATAAAAATCACAGGATTTCAAAAGCCTATAGAGGACGTAACCACGGTAGAAGGGGAGAAGAATGTAGCTGCAAAAAGAGGGACGAATGGACAAATTGACTGAGTTCGAGCAGAAACATAGACCCGCAGAAGATTCTTTTTTCTCTGTTTGATCAGCGAATTTGTGGGTATTATTCCCCATTTTATTTTTCTCTTCTCTGTAGGTTGGAGTTTCAACCAAACAAATGAAGGTTGCCTTAATTTTTATCAGTTCTTGCACTATGTATGTTTGCATAACTTGAATTGATTCATTTACTGGAATATAGAGTGATGATGTTGTTAACATGATTTAATTGTTGTTGGACACTCTGTGATATGGAGAAAATAAGAGTTTTGGTAATCAAAATGTGTTTTTTTGTGTGTATTGCATATAACCTGTTCGATGGAAAGCTTGAGTTATAGTTCCTTTGCTTCCTATTTTGTTCTCCTACAAATTACCAATTGGAATATTTGAGTTTGTGGAGGAAGGTGAATTTTGATCTTGTCATCAATCCCTATATAGCAATGTTGCATTGGTTATCAAAATTGAGAATGTCATGGTCATACTGTTGAACTCTTTGTTCCTGCTGTCTGGGCGCTTTAGAGACAAAAATTGTGAGAACAAAGTGCTATGTCTTGAGGTGTGCTCACAAGAGGAACGTGTCTTTTGCTTGAATGCATTCTAAACGTGTCTTTACTTGGTACTTAAGGCTAAATTGTGATGTTGATTGGGTTATTTTCTTAGCCTGTAACATGAAGTTGTAATGAGTTTGATGGAATCACACCAGCTGTTCATTGAAATGCTCAGATGTTATTCTTTTTAGAGTGTTGGCACATTTTTTTTTTTTTTGTTTTATGGATGAATCTGTAGGTGCATTGGTTTATGCAACGTCATCTTGGATTATGCTAGCATGCAAATCTTTTTGAATCCAATTCTGTTCATGAAGTCTTGAATGCATCCTAACTACTGAATGTTTGACATATTCTCTTGGATCAAATACTCTTGTTGATTGTCATCTTCACACTTGAAGAGGTCTGTAAGTGATGCTCTGTCCATTGCTAGTTTGCCTTTGAATCTTGTTTCAAAGCTTTGTGATTAGGCTTGAAATAACATAAATATAACTTCCTGTGTGAGCTTCCTTTGTTCGTTGTTATAAGCTTATGAATGCTTTTATGGATAAATGCTCAATCTATACCTCCCACTTCTTTTATCATTTTGGAATAAATTACCATTGTTTTCTTCTTTAAAAAATTAAATAAAAATGGGTGAAAGATGTGTTTAGTTTTTTATAGTTTCTTTAAAAGGGTCAAATAAGTGTTCTAAAAATTCATTAATGATTTGCACCACTAATTTGGGTTAATCCATTTGAGCTTGCGCTATCTTGGGATTTCTCTATGAAAAGTATGTTCAATCCCTTAGATTTGAGGTTGCCCTATGAACCTATGTGTCACGTTCAACCTCATTTAGGACTCGTAAATATTAAAATATTAAAATTAAAATACAAAATCAACAATCACTAAACAAAAAATAAGTTTCTTATTTAAACCCTTTGTTTTCTTTTGTAAATATTGACTCGTAGTTCTTTTTATATTTTTGTAAATAATTTTTGGGGTAAAATAAATACGTTAAAATTTATTAATTATTTGTGCAATTAATTTAGGTAACCGTTTTTTGACGGGTGCACTAGGGGTGCTGTGGGGTTAAATCCTCATCCTTCCCTATGCGCAATCGGCTCCCGAATTCAATTCTGGTTTAAAAGGTTTCTTTTTTTCTTTTTAAAAGGTTTTCCAATTTTTCCTAAATTAAATAAAATTGGTGGCGACTCCCATGTTTTTAATAAAATCTATTTATATCGCAGTTACCTTCGCGATTTTCGATCGCGACAGATGGCGACTCCACTGGGGACGTTTTTAGAGAGTCAAGCCCATTAAAATTAGTTGTGCAATTTTTCTTGATTTTTTAACTTATGTATTTTACCCCCATTTTTTTGGCTTGTTTTGCTTTTTTTTAAAAAAAAAAAAGAAAGAGACAATAGTAAGAAAAAAGAAAGATGAAAAATACCATGTTTTTGTTGTTTGAACTTATTTAGCCTTATTCTGTTTGGGTTCGATTTGTTTATTTATTTATTTTTATTGTGTGCTTTATACATGATTTTTTTTTTTTTACTTCAGCCTTAGGGTAGATGACTTTTGATCCTTTTTCTGGCTATTTCAACCCTAGGGAAAGTGACCTTGATTCTGTTTCCTGTATATATGGGTAGCTTTGTTTTCCAGATATGTTTTTTAAGTTTTTAGGATTGTATGCACGCTCCCTCCACACACGTCACCGTCACTGACTGCACACACTTTTCAGCTCTATACCTGAGCTTGTGGAAACCCAAGGAATAGGAGGTGTCTCAACATTGTCATTGAAAGGCCTTGTGCCCCTCTGATATTTGCTGATTCACCACTCAGATTGTTACTGGTATCATGGACTAGTCATCCTGTAAGGGTTTATCCCTACTTGTGGCTAGGATCATGAGCCAGCTCCCTGCTTTTCGAGACAGGGACAATCTGGGGACCACGACCTTTAGAAGTCTAGACCCACCTTGATGTCTGCACTAATAGATCGACTTAGTGGCTATCCCAATTAGAGTCATGACCCTAAGACCCTTTTTTAGGTGGTCCCTTTTAGGACAAATGGGAGCATACTCTTTTCCCTCGTCTCTTGATTCTCTTTTCTCTTTTCTACCTGTTTATCTTCAATTTTGGATCTTAAAAAAAAAAAAAAAACAGAAAAAAGGGGGTTAATGGGATCCATGGGATTTCGACGAAAAATTTCCTTTTGTGCCCGAACAATCTAATGGAATATATCACAAGGAGAGCCATGCATTAGAGGATCATCCATATCATTTGGGTTTATGACCCTATAAGGACCCCTTTCCCCGTTGCTTTCTTTTTGTGAAGAACAGACTCCATTACCATTCGGATTGCAAGAAATAGAAATGCATCTTTGAGAAGATAGTTTAATAATGCAAGCGACTCGAAGATGAATATTAGAGTTGACGTGAAGGCCAATGAGGTAGAAACTTTGGTGGAAATAAGTGATGCAAACCATTGAGGGGCAAATGCTCCCATTGATCTGTCATCAAACACGCACAACCTAAGGGGGACGTGCCCCTAGAGTTGGGCTTGGGATGATAATTTCTTAATATAAAGACGGTTTTTCCTTGATAAAAGGATTTCTTTAGTGTGAAGAAGGCGATCTTTCCCTGAATTTTTTTTCTTCTTCACTTGTTATTTGCTTACAAAAACAAAAAAAAAGGAAAAAAGCAAAAAGAAACAAAGAGTGCAGTAAGTTCATCCTTATAATGTGGATAAATTGAACCATTGTGCTTTCAAAGAAAGTTGATGCCAATCAAACCTTGGTCCATAACACCAAAAATAGAAGTAGATGGACAAAAAGTTAAAAGAACTTCGAGTCTTGAGGTGGAGGAAATAAGAAAATAAATGAGCAAGATAGCAGAAGGGCAAACTAAGATTGAAGACATGTTAAGGACTTGCAGGCCCGTCAGAAAAGTTTGAATCAAAATGTTGGAAAAGTAAGAAGGATCATACAATCTTAACACAATTGATGCTCGTGAGCATTATGGGATGACATAATCTTATAGCTCACCTATGTCATCTAAGAAGGAAAAAGCTACAAACCATATGATTGGG
This sequence comes from Ammopiptanthus mongolicus, assembly GCA_039655645.1. NCBI lineage: Eukaryota > Viridiplantae > Streptophyta > Magnoliopsida > Fabales > Fabaceae > Ammopiptanthus > Ammopiptanthus mongolicus. The sequence continues at coordinate 80,111,766 of CM077349.1, read as the reverse complement.
TAAAGTCAGAAGATGTTGATGAGCTATAAATTTTTTTAATTCGGGGACTGTGAACACCTCATTTTGACCGGATCCTTTTTGTTTTTTTACTTAAATATACCAAAAAAAAAAATGGAAAAGAGTCAAGATCATAAAAAAGTTTTTTTTTATAGAAATCCAAAAAAAAATGATAAAAGGAAAAATCACAAAAATATTTTGAGCTTCATTTATTTATTTTTGCTTGCATTTAAAATGTAGAAAAAATCTAAAAATAAGATATAAATCACAAAAATATTTTAATTTCTTGTTAACGCAGTTTCTTTTATAGATGAAGAAATAAAAATGAAACATTTTGTTATTTTTAAGTTGTGTCTTGTTTATAATACTTAAAAAAAAAAAAAAAAAAGAAAGAAAGAAAAAAATAAAAAAAAAATTAAAAAAAAAATAAGAAGAAAAAATGTCTTTGGGCCAATAAACCAAGTTTCAGCCCATACCCTTGCTCCATAACCCGTCTATCTCCTCCATAACCCGTCTATCTCCTCCCATAACCCGTCTCTCTTCCTTTCTCCAGAAGCCCTAGCCGCACAATGCAATCTCCCACCCTTTCCATACGCTGATTTCATCCCTCTCCCCACAAGCCATTATTTCCTTTCTCAATCACACCAATCCTTCACCAAATCTTCTCCACTCCCAGAAATCGCGCAACATATCCTCTCCAAATCTCAGAGATATTTCAATTTTTTTAGAGAAATCATGATTTTCAATGCTCTCTCTTCTTAACAGCGCAAGTTTTGCAAGGTACGGATCTCTCCATTTATTGGCCTCTAATTTGAAAATAATTGGGGGTTTCTTTGATTTTTTTTACAGAGGGAGGAAGAATGGCCACCTTATATAACGAGGAAGAGCAGAAAAAAAGAGGGGGGACCGAGAGGCAGAGACCAGTAGAAAAACGTAGAGACCTTAAAGGAGAGTGAGGAAGAAGGGTGCATAAATAGAGAGAGTAAAGCAGAAACGAAGGAGCATGGAGAAGAGAAAAAAAAAAACGCAGTTGCAAACAGAGGAGTAGGAGCAGGGAAGCAAACGTACAGGAAGAGAGCTCGAGAATAGGAACCGAGCAAAGAAGGAACGAATTTAGAAGAGTGGCTGACAAACACTGAAGTGGTTTGAGGTTGAAACTAGGAGGTTCATACAGCAGAGGGGACACTAGAACTTCACCCGGAATTTGTCTTCATAGGTTCAGTTTTTCTTTGTTCTTCTTAATTCAGTTTGTTAATAAATTTTTTTTTTTTAATCTCATGATTCAAGTCATACGTATGGCAGTGTGTTGGTCTATAATTTTGATTTTGGGAGTTTTATCACATGACAGTGGCAGTAATGCTGAGTAAGTGTTGGTTTTTCCTTGATGCACACAACATGCTTGACTAAATGCCCAAACAATTTATTCCTTCTTGCCTTAAAAAAAATATTTGCTGCTTTGATGATTGTGACGGACGCAGAGATGAGGTCAAAACGCAGTAGTAGCAACATGAATTTGTTCTTTTCTTGTGTCAAATGAGTCATGATTATTGTACAAATCTGCTGCATGATCCGTGCTTAAAATCCTTGTGTGGAATGTGCTTATGATGCATATGATTGGTAAATGGGCTTTGGGATATTTACCTTCTCAAATTTCTGCAAAGCTGGGTGTTTGGAGATGTCTAGTTGTTTGAATGTATGCTAGAGTTGTTAAGTTGCTGCCATTGAGAGTTGTTTTTTAATGAAAGGCTGGTGGCTTAGAGATATGGCACTTGAGTTGGCTGAATTCGTTTCATGTGCGGTATTAGTTATTCATGATGAGTTGAGGAGAGCTTTGGTCTGTAATTAATGAAATGATGTATGCATGAATTTTCATGTGATATTTGTTGGGATTTTGTGAGAACCTGAGAGTTTATTTTTGGAGTAACATGAGACTTGTTTTGATGATGTATGAACAAGGATTTCTTTTTCCCTTATCTGACCGATGGAATAAAAGAAGGAATTGTGGTTGCTAGTTACATATTTAAGCAATAGCATATGCATAGTAGGCCAGCTGTTATTTTGAATTGCCAATGACTGATCAAGGGGTTTCTCTCAAACATTTTCGTGTAGACATTGAAATGGATGAGATTAACTAGTAACATATATGTGATCGGTGGAAACTCATAAACAATAATCCCCTTTTTTTTTTTTTAAATTTTAATTATGTTATTTTAATTCAACTAGTGTTATTTTTGGTTGCTCTGTGGACTTGAGTGTCACGTTCAATCCCTTAGATTTGAGGTTGCCTATGGACCTATGTGTCATGTTCAACCTCATTTAGGACTCGTGAATATTAAAATATTAAAATACAAAATCAACAATAACTAAACAAAAAATAAGTTTCTAACTTAAACCCTTTGTTTTCTTTTGTAAAAATTGGTTTATGGTTCTTTTTATTTTCTTGTAAAAAAAAAAAACTTTGGGGTAAAATGAATACATTAAAATTCGGCAATTATTTGCACAATTAATTTGGGTAACCGTTTTTTTTAACGGGTACATTAGGGGTGTTGTGGGGTTAATTCTCTACCCTTCTCTATGTACAATCGACTCCCGAATTCGACTTGGTTCCAAAGACCATCTTGTTTTAAAGGTTTTCCAATTTTTCCTTAAATTAAATAAAATTGGTGGCGACTCTACATGTTTTTAATCTAATCTCTTTTTTTTCGTCGTCTTCCTTCGCGATCTCGGTCGCGACATCGATATAGTTTAATACTTCTATTGGAGTATTCTTTTCTTCTGTTAACAATTCTCTCAATACTTTCAATTCTGAAAATAAATCAAGACAATCAACATCAATTATCTCCTTTGAGAACTCACTTTAAAAGAATACGAAGATAATGATAAAAAGAGATGAAAAGATGTTAGAGCTAAAAAAAATTTAAAGATAAATATTAAATTTTTATGGAATAAATATATAATAAAATAACCGTTAGCTAACTTTGAAAATGGTCAATTTCAATTAACAAGAATGAGAATAATTAACAAGAATGGAAATAGTGGTTAACAAATGGTCCTTTCGTTATGCCCACGCAATGGTCTTTTTTTGGTTATCGACGGCCAGCCCACTATAATGTGGTGATCTAGTGATTCTATTAACCTCACGGATCTAATTATAAATTATTTATAAGTTTAGGGACTCGATTATAAACGTTTAAAATATAAGAATCTAATTACAAACTATTTACAAAATTAGGAACCAAATTACAAACTTTTGAAATATAGAAACCTATTTAAAAATTCTCAAATAGTTGATAATTGAGTAGAGTAATTGAACCTAATTTGAGTTGCACTATTGTTTTCAATTTCCAATTTAATTTCAAATACAACTTTAACTAAATGTAACGCGCAGATAAAGTAGGAGAACAAAAGCCCTTGAATCAAAATGGTTAACAAAGCTCATGATTGAAGAGAAAAATTAGAAAGCACCATCCCTGAAGCGTTTCCTTTCTTCCTTCTAGGACGCCTGTGGGGATGATTGAGGATAGAGTGGGACACAAATTGAAGTGCCCACTTTGAAAAAATACAAAGTAAAAATAGAAAAACATAAAGAGAAAGGTTTGTGACTTTAGAGAGTGGATTGGTTATCATCTATGATATCATGCGCATGGCGTTTCTTTCCATGCTGCCATCTAGCTGGTAGATTCTAATTTCCAATATCTGGCTGGGAGTCCATTCAGAGGCAATGGGAATGGGCCATACTGAATCCCACATTCTGATCCTACCACCTCCCACCTGTACACACATGACATAGAAAAATTGCTCTTTACACGTTCTCAAGAAACATGTATATCTCCTAATATTTTTAACATGTGAAGAATTAAAGTATAAGTATGTGAAAAATGAGATAATATTAATTATTATAATTAAATAATAAAACCTTTACACGTTGAATTTAATTGGTATATACAGTTTGTGTAAAGATTTTTTACATACCAACCAAAAGCATGTTACATCATTTATGTTTGACTCTTTTATAATTACCTTAAAAGTCATATATAACATAATTTTGATTCCCTAAAAAAAAACATAATTTTGATTGATTGATAATCTAAAAAACTTCACACAAATCATTTATCAAAATTAAACTCTTACAGATTTAAGGTGGTTTGTATGTGAGTATATGGAAGTAGTTGTATTTATCACATATATAATAACTTCATTAGAATCCATTCTCATCTCACCTAAGATCCAGATGAGGATTTGTTGTCTCATTTTGGTCTGTTCCAATCAATAATATCTTGCTATATATTTTATCCTTTTAAAATTATAACAAATTTCAACTTATGTTCAAGATATTATTAATTGGAATAGTGTATGATACACCAAAATGTGACATCAGATCTTCATCTCTAAGATCTATCTTTTCTAACTTTCTCTAAGTTATCCATATACTTTTAGGCTGTCTCCTTGTTGTTACTTACATGCATAATCATTATATTTCTTTCAATCACTCGGTTAATCTATACTATAGAATATGCTTTTAAGCTGTCTCCATGGTGTTAATGAATAATAATCCATTCATTGCTCTCTTTTTTTTTTTTTTTTCTCTCAAATATTTTTTTTTCTACTAAATAATTAGCAGTACCTAAACTTGGTGACCAAATGATGGATCATAATCAGCGTCTCCAGTTTAGCAAGCTCATTGCCGGGGCAGGCATGTACTCCACTACCAAATGGCATGAAAGTGTTGGGTTTTGGTGCGACCTAAATGAACAAACAACAAAAATAAATAACTATCCATCTGTTAGAAATTGCTTAAATGCCCTTTACCGTACACACTGATTAGATTCCTTTAATAGGGAATTAGCCTTATCCATGAATTATCATTACATGTTTTTTCACCTATATACTGTTTGTTCACTTCTGCTCCTGCTTACCTCAAATCTTGAAGGGTTGAATTTTTTAGGATCTGGGAAAAATTCTGGATTGTGATGAATATTTCTGAACAGAGGCATTGCTTTCCACCCTTTTGGTATTAGGAACCCTGTTTCAAATTCGCATGTGAGTCATTTATTTAGATATGATTATTAAATTTTAAAACGAACTTTTTTATTTTGTGCCGTTGCAATTAATACTTTATAGTAACAAAGCTTCAAATACTTGTCACTTTGCATGGTGCATTTTTTGGCCCTAGGAAAAGTCCTATATTGCACACTTGCAAATATAGTAAATTTTCCACTTACCCTTGTACTCTACATCAGCCACTGCTTCTCTGAAAGGGAATGATATAATGCTTGCCATTCTCAAGCTCTCTAACACAACCTGAGTTAAGTCCACAGTTTCCCATTATTAGCCACATGCAACAAAATCACATCTGATACATGCTTGCCCACGAGAATCAGCAAAGAAACTTCTAGCATTAGTTCATTTACTTTTTATTTTGTTGCACCAAATAGCTAATTAAGATGCAAGTTCTAGAAAAGCATAAATTATTTAGCAAGGTGTGACAATGAAACATTGCATATAGAACTACATACCTTGTAGGTAATTGGCATGTTTCTAGTCTGATTCCAACTCAGTGGTAGGTTACCTTCATTTGACTTGTGAATAGCCTTCTGTTCCGCCTGCCAAAACGAGCATTACCACAAATTATAGTATTACTAATTACATATACACAATTTTCATTGTCAAAAAAATAAAAAATAAAAAAAGAGACACATACACTTTTTCTCAAGAGAAGATATATAAGATCAAGTTAAAGTTCCCTTTCCCTAATGATCATACCTTTACAGACTCCAGAAGTTTCGGTTCATCGTGTAGGTACTTCACTATCCATGTCATGACACTAGCTGTGGTATCCTGAGCAGCAAAAAGCACCCCAATAATGTTATCTGCAATTTGGTCATCGCTTAAGATTTCTCCTTTTTCACTTTTCCAGTTCAGTAGGCAACTCAATAGATCTCTTTCAAGCAACTTCTTCTCCTTCCGCTCACAAACTATTTCGCTTAAAATCTTGCCCATTCTCTCTCTTGCCTGCATAGATATTCATTCAATCCAAAAAAAAAAAGGAACAATCCAAATTAATAATGCATTAAGACATGTATATATATATATATATATATATATATATACTTCAAAAAATGTACAAGAAAATTTGTTTAGCTAGGTGTTTACTAATTACCAATAGTGCCTTTTTGTATTGGGTTCCAGGGATACTAGTTGGAAAGGAATTGTAACCTGTGTCCACAATCCAGTAGTTCTTCTTTAGTTCATCCTTCAACCGAGGCTCTAGGTGTCCAAAAATTGAAAGGACACCAACTTCGAAAGAAAACTGCAATCATTCAAGTGTGGACCACTTATATTATAGACCCCTCATTACACATTACAGTACTTATAGTAAAGTTATATAAACAAATGCCAGAATATGTGAAACTCACGAGGGCTTGAATATAAATATTAATATAATAATAGATCAGATCATTAGTCTATTCAATATCTATATTAAAAGCTATATATAAAATTAACCCACTCTTTTCATTTCCCTAAATGTGTTAATGACTTGGCCGTGACCCCAAGATTTCATTGCAGATAAGGCTAAGGCTTCAATATGAGGCACCAAGTTGTGAAGTGCCTCAAGGGACAGAGACCTCTGAATTAGCTTCCTCAAACGCATGTGGTATTCGCCTTGGTGGAAAAACAGGGCACAAGGGCCAATTAATCGTTCCTTGCTTTTGGGGTACGTGGGTTTGAATAAGTGAGCTTGAGTCACTAGCACAAAGCGTGCAGCCTCAGGACTTGTCAGCATCACACAAGGGCATCCAAGGATGTTGGTCTTGAATATTTCGCCATACCTAAAATTAAACCATAATATAATGTTTGATTATACATTCACAACTTCATGTATATATGGACTAAGATTGAAGAAGAACTAGTATGTATATGTGTTATAAGGGTGGAGGGAAAAGAAAATTAGAAGTGGAACTAAACTAGCATATATAGCAACCTTTTCTGTTTGCTGGAAAAGAAAACATTTGGGTCTTGGGAGTAGAGTTGGAGGGTTTGTCCTATGTAAGGCCATCCCATTGAACCTGGAGGAAGCTTTGCACTTGTCTGGTTTTGAGGCCTTCTATTTAGTTTTGGTAAGAGAAAGAACATAAATGAAAATAAGGTAAGTAGAGAGGCAATAATGTAAGCAAAAATCCAATCCATTTGGTAATGCAAAACTCTCGTGTTTGGAAAGTCAGAAGGTTAGCCTTTTCTTCTTTATAAAAAAAATAATGCAGAGAAGGGGAGGGAAGCAAGCTTATATAGAAAAAACTCAGCCCTGTGGCTGAGGGTTGTTTGTAATAAAGTTTGAGTTCTAATTTTTTCTATAAAGTAAATGTTAGATTTCATCCTAAAATCAATTGGTATTAAGTAGAGTTGGCCAACAGATATATAAACCGCATCCTAGGAATTTAGTCAGATGATATAAGACTTCCAACAATAAAATATAAAAATAAAACGAATGGTGGGATTGATGGATTTGGATTCTCTCGGACGGTTCAGCCAAAAAATTTGTACAATTATTACACGTGATAGTCATAGATATTGCGATTTTCACATGAATTTAACGGTCCAGATCAATCAATACATACATTGATCCAATGGTTGAAAATTTGCTACAAGAAAGCTCGAGAGAGTGCAGCGGGAAACAATCCAAATCCTCCAATTTTGATTGATGAAGACAAATAGTACGTGCACTACTAGCCTGAGTATATATATTTTGCTGAGAAATGTACGTAGCCTGAGTAAATATGATAACAGTGATACGAATCCAACACTATAAATGACAGATCATTTCAAAAAATTGCCTCAAAATTTTCTGTCTTAAGATTTTTTATTTATGAAATCTCCTATTAGATTACTGACATTCTACGGTACATGTTTGTGAAAAAATGTGTTTGGACAAAAAATATATACGATATATTCATTTGTATAACTTTGATATATTTGTACTCATGTAAAGGTGTAAATAAGCTGAATCATTCCAACTTGACTAATTAAATACCTCATCAAGTGTGTTTGTTTAGCTACACAAACTAATTTATATTTGAAGTCAGACTCAATTATTTAAATGAGTCAAATTCAAACTTTGTAGGGAAGTTATTAAAATGAGGTCCGCAACCACAATTGAGGTTGCAGCTTTGTGATTTTGTTAGTCTCTACAACCATATCGCGGTCACATTGACTACATTTTCCCGTAATTGTCCACGATAATGATAAACGCAGCGTAACCGCGATTGGAACCACAACTTAAAACCTGTTTGTAGGTTTGACACACCGGTACTATCCACATTCATTTTGAACCCCGATTTTTTTTGTCAAAAAATGTTGCGGAGACAGGATTTGAATCAGTGATCTCAAGGTTATGAGCCATGCGAGTTACCAAACTGCTCTACCCGCGATAAAGAGAAGAATTAACAACTAATGGACAAACAAAGATTGAATGTGCCCCTCCACCATATCTGTACAAATAGAATAAGCCATTTATACAGAATGTTAAAGGGCCCTCCTATGATCGCTGATCATAAAAATGAATAAAAAAATGAAGAGAATTTTTCATCCTTACCAATTAACTTGATCTTGTTACACCGGGCAACAAACATGCATGAACCATTTCACGAAGTATGTGTCCAGATAAACCAAAGTCTCGATAATTATATTAGTTCTTGATCTTCCAATTGAAAAACAACATCGATGAAGACGTTTAGGTGCACTATTACGTGGTGGTAATTCTAACTTAATTTCCACGAATTTCCCATTTATCACAGGGAACTTTGATAGCTCGCGAATATTTTGTATATTTGTGTATTACAAAAAGAGCATGTTCGGAAATTATGAATTGTTTATTTAATGGACTATGAATACAAAATTATATTTATTTATATTTTTATTTTATTTTTTAGCATAATGATATTGGTTAAATATTAAATTAATAAACTTAAAACTAATTAAAAAAGAATTTTGGTAAAAAAAAATAATCAAGTATAAAATGATATAAACAAGTCAAACTCAAACTTTCAAGTCAAACCGAAATTTTAATTTTGATTCATTTAAATAAATGAGACAAGCTTAAACCGTTTTTTTCACAAGTTAACATCAACTTAAAGTCTTGACTTGTTTACACCACTGCTCAAAAGTAATGGGTAAGGTACAATTTTTTAAAAAAATTACAATAACTTATGACCAACCATAATTTTAATATATTTCAGCTTTAAAAATGTACTATTCTAAACAAATATGTACAGTAGAAATTGTTAGAATACATTCGTCCAACAAATTAACAAGTAAGGCTTAGCTATAAGTTCTGATATTTTATGTTTTCTTTTTCTTTTTCTCCCTAATGTAAGTTATATAATGTGAATTAATTACGAAAAATATGACCAACTCTCCACTTTTAGTAAAAATGAAATTTGATCTCAAATTTTTAGACTCTACAGTCAACTGCCACATTATACCATAAAAAAACTGCGATATACAAAATGAATTCATAATAGCTTAGTTTTTAAATCCGTCTGACCGGAGAAACCATTTCATGATCAGGCTTTCATGATCAGTGTTTCAAACGTGGTGATTTAGAATTTTTCCAGATCAAAATTGTAAAGAATGAAATCAAATATCGATGATTTTTCCCGAATGCTAGAGGCTGAATTCGTGTATTTTACAGTATCCATATTTAATATACTTGAAAGTGACATATGTGTCAATGTGTACGTGATGAATCTTATACGGTTGATACTGGATGCAGTTAGTACAGTATAGAAAAAGGCATCCCAGAATCCTGTTTACAAAGACACAACTAGCTATTTCTATTGACTTTGACAAACAAGAGAAGCAAGAAAAGGAAATTAATTTCAAAATATCAAGTCCTAACAACTTATTTCATTATTATTATTTTTATTGAAACTCACTTCGTGTTCAGTATTAAACTATTAATTAAGCATATGACACACTTCCACCACTTCAGTATCTGTGTCTAATTTCAAAAAGCTTATCCGTTATTTCACATGCTATATATGCGAATCTTTTGATAATGCTAGTATAAGCTTGTGAAAAAACATCATGATAATAAACAGTTATGAGATGTCTTGAAAGTAAAAATACTACGTAAAATATGGAACACGATTAACGTAAAATCAAAAGCATCATGATAATAAACAGTTATAAGAGGTCTTGAAAGTAAAAATACTACTTAAAATATGGAACAGGATAAAATCAAAAGAATAGAAATCATAAGATAATATAAATCAAGGGTTGATCGAGTGGTAAGCATCTCGACCCCATAAAAAAGAAAACGCAAGTTAGATACAAAGAGTCAAAGAGAGAGAAAGAGTGTAATTGATTCTAGAAAGTATATTAATTTAAAGATATATTTTTTTTATAGAAAAATGTTAGTTTGTTAGTATTTGTTATGTTAAAAGGTATATTCTAATATTATCATATTATTTTCTACCGGTCGATTGTTAATTTTTTGGAACAATTATTTTAATTGCTAAAAAGATATTTATATACAATTTTTATTTTAATATTTAGATATACTAATTATATTTTTGCATACTATCTGGTGCTTCCCTCAAAATGGGGCCCTGTGCGATCGCGGATCGCCCCTCTCAAAATTGCTCAAGGCCACCACCAGTTTCGAAAACCAATTCTCTGTTTTAAGCAGTCAACCGATGATTAATCTCATAGCCGGTCCAAAGGATCAAAGCTTGTGGGGATACCCCAGGATGTCACTGGGGAATCAATGACTCTAATTACGATGGTTGATTAAAAAAAAATCATAAGAAAATACTTTTTCATTACAGTATATAGTGATTTTTAACTTAAGAATATTATAGAAATCAAATAAGGATCTTTTGCATGGACTTGTTGGATATGTAGTCTTAGCAATTTCAATTCTATCTGTGGATACCTGACGTGTCCTAGTTCGTATAAGCTGGGCACGTTTTTCACCCTTCATGCATGACTTAGGGTAGGTTAAAGCTGTTTATTCTCACGGAGCATATTGGAGGTGGGTTTAGGTCCAATTTGTTTTATCTTGTATCATATATTATGAAAAAAATTAAATTAATTTTCTATATTTGTTGCTGGTGTTCTTAGTTTTATACATATTTTTGTTTACTTGATTAAATTTTAGATATAACTATTAGAAGTATTCTCATGTCTTTTAATCATATAAGGTGATAGTTGGTTTTCTAAGATTGTGATTAATTATGTTATTGGCAGAAAATTACTTGCAAGAATACTAATAAGGCAAGGGACTTTTACACACTTTATATAACCTTATTTTTGTATATCAGAGTGTTTTTTTAGATATTCACCTCCTCACTTTCATTGTGAAGATCATATGTACACAAAGAATCTCTGAGGGTCGTCCCAAGAATAAGGTCAGACAAATCCTTGTTTTAGATCTTCACCCCACCTCACTCAACCCGCTACATAACCCATTGATTTTATGACTTCACATCCATTTTGATACTTAACAAAAGTTGCACATATGAGACTCTCTCTCGTCCATTTTGTTCACCTTGCTTTAGGTCACACTTTGCCTTAGACAGGCCCTGGAATCTCCATCGATTAGAGATCAAAGCGAACGACTCAAATAGGCTAGAACAAAACAAATTTATAAAAAAAAAAAAAATCCCTTTTTTCAAAGGCAAAAACATATTACCATTCATTTTCAATTGAAAACTTGAAATTTATGTAAAGTTTTTAAAATCAATAAAAGAGATTTTTGTTTTTATGAAACATGCATTCATTGCCTTGAGTTAACAATGCTTGAATTTGTTGTTTGAGTGGGGTGGGGGACGTTGGTGGAGTGGAATATTGGAGGTGAGGTGGAGCAGGCAGTGACATCCAGCTGAGCTATCGAATATTGAAATTCTTAAGATCTCTGATGCTCCACATCGCTACATTGGAAGGCTTCTATATCCATCGAGCTCATGGGCCCATGTGTGATCCTCGTGGGCCCAACAGGTGTCCTCGACTGAAAACAAACAAACCTTTAATTGAAATTTCTCCAGGCTGGGCCCATAATAATAAAAATTTAAAACAAAAGCTTTTCTGTTTGATGTATTTTATGTTCATTGAATTTCAACAACTAAAGTATATAACTAAAAATTGTGAAAACATTACTGTTATTATTTTTATTTAACTAACTAACTTTTTAAGTACCATGTGTCATAATCGTAGTTAATGAATGCTATGCTCTTGGTGTGTATATATATAGGAAGCACCTGAACAGAAGAAGAAAGATAGGTTACAATTGAAGGATCAAATATCTAATATCATCATTACATCCAAATCTTAAATATGTTTAGTTGTGGCAGTTTAAGTTATAAGTTCGTTCATAATTAATTTCTCATAATACGTTTGGTTAGTGCGTAAAAAGGGCTAAATTATAAGGAAATAACTTCTTTTTTTTGGTAGATAAATTTGTTGCTTTTAAACTTGTTTGATAAACTATTAATTAAGATAAAAATCTTAAATTATAAGGCTTTTAGTTTCTTAAATCTACTTCTTACTCCGGTGTATTTGAATTTTTAATTTAAAGGTTAAATTAATCATTTGGTCCCTATACGTGACGTTAATTTTGAATTTGGTCCCTATACGTGAAATTTTTGAAATCGGCCCCTATATGTACATTTATTTTTAATTTGGTCCTCGCCGTTTATTTGTATTATAACGCCGTTTGTTGAAGTTTAAGTATGGTGACCAAATTGAAAATGATTGTCACATGTAGGAACCAAATTCAAATTTTTATTTTGAATTCGATCCCAGCATGTAACAATCATTTTCAATTTGATCCCTACATGTGACAATCATTTTGAATTTGGTCCCTATCACGTGACGGTGTTACAACATTAATAAACGGCGAGGACCAAATTAAAAATAATTGTACATATAGCTAGGGACCAATTTCAAAAATTTTCACGTATAGAGACCAAATTCAAAATCAGTGTCAAGTATAGGGACCAAATGATTAGTTTAACCTAATTTTAATTATCTTAGATCAATCACGTGTCTTCTTACCAAAAATAAAGTTGATCCAACATCTATTGAGACCTAAAGTAAATTGTAGAGTGAGGCCTTTTTAAAGTTAAACGAAAGAGAAGAGAACAGAGAAAGAGTGACCTTTTTGAGAGAAAAAATTAAGTTAGTTATATTAACTAAATTTTTTTTTTAAGCTTAAAGTCCTAACTTTGATAGTTTAGGTCTGGAGCCGGCCTGAAAAAGAAAAAAACAATTAATGGCATGCTTTATTCTTATAGAACAATAAGACTTTTAGATATAATAAAAGAACCCGATACTCTCTTCATATAACACATATTATGTATGACCTTCATGGTGAAAGATGTGGTGTCATCCACAGTTCACGAATTAATAGCACAGCTGCAAATTTTTGTAGATTCTAAAATAAATTTTATCCAGCTAAATTTAGTTAACATAATTCCTTACAAATTTTAAATATCAAATAGAAAATATATATTAAAACTAAAAATGACATATGTCATTCTATAAATGCGAATAAAAGAGATTTTATCATTCTGAGTATATTCTAATTTAATATATAAGTGTATGTATTTTATTTTGAAATCTTTATTCTGAAAAAGAAAAGAATTAAATGAAAATAAATTAATCAAAAGTGGATTTGATAGTAATAAGTAATAACTATTATTTAGTATATTTGAAAATAAATTCTAACAAGAAAAAGAATTAAATTGAAATAAGTAAATGATATACATATTTAATAGTAGTAAGTATTAATTAATAGATGTAAATATATATTAAAAATAAAAAACTAAACAAATTTGCCTAATGTAGGTGATGCTTTCAATGACAAAAGAGAAAGGTTGTGAAGAATAATTTACATTCAACAATGAATACTTTAGTATATAATGGTTGATAATATAATATATAAAAATTTATGCTACTTTAACCCAAAGGGGTTAGTTTAGTGAAAGCGTATTAGGTCCGTTAGATAGAAGAGTGTGTACAGGGATACTCTCGAAAAGTGGTAACTCAGTCGCCACCATTTCTTCACAAAAAAAAAATTATATTACTTTTATATTATTAAGTTTATTTAGAAATATGTATAATATTGAATTATTCTTTTACACAAATTTAACGTATTATCTTTTAAAACTTTGTAAGCATTGTTGACATGACATTATCTTGTGAATATTCTCTTTTTTTTTAAACAATCTTGTGAAAAATTCTTGACTCACAATTTAATGAGTTTTTTTTTTTTGGTTGAGCACAATTTAATGAGTTTGATATTACTCTCAGAATATATTACAAATTTATCTGAGGCATGAGGTATCGAAGGTGCTGGTCCTCACGTACGCTAGTCGGTATCAAATGCTAGCTGGATTGACGTTTATAAATATGAATTTGGCAGATTTCCAGAGACTTCGAACGCTTCTAATTAATAACCACTCTAATTTTATGGATGCAATGGATTCACCCGTTTTGTTGAAATGTGAACGAGTTTGTTACTTAATTTGCCCCACCTCAAACTTCTAGCAACGTAATACGATCATGTCAGATATTTGATCATTCACGCATTTGCAGAATGCATAAATCTTTCTACTCAATTTTTCTATTCATTCTTTTATTTATTAAATAAAAAGTATTATTTTTTTATAAAGTTTAATTGTTATATATTAATAATTTAAAACTTTTTTATGCAGATATCCAATAATAAATTGTCATATTAGTAACAAAAATTGACTCTTATCCTAACTATCTTAAAAGTCATTCATATCATGATCGGTGATTGATTGACAGTATAAAATATTTTACATTGTCAGTGTATAACAATTAAACTCTTTTTTATATTATATCAAATGCATTACTTTTTTATTTAATATTTTATTTATTTGATATTAAGGAAATTAATAGAAAATTCTTTAGAAAGATATAGCAAAATTCAGAATTAATATATGTGCATCAATTAGTAATTAAAGTAAGAACACTTCATCAACATTTAGGATAACTCCTTTAAGGCACAATGGGAGGAGCAGGAGTTCATCCCTATTTGAGAGGAAATAAAAAAAGCGGTTTGGAGCTACGAGTCTACCAAAGCTCCAAGATATGATGGCTTCAACCTGGGATTTGTTAAAATGATGTGGGATACAATGGGGAGGAGTTTATAGCTATGGTACTGGATTTCGTCGAAAGAGGAAACTTACCAAAAGCAGTTAACATCACTTGGGTCACGTTGATACCCAAAATTGAAGGAGGGGCGTAATTAAAGGATTTTAGGCTTATTAGCATGGTTGGTTGTATATGCAAAATCATTGCTAAAATAATGGTTAACAGGCTCAAAAAGGTAATGCCTGATCTGGTGGGAGAAACACAGTCGACCTTCATAAAGGAAAGACAAATACTAGATGGTGCTTTGATTGCAAATGAGATACTCCCTCTGATCAATATTATAAGCAAAAAAAGTCCCAAATTTTTTGGTCAAATATATAAGCAAATTTCAACTACTTTCATCCTATTTAATGACATTGTTCCTAAAATATCCTTCATTTAATACCAATTTTGTTTTCTAATAACTCAATGTGGGATGTATTTAATAAAAATTGTAGTTTTCTATGAAGGTTACTTTAGGTAATACGTTTAATTTTTTAACAACATTAAATGAGATTAACCAACTTCCTTAGTATGTGTGTTCCATTTAAGTTTTGCTTATAATAGAGACCAGAAGGAGTAGTCCAATGGGCGAAGAAGTATAAAAAAGAGATTGCTATGCTGAAACTTGATTTCCAGAAAGCTTATGACACAGTCAAATGGAGCTTCATAGACCAACTTATGGAATTAATGGGTTTTGGTGTCAAATGGAGAGGGTGGATAGGACAATGCCTAACAACAGCAACCATATCAATTCTGGTCAACGGGTCTCCCACAACCCCGTTCAAGATGGAGAGGGGCCTTAGACAAGGTGACCCACTATCCCTTTTCCTTTTCATATTAGCCACATAAGCCTTTAACCAGCTTATGAAGATAGCAATTGAAAAGAATGTCATCCGAGATAAAAGGATTGGGAGGAACAAGGTCAGTATATCTCATTTGCAGTTTGCGGATGATACCCTGATCTTCTGCCCAGCTAAGAAGAAGACTCTGACAAACATCAGGAGAATTCTAGACTACTTCCAAGTGAAAGTGAAACAGGGAAACGCAAGAAGGGGGTTGAATTGTGTTTCTTAAACCTTTTCTAAAAGGCGTTTTAAGCAAGCAGGATGTATAAACAAATCAAAACGAAAACAATTTTTTAACAAACGTTAAGAAACCTTGTTTTCAATCCCTAAGTTAGCAGATAAATAACCTTGACAAGATAGAGATAGAGAGATTCACACAGAGATGTATCCTGGTTCACTCTTTCAAATCGAAGAGTTACGCCCAGTCCCTTCCTGCAGAAGGTTTTTCCATTAAGTCACTTAGCACTTTTCACATGTTGTTTCCTAGTCACTCTAGACTTTACAACTCCAAGTATTCTACACCTCTCCAGGCTCCAAGTATTCTTTTACAGACAAGCCTCTTCAGGTTTAAACAATACTAATATTTTAAGAAGGTTTTTGAGCTTTTTACAAACTCACTAAGTGTGAGAGTATTACAAGATATAGCTCTTTGAATCTATTTGTAACTTTACAAAGAAAGAATATGAAAGTTTACACATCTTTTAACTAGAGAGTAGTGTTTGCTTGAAAGCTTTTTGTTGCGAATGAATTTTCTCTTGTATGTATCTCTACTTGTTTCTTCAAATGATGGCTTTTTAAATAGCCTTGACTATTGTGAACACCCAATTTTGTCCGGGTTAATTAATCTTTTGACTAGGTAATCAGAAAAAGAAATAAAATTGAGTAGGCTTTGGCCCGTAATCCCATTTTTATTTAACCCACTTAAAAGCCCTTTTCTTGTTCTAAAAAAAAAAAAGGTGTGATAGGTTTTCGTAAAAATGAAAATTAATAGGTTGGGAAGAGTGCTTCCTGTTGCAGGCACACAAACAAGGGGAAAAGCCAAATTTGTTTAATGCACTTCAGAAACCAAAAGGAGCAATGGCAGCATTCTCATGCACTTAAAACATTTTCATTTCAAAATGAAGCATCATAAAGGGAAAGGTGGGAATGGGTAATGCTCTGCTACCTCTCAGGCTGGGTCAAACCCGTTCAAGGAGAAAGAGGCCAGAATATGTAGAGAGGGCAAAAAGGGACTTGACGAAGGGAAGGAAAAATGCAGTGTAAGGAGGAATAGGTACAGAGGCAAAGAGGCCAGGAAGAGAAATTGGAGAAAGACTACACCTATGATACAACCAAGATGATAATTTTCGGATTTTTGAATTACAAACAATGAAGATCAGGCAGCAACTCCTCTATAAAAGAGCATTCTTTGTGAAAGAAAAGGGGCCGAAAAAATTTCTGGAAAAAAACCCCCTTCACCCCAAACCCAAAACTTTCCCTTCCCAACCACCACCAGCAACTCTACTCAGATACACATACAACCATTGTTCTAAAATTCAAAATCAGAGTAACAGGGCAGAAAAGGGAAGGATCAGCAGAAACTTGACCCCCTCCCCCGCGCAGCGTTGGCCGCCGCGAGTCCGCCACCGACCGCCGCCGCACGAGCTCGTAGCAGACGCGCCGTCATCAGCCCGAGCCAGAGCCGCCTCCAATCGCTCCACCCGCCGTTCGCCGCCCAAGCTACCGCGGACTGCACTGCACCCACCGTACCCGCCGTTCGCCGCCCAAGCTGCCGCGGACTGCACCGCACCCACCGTCGCCGCCGTCGCCCCCCTGTGCTGCGAACCTCTCTCTTCTGGTCTCCTTCTCTCACGCGTGGGTAAATGGAGGGGGAAGGCTTCTGCCTTCCTTTCTGTTCTATTTTGTATTGCATTTTTTTTTTCTTTCCGTTTTTATTTCTTCTATTTAATTTTGTTCTTTATTTTAGGCTTTTGGGTGTGTTTGGTTTTGGTTTCTGTTTGGGCTTGGGTCCATAAAGTTTGTTGTGACAGAGTCCAATTTCTTCTTCACTTGGGTTGAGATTTTAGCAAAAAAAACGTACATATAAAAGTGAAAAATCCCCTTTTAAAAAAAATCGTTCAGAAGTGAAAGAAAATTAAAAAAAATAATCACTTTCCAAGAAATTCACGTAACAATCTACGACGTTGATGTATGAATTTTTTTCATCCTCAAGTGTCGCATGAATTGTAAGGGTTTATCGTATAGTTTTGCTATCTTTAACCCCGTGCTAGAGTGAATTCTTCTTTAAGTAAAATATTTTAAAATTCGTGCGACAATTTATGACGTTGATGTATGGTCTCCCATCCTCAAGTGCCATAAGGATTGTAAAGGTTTATCGTATAGCACCGCTATCTTTAATCTTGTGCAAAAGCGAACCAGTTTCGAAATCAAATCCTTTTTCGAAATCAAATTTTTTCTAAGAAAAATAAAATAAAATAAACCAATCAATCAAATTTTTTCTATTAAGAACTACGTGGCTTTGAGTTTTCCATCGCACCGGGGAATACGTAGGAGCAGAATAATCATTCTGTCAAGCCAAAATTTTATTTTTCTTCCTTTTGTGTTTATTTCCTTTTTTGTTTTAAAATGGGGTAAAATAATATTTTCAAAGGTTATTAAAAATTTTGCACGATTAACTTGGGGTACCGTTCTTAGAACGGGCGACGTAGGGTGCTAACACCTTCCCTACTCGTAACCGACTCCCGAACTCAAATCTCTGTCTTGTTTTTTTAGGACCGGTTTTCCTTAAATAATTGGGTTTTCCAAAGTTTTCCCAAATAAAAATTTTGGTGGCGACTCCTCTGTTTTTTTTTTTTTTGAACCCCTTTTTTCGCGGCGCCCGGACGGGACGGTCGCGACAGCTGGCGACTCCACTGGGGACATTTGGAGAGTCAGGCCCATCATAGTGGATTGTGCAAATCTTTAATAACTTTTATTTATTTATTTTACCCTTTTTTTTGTTGTTACCTGGTACTTTGTTTTTTTTTTTTATCTATTTATTAATTTATTTTATTTTATTTATTTATTTATTTATTTTTTTCTAATACTTTTTTGTATATATATTTTTTTTGCAACCTTAGGATAGCAAACCATTGTGCTGTGGGTTGATTCTTCTTGCAGGTTTGGGGAGTTTTTATTTGTATAGGATTTTGTACAGGTTTGTATGCTCTCAGCACACACCGCACTATCACTTGCTTCACACACTGTTGGGCTCTATACCCGAGTCCTGGAATGCCATAGGATTAGAAGGGGTTTCAGTGGTGTTATTGTGATGCTTTTGCATCCCTGGCAGTCACTGATTCTCCCGCTCAGATTGCTACCGGTATATGGACTGCCATATTGTGACTTATTTGTCCCTGTGGTGAGGTTCATAGATCCGGGTCCTTATCTTTTTAGATGAGAGTAATCTGGGGGCCTTTTAGGAGTCTAGATCTATGCCAAGAGTTCTGCACATAAGTTGCCAATAGAAGCCGTCCGAATTAGGGTTTTAACTTCGGAAATCCCAACCATAAGGATGCAACCTGTGTAGGACAAAGAAGAGCACATTCCGCCTTTCTTTTTGCTGCATACGTATTCACATCCATCATGATTTCAAGCATATTACTCATTTCCTTTTTCATGCATTGTTGCGCCTAAGGTTAGGCTTGGATGACCAATGTCGTCCTTGACTTGAGCATTATGCTACGTTTCCATTGCACTTCGAAACGCAGTCAATTGCAAGGACAGTCATGTGCTAGTAATACATAGCGCACCCTAAGGGGTTCACGACCCTTTTATGTGTACCAGCACCCTCATTCATTCATAAAGTGCATTCATTTTTCAATTTTTGCTAATAAAAATTTCCCTTTCACAGATTAATTTGGTGAGAGTTAACCCTTTCTTTGATAAACAAGAGATGGAAAAAGCCAGGCACACTAGCAAGAGCTCCAAGGTGATAATGAACTCGCTGGAGAACCTGAGGGAGCTAAGTCGGGCATTACCTCAAGAGAATCGAAGAAGCTTTGTCAAGAAGTATGGAGGGATTCTGGACCTTATCTTTATACCAGTTGAAACTGCCGTTTTGAGCACTCTGAGTCAGTATTGGAACCCGCAGCTCAGATGTTTTGAGTTGCCTCACATGGACATTACCCCTACCATCGAAGAATATGCTTGTCTGTTAAAGTTACCGATGGAGACCGAGCCTGTCATTTATTTCCATATGGGGCAATACCTGACCGTCACCAACATAGCAGGGTTGCTGGGGCTTCCTGAAAAAGACGTCCACTTGACCGGACACTCAAACTCGTGGGGATTGACTCGAACATTCCTTGAAAATCTCTTGAAAAGGTTGAAAGATCAACGAGATTGGGGGACTTTTGAAAGTATTGGCACTTATCATCTATGGGTTGGTTTTGTTTCCATCAGCACTGGATATGATCGACCAAGCTGCACTGGACGTATTCTTCACAGTAGAAAGGAAAAGGAATCCAGTGCCTGCGATATTAGCTGAGACGTTTCTGACTTTAGATTTTTGCCAGCGCCATCAAAAGGGGAAGCTTCGATGTTGTGCACAACTGTTGTATGTATGGGTCATCACTCACATGTATGCGAAAGGCCATGTCAGCCGACATTCAGATCCACCGAGAGGCTTCCACAATATCCCAGTAAAACAGCAAAGTGAACAAGAGTGGAAAAACGAGTTTGACAAAGTGGATGGCAGCTCTTTCAAGTGGGTATGCCCATGGTACGAAGGTCAACAAGGACAAGATATCATTTACAGTTGTGGCGAGTTCCCAAATGTGCCTTTAATAGGCCCGAGAGGATGCATATCTTACACACCAACCATAGCCCTGCGACAGCTTTGCTGGACACAAACTGTACCGCGAGAAGAACAACTCGGTGGATGTTGTTTCCGATATGAGGACGGTGAAGGTACCAAGTTGTCAGCAAAAAGGGTCAGAGATGCATGGAAAAATGTGAAGATGGCAGGGAGAGCCGAATTAGGCAGGCCGATCCTAATCATTGTCTCAGAGTATGAAACATGGAGAAGAGCAAGGAAGGTTCCCATCAGCACTCCGAAAAAGGATCAGAAAGACGAAGATCATTCTCTTTTGGTGACTCAGATGGCAGAAAAATTAAAGATCATGGAGGCACAAATGAAAGCGGTGGAGCAAGAAAAATAAGATGCTGAGCTGAAGGCAGTCACCAATCAAAGGCGGTACGAGAAGTTGGCAAGAGAAAATGAGCACTTAAAAAACATGTGCGCCGACATCACCACAACCTCAGGTGTCAAAAGAACAACAGATAAGGTTCCAGCGAGCCTCATGGCCAGAATCCAGAAACTTGAAGGGAAAATGTTGACTTTGACAAAGAATAAGCTTCAACTAAAGGAGGAGGCACGCCAGTTAAAAGACGAAGTTAATCGACGAGATGAGAGAGGAAAGGCATTAGAGGCGGAAATTAATCGGCAAAGGGAGGCCAATGACGATTTAAAAAACCAGATCTGTACACACAACAAGGTGGAGGCTGGATTGGCACAGAAGGTCGAGGACTTGAATGCCTTGCTGTTCGAAATCAAACAAAGTTGCGACCTAGGGTGGACGTCAGCCAAACATTATCATGACCAGGTGACTCGAGCGGTGAATGCCATGAAATGGTGGAGGGGAGAAGCCAAAGAGCGAGGATTGGATGTCGACATCTGGAGGAAGAGGTACATAAGTATGACTAATGAGCTAAGTCATTGCATCCCGACCTTTGTTCAACGCTTTGAGAAGGCTAACAAGCGGATTCGCGTGAACCCTATGCTACGTCTCCCTCCGGAGTTAGAAGATTTCATGCAGATGTGTGATGGGTTCACCCGAGGCCTAAAAAGGAAAAGACCAAAGTTGTTGACTTTAGGATAAAAGCGTTGTTGAGAATTTATGTTTTGATGTTATTTCAATCTATGTACTACCCTTGGAGGTTTCAATGAAATGAAATGCATTTTCTCGCCTTTACTTTCTCTCGCTCTCCATCTCTTATACTTGATTCGTGACAACGCCTATCGTGGAGCGTAATCTCCCTTTAGTATGTTGCTAACTACGTCCTTGCCTTATAGGAGTTATCCTTCTGTGTAAAGTGTAGTTGTTACTTCCTCGACTCGGAATCAGCAATGCTAGTGTGCCTAAAGACGACATCTATTGTGGAAAGGATCCTCTCCCCTAGATTCGTTGTCAACCCCACGCCGTCTTATGGGCAAAATGCCCTCTGAATGGAGTGGAGGGACCATCTCTTGTCAATCGTTGGGGCGTTAACTCTCTGAAAAAATAAAATTTAATAATTTCAAGCATCTCGTAAGGGTTAATACGTTTTCTGTGTTTTCTTATCCCTTTCTGTCTTTATTCATTTTGTTTTTCGTTGTTAAACAGTGATCTTTTGAACCATTGCTCCGCGACACCCTTACCGCACTCGTTCACAGGCTAAAGTTATGGCTAACCTAGAACAAACCCAAGAGATGAGAGAAGAGGTAGACCAACTCAAGGAACAGATGGCAAAGATGTTGGAATTGCTGCAAGCGATGCAAAAGGAGAAAAGCACGGATGAGAACCCTTCGGCCTCGAATGAAGAGCATCCGGCTACCCCTCTTCTCCCACCTGGTTTCACTCAGGTTCCTGTGCAAATGCAAGGATTCAACCAACAAGGAGTCATGGTGCCTTTCGCCATTTATCCAAACAACCAGACTCATTCCTCAGCTGCCAATCATCATGAGTCTACTATAATGAACCATCCTCCATACGGTCTTCCTCCAGGTTATGTGCCGCCAACTGCTACTGGCCCACAGGACAGTAACCCTAACCACCAAGACACTGCCCAAGTCCCTCAAAATTCTGTCCTCACATTCCCAACACAGGGGGTCTCTCCGCCACAAACCATTAACCCTCCGGAAGGTAGTACCCCGGCAGTGATACCTTCTCCTAATCCAAAGCTCCCACCATACACCCTGCACTTTGGACCCAATGGGGCTCAAGCGGCACCAAACTTCACATCCGCCTACATGCCACAGTACCTTCCCCAGAACATGTACGGTGAAGCCCATGTGGATCGGTCAAGCGAGAACCCCCGATCTAGGGAAAAGTTGGAGACACTAGAGGAAAGATTAAGGGTTATTGAAGGAGCAAGTAGTTATGGCCTCAGAGATGCCTCGGAGCTTTGCCTTGTGTCCAATGTCGTAATCCCACCGAAGTTCAAGGTCCCAGATTTCGACAAATACAGGGGAACCACTTGTCCCAAGAACCACTTAACCATGTATGTCCGAAAGATGGCATCATACGCGCACGATGATAAGTTGCTGATTCATTTCTTTCAGGACAGTTTGTCTGGGGCAACTTCGAGTTGGTACACGCACCTGGAGAGGGCACATATCCGATCTTTCAGGGATTTGGCCGACGCCTTCTTGAAGCAATACAAGTACAATGTTGACATGGCGCCTGATCGGATGCAGCTGCAAAATATGTCTAAAAGAGACACAGAAACTTTCAAGGAATATGCGCAGCGTTGGAGGGAAGTGGCAGCCCAGGTAGAGCCCCCGTTGGCAGAGAAAGAGATTGTTGCGATGTTTATTGACACACTTCAGTCACCCTTTTATGATAGGATGATTGGTAGTGTATCGTCAAATTTCTCAGATATGGTCGTTATCGGTGAGAGGATTGAAGGTGGAATGAGGAATGGCCGCCGCACGAGCTCGTAGCAGACGCGCCGTCATCAGCCCGAGCCAGAGCCGCCTCCAACCGCTCCACCCGCCGTTCTCCGCCCAAGCTGCCGCGGACTGCACTGCACCCACCGTCGCCGCCGTTCGCCGCCCAAGCTGCCGCGGACTGCACCGCACCCACCGTCGCCGCCGTCGCCCCCCTGTGCTGCGAACCTCTCTCTCTTCTGGTCTCCTTCTCTCACGCGTGGGTAAATGGAGGGGGAAGGCTTCTGCCTTCCTTTCTGTTCTATTTTGTATTGCATTTTTTTTTCTTTCCCTTTTTATTTCTTCTGTTTAATTTTGTTCTTTATTTTAGGCTTCTGGGTGTGTTTGGTTTTGGTTTCTGTTTGGGCTTGGGTCCATAAAGTTTGTTGTGATAGAGTCCAATTTCTTCTTCACTTGGGTTAAGATTTTAGCAAAAATAACGGACATATAGAAGTGAAAAATCCCCTTTTAAAAAAAATCGTTCAGAAGTGAAAGAAAATTAAAAAAAATAATCACTTTCCAAGAAATTCACGTAACAATCTACGACGTTGATGTATGAATTTTTTTCATCCTCAAGTGTCGCATGAATTGTAAGGGTTTATCGTATAGTTTTGCTATCTTTAACCCCGTGCTAGAGTG
This sequence comes from Ammopiptanthus mongolicus, assembly GCA_039655645.1. NCBI lineage: Eukaryota > Viridiplantae > Streptophyta > Magnoliopsida > Fabales > Fabaceae > Ammopiptanthus > Ammopiptanthus mongolicus. Next base: position 80,087,394 of record CM077349.1, on the reverse strand, counting down.
AATTCTTCTTTAAGTAAAATATTTTAAAATTCGTGCGACAATTTATGACGTTGATGTATGGTCTTCCATCCTCAAGTGCCATAAGGATTGTAAAGGTTTATCGTATAGCACCGCTATCTTTAACCTTGTGCAAAAGCGAACCAGTTTCGAAATAAAATCCTTTTTCGAAATCATATCTTTTCTAAGAAAAATAAAATAAAATAAACCAATCAATCAAATTTTTTCTATTAAGAACTACGTGGCTTTGAGTTTTCCATCGCACCGGGGAATACGTAGGAGCAGAATAATCATTCTGTCAAGCCAAAATTTTATTTTTCTTCCTTTTGTGTTTATTTCCTTTTTTGTTTTAAAATGGGGTAAAATAATATTTTCAAAGGTTATTAAAAATTTTGCACGATTAACTTGGGGTACCGTTCTTAGAACGGGCGACGTAGGGTGCTAACACCTTCCCTACTCGTAACCGACTCCCGAACTCAAATCTCTGTCTTGTTTTTTTAGGACCGGTTTTCCTTAAATAATTGGGTTTTCCAAAGTTTTCCCAAATAAAAATTTTGGTGGCGACTCCTCTGTTTTTTTTTTTTTTTTTGAACCCCTTTTTTCGCGGCGCCCGGACGGGACGGTCGCGACAACTATCGCCCGGATTTCAAACGGTAGAAAATTTGTCCGTTTAGACTCAGTGAAGTTTCCGTTAGACACATGTCCATTTGCTAATTGTTTTCTGTTCATAGTTGTCCTTTTCCTTGTGAGAGCAAGGAGGCAACTTTGCTTTGGATAGAATAGCAGTGATAGCAGCTTGTAGCAGGTTGAATCAGAGCAGACTGTCCTATGCTTTTTGGCCGTTATGCTTTCTGCTTTACGTGGCTCGACGTGTACAACGTTGTAAGGGTTTGTCTTTATAAAAAGATATTTTTCTTTTGTAATCCAGTTAAGACTTTTGATAATTGTGCCACGTCATCTGCAAACAAAAGTTGGTGGACGCACAAGTAATATAAAAGATTGGATGCATAATATACTTTATGACATCTGGACGTAAGACATTTATCCTTTAAGAATAAGGCCCAAGTACCAGGTGGACAAACCACAAACTTATACCATTGGACCCAGAGAATGCTTTTGAGCTTATCATCCAGTATGAGCTAGATGTTACTTTGGACGTTGAAGCTTAGTGCTCTTTTGAGAATATATCTGAAGTCAGAGACAAAGAAAAGGTCTTTTGACCTTATGAACTAGTAGCAACTGATCTTCAATTATTTTCATAAAGATATAATAATTTTTTTAATCATTAAAACTTTGAGGGGTCATAAACCATTCCTGTTTTGGTTCTAACACCAAGTACTATCAGGATTGAAAATAAATTTCCAAAAATCTGGGCTAATTGCTTTGGGAAAAGATGGAGCATGGGGAGAGCGTATGGCGGTTAAACTAGGGTGTCAACTAGTGGAACTGCTCATTACTTATCTGGGCATCCCATTGGGTGCAAACCCAAAAAATGTGGCGGTATATGGAACCCTATAATCAATAGGATCCAAAAGAAGTTAGCAACTTGGAAAGCAAAAGTCCTATCTAGAGCAGGGACGCTAGTCTTGATAAAATCGGTTCTCGCAAATTTACCACTGTATTACTTGAGCCTCTTTAAGATACCAAAGAAAGTGGTGAGGAGAATAATTAGCCTACAAATAAATTTCTTCAGCTCCGGACAAGAGCTCCGGAAAGGAATACCCTTCATTAAATGGGAGATTATACAGAAACCGAAATATATAGGAGGGTTAGGAGTTGGGGATCTAGTAATTAAAAATGTCGGCCTGCTCTTTAAGTGGTGGTGGAGATTCTCTATTGAAGGGAATTCCCTCTGAGAAAGAGCAATTCGCTCAATCCATAATCTGGATCTAGACAAACCACTGCAGATCAACCAAATCACAAGGTACAACAGTGGAATTTGGAACTCAATCACGACTATAAGCCGATGGAATGAGGGGACTGAAAAAGTCATAAAAGAAGGGTGTTGGGTTAACCTAGGGGATGGAACAATTACAAGATTCTGGATTGACAAATGGCTAGGAAGCTCAAGCCTGAAAGAAAGGTTCCCACGACTATACCTTATATCCTTGCAAAAGGAGGAACTCATATAAAATATGGGTATCGGGGATGGTGCGGAGTGGCATTGGAAACTAATTTGGAAACGAGAGTTGTTCTAATGGGAGGCGCAGTTAGTTGAGGAGCCATCCGAGTGTTTACAGGAGGTAAATTTAGCACACAATATAAAGGACAAATGGTGGTGGAAACATGACCGAAAAGGGAACTTTACAGTCAAAACATTCTCAAGAGCATATTGGGATCAGTCCCCGCCAACAGAAAATGTAAGAAAGTCTTGGCTAGTGTAGCACCGCAAAAAGTGGAATTATTAGTGTGGCTAGTTATGCAACAGAAACTGAATACTAATAGTGTGTTAAAAAGGCTTAACTTGATATAAACAAATAAAGTGTAATGCCCCTTTTGTGCATATGAAGAAGAAACAATTGACCACCTCTTCCTGCATTGCAAACATGTCTGGAGATTATGGGCGGAGTGCCAAGAATGGTGGAAGATTAAAATGCATGTGACAGAGTCAATTGGACAGTGGTTTGATTGCTGGGTAGGGGCTATACCAGGGGGTTTTCAGAGAAAGTTATGGATTTCCCTCTTTTATGTGGTAGTGTGGACTTTATGGTTCCAAAGGAACCGAGTTGTGTTTGAGTGTGTGACGACAGACTGGAACTTCCTAGCCTTTATCATTAGAATGAGACTCGGTTACTGGCTTAAAGGGTGGAATAAAGAGAGCCTGTTTAACCCGGGGGATGTAGTCAATAGCCTTGATGGGGTGCGACTTTGGAGGCAAGAGAGCAGATGTAGACCACTAATACGGTGTCCCCCTCCCCTTAGCATACTCAAATGGAATGTAGATGGGTCAGCAAAAGGAAAACCGTGGGATGTAGGTATAGGGGGAGTACTAAGTGATGAATTTGGTAGTGTCTTAGGTATGTTCTCGGCCTCGATAGGGATTAGAGACTCTAATGAGGCAGAATTCATGGCCATAGTTTTTGCGTTAGAAATGTCACTTCAAAAGGCTTGGATGATGAACAAAGACATGATAGTTGAGTCAGACTCTAGGAATGCATTAACTTGGGTTAGGAATATTGAATCATGTCTTTGGAATTTACGTTTCTATGCTAACAAACTGAAAAATTTCCTTGTACTTTTAAAAGGGGTGCCTTTTGTACATAGTTACAGGGAGGCAAACAGCGTTGCGGATTCATTGGCAAAGGAAGGGACTCATAGAGAAGGAATGTGGATATCATGGACATAAAAAGTTGGTCCCCTCAAAAGGATGCTAACACACTAGTTATAAAGGAATTTTTTTGCTGTTATTTTTTTCTTAGTACTTATGATTCTCTAGTGTTTTATGCAGCTTGTAGTACAGATTTACAAAGGATGAAGGAATAAGAAATGATGATGATGATGTGGATGAACAGTAGTGACAGTAATAGACCACAAACACAGGCAAAGAGGAGGAAAAAGGGAATTAAAGCCGAATGAAATCTCAAAGATAGCGAAAGGGATGTGGTTTGATGGCCACAGTGGAGACTCATTTATGGATACATGCCATAGATACAAATTCAAGGACTCAAACAAAGGACTATTGAGCTGCAGCAATCAGGATTATTGATGGCCATTGCTCTTAATTTTTTCGTCTTCTATGGATGGAGCTTTGGGAATTAGATGTGCAACATGTCCTTAGGGATTGGGCTTATCATGAAGGGTTACCTATGTATTCTGCCATGTTTTAAGCCTTTTGTCTATATATTCTGCCAAGTTTAGGCCTGTTGTTTTCTTTTGGTCTCCAATGGCCGCAAATAGGAAATGATGTGTTAGCATATTTAAGTGGCCTTTGGACTTGACAAAAGTTTTGTGTGTTTTTATTGTATTTCTCCGATTTTGGAGATGTTCTAGCCGAGGAACACATGATTGGGTGCTTGCTCTCCAACCCTTCCTAAAAGGTGGGGGGAGTTTTGGTACAATAATGCTTTGGTTAGAACCTGATTAATAAAATTACAATTATTGAGGGAAAAAACCATTCAGTGTAATACTTTTTTTGGGTAACCATGTTATTGGTACGAAATATTCACTGTCGTAAACAGTGACTAATCTCTATCGGGGGAGCTGAACGACACTTAAGGGTTGCCCCTCCCAACCAGATTTTCTCTATATACAAGAATCGGGAATCGGACCCCTGACCACTTGCTTAGGGGGCCCGAGCTTGTTACCACTCGGATCAACCACATATTGGTATTCAGTATAATACTTTGAGAGTGCATAAGATTTTTTTTTTTTAATTTAGCTTTTCGGTTAATCACTAAGCCAAGAAATATTGAATAGTGGGTAGAAGTGAAGGCTAGAAAACCCATAATCATGGGTTCCATGGAAAGAATTTTTTTTTTTCCCAAGGTATCCTCCGTGCGCAACTGCAAAGACTAATTCTCCGAGATACTGAATGATATTTAAGGATTGACCTCTCCCAACCAGATTTTTTTCATTCACAAGAGCTAGGAATCGAACCCCTCACAACTTGCTTAAAGGGTGAAGCTTATTACTACACGGACCAACCACATGTTGATGTTTCCTAGAAGGTTCTGCATCTTGGCAGCCAACAAATTCGTGTGGCGTGTCCACATGTTGAGCGAGAATGTGGTAACTTTGCCTTGCCTGTTCCGCCTCTGTACGCACACACCTGGAACGCCCTAGCTAGTTAATGGATATTCGAACAATGGCATATTTTCCTATTGAGCAATTCTATACATGTAGCAAATCCAACTCCAACTAGACAGGAAGAGGAAGATACAAAGAATTGAAAGAGCGATTAAGCTAACATCAATGAATCTCCACTTAACAGTTTAAACATTTTTTAAAGAATTTTGATTGAATTACTTGGTAGATTCAATCAACGAATTAACACGTGACAGATGTAATGGGTGCGCCTACATGTAGACAGTTAAAACTTTCAAACTGATCAACATGCACGTTAGCACGTACGCAATATCTTTCCCACGACCTTGTGTCTAGGCATAAATATGTATAGGTGAATTTATATTCTCCTGTTTAGAGCACGTTTAAAAAAGATAGATTTTTCTTATTTCAGTTATTTTTTTTGGCTAAAAAGTTGTTTCATATATAATCTATCATATTTAGCAATTAGGTTAAATTTAAAAAAAAAACTTTTTTTTGGAGGAAAAAAGCTGTTTTATGTCATCTAATTTGTTTTAACTTAAGATTAGTATGATTTGATTATTTCTTATTCTCAAAACTCTCTTCCTTATTTACCCCTACAAAACTAACTTTCAAATAAATATTATTAAATTATACAAATAATTTCATACCCTTTTTCGTAATTTACTATGTAAAAAGCGATTTTTTTAGACCATCCAAACGAAAAAGATTATCTTGAAATCGCTTTTCAGCAAATAGACCCAAACAAAAATAGATTCTGATTATAATCGATTATTCATAAATCGATTATCAGCATAATCTTTTTTTTTTCAGTTTTCCCAAACACACCCTTTATAATGATAAAAATAAATAAGTTTTTTCGCGCACTTTTTTTTTGTTACACCATGGAGTATCATCACACTTGATGATTTATTATTACATTTAAATAACTGATAATCATCACATATTATTTTGTGAATAAGGGTACTAATGGACATATAAACAATCAATAGTCGAGTTACCATGTAATAAATATCTATTAGTATTATCACCACAAAAATATTACTATCAATTAGTATTAGTTATTTACACATTAATCAACAGTTATTTACATGTCAATTGATTGTTTTTTATCATTAAAAAATATATATATAAATAATTACCAATTATTTATATGTAAATTGCCACATGTACGTGTAAATGGTGTGTGTAAAAATGTCACCACTACAAATTTTCTGATTATCTGCGGATTTTACACTAAAATTCGTAGGAAATTTTTGTCCATAAATAATACTTTCGTAAGTAATCCTACGAATTTTAAAATCCACAGGAAATTTCCTGCAAATTTTCATGGGAAAATTTAAATTCGTAGAAAAATTCGTTGAAAATGTCAAATTTTTCGATAAATTTGAATCTATAAGAAAAAAACTTCATTTTTAAAAAAAGTGCCAAAAAATTCCCAAAAAATTCATATAGAAAAAATCTGCGGGAAAATCCGTAAGAATTTCTATCAGTGATAAACTGCACAAGTGAATATTGAATATTTTTAAAATTTTTTAAATATAACAAATATTGTTTTTCTCATTTAACATTTTTCTAATTTAATTAAAAAACTTAGACCAATTGTTTTTGAAGATTTAGCATTACTCCAATCTAACAGACAAACTTGACAACCAAAGATACTCCGGTTCTGTCTCTGCGAAAGCACTATTATAATGTATGTACTTGAGCAATATTAAAGTTCCATGTAAACAAACACTACGAGAGTAACGTGTTGATATTTGATTTCCTCAAGACGGGGTCCTATACCCCCATGTGCGCTTTGAAGAAAAAGATGTGTTTCCACTACTGATCACTCAGATTCTCTGGTGATCCCTGGCCCTCCAAGCTTTAGTATGATTATATAAATATATTATTGAGAAATATCAACAACAAATTCTTTTAATACACTATTTTCTAACACATGACTCTATATATTATTGGATTGATTTCATATCGACCTACTAAATTATATGGATTCTACATAAAATTCATTCTATAATAAAGAGTTATAAAAAGAATATGTTAAATAATAGTAGTATTTCTCTATATCGTATTCACATACACACCACTTTCTTCACATTCTTTCCCTTTTCATCTTAAAAAATTCAACATACAATAAAAATGAAATATTTATTTTAAATATAGTATTAAATAAAATATAAAAACATTTAATATCTTAATAAATGAACACTTAGTGCATTTAATATCAAAATATTAGTACTATATAAGAAATAAATTAAAAATTATGATTAACTAATAAAAATTTTACAAAATATAAAAAAAAAATTAATTGGTATGCAATATCATTGTAAACCAGTTAGAAATCATGGTATGAATAATTTTTGAGGTAGTTAAAATTAAAGTCAAATATTTTTAATGACATGTCAATTTTTGTTTAAGTGACTGTATAAAAAAAATTTTATACTCATAATATATATCAATTAAATCCATATATAAAATGTATGCATTAATATTGTTATCATTCCTTATTTGACTTTGATGGTACATATAAATGTCTCCTTCTGGTTTGGTCATTTGGGAGAAATGGTACGGGTATCTATGGTATTCCATCAACGTGAACAATCATGCATGGGTGATGCTGATGCACTGGGTACGACAGTTATAGCTAGGTGTCAGCTCTAGATTCTGGACCTTTTTCTCATAGTTCTTAACGTGTTTAAGAGTGACTGGTTAAGCAAGGCTCAACGTGACAAGACAATCTAATGGAGATATTGGGTCATCAATTACAAGGGGCAGCTGTCTCTGGCTCGCACCTCCTGATCCTGATGTATGCGCGGTGAGAAGAGAATCCACCACCCAACGAACACTATTCCATGAATGCACGTACTGGCGTGGATATGGTGCCAAGTGCTTGATATATATGGTATGTTTTTTCGTCAAATATGTCATGTGCAAAAGAAGGAAAAGTTTTTGCAATGGATATACTTCGCCTAATGAGCAAAATTTCCGTACGTGGGACCTATCATGTTGCGCCACGCGCACAACGTTTCTGTTATCATTCACTATATAATTTTTAGTAAAAACCTGTTACTACATGGATTAGATCTCCGTCCAGTCCAAATCCAACCGGGGGTTTGATCGACCAGAACTACTCCATGCTGGAGACCAAAGTCGAGTCCAATTCTTCTCTCAAATTTTTCAATAGGAAAGAGAAAGATCCATAAATAATATTAATTTAATATATGGGTTTTTCTCTTTTCTATTGAAAATTTCCGGTGACAGAAAAGGATCTCATTCCATCAAAGTCGGATATCTCACACCATTAAGACATGACTCTATTCAAGCAATTCAACCGTCACGTAGAAATCCTCTGTCTCTAAACCCTGTTCCATACCTCATTTTTTGTCAATTAAAATATATATTTGCATGCAATTCATTCAAAACCCATAAACCTTTATCATTTCCTTTATGACAAATCCATCATGATCACCTTAGAGCTGCCATTTGTAGCACAACTCCTTTTTCAAGTTTTTAAAGGTGTTTTTATAACTTATTGCTTCATCATGCTCTTGTATTGTGCTAATACTTTATTCTCTTGTTTGTCATGAAGGAAATGATAAATATTTATGGTTTTTGAATGAATGACATGCAAATATGTAATTAATTGACAAAAATTGAGGTGTAGGACGGGATTAGGGAAAAGGTTTAGGGACAGAGGATTTCTATCCTACTCTGAGGAGCCATATGGGAGTTGCTACCGACAGTGTCTCGGCAGAGTTACCACTGCAAGACGAGAACGATTACAACACCATCATTATAAAGCTGGAAGGCCCCAAGGATGCCAGAGTGAACAATCGGCATATATATACCAACACACTATACACTCTGCGTGATACTATTCGGACCTTAGTTCTAGGCAGAACATTCATTATATTTTCATTTTATAAATTCACCAATTCAGATATGTTTTATACAATGAGCTTATATATTTTTATGTTAAGCCAATAAATCTATGATGCACAACAAATGTAAAGTACCGTTGAGTTCACAAGGTAATACAAAAACTTCTCTACTAAAAAAAGTTTTTGAACCTTGAATGATTTCATAAATCTCCCTTTTTTTAAATAATAATAATAAAAATGTGGCTACTTTTGTAGAGATGCTTTCCATTTTTTTCACTACTGAGTAATAAAAATATTACTAATTTTGTATACGAGTTGGTTCTTATCCCTGCATAAGGAATTCATCATGTGCGGTGTACGGTTCTATAACATATAGAACAAGTTCTTATAAAATTAGGTTTATAAAAGATTATAAGGATAAAAACAAATGAAGTTTTTAGTCCCTAGAAAGTGAGTCAGTTTTGGTTTTGGTCATGTACTTTTTTTTAGTTGATTTTGATCCCTGTAAGTTCCAAAAATTTGATTTTGATTCCTGTCATCACTATTTATCTGTTAAGTGCTGAAGTGGCTAAAAGACAGTCACTACAAGAAAACTCGCTGTTTCCCACGGCCTAAATCCGTGGGAAAATAAAAATCCGTGGGAAAACACACTTTTCCCACGGATTAGCCACGGCTCTTCAGCTGTCGGGAAAATGGGAGTCGGAATTGTTTTCCCACGGTTAATTTAGAAAAGCCGTGGGAAGAAATTTCCCACGGCTATAGCCGTGTGTAATTTCCCACGGTTAAAACCCCGGGTAATTTTCCCACGGCTGTTACCCTGGAAAATTTCCCACAGCCAATTTCCCACGGCTATCCCCTGGAAAGTTTCCCACGGCCAATTTCCCACGGCTATCCCCTGGAAAATTTCCCACGGTTATTTCCACGGTTATCCCCTGGGAAATTACACAAAACTTCCCACGGCCTTTTCCCACGGCTTTAACCCTGGGAAATATTAATTTATTTTTTTTAAAAAAATTTCAATAATATCTAAATAAAATTAATTAATTAGTTCAATAATTATATTTTGTTTATAATTTTTTATTCATCTGGTCAAAAATTATATTTTTTAATTATTTCAAAATAATAAGTAAATAAATATGACAAAATAGATAAAATAAAAATCACATAAAGTGACATCATAATTTAAAACATAAGTAATAAGTAATATATGTTTTTTTACAAACAATAAAAACTAAAAATTCATACAAAACCTAACGACATAATCTAATAATTTCCATCTCTATAAGGATCCTCAAGAAGCTGGTCCTCCTCCTCTGAGGTGCCCTGGGTCGGCTGACCAGGCTGCGGAGGTTGCTGCTGCTGTGGGGGGGGTTGTGTGGATTGATGCTACTCTAATCGCTGGATCGTCTCCATCATCCGCTGCATCATCTCATCCCTCTGCCGCTCACGCTCCTCGGAAGTGGCCAATCTCTGTCTCAGCTCAGCAATCTCTGTGGACTCCTGAGGACGACTACCGCGACTAGTGGATGCCTCAGTACGAACGTCCAAGATGCACGAAGACCCTTTTCGGTAGTTGAGAGCAAGATCTCCAGCACCGTACAGGCGGCCCTTATACTTACCGCCAACAACCTCTGTCCAAATACGCAATGCAAGCCGGTCCTCCTCCTCGAGGTCAGCTGAACTGGATGAAGATGACCTAGCCTGAGACATCCTCGCCTCAAACTCCTCCTATTATTCAGGACCAAACACACTAATTAGTTATATGATACAAAATTATTAAATTAAAAATAAAGGGCATATAAAGGGTATATTTATTACCTGAGTGCGCCTCGAGCGCTCATCTACATACTCGCCTGTACCCTTCCTAGTATGGGTACGGCGGTGGAGCTCGTTAACCTTCACACTTCGCTTATACTTCACAGCCTGTAACACAAGCATGGATAATAAATTAAACTAAATGTAATTAATAAACAATTGATCTTGAAATAAATATATTTAATGCATAAAAAATGAGAGTATAAACGTACCATACGTTCTGCGTACTGCGCCTGGCTGATGGAACCTCCTGTGTGCAGGCTCCCCCCTTTTTCTGATGCCCTATTTTTCTTAGCTTGATCTGACATTTTCTTAAACGCATCTGAAGCCCAGTGACGACACAAGTCCTCCCAAATTCCATCTCCAATCCAGTCTGGCTGTGAGCCTGAATTGCGGGCCTCCCTAAGCATGTCGGAGAGGCGGCGAGAGGCTTTCATGTGAAAGATCCTCTCAATCTCCGACTCATGCTCAATCCTCCATGCGACTTAACCCTGTATTAGAAGAACATAAATAATATTTGTTATACTAATTATTTACGAAATAATCAAAACCACATTAAATAAATTGAATTTTTGCAACTTACTCTAAAAGCCTCAAACATAATATTCCACTCCCCATCATTAAGCGCTCCCCATGATGGACATGCCCTATGATACCTCAGATGAATAACATACGAGATGGCAGATGCAGCTCTCTTCGAAGGAAGGAACCTTAAGAATAAAAGAGTATGAATCAATCAAAGACATTGTAATAAATTATAATAAAAATCGAATAAATGTTTCTTTAATAATTCTTACCCATTACCAACCGGCCTGATAATAGGTCGACCATCGGGCATTAACTGAATCTCCTCTACCTCCTCTGACTCATCCTCGCCCACCTCTGCCTCTGAAGGTGAGCGTGAATAACCAGGACTATACTGCTCCTCCTCAGCCTGACGATGAGCAGGTGACATCTCAGCCACACATGCTGAAGTAGAAGCCCCCTGATGTGCATGTGGCATGAACCTCGGAGTGGGAATCGTATCGATCTCAGGTGCAATCGGTGGAGGTGGTGTAGCTACAGGTCGACACGATGTAGGTGTGGGTGGGCGCGGTGTAGGTGCGGGTGGGCGCAGTGCAGGTGCGGATCGGCGTGGTGCGAGTGCTGGCACTGACTGGGTAGATGTAGAAGGCATAGGCGAGTATCCATCTACAAACTCACGAATCACTATATGGCGAGAGGGTCTGTTCCGACGACGAGTCGGACGCTGGTCAGTATTGGAGACCACACCCTTACCCTTCTCACCAGTGGGTGGTCTGGGTGGAGGTGGGTCACATCCTCCTCCTGGTACCATGTCTATATAAAGCATTTTAATGTTAAAATAAAATTCATGAAATATATAACTCATCCGATAAAGTAATAATATAAGTTATCTAAGCCATAAATTAACAAATGTAACTCACTAATAATCCAAGATAGAGCAATATCTAAGTCATATATAAAGTCAAACAATATAATTCACTAATACAATTAAAACTTAAACAAATGATCTAAGCTTTATTCAGAATTTGAGACATCATCTTCAGATCTTGCTGAGTCATTATCTTCATCATGTTCAGATCTTACTGAGTCATTATCTTTCGTGGAACCATCATTTTCTTCATCCAAATGCTCATGGATGGACGACAAATTAATGATATCCACTTCTTCACCAGGGACTTGCAAGTCACGTAAGTAACCAATCGGCTCAACTTCAATGACTTCATTTATACGTGACATTTCATCCACTTGATAAGGCACCTCTACCTCTGGATCGTCCGCTTCGATGCGACCCCTTGGTTTGGTCTTGATGGCAACACACCAACCTCGTTTGTCTTTTCGAGTTGCCGGATAAGGAACATAATACACCTGTCTAACATTCTGTGCCAAGATAAACGGATCAAACCTTTGATATTTTCCACTCATTCGGATGTCCACAGTATTACATTTTGGATTATATTTTGTGCCCTTAATGGATGGATCAAACCAATTACAATAAAACAAAACTATTTTTTTAGTATAGTCTAAATAAGTGTACTCCAATTCATATATGTGTTGGACCACGCCGTAGAAGTCATCTTCGCCTCCTTCTGTGAGGCCCTTTACGTAAACCCCGCTGTTTATTGTTTTTTTGCCCTCCGTCCATGATTGGGTATGAAATTTGTACCCATTCACAAAGAACGTATGCCATTCTTTGACAGCTGAATTAGGACCGTCGGATAAGTTCCTTAAGTGTCGGTTGACAGCAGTCGGTGCCTCACTGTAAACCTACGTATGTTAAATGGAAAAATTGCTTATGTCTAGATTTTACAGGAAGTTGCTAGTTCAAAGAATTTTAAGATACTTACTTGTTGTGTAAACCACTTTGCAAAATCTGCATGTATATGAGCAGAGTGCTCTTGTTCACTTATGTTTTCAGATAACAAGAATGAGTTGTATAAATTGGACAATACACACATGTTTAGCACAAATTAAAGTATTTATTATTACATAATTGAAAGAAAAGGATATACAATACATACTCAAGGTATAGCTTAACTTCAGTGCAATTGATCAACACATGAACGTGGGCTGACTTCCTCTCTGCATCTGTTAACTAGTGAGTCAACTCCTTCCCTGAATGACGACCAGACAGGCAAAAGACTGATAAGGCTAGCGGATGTCTTTCACTTTCATTTTCCATTTCATTTCTATTATTTCTTGGTGACAACATGAAGTTGTTGAAATAATGGGAAGAAAAATGGATTGTCTCACGATGTAAGTAAGACGCACAGATTGATCCTTCAACTCTAGCCTTATTTTTCACTGATCGCTTTGAATCACCCATGAATCTACAAAATAACAAGTTCGTAGAAATATTTATTACCATTCATTTCAAATGGAAAAAAAAAATCTAATATCTAATTCTTGGATATTACCTTTCAAATGGATACATCCACCTATATTGTACTGGTCCACCAAGTCTTGCTTCATATGCGAGATGAACTGGGAGATGCTCCATGGAATCAAAGAAACCAGGAGGAAATATTCTCTCCAACTTGCATAAAATGATTGGAATGTTCTGCTCCATCTTAATCAGTTCCTCTTCCCTCAACGTTGCAGAGCACAAATCTCTAAAGAATTGACTTAATTCAGTAAGCGGATTCAAGACATAGACTGGCAAGGAACTAAAAGCAATAGGAAGTAAACATTCCATGAATACATGGCAGTCATGGCTTTTCATCCCATGCATCCTTCCCTTGTTGACATCGACACATCTTGCCAAATTGGAAGAATAACCGTCTGGCATCCGTAATTCTGTTATCCACTGACAAACGGACTTTGCTTCCTCAACAGTTAAACTATAATTAGCTTTCGGTTTTAACATCTTCCCATTAACATGCCGCTTCAACTCCAAGTCTGGTCGCCTACAGTACAAAGCTAGGTCCATTCTTGCCTTCTCATTGTCTTTAGTCTTGCCACTGACATTCATGACCGTGTTGAATATGTTATCAAAAAATTCTTCTCTATGTGCATAACATCGAGATTGTGTCTCAACAGATTATCTTTCCAATATGGGAGCTCCCAAAAAATACTTCTTTTTGTCCAGTTGTGAAACTCTCCGTATCCTGGTAATCTGGACACACCACCATTGTCAGTGACTGTGGGCAGTTCTCTTACTCTACTCCAAATCTCTTCCGATGAGAACCTAGGCGGCGGCCCATCCTTTTCAACTTCCCCCTTTTTGAAGGCGTTTCTATTTCGTCTAAATGCATGATCTGTCGGTAAAAACCTACGATGTGAGTCAAACCAGGAACTTTTCCCCCCGTATTTCAAGTTAAAGGCCTTTGTATACTCCATGCAATGCGGACATGCCAATTTACCATGACTACCCCAACCAGACAACATACCATAAGCAGGGAAGTCATTAATGGTCCACATCAAAGCTGCCTTCATAAAAATTTTTTGCTTTCTTGCGATATCGTACGTCAACACGCCGTTCCACAACCTCTTTAAATCATCAATCAAAGGCTGCAAATAAACATCAATACCAGCCTTCGGGTTGGATGGGCCCGGTATGAGGCACGTCAAAAACATATAAGGTTTAGACATGCACATTTCAGGAGGAAGATTGTACGGGGTTACAATTACGGGCCAACATGAATAAGGCGAAGCTGAAGCTTGGATGTACGGGGTCAATCCATCAGAGCATAACCCAAGTCGTACATTGCGTGGATCCAAGGCAAATTCGGGATGTACGCGATCAAAATGCTTCCATGCTTCGCCATCAGATGGATGACGTAACACGCCTGAACTTCTTCTATTCTCATAGTGCCACGTCATTTTTCCTGCAGTTTGCATTGAGGCAAACATTTTTTGTAACCTTGGAATTATTGGCAAATAGAACATTGCCTTTACTGGAACAGGTTTGTTGTTACTTGTTCCAGTCTTGTTATGACAATACCTTGGCGCTTGCCAAATTCTGCATTCGACCAACTCGCCATCACTTATGCCAAATTCATTGTTGTAATACAACATACAACGGCTTCGCACCATAATAATTCTCTGGTAAAACCCCCTTTATAGGACTCGCGTCCGAAAGCATTTTGGAAAAATTATCCAAACACGAGTCAGAAGCATTAAAATTGGCTTTGCAAGCTAACAGTCTCACACACATCGATAATTTAGAGTCTGAGGCCCCTTCATACAACGGCTTATTTGTCTCAACCAAAAGATTATAAAATCTTTGAGCTTCCTCATTCGGAAGTTGTTCCGTATTATCATAATCGTGTGCCTCATTCACCCCGAGAGCGTCACACACCATCTCCTGCATTGACACAAACTGTTCACCATATCCCATATCTACACAACTGCTTGAAGCCCCCGTGCAATTCTCATTAAACCCTAAATCAACATGCGGCACTTCTTCACCATGATCGGTCCAAATCCAATAATTGTTCTGGAACCCATTTTTATACAAGTCAGTCTTCACAAGGTCATCGCTCTTAATCTTTCGACATTGGCATTTAGCGCACGGACATCTAATTCGATATCCATCATCGATGAAACACTTCTGCTGCTTTGCTTGGGTAACAAACTCTTCAACCCCATCTATAAAAGATCGTTTCAGATCCCGTCTTTTCGGATATAACCTATCATACATCCAACTACGATTCGAAGGATAACAATCCATCTTCTGCATGTTCATAAAAAATCTAGATAAATTTAAACATTAAATTTCGACAACATGCGCGCAAACTTAGAGATTTATCCAACGAATGCTTCACAATCCAAAATCACACTCCCTTTCGTTAATTGGTATGGCCCTATCCCATTCAAGAAGAAACGTTTTCAACACTTGATCCTAGTTATTGCTTAATTCACATACCTTATATTTGACAAAATTTCGGCAGCATTTCCCATTCGTCTCCAGCTACACGACTTGACCGCGGTCAAGTATGCATCCAGAGAACAAAAGGAAATGTATCAGACCGCAATTTCATCAAAAATAAGGCATGAGAAGTACACAATGACTATTATACGAGTGAAGAAAATGTTTTTTCTCGAACTGTCCCATTGGACAATTCAAGGTTCAATAAACAAAGAGCGGTATGTACCTAACTAGTACATGTGCTCAATGATATTGAACCTCAAACGGGAAGCTAAGGTTTTGCTCAAGTATTATATAAAATAAAATTTAACCGTACAAGACACCCTTTGTACTTGAAATTCAAGTTCTTAGGGTAAAATTAAGCAATAATTGCTCAGATCACCTTATTATATCAACATAGTAAACTCATAAAATTGACAAACAGTCATAATTAAATATTCTAAAAAAAATGATGCATCTAAAATCAATTCCATACGATAATCAAGGCTTATTAAATTTTAAAAATTTATTTACATTTTTTACGTATTATAAAGCTTAATACTTGTTATAAGTGCTAAAAGACATTAGTGTAATTTGTTATTAATTTATTTTGTTATTATTTAAATATTTATGTATTTCAGCTTTCATATTGTCACACCGCCACCACAGCACGAGTCATTTCTATTTTATCATTTTATTATTTAATATTTAATTTATTATATCATTTATAATTTTATAAATAATTTTATGAGGCTTAGCACCCGTTTGTAAGTGTTAAGAGAAATTTGTATAATTTGTTATTAACTTATTTTGTTATTTAATTATTTATGTATTTCAGATTCAATTATTAACTATTTAGTTGTTAAGTATCATTATTTAGTTAAACAATTATTTAATTATTTAACTTATTAAGTATTATTATTTACTTATTTTTGTTTAAGTTAGGTACGCCATGTCCCACCAAACTCTTGTCGTACAAAACATCAATGTCCAAACACACATTTCCCTCCGGTGTCAACACGCATATCAACAATGATTTTTGTCGATAATTTATTTTTTTTTATTTCAGTGTTATGAGACTTAACACTTGTTGTAAGTGCAAAAAAAATTTCGCATTCTATTAATTATTTATATCATTTTTAATTATTTAATTTTTAAATTTACTTTTATCTTTTTCGTCGAGTCACATGAGTCGCAACCACACCATCTGCAAAATATCGTCACATCGCCATCACAGCACGGGTCATTTTTACTTTATTATTTTTTTATTTAGTTTTTTATTTTATTATTCTATGGTAGACAAAGTACAAATGGAAGCTGCCCATGTGTTACCAAACCCATTTGGAAAGAACAAAAGTAAAATAACATCCAAACATAACACTTTCTCTTTCTATTTTTTTATTTTAGCCATACACTCCAGACTAACATCTCCAATTACCTATTTCTACTAATAGTTCACTGAAAAATATCATGTACTCCACATTTGAGTTGAATGCATATTAAAAAGACAAGTATGTAAGTTCTTACTATAGAAAGTTGTAACAAAAAACTTCTTTTGACTCAAAAAAAAAAAAAACTTCTTTTGAAACAGAGAAAAATATAATACAAGTCAAAACAGTCACCTGCTAATTCATAAGGGAATCAGTAATTAAAGATAGATCACTTTCCTTTCTTACCTTATATCAATTGAAGAACGTTTCAATAATCTACCCTCAAAATCAGTTAGCAGCAATCTACCCTCAAAATCCAGTAATTAGTTGACAGTATCAGAATAAATCTGCATAAATCAAAAATTGAAAAGAATTGAAAACAAAAATCAAAAATCTGCATAATATGCTGCTTTATAGGTCTATACAATAAGAAACAACTACCACTAAGCACATTATTTAAAAGTTGATAGATGTCCACTTCATCATATGAAAATGTGGAGCAAAAAGAAAGCAAACAAAGACATTTCAGAATGTACAGCATGCTTTTGAAGCTGGGTCACTCAATAACTTTCAAGTGCATCACAATGACTACTGCTTCACAATTTAGTATTTAAACAAAGTCTTATTCAGAGAGCACAACCTCTCCTGATCTAAAAGCTTTCCCATATAAAAAAAAAAATCAATCAGAGAGTAGAGAGAAATTATGAGAGGATAAGCAAACATAAAAACGATAGGATAAATGAATACAAGAGAACAAACCCACCCACACCCCCTCACAACCTATCATTTAAAAATTATCTTATTAAGAGAGCACGACCTCCTGATCTAAGGCCTTTCCCATATAAAAATAAACCAATCAAAAGGTAAAGAGAACTTACTAGAAAATGAGATAAATGAATACATGAGAACAACGCCCGCTCCAAAAATCAAAACCAATATCAGAAGTGAAGCAAATCACAACATGAAAAGTAAGGTTGAACAAGATTTCCATCATTTTATCTTGTTTATCAGCTCACGGAGGATTGCAAAGTATTACAAACTTGACTCAACATAATAGAACATTAGAGAAAAAAATTCTTGTAGAATGAAGAGAGAGGGAGAAAGATAGAAGTGCTTTGGATATTTTTAATTGATTTTTGAAACATGCTTAGAAACAGTAATTCCTGCTGCTGGATAGCATAGGACTAGTCGCATAAAATTCTCCTAAAGGAAATAACTAACCATTTCACCCTTCCAAGGCAAGTATAGCCATATAGACATGCAAAAGACATACACTACAATTGACAGTATCAGAATAAATCTGCATAAATCAAAAATTGAAAAGAATTGAAAACAAAAATTGAAAATCCCATATATCAGTGCCGATTATTGTATCAAAAATCCCAAAAATTGAAAACAAAAATAGCTGGCGAGAGATGCATCATAAAAACATGAACGAGGGATACAAAAAAAGATTTAACATCACTACTGTCATGACACCAAACATTGCTTTAGGTCGAAGTTTTGGAATTTTTGTTATGAAACAAAAAGATTCACGGTGCGGCTCAGCAAATCACAATAATTCACATATTATCTTCTAAAAAAATAAGAGAGAAACTGGCAATAGGTAGCACTTTATAAACCTTTATTCTCCTTGTGCAACAATGTGGTTAAAAGAACTAAAAAGTGATCTCGTGTAACAAGCAAACAAAGGCCCAAGTGCTGGACAACATAAAAAAAAATACATATAACAACTATCACAAAGAAATTATTAACATGTCCTGCTTTAGTGCTTGCCATAAATTATTATACCCACATACCACCATCGATGAGAATCATTTTAGCTTTTGTGAAAACGTGATTATGGTGTTTCAACCTGAGGAAGAATCTGATTTTTTTTTTTATATATAAAGAATTAGGTAACTAATCATATGTTATTTATCAGCAAAAACGGCATTTAAATATCAAGTATAACCACACACCAATTTTGTGGCTTAAAAAGAAGCACACTTCAACATTGCATCAAATAGGTTGTGAGTGACTATGCAGACAACACAAAAATCAAATTAGATGCCTCTAACACATTCAATTCAAGCATGAGTGAACAAAAAACACAACCTTATTATCACACAAATTGCACACAAATGGGGTGCATATACTCATTTCTCCAGTTCCATCCATCCAATATATGCTGCAAGAGAAAAGGATAGATAAATTCCAAAATGAATAATTGCATTGCTCATATTCTGATCAAACCAAATCTCCAATCATATCTATTTAGTGTCCTACGACACAGAAAATATGGTTCCTTATACCTCAGAAAATCCAACCCTACCAAACAGAAAATAACTCATAAAAACAGAAATTGATAACTTTGGGTGAGTGGGAGTGTTAGACATGTAAAATCATTCTTGGGTCTCCTCCACCTAATAGCTAGAGCTTTTAGGAGAGTGGGTTCGTGATATATTACATAGCCAATTATACACTACAAGTAATTAATGGAATCAACAATCTATATTGACCAGTTAAGCACCGACCATTATCAATCTTGAAACCATAATAATTCCTTACAATAATCTTAACCACCAATGTCCTTTATAAAGACTTGTTAAAAAAATGCAACATACAAGGAAATGCACATATGAAATCAGGACTTATAAAATAAGAATTAATAAGAAGCTTATTATTTCAGTTCCATGACTAAGGATACTATTCTTTAAACACTACGATGAACTACACATGCTACATTCCACATTTAAAATTTGATATGACTTTGTCTCTGTCTCAGCCGCCAGCTGGTGTGTTTAAGAAAATTCTCCAGCAAGCAGCAACAACCAAAAGCCAAAGGCTCACTCAATAAACAGTAAAGCAACAATGCGAGCGTATTATTTCCAAAATCCCAGCTATGCTATTTGTATCTCTTTTCCACCTCCAAAATGCATTACACAGCTCCCACTTAAGTTTGTTCCTCTTTACTAATTCACATAATAATCCTTGTTTTATTTTTCATAATGAGTTATTAAATAAATGCACCCGAAAAGAACTCATCACCATTCATCTAATTACTTGACAACCTAACCGTTCACATACTTTTAAGCTATCCATCACATCAAAAACGGGTAAGAGAGACTTACATTTCTTTCGTACTAAAGAATTGAACAAAATATTTCTTTGGATCGGGGGGTTTATCCCATTCTTCAGGCCTGCTTATCTGAAGACAAATATGCAACAAAATCAGTATCCTCAGTACTAATAAAGGAGAGTTCAACTACCAGAACTAGTTGGCAACCATGTCGCAATCCAAAAATATCATAAAAGTAATGGTCGAGCAAATTGGAATGGTGTAAATGTTCATAGATCAAATTTACAACAAATTTACACCGTACAAATTTACAAATTTACAACACAATTACTTGTATCAATTATGTCCTCATTATTCAATAGGATATTTCAATTTTTAAATAAAACAAATCATATCATATTGACCTTTGAAGCTGTACATCACACAATTGGGAACCAGGCGTCCAAATATCAACTTTGACTCACAATACAAGTTGCTTTAAGAAACATCTAGGCAAGTCATATATGTCAATGCTTCAATAACCATACAGAACTGTGAGATTGAGATAACTTGTCCATGTCTCAAAGAACCTACATAAAAATGGTAGCAAAGCATTTGGGCATTTTGTGAAAGTTCAATTTATCAACAATGATAGCAAAGCATTTGGGCATTTTGTGAAAGTTCAATTTATCAACAATGATAGCAAAGCATTTGGGCATTTTGTCGTACAGCTGCATCATAAAAGGAAAACAATATGCATCAACAGCTTATTCTTCATCTCATTTCAAAAACAAAACATGTGTAAAACACAATGATTTTCGTTGATTCAATAATCTCCGCAACTTAAAATCAAACTTAAAGTACACTATTCAGCAAGCTTAAAACCATAAACATACAAGCTCAAACAACATACTCATCAGCAGGAACCACAGATTCAAAAGGTTGTGCACCAAACAAAATATGAACATCTGATTAACTTCATTATAGATAAATCACTAACCCCATTATTAAAAACAGAATGAGTGTGTTAGAATGAGTTCACACCTTCTTAAAATTTTGAGCAAAAGTTAATTACAGAATGAGATTCAGAATCAAGCAAACCAGAAAATAACATCCAACATATGGGAGTCATGAAATAGAATTAAAAACTCAAAACTGAAACCTATTTGGGATCTTGCTATACTCTGCAATTCAAACCGCAATTCGGCAATCCCCCTTTTCTTTCGTTGAACCTCAACCTCGTTGTCTTTCTAGCCTCGGCCCTACGTTTTCGTCATTCCCCTGTATGCGTTGCTGTTCATTCCTATACACAACCACATTGACAATGTCACATTTTAAATCCCTAAACCTCGCCAATAGATCAGAAAGTCCAAAAGAAAAATCCAAATAAATAAGGAAATGGAAGCAGTTACTCACATCAATCTCGGGTTCGATCACAAGTTGAGTAATTTTCGAAGAATGGAAGGAAACTATGCTTCCCTTGCGTGAGTTGTGTATCAGACGCGATCTGGAAGCAGTGAATGAATTTGAGCAGTGAATGAAGGTCTGTGCTGCGGCGAGGTCTGTGCTTCTGCGGCTGCAACGAGGTCGGGGCTGCGGTGGAGCAGTGAATGACGAGACGTTCATCACAGAAGAGGAGACGAGAGGTTTTAGTTGGTAGAAAAGTATCGGTGTTTCCCACGGCCTAACCGTGGGAAAATGATTAACCCTTACCCACAGGCAAAACCGTGCTAAAATAATAACCCTTACCCACGGATAAGCCGTGGAAAAATACAAAAAAACTTACCCACGGTTTAACCCGTGGGAACATTTTACAATGACACACGGTCAAAGCCGTGGGAAATTCTAAAAACATTTACCTGCGGTCATGGCCATGGGAAAATAGAATGTTTAAACTGGCAGTTACACACGGTAAAGGCCGTGGGAAATAACCTACGGCTACACCGTGGGAAAATCGAGGGAAACGAGGCGGGAAGAATTGGCGCCACTTTGCACTATCCTTTACCCACGGCTTAACCGTGGGAAAATTTGCTTTTTTATTTTGCAAGGGTTTAGGCCGTGGGAAATTGCGAGGGAAAAAAATCCGTGGTTTCCCACGGCTAAAGCCGTGGGAAATTCAAAAATTACACACGGTCACATGCCCGTGGGAAAAAAGCCGTGGGAAATAGCGTGTTTTCTTGTAGTGAGTCACGTCAGCACTGCCTAGGATTAAATATTAATTTTTAATATTTTTTATAAATTAATAGAATATAAAAAATAATATTTAATCCGATATGACATTAAATACTATAAAATTAGGTTATGTGACAGTGTTGACAGGTTAAAAGAATATAAAAAAATTAATATTTAATCATACGTGACATTAAATATTATAAAATTAACCTATATGACGATGCTGATGTGACGGTTCGTTAGTCACGTCAGTACTTAATGGATGAATAATGACGATGAGGACCAAAATCAAAGTTTCAGAACTTGTAGGGATAAAAACCAACAAAAAAAAGTGCAGGGACCAAAACCAAAACTGACTCACTTTTCAGGGACTAAAAACTTCATTAAACCAAAAAAATGTGAGCAGAATTATAACACATACTAGTTAATTACTTTTTTTTATCAACACATGCTAGTTAATTACAACTAATTAATATGAGGGTTGTCAATATTGGCATATTTGCTGGTGGACATCACTGTAGACGAGAATTGCTGCTGGCAAACATATAATGGTGTTGGGAGTAGTAGATTAATTAGTAATTTAGCTGTTGAAATAGCGAGGTTGTTCGTATCATGTCCATCTTAATAACCTTTAATAGAAGAAAGAAGTTTATTTCGTAAGAAGTTTGATGGAACGTATTTCTGATTATTGTTAAGGATCTCACTCAAAATTGGATGGCTGTGCATATATTACCGCATCCAATATGGGCCGAGTACTGTGAAAGACCACAACAAGATCCTAAGGAAGAAGTATTAATATGTTCAATAGAAAAACCAATTCCTGTATGTTTGGTTAAACTTATATTTATGAAAAATAATTATTTATTTTTTAAAAGTTCTTTTAGAAAACCTTTGATAGTTAGCTATTTTAAACATAAAATAAACTAACCCAAGTATAAAGTTAATTAAACAGAGATATTTGAACTTGAGTTTCCCATCTCTCTTTATTTTTTGTTAAATAGTATTATTTAGTTATACCGTGGTTGCCATTTGAATTTTGACTCAACTGTAACTTGACTCTCATAAAGACGAAGGGTGTGTATAGGTTTTGCACACCTTGTTGATCCGTCAGCTATACACCTATGTAATACAGTTCACCTTAGAAATTTGCGAGAAATCAATCTCTCACGCTATTTTTTTCCACTTGCACATCACACATTTACTTGTTTTGGTATAAAACGGAAATGTGTATTAAAAGTGGAAGCTTGATTAGGGATGAGGTGGGGGAATTGGGTGCTTGGACATGCCGTGTCAAACGGACGGATCGGATGGATTTTGATTCGGATTATAATGAATGGATCAAAAACAATTCACTAATCCATTTCGATCCCTTAAAAATGTATTTAAAAAATTCAATGCATCCATGATCCATTTAATAAAAAATCATCCAACTCATCCATTAATCATTTTTATATGGATGGATATCCGACTCATCCATTTAAACATTTAAAAATATATTACACATTAAAATTATAATGGATTGGCGGTCGGCCTGGTCGATGATCGGTCGGTTAGCGGTTTAGGGTTTAGGACCGTCGGCGGTTAGCCAATCGAAGGTTTAGGATTTAGCACCGGTCGTCGGTCAGCCGGTCGACAGTTTAGCGTTTAGGGTTTAGAATCGATCTGCAATTTAGGGTTTAAGGTTTAGGACCGGTCGTCGGCCACTGGCAGCTGGACGACGGGTCGCCGATCAGTCGGCCGATCGACAGTTTAGAATTTAGGGTTTAGGATTAGTCAACAGTCGGTAATTGGCCGGTCGGCGGTCAGACGACAGCTTAGAGTTTAGGACCTGTTGGCGTCGTCGATCACCGTTTTAGGGTTTAGGTCCGGTCGTCGGCGATCGAGCGATCGTGCGATAGTCGGTTTAAGGTTTAGGACAGGTCAGTGGTTGGTTGTTTAGGGTTTAGGACCGGTCGTCGGTTTAGTGTTAAGGTTTAGGACCTGTCGACAATTTAGGATTTAGGATCGGTCGGCGGTCAGCTGGTCGATGGTTTAAGGTTAAGGATCAGTCGACGGGTCAACTATCAGTGGGTCGATGAGTCGATGAGCAGCCAGTCAACAATGGCTTGGCCGGCCGGCTAGTCAACGATCACTCGACCATTCGACGACCACTCGGCCGATCGGTGATCAACGATTTAGGGTTTAGGTATTAGGACCGGACGTCGGTTTATGGTTTAGGATTGGTCGGTGATTTAGAGTTTAAGGTATAGGACCGATCGGCGGGTCGGCAATCGGTTGGCCGGTTGGTGGTTTAGGGTTTAAAGTTTAGGACCGATCGGCGGTTTAGGGTTTAGGATTTAGGATCAGTCGGCATTTTGGGCGGTCATCAGGTCGACGGTCGACGGCCAATTACCGGGTTGGTGGTCGGCGATCGATCGGTCTCTGGTCGGAGGCTTAGCATTTAGGACCAGTCGGGCGGTCGCCGATCGAGATAGTAAATGATCAACTTCTATTTTTAATTTTGCAATGGATAATAAAGGATTCGCTTCCTTTTTTTGTATGGTCTAATGGATTAAAATAAATTATGGGATGGATTATTAACCATCCATTTAGAAAAAAATCCAATTAACCCAATCTATTTAGAGTGTGTTTGGGAAAGCTGGAAACAATAGATTGTATCAATAATCGATTATTATAATAATCGATTATAATCAGAATCTGTTTTTATTTGGGTCTGTTCGCTGAAAAAGCGATTTTAAGATAATCTGTTTCGTTTAGATGGTGTAAAAAATCACTTATAAATAGTAAATTATGAAATAGGATATGAAGTTATTTGTTTATATTATTAATATTTGATGCTTTTTTTAACATTAAAAAATATTAAAATATTTTTTATATATATTTTGTTTCAAAAAATAGTTGTCAACAAGTGATGAATTGTTATCAATGAAAAATGAGTAGAGAGAGAATTGTTATTGTACTGACCATTCACATTGAAGATCGGATAACCGAGAATATGAGGCCAAGCTTAGTACCTCAACACATAGTCGGCCATCCTACCGAACGTAATTAAGGTCATATGGCCGAGTTTGTACATCCGAGTTGACCAATTTAAATATATACTTAAGAGATGGGCCGAGTGTATGAATCTTGGCCCATTCAGGAGAAGAACCACGTTCTCCTTTGAAGAAAGCAGCAACACCATGACTCGTCTGAGGGAAGATCACGTTCTCTTCCCCGTCCCTATTTAAACGTGCCTTTACAACACGTTTCCATGATAACTGCGATGTTCCCTCGAATCCGTGGCAGGATGATACATCGTGATCAGAGAGTAACGGTTGAACTCAGCATCTATAAATAGGGAGTTAATCCCTTAGCAAGAACTACGTTAACCTTTTGATTCCAAATTGGATACGTAGGAGCAGAGTCACATTTCTGTCAAGCTTACTATATCTGAAACTTTATTCTTAGAGTAGGATCCTAGAGGGAGAGAGAGAGTGATAAGAGAGTTTGGTTGTCTCCATTCATATATCTCGGTTTTGGGATATTTGGACGGAACAGTTATCAATGAAAAAAGAGTAGAGAGAAATTTTTTTAAAAGGAAAGCCAAAATGAAAAACAAATGTAACAGAGATTGAGAACTGTTATCAAACGTATACAAATACAGGGAATAGAATGGGTAATGCATGTCATAGTGATAGGGGAGGGAGAAAAACAACTATTTTTTTCCATCAACCAGTCCTCCTAATCCGATGCAAAGAATCAAATTTTTTTTTTCAAAATAAAAACTTAAAAATTAAGCTAGAGACCCAAACATAACAGATTGCTTACAAAAACAGCTTTTTGAATAAAAAACAGCTGCAAGTCTAACAATCCATCTTTCCCAAACACACACTTAGGGTGTGTTTGGGAAAGCTGGAAATAAAAGATTATGTTGATAATCGATTTATGAATAATCGATTATTGTGATAATCGATTATAATCAGAATCTATTTTTGTTTGGGTCTGTTTGCTGAAAAGCGATTTCAAGATAATCTTTTTCGTTTGGATGGTCTAAAAAAAATCGCTTTTTACATAGTAAATTACGAAAAAGGGTATGAAGTTATTTGTATAATTTAATAATATTTATTTGGAAGTTAATTTTATAGGGGGTAAATAGGGAAGAGAGTTTTGAGAATGAGAAATAATCAAATCATAACAATCTTAAGCTAAAACAAATTAGATGACATAAACAGCTTTTTCCCCCCAAAAAAAGCTTTTTTATAAATTTAAGCTAATTGCCAAACATGATAGATTATGTATGAAACAACTTTTTAGCCAAAAAACAGCTGAAATGGAAAAAATCTATCTTTCTCAAACATGCTCGTAGTATTTTTTGTTATAATTGGATGGATTTTGTAATGGATGGACCGGATGGATAGTTGGTCCATAAATCCTTTTGCCAGGCCTAGTCATATGGGATGACTTTGTTCTGCATTTACTGCTGAGCTCTGGGGCATCCTCAAAAGTCTTCAATTGACTTGGGATATGGGGATTCGTGGTCTAATAGTAGAGTCAAACTCGGCTTCTATCATCCTCAACATTATCTCTAGTAAGAGTGGCGGATCAAGAAATAGGTTGATTAGCCATATTATAGAATGGGGGAATAGGGATTGCAATATTGCTTTTCTCATGTGTTAAGAAACCGAAATAGGTGTGCGAATTGGTTGGCTATAATTGGAACTTTTCTCAGAAGCTGGGAGTTCATTTGGTGATGGTGGTGCCTATATATACGCTTATTTTAAATGATATGTTTGGGGCATTCTTTTCCCGTTGGTTTCTATTTCGTTTTTGTTTTTCTGTGTTTGTTGTTGAGTGTTTTCCCCTTTATTATATAAATAAGTGTATTTGTTGCATTTTATTATTAAAAAATAAAATCGTGTAAGATGTAGATATTATTCTTCCTAAATTCATGGTGCAGTCTTTGTTTGCATGCCATCTGCGTCTGTGTTTCATTTGGAACCAATTGATTAGAGATTGATTTTTAGTGTCGTAATCTATTCACACTAGTAGATATATATAATACTATTTATGTGACTTCACTCTTAAATTTTAAAGACAGTTGGTTCATGAGACAGAACCTTTACTACAAAAAAAAACTAAAATTAGTGATAAAAGAAAACAATTGTAATTTGTATAATGCTAAGTCTCAATTAGCGATAAATTTAACGACGGATCAATAATCATAACAAAAGAGTGTGTCACAAAATGTTTAGTGATGCTATTTTTAATTCATCACAATTAACGGCGAAAATATACATGTCGTTAAAAAGAATATTCCGCCACCAAAGAATAGGGTGGGAGAAAAACAACTATTTTTTCCTTGCTAATTATGATGGAATAGTTTCGTATCTTTTCAAAACAGTTTCATCTCAAATTAGATGGAATAGTTGATAGAATAGTTCTAGCATCATTAGCAACAAAAAGTTACATAACTATTATGTTGCTATTAGCAAGAAACTATTTCCCTCACCAATAGCAATGAGAGGTTTTGTCGCTAATATAATTTTGCTTTTAATTAAAGTATATATTTACATAAGCGACAAATCAATTACCACCAACAGAACATTTAAATACACCCTAAAGAATCAGAAAGTACACCAACAAATTGTAATTTCAAGCTGACATTCGAATATCAATAACAACTAAAAGTTTCTCATTGTATCAAACAATATAGAAGAATTATATCCTAAATAATTAAAGTTTCAGAATATCCATGAAAATAACAAATTTGATACAGAAAAGACAAATACATCAAAGATCTACCTCAAGCTCATCACCAGCTCCATCATTCTCATCCTGCTGATTACCATGGTCTATAGGTCAAAGTGGAGGTGGACGTGGGTGCAGTGAGCAAGAGGACAACCGAGAGAGAAACTCTCCTTAACGGATACTACTGCTTAAACGAGACTTTTCTTGGGACGAACGAATCATCTCCTGGGACAAACAAATCATCTCTTCGCGAGTCTTCAGCCGAGTCTGGAGGTTCCTATTTTCAGATGTCCAACTAGCAACTGAAGCCCTCATGCGCTCATAATCAGACTGGAAGACATCATCAAATGATGTGGCAAAGGCAAAAGGTTCGGATTTCTCAGCCTTTGGACCTAAGTCGAATGTCTGCTTGGAGTCCCTCTTAGCAATACCTAGCCAACACTCAGTCTAAAAACAAAGTTTGTATTAATCCTCCAAAGTATTAGTAAATGTTAAAGAAAATCATGCTTAAGAAATTATAACTTACAACAATTATTTCTGATTTGGTGGGCAACCACTTTGAACAATACGTTAAATTGTATGAATCTTCTCAAATAAATCTCAACGATGTGGATTCGCATAAGGGAAAGTTTTCTGAAAAATAATAAAAATTCATAGATTAGAGTTATATTGAAAATATTAGTCACTTAACAATTACTAAACTTAAATTGAAATGCTTACTAATATCTTATTAAGCTTTGTTAATGGAATGGATCCTCCATATGTAGTGGGTCATTGTTTCATCTTCTTTTATCATTGTTCTTCTTCGCCTTTGCGTTCCACTCTAAACTATTGCAAACCTCCAATGAGAGTTGCTTAACTAGTTCTTAAAATTATGGACAAGTTATTATTAGGTTGTACCATTGAAGCAAGCTGATGTGGATGTCACATGTAAAGGCATTTTCTTCTATAAGCAAATGGTTCTTATATAAGAAACAACCCATAGAAAAAAGAGAGAGAAATATATTATTAATTTTAATTATTAATTGCTAAATGCAATTCAATCATAATAAAGTTTCAAAGTAAACGTTAATATTGATTATAAAAACGAATAGAAATTAATTTTATTTAAATTTCGAAATTTATGGAATTGGTTTTAAAATTTAAATAATAATGTTAAATTAATATTAATATCAAATGGACATCGACAACTTTAATTAACAATACATTATTGGTTTTACAGATTTGCAAATTTAAATTTAAAATTTGTAACTGACAAAACGTTATTGTTTATAAAATTTAAATTGTTTGAAAGTAGTTGTTAATAATTTTGGAATTGGTTTTGAAATTTAAATAACAATGTTAAATGAATTAGGCTAAAATGTACTTTTAGTCCCCCTAATTTTTCACTTAAGCGAAAATCGTCTCTCCATGTTTTTTGCACAAATTTGGTCCTCCAAGTTTTCCAAAATAGCAACGTTAGTCCTTCCATCAGTGTGTCGTCCAAAAACTAACGGAATGTGCCTCCATGGAAAACAGTTTGCCACGTGGCACCATATGGCAACTTGATTCGCCTCGCGAATAGGGGCGATCGGAAAGTATAAAAGCAACTTTTCTTGATGTAATTAGGGTATCTCTTATATTTCTATAGCTGCATTTTCCATAGTTAAAAAACTAGGATTGTTGTTCTTGAGACTTTGAAGATGAATTCTTATGTTTTTTTCAATGGATTTGGTGTTTATTCATTCGATCATGAACTAACTCCTCTTTCCTAAGGATATGATGTAACTGCGCTATGACGATTTCGTGATATTTTGGCAAAATTTTCTTATTTCTATTCATCTTCTTTGTTTTCTATTTTTGCACTTAAGTTTTCAATTAAACGGCCATTAATTGACATGACAAATGTAATGAAATTGAGAGAAGATTTATGTTTAAGGGAGTTGGAATAGAATCATAGGGTGAGAACGGATAGAGATATCGTCGGAGTCTTATGCAACCTATATAGGGAATCATAGAATTTAATGAGAATCGGGTAGGATTCTTGGTTGACAATAGGAGTTATCAGGAATATGGAAAGATTGCCATAATTAAACCAAGCTAGATTAGCGTAGGTGAAATCAGATCCTTAGAGTATTTCTCATATTAATTACTTCAGTGTTACTTGCATTCTTGTTCTTGATCTTGACTTCTTATTTGTTATTTTTCAAATTTTATCTTAATTTCGGTTACTCAATTATAAATCCAATCTGTGACGTTCAAATAGGTATTGATATTGAGAAGTGGTATTTGATTATCTCAATCCTTATGTTCGATACTCAGAACTTTCTTTAGAAGTTCTATATTATTTGAATCGATTTGGTACACTTGTCGAGGTGCATCAATAAGTTATCTATAAGTTCTTCCAAACTCTCCCTAAACCAATAAAAAATGGATTGATTTGACTTGTAAACTTGTCCATGTAAATTACAACATGGGTATTGAGTCATTTAATTACATTTATATGTGTGGACATTTGTGGCAAAGTGACAGTCAAATAATAAAATTACAGTTCCGGACCCAAATTACCGCTTAGACCCATTAAGGGCCCAACCATGGAGCTGGGATAAACAGAGGACCTGAGGACCAAACGACCTGGTACTACGTTGACCTATCAGAAAGTATTGCTTGGCCACCACATCCGCCTCTAGCTAAGTACACGCTAGTATGGTCTTTGATTCCTATTACAGCAGGGAATGGTCCGTAAGACATCCCTTCATATGTCACAGAGAGGCTAACGTGTACCAGGGGCACTATTCAGCCCCTGCACACACTAGAACGGAACGGAGCGCCCCATGCATCCCACACCTGCCCTTTGTGATTACAGGAAAAGATTGCGCCTACCCTCCATCTCTGCAACACTATAAATACAAGGAGTACCCACCTCCAACTCCCAGCTCTCTCTTATGCATACTTTTATGCTCTTAACCTATGTCCCTTTGCTAACTCAAGCATCAAAGCGTTTTATACAGGTACACCCACATTGTGTGTTCCAAGTCTCTACTCTCGTAGAAGGACGTTCGATCACCGAAGTGGCTTGACCAAACACCCTCCCTAAACAACATCATCGGAAGGAGCACTCAAAGAAGAAACGTAATATCTCAGCTGTTTTTCCGAATTGATAATTATCCTTACAAACCAACACGAGTCTCTCTAGCGTGTTTTGTTTTCACTCACACGTTTCCAACAAAAACTTCAAAGGTCACTCATCTCATAATTGCTCCAAGTCAATCATGCTTAACTTTGGAGTTCTTAATTAAGTGATGAGCTCCTGAAAAGAAGATGCATCTTGTTAGTATAGGTAGTACCAATCAATTTCTTTAAGCCTTCCTCAACTATGCACTCACATACCTGCATAGTCTCAGCATCCCTCTCGTTCTGATGGAAATCGTTTCGTTCATGTGTCCCTCCACCTAGAAGCCTAGTAGGAATCGCTCCTTGTTCGTGCTTCATCTTTTGTACCAGCGATCACTACCCGCCCTCGTTAGCCGCGGGTGTCACATAGAAATATCATGTCGGTACTCTTAAATAAAACTAATCAAAACAATTACAATAAGAACATGCACAAGACTTTTAAGATTCAGCAAATTACACAAAAACACTTTTATTATGAGAGAATTAAATAATACAAGAAAATTATGCAGTTAAAAAAGATAATGTTTATGTCACTTGTTTTTTTGAGTAAATCCTCAATTTGATCCCTGAAATTATAGGATCGTATCAACTTAGTTCCCTACATTATTAATATTTCAAAATGATCCCTGAAATTACAGAAAGTTAATCACATTCATCCCTCCGTTAATATTTGCATGGACTACAATGATATTAAGTTGATAATGTCAGGAATATATTTGAAACTAAGTGAATAATATCAAGGATGCATTTGCTACATTTTAAAATTTCAATGATCATTTTGAAATATTGATAATATGAGGGATTAAGTTAATATAATCCTATAATTTCAGGGACCAAATTGAATATTTACTCCCGGTTATTTATCTCACCACAGAATTAGATCATTCTATTTATAACCAAACTTCGAGCTTTCAAATAATATACATAAGCAAAACTAATTCTTATCCTTATTAAAATAGATAAGCCAAATTCTTAACCTGGACAACATAATCCATAAAGCCAAAATAAAAACAAGCTAATCCAAGTGGGAATGTGTGACACGCTGCTTGACTGTTTGGCCGAAAAGAATAATAAAGCTAGCATCGAAATACAAAAAAAATAAAATTGAATAATTGGTGGGACAGACTTTTCTAGCAACTTTGCAATTGTTAGGGGATCTACTTGAGAAGTACTAGTACTACACAGAGCTTTGAATTGAAAGAGCATCATCATTAAGAATCGACCAATTAGTAAAACGAGAAAGATATATTTCAGAGGAAATATTGGGATTGATACTTGAAATTGAAGGATCGTATCAATTTAATTTTTTATATTATTAATATTTTAAAATAATTCTTAAAATTATAGAAAGTTAATCAGATTCATCCTTAAGTTGATATTTGCATGGACTATAATAATATTAAGTTGATATTGTCAGGGATGTATTTGAAATTAAGTGAATAATATCAAGGATGCATTTATTACATTTTATAATTTCAAGAATTATTTTAAAATATTGATAATATGAAAAAATTAAATTGATATAACTCTATAATTTTAAATATCAAATTAGATATTTATTCATATACTTCATAATTGTCAACATTGTGGCCGAGAAAGATCATCAGAATAGACGTTAATATCTTCCAACCCCAAAAAGAAGATATATAATTCAAGGGACCCAATTGCTTACGAGAAAAGATGCAGTGAATGCCAGCCACCACACCTCACTTCAAAACTTGTGTATATCAGTTATCACGCTTCACACATCATCACCATTTTTTACAGCTGGAGGGAGGGTTCGATATTGTAAAGTTTATGAATTATTGGTCGAATCCGATAATAATACAAAAATAAAAGAAGAACACGACATTAACAATGGCTGCCACCAAACACCAATTGTTGAGATGAATTGAGGGACATTATATATTTTACATCACACTTTGTATTAATTGCATGCAGTGGTACCGGTCAAACTGGGCCTCGTTCGTCTTTTTATATTTGTCTTTTAATATTTTTATAAAGATTAAAAATATTTTTAAATAGTTTCAAATAAATAGAAATATAATTTAAAAATAATTAATTTAATTTTTTACTATTTAATTAATATTTTGTATCTTTCCAATAATAAGTTGTGTAGTTAATAAATTTAATAAAGATAATAAATAATCACAGTAAAGGTAACAAATTTAATTAATATTTTTCAATAAAAATTAATTAATATTTTCAAATAACAGCTAATTTAAGACAAGTTTTGTAAAAATATATATATAAAAAGATGGGAGCATTAATTAACAGTGTGTTGCTAATCACATTGGTTAAGGAATTCAAAAATATCAAAAGAAGTGTAACTTTTAAATGTTTAATACAAGGTTATGAAAATTGGATCAGACGGTCCGATCGATTGAACTGTGAACCAGACTTTTATCTGGTCCTATTCAGGGGTCAAAACCGTTTTTACGGTTGGACTGTGTTAAACTAGATCTGGCCAATTTTCTCAAAAGAGAAAAAAATTAAAATTTAATAATTAAAAAACAAAACAAAAAGTGAAACAAAAAAGGTAAACCTAATCGGCTAGCTAATTCTCTATTCGTACCAATTAATCTTTCCTTTGTAACTGTGACAATGCACAACAACAAAAGCTCGTGGTCCACTCGACCATTTGTCCTACTAATAGTGTAGAATAGAAAAAGATTTTGATCTTGTGTGTTTTGATTATTTTTCGGTCATCCGGTTAGACAATCCAGTTGAACCGGTTGAACCTAAACCAAAACTTTTTCGGTTTGAACGGCTATAATAACATTGATGTATTGAATGCATCATTTTCCAAAGCAAAGTTTACATTTTTGATTCCCTAACCAGTGCTTTAGAGCAACTCCAATGAGAGTTGCTTAATATGTTCTTAAAGTTAAGTACAAGTTCTTACTGGGTTGCACCATCGAAGCAATCTGATGTGAATGTCACATATAATGACGGTTGTTTCTATAAGCAACTGATTCTTATATAAGGACCACCAATAGAAGAAAAAAAAAGAGAACACCATAATATTTAACAACTCAATCACAAAATAAATGTAAATAAACATGTGGGGTAACTTATGGAACCCATTTAGGGAACTTTTAAGAGTTGCACCAATGGAGTATAGAGTTGCTTAAAGTAAGATAAAGTCGAAAGTGGTGATATGACATGATAAAACCAATAAAAAGTGAAACTAAGCAATTACAATGGATTGCACTCTTGAAGATGTTCTTAGGGCACTAATTAACATTTGTCTAATTAATAATTTTTAAACAAAACTTAGTTATAATTCTTGGATTGATTGTAATACTATTTCAAAATCATAATATGTTGAGCATAAAAAAACATAATATGTTAGTTTTCTATTAATAAATTAATAGACATATTAAGTTTTTATTGACACAAACATCTAATAAAACGAGTTTAATTTTGATACATTGTCAGTGTAAAGTTTTTTATATTATCAATCAATCATAAATCATTTTATGTCTGACTTTTAAGATAATTATGATAAGAGTCAAATATTTTAAATAATATGATAGTTTATAATTGGTTGGCACTGTAAAACTTTTTTGATGAATTCTCTGATATCCATAAAACATAATGGTAAAAGTTTATCTGCTAAGATAATATAATTAGATGATGAAAACCATTTGATATCACTCGTTAACTTATTTTATTTAATTAAGATATCATATTCCCAGAGTATTATAGAATTCACCGACCTTTTTACACCGAAGTTATGTACCAATTAAATTCCAATAATTTGTATCTTTTTGTCCTGACTATTATCACCCATGTCGGTCACAAGGTTGCAACTTGCAACTTGCAACTTGCAACTTGTAAACGTTGGCATCAAATCATTTCAATTTTTATTCTCAACTCTGAACCTATGCAGAGGAGAGGTATATTCAGATTTGAAAGTGAAATTTTGGTCTTCTTGATTTTTTTTTTCTAAAGCAAATAAAAGACGATTAATGATTAAGTTGGACCCGAGATGAAGAGTGTCATGGATGACGATGGTGGAAAAGAGGCGCAAATTTTGAATGGACACAATTTGAGTGTTTCTGATATAAAATGAAAGACTAAACGCTGGGTCTCAAATTAGGACGCTGATATTTATTTCCGTCCACTCTCCCACACTTTCTTATCTTCTTCAAGAATTTTTGCGGCTGCTTTTTTGCAAGGAACGGATTAAATGACATATCTACAACTTAATCCAAAAGAGACAGCTAAAGTCCAATGTGAGCTGATGTGATCAGTAGTGTTTTTGGATTAGTCGGAAAAAAATTGATTAATTTAATAATTAATTATAAGTTTTAATCAATTATAAAAGAATAAGTTTTACCTTTTGATGTATTTATTAAAAAACGATTTTAAGATAATCTATTTAATTTGAGTTGTGTAAAAAATCATATTACACATTAAATTACAAAAATCGTATAATTTAATAATATTTATTTGATAGTTAATTTTACAGAGTGAAATGAAAAGAATGTTATTGATTTCAAAGTAATCTAATAATTTTTGGAATAAATTTCAAACTTTTAACTTCTCTACCAACTTTTCATAATAAAAGATATTTTTTTGGGAAATAATCTTTCCTAAACACATACTTAAAGTTTCACTTGTCGATTTAATTTGAGAGAAATTTTGGTTCCTCTTATAACTTTTTTCTATAAATCTTTTTAATTATTTAATAAAAAACATTATATTTTTAAGATATTAAATATATTTATTAATTTCTTCATTTACAACAAAACTTAGATACAGTTTCGGAGGTACTTTAAGTGTTATTTTTCAATGAGAATAGAATAAGTATAACAGTTGTTACACAAATTATAATTTTATTGATGAGCTGTTACAAATGTTCTATACTCATTAAAAAATAACACCAAAAATACTTATCAACTGCAACTAAGTTTTGTCCTTTCATTTAGGATGCGTTTGTAAGAGTTTATGGAGAACTTTTAAGAATAATTTATGGAATTAAACTTATACAAATAGTTTATGGTCTTTTCATAAGCTATTTTTAGCTTATTTTCATAAGTTTGTCAGGAAAGTTTATGAAAATAAGCTATTTTTAACTTATTTGAAAAAGTGCTTATTGAATAAACGCTTAGTTAAACTGTTTAACCAAACGTATCCTTAATAGCAAAAGACTCTTATTTTCTATACTTGCTGCTTAAAAGCATGGCGCCAAACTTGACCGGTTAACACTGCTATAAATTTATAATTTATAATTATTCGGCACAGGACCCTTCGGTCTTTCTGGGCCCAAGCCCAATGGTAGATCTCTACTGAGTCCAAGCCCAATGTTATCCAAGAATATTACTCAGGTTTGTGGTTTTCCCCAGCAAATTTGGATCATCACACCAGGAATAATTCAAGGGAATTTGGTTTTTTTTTTTTTCATTTATCGAAAAAAAGGAATTGGTTTTTAGATTATTTTTCATAAGTTGTTGGTATGATCTTGAGCATATATACATCTTTTACTACTGCCATATTTATTATATATTGTTTGACTATAGACATTGGCTATATAGAACTTTGGTTTGTGCTGATTGATCATTTTTTTGCTCCATTATGAAAAATTAGGCTTAGAGACTTACAGTCATTATTAAATATGCTATGGTATTTTGTTTATCGCCTTGATATTATTCAAGTTTACGAACAGGGAAATTTATCATAACATGACAACAATCCAACCAGCCAACTATATTGTGGATGAACTAAGGAGTATATCAACTTATCTTTGCTTAATAAGCATGTTGGAATTGATGGAATTTCTTCCTATTTATGTTCAAAATGATATTTATGAGATTGAAATAGAAATTGTAACTTCTGTGAATATATTAAGAGCAATTGTGTTATCATTTGTAGGTTGATATTTGTCAATGGACAAGATAGTCTTTTTTTTTTTTTTTTTGAAATCAAAGGCTTACTGGATTTTATTCAAAATCAAAGATGCAATACAAAGGGATGCATAATGATAGTCAACGGGACTAGCTAAGAATAGTGTCGCTTTTGTCAAGCTATGAGCTACACTATTCACTTGTCTCTTAAAAAAACTCACACTCGAGTTTGTAAGAAAAGTAAAATAATCAGAGCAGGCTATAATAATGTTTCCAAATTCACATTTGTCTTCCTTTGTGCTATTAAGGAATCAACCACTACTTTGCAATCCACTTCGAAAATCATATGTTGCATGTTCAAACAACGGACCCATTGAATAGCTTTAAGTAAACCTGTAGCTTCTCCTTCAAGAGTTGGGAGGCAAAAAGGAATCCAGTCCGTCCTTGCCAGAACAAAATGCCCATGCTCATCTCTAATACACATGCCAAAAGTAGTCTTGCCACACTCCTTAGTGAAGCTAGCATCTACATTGCATTTTAGAAAACCATGTCGAGGAGCCTTCCATTGGACCTGTGCTTCACGCTGCATAGGATTAAGTCGCACACTATCCACGTGCTTTGCTCTCATCCAATCTGCATTGAAAGTCTTTGCTCTATGAATATGGTTATCACTGGTTGTCATTTTCCTTTCCCAAAGAAAGTCATTCCTTGCAAGCGCGCCATAGGAAAAACTTCATTTTAGATGGGATATTTAAATTCCAGATTTTTAACCAATCCCCCTCTTCACAAAGATGAGAATAATCAACCAATTCCTGCATCACTAGGTGGTAAGCCGATTTAACCGAGTAGAGACCCGTTGAGTTGGGGTGCCAAATAAGATCATCATCAGCTACCTGCTCATTTAAAGGTGTTTTCAAAATATGCTGCGCATCCACATTGTTAAAAAGTTGATTCACTAGCTCCAAATTTCATGCCTTAGCCGAGGGTAGCATTAAGTCCTTAACACACAAATTTTCCATACCTGGTTGTATAGGAGAAGGAGCTTCCAACTTATGTGTTTTATTATGGTCATCTCGGGTCCATGCAATAGCACCCCAAATAGGAATATTCTGTCCTCCACCAATTTTCCATCTCATGCCCTGTTGTAGGAGAACTCGTGTCTGCCATAAGCTTCTCCATGCATAGGAAGGGTTATGCCCAATTAAAGGCAATTAAAGAAAAGAAAACTTTAAAACAATAAAAATGAATTAAACCATTTGAAGAAAATAAAGTAGAGTAAAGGAATAGTTCAAAGCCTTTTAAATTTAAATTTCAAAATAAATTATTTTGAAATAAAATATCTAAACCACCGGTTGTAATCATACTTGGACAATACCCTTACCATGTGATCAATAGAAAACAAAGTGTTGCGTCGCCTTGAGTTAGCTCGGTTGGTTAAGCTATGTGACATGAATTGTGAGTGCGCGGGTTCAAATCTTTCAATGTACTTCGCCCCTTTCTCATTCCCGTCTCCCTGCCCCATGTAAAGCCTCACTACCAAAAAAAAGGTATTTTAGCGACCGAAATTAGCGACCACATTTAATCGGTCGCTAAATATGGAAATTTGGGCATTAATTTAGCGACCGATTTAGCGACCACCAAATGGTTTAACGACTAGGCAATATGCGACCACCAAATTCGGTCGCTAAACGCCTCTTTTTTTGTAGGACCTTATGAACCTTCCTTTAGACAAAAAAGAAACAAAGAAAGAAAACAAAGGGTTGTACCAAACAAGAACCACTATGTATTCACTTTGTTACAATCAACGACTTTTTTAACCATGCAGGCGACACATATCGCGGAGAAAAGGCCCCCCTTAAAAGGTGTAGGGGAATTTAGAGGTGTTGATCAAGATCGGAAGAAGTGTTGAGAAGGGGGAAAGTCAAAGGTGACAAGGGTAAGGGTGGCGGCCGATCCAAAAGAGGGAGGGGGAGGCAATATTTTATTCAGCCCCGCTATTTGGTGTGAATGGAATTTGTATAATACTTACGAATGATGTGGCGTGACTTCTTCTTCTTTTTTTTTATAGTGAAATATAAATAAAGAAAAAAAAAGTAAACTAGGATTTGATGGATCTTCATTCACTTTATTGCTCGATTCTCCTTCTCTGCCGTTCCAACCGTCGTACTCTGCTTGGGTCTCCGATCGTGTTTAGTCTTCCTCTGTCGCCGCCTCTTCGCCTCCCTTCACTTGTATTTGTTTGAGGTTCAAGGCCAAAAGTAAGGAGATTAAACCCAATAAAACCATGCATATTGCAGGCTTTGCATTCAAAGGAGATTGTTTTTAGAACAAATGAAATGAATATTACGAACATTCAAAATGACACATCGTTATCACCTTATATGCTACCCAATACAATTATGTTACCAAATGAAAATAGAAGGCCTAATGAATCACAAAGTGGAGTGGTGAATGTGTCATTTATTATTTTACCATATGATGGGTTCCTTGATCATAGCCCATCATAGCAAATACATTGGCCTCATCATTATGGTCCAATACTTAACTGTATCTCCAAATTCTCTTAAGCACACATTTGGATGAAGGATTAGGATGACTAGTAGATGGTGAAGGAGCATACGATACCAGAGGAAGATGAGGTAAGGAGGCGGCGAAGGGTGACCGAGAGACCCCAAAGAAACAATAGCAGAGGAGGAGGAGGTCGGCTGCAACCCACATACTGTCCTTAATTTTTGTTTTATTATATGTTTTATTTTAATTAATAATATAATTAAAACATAAAATATAAAATTTGTCATGCTAGTATGGCATGTCTTTCATAGGTATTAGTACGAAAATGCTTTCGCACTATTAAGCATTTCTCTTTTTTATTACATAACATGAAAAGGAAAGAGATAAAACAATGAGCAAAAAAATTAGAGAAGAAGGGGGGATGAGAATATAAGAGAAAGGGAAAAATTGGAGAGAAAATTGGGATTCGAAAATGATCAAAAATTAAAATAAATTTTAAAATATAATATACTTTTTTTCGTTTTTCAGGGTATCCGGCACGCAATTACAAAGACTAATTTCTTGAGTCGGGTAGGACCACAAGGACGTCAAAGCTCTTCCTTAAGAGTTTTAACGCTTCATCTCCAGAGCTTGGATTCGAACTCGAGACTACTGATTAAGCTGAAAGTGACCTATACCATCTCATCCCAACGCTCTTGAGTATAAACTTTTAAATAAATGGATGGAATATACATTCATTAAAAATAATTAATAGATAGATTGAAATGATTTTTAATTGGTTTAATTACACTTTTAGTCCCTAACTTTTTTAATTGTGCGATTTTGATCGTTCAAAAATTTTAATTGAACTTTTCATCCTCAA
Source organism: Ammopiptanthus mongolicus (assembly GCA_039655645.1). Classification (NCBI taxonomy): domain Eukaryota; kingdom Viridiplantae; phylum Streptophyta; class Magnoliopsida; order Fabales; family Fabaceae; genus Ammopiptanthus; species Ammopiptanthus mongolicus. The sequence continues at coordinate 80,046,813 of CM077349.1, read as the reverse complement.
CTTTTTGATTAGGCAATTTTGATCCCTCAAAAAATTTAATTACACTTTTCATCTTCAACTTCATAAAATTGTACAAAATTAATCCTTCTATGGACCAAAATAAAGGCTAACATTGCACAATTTTAAAAAGTTGAGGGATGAAAAGTGAAATTAAAATTTTTGAAGAACCAAAATCACACAATTGAAAAAGTTGAGGAACGAAAAATATAATTAAACCTTCTAATTAAATAAGTCAAGAATGAATTAAATTTATAAATACTTTATAATAAACCATTAATAGATTAGTGATTTATTTTATACTCATACATTATAATTCAATCCAAAGTTTATCCATACCATTCATTTTACACCCTTATCCTCTGTATTTTTTCATGTCTCATGCCAAACCAACCACTCTACAAGACCCAAAGCATGCATATACGTAAAAAACATTTTATATAAAAATTATGGTTACAAGTCAAATATTCTAATAACAAGTTTCCCCAACACCCGTGCTGTGCCATTTAGCGAAGTTACAGCCTCTCACATTTCTGATAACCCCTCGTACTGTAAAGCAGCAGAAACACCGTTCTTGGCAACATCTCCCAATGGTTGAAGATTTGTTGATAGGAATTGTCTGAAACAGCTAGCATGCATTTTGAAATGACCATTACTCAGTTCCAAGCCTCCACAAGAAATTCTGAGATCCCTAGCAACCGAATTGCAATATAAAATAAAATATTACCCGATCATTGCCTTTTGCATCAACTATCTATCTCAGTTTTCATTCGTTTCACGTTGCTTCTGTTGTTTTCCTCTTTGCTTTCCACTTCTTCATCCACAAAGTTCTGACCTGACATCTCTGCACGAACCAGATAGTCAAATTAAAGTACTTTAGTAGATGGAATTATTGTATAAATGATAGAATATGTACACAGAGATAAGTCAGCTGAATTATTGTGTCATGGCTGAGTTATGCACATTTGGACTGAAAATCTTCAGTGCAATAACCGAACTATCGAAATATATACATTGAATGCTAAGTTTGTTTGATATATAGCATAATTTTAATTATATTAGTATTTAATTAGTTAAATTTTGTTTGAATTTATCTCATTTTATATTCAGATATATTTTATCTTCCTGTTATCTTATCTCACGTAACAACTTTGCCTACATAATAAACCTTCTAGCTTGACTCAAATTAAGCTCAGTCTGCCTTTTTTTTTGTTTGTTTGTTTGTACATTAGGGTATCTCAAACCGATAGTCGGAGAGTCAGAAATTAATCTCTTTCGAGGCATAGAGATCATTAAAGTGAATTTTATCTCTTCCAATCAATTTTTTCCCTACACACGATAGGAATCGAATCCTTGACAACATGTTTAAAGAATCAACTATCTACCAACTGTATCTTTATATCTAAAGTGAGATTATAAGATTAGATTATTTAACTAAGCTAACCGTAGCTAGCTCTCATACTCCAACAACTAAAGATGGAATTCTATCTAGTTATACTTCTGCTATAAGGGTCACCAACTAGGTCTTCATACATATTTGAAGTTAGGAGCTAAAGTTAAAGCCAATTTTAAAAGATGAAATTCAAAGCGGGGGAAGTGGAAGAAGATTTTGGCGCACCTGTATCGTCGTCGCTACAGAGCATGTCATGATGAGAGACATGGGAGTCATGCAAACGAAGCTGGCCTGATGCGGATGAAAATCCATTCCTTTGGCCTAATTCAACATCTTGACTTGTTGAAGTAACACTTTCTAGAAGGGAAGGTGTTGCTACACTTGGTTGTTTGCTTGAAGATCGGTAGTGCTGAATCCATGCATTTGCTGTTAAATCATGGAGCTCGTTGATTCTACTCATTTGAGGATTCTCTCTATCAAAATTGATTCTTTTCCAACACCCACCACGAAGGACCTTGAACTGTTATTGAATAAAATAAACAAAAGAGTAGTTTATTAAGGCCAAGGTAAAGAGGCAACGTATACAAATTTCTTATACTTGCGCTTTTTCAGTAAATTTTTTAAAACTATCTAAGCAAACTTTATGGTTCATTTGTTTTCTTTCCAGTTACATGTTTTCATTTCTCCTTTATTAATAATTACAAAACAATTGGGGAAGGAAAACAAAAAAACAGGAAATCAAGCAAACAGAACCTTTTTTTTCTTCTGAATACCCACCCCTAATTAATAATTCTTGGAAAACCAGTAGCTTCTAGTCTCTCTTTTAATTTTTAGATTTTAAAAATAGAGAATTTACTAAATTGTGCATATGATAGACTTTAATTGTGCTTGGTGCACTCCCCCACCCCTCCTCCCTTTCCTTAAAGCCTCTAGGGAGATCCTTATGTGGGGTATCTTTAGCTCTCCAATGGGTCTTAACTCCAGAAGAGAAAAAAAGTACTCATGCCATTATATACAAATATAAGGAAAATTATAGTTAGCACATAAAATTTGTGTAATGAGCACCATTAATTTTCACGAAGAGAAAAGAAAAGAAAGTGTGATGATTGATATTATGAGTTATGTGAGTTACTCACTGTGTACAATTATCATAACTCCATATATAAATAATTTGCAATATTATCGTTTAAAAATTCCATTTATACATATATGTCGTGTATTGGACGAATTTTCTAAATTTAGCTATAACTAAAATAAATATAATTAAAAATAGAAAAATATTTTAAAAAATAAAAATATACATAATTTATTTATTTATTCAAAAGATAAAGAGAGAAAAATTATAAAAAAAAGAGTTACATAATTTGTTAAAAAGATAATTTGAATTTAAAATAAAAATGAAACATAACGTGTCATTCTCAAAAAGAGAAAATAACTTAAGAGATTGAAGAAAATGTACTCTAATACTTTGAAGGGTAAGGGGAACCCTATTTCACTTTCCCTTCCACGCTTACAAAATTTCGAAAATGGTTTGAGTAACTCTTCTCTTCCATTCTCCCCTCTTAATTCCTATGCCAATAGAGTTTGTTTTGGACTAGTACCCTGACCGAGGACCCAACAGATATGGCCTACAGATATAGCCCAATTTGGCCGATCCAATTGAAGAGAGCTTAATACATATTTATGTAAAAAAAGTTTAGTACATGATATTAAAATGATAGTACTCAGGGAACTTTTCCAATAAGAACTGTCTTACTCTAACTTTTTTAGTTCCATGATATTAAAACGAAAAACAAGTATATTAAGAACCAAAGATGTTATTTTTTCAGTAAATAAAAAAAAGGTCAGATTTTTGGAATATGCAGTAGAACAAATTAAGAAAGAAACCTGGGCAGAAGTTGTAGCAGGGTCGCCGGAAGTTCCTTTACGGGAAGAGGAAGCCAGCATGTGCTTTGAATCATATAACTGATTAACAAAAGATGTTTCTATAGACTTGAGATACATGCTGTGTTTCTCGTCTGTCCACTCAAATGTTGTCATGGATTCTGTCCCCCTAATGCTCTGTTAAATATAGATACACATGACGAAACCCCAAAAATCAGATTAACACGATAGATATTACATTTGACTATACCAATATATTCCAAGGAAAAATAAATTAACAAAGAAACAAATATTTTAAAACAAGGTATTAAGAGAATTTTTTGTTTGATAAAATAAAAAACAATATTTTTGTTAGGTGAAAACAAAAATATTTAGTACAAGCGTCTTTATTTATTTCAATTAATTATAAATTTTGAAGAAACTTAGCAATTCCAATCTAGGCCCAACATGAGCTGCCAAATAGTAAGTGGCCAAACTTATGACTCAGGATGGTTAGATTCCTATAACCAACCTCCTAATGACATAAAATTAATAGGACATAACGATTTTGTAACCGTCATCATCATCATTGCTCATAATCTCTTATAATGGCTCATACATGATGGCTCATAGGACGTCAAAATGTCTTTTGCAGTGCATCCCTTCTCTGTAATGGGAGTTGTTGCACGAGGAAGCCGACCTTAACAACCGCTTACATTGATCCAGAAACTCAAATAAGAACACGAATAATTACACTAAGATGTAGTCATTTGTTTATAATTTCATATATGGAAATATTATATAATGTAAATGCACTTATCAAAATAGCTGTACTAAAAGATCAAAGTTTTGTCCATTGTAACAAAAAAATGTTGTCCATTTGTTTTTTATTCAACTTGAAAGTAAGTAAATAAATTAAATAGTAATAAAAAACAAAAAAGCACATTTCTTCAAATAACAATCCATTAATTGATTACTTGATAAAATAAATTCCTATATTTTATTTTATTTAATCTAAAATACATATTATGAAACTGCAAATAATTAACCGCTACTACAACTCTCCAATTATTATATTATTTAAATTTAGAAAACATTACAATAACCTTTATTGAAGTTCGACTTATTTATACTTGACATCTTTTTTATTTCCTAAATTACATTGATTTCCCTTAAAAATTATCATTTTATTATATTTATCTCTATTAATGTTTATTTATCATTGCACTTACATCTCTTTAGTATATAAAGCTCAAGGTTGGTTGATGTAATTTTTGAAAAAAAATCATCTTCATTTTTTATCTCTCCATTTCCAAAGTTTTTTTTTTCAAATAAATGTATATTATACACATGTATGTAATCTCTCCATGCATTTATTATCTCAAAACTTTAGCAATGAACATCTCCATTTCTCATGAGAAATGAAAAGGATCCTCACTCATAATTTTTAAACCAAAATGGATATCAAATATAATTAAATCAAACCAAACGGAGATTAATATAACTTTTCCTTAAATTTGTAAACTACACATAGAAGTATGAGACCAAACTCTTGCTTAGTCATGTAATAAAAATTAGGAAGATACTCGTTAACACACCTAAAGGAAGCAAGAAAAAAAAATTCATTGAAAATTAATATATTTAATATTTGAAGAGATGATATATTTAATTTTTTAATGCAAAGTTATTATTTTTTTGTTTTCTTCAAGACACTCATTAACATAACCCTACAAGTTATACAACATTTATTTCTAGTGACGGCAATTGGACCAGACTCAATGGACGCCCCCAAAATTTACTAACAATGGGTAGGGATTTTGTTCATGCATATCTAATTGAAATTTTATTATATTTTTTTATTATTGTTTTACAAATAGGTTTTGAAATATCTTTGAATATTATTTTTAGTCAAGTTAATTAGATGTTACGTTTTTAATTAACTCTCCTTGTTTTATTGATTTATCATAGTAATTTTAATATCAAAATTGGATTATTATTTTATTAGCACTACAATAAATATGTCATATACCTACGGATACTTTAGTGACGGTCGTTAAAATTGTATATATAGATATTAATGTCAGTTAAACTGTAGGTACAGATATATGGACCGCTGATAAAACCTATTGACAATCAAATACAACTGTAAATAAGTATATATGGACCGTTGGTAAAACCTATTAACAATCAAATATAACTGTAGATAAGTGTATGTGAATCGTAGGTAAAACCTATAGTGACAGTCATTTCCCGTTATTATTCATCGTTCGTAATGGACAATTGGACTGGTCGTAGGTAAAAGTAGATTTTACATATACTTAAGAATTTTAAATATATTGTGACAGATTTTACCCGCCACTACAAGGTAAATTTCTTAGTGTAGTTTTGTCCCAAAAAAAAAACACATTAAAAGAAGAACATATCTTGTCCAACTAAAAGTGAGTAATGGATCTGAGTTTGGATATATAGGTACATGCGGTTAAGCATTGAAGCTGTTATCCACACCGGTATATATGGGATGGGTAAGATTTTTTTTTTTAAAATGGGGATACGAGAATGGATGCTCTAATTATCCTACCCAATTTTATCCATTGTCCTTCCTATTTATGGCCGAAGAATAGTTTTTTCAAAGCAATTTTATGTAATATGAACCCTTTTCCCTTGAGCCGTCCAAACTAACAACAACAACATGTCATGGCTCGACGCGAGAAGTAAGATTCAGCGTAATAGTCAAGAATAATAAACATTATATGGTGTAATACCAAAAAAAAAAAAAACATTATATGGTGTCCAACCTCAACCCACATTTCGACACGTGTCCAATAACATTATCACGATTCACAGATCCAAGCCCTCAGCAAAATGTAAAATGCCCATGTATGTCAAAGATTATAAAGGAAAAAAAATGCAAGGACGTGGTAATCACGATGAACAATATATTCCATTTTTATACCGCTATTCAAAATTTACCATGTAGTATCTTTATTTCCAAATTCTAAATCATTCAAAAGATGAAAGAAGCCCCTTTAAAATTGAAATAGCTAAAAAAATGTAAAAAGTCTGTATTAGGTAAATAAATTATTTTTTAATTACATTTTCATATATAAGCCATATACTTGATTAAAAAAAAAAATAAAAGCCATATTTATTAAGAACATATACTAGCAGTGAGCACTCAATCTTCATGAGGTATTTAAATATTTGTTGTGTTTATGGAGCAAAAAATAAAAGCTATGTCATAAATGGAATATTATTCATTCCAGATCAAACAAAAGAGCATGATAATTTGTATGATTAACATTAAATAGTGTGTTTTTCCTTAGAAAAGTTATTATATAAAATTTCATAAATATGCATGTATATAAAAGGATTTAATAGAATCGTTTGGAATCGAACTAAATGGTGAAAGAACAGATATAAGAAGCTAGCAATTTAGAGAAAGTAAAGTTACCTGCATGTGTGATAGAGTGAGGTCATAGGACTCGCCGTGTATGGTGGATGAACTCATCCAAGTTTCTTCTTCTCTTTCCCTGAAATTTTTCTTCATAGACATATGCAATGAAATAATGAAAACGATGATAATTGATGAAGCATGAATGAATATAAGAAGGCGAAGAAGAGAAGGCGGTGTAATTAGGGATCAAAAAAGAGAATACAGTTTCAGCACTTTTACACGTGTCGTGGGACCATCCCATCGCCACGTCACGGTGGGTTTGATTAGCAAGACTCTGCGATAGATATTTCTCATCGGGGCATCCAAAATATCTGTTATCCTCATTCCTCTCATTCTCACAGTTTATTACTTTATTTTATAATAATAATAATAATAATAATAAATGTGTCAGGTCCCCATCACTGTTCCTATTCGACTATTCTTCTCCTTGCTGCTTTGGATATTTTGTTGATATTTGGACGATAATTTATTATCCAACATCATATATACATACGGTGCATTATTAGTTTATTATTTTATTTTATTTTTTTCTTTAACTTTTTGTTTCACATCACTCAAATCTGCAAAGGTGTTAGGTAGTGTTGTCTAACTTTGTTGTCAAAATATAATTACTCTATTTTGTTTGTGCACTTTTCAATTTTGACCTGTAAATAGATGATTGAGTGAAATATTATGCAACGGCGTAGGTGAAGGTTTGATACTTCGAATAAGGCCCAATTGTGTTCTTGGTCCTAAAATGATCCGACTAGGCCTGTACGAGACCCATATCCATTTGGCCTTGATCCCTTCAACTTTCCAAGCTCAGAAGACAAACGGTTCAACAGCCAAAAATAATGAAGAGAGATGGCGCAACAGTCAGAACAACGAAGCTTTGTTTGTTTGTTATGATTTGGGTGTTTATGAGTTGATTTGGTTTAATTATACTGGAAAAAAATCCGAATCAATTAAAATTAATTGGTGTGATTTGATTCAAATTTGCAATTTTATTTAAGAATCCCAAAACAAACCGTCCTAATTTAGAGCGGGTTGATTCGGTTCAATTCTATTAAAAAAATCTGATTAATAAAATATGAAAAAAAAATGTTAAAGCTAATTCGATTTTTCAGGTTCATCCGATTGATCACAACCTATGAATATCCTTAATTACAACCACATTTGAGAATTCTAAGCCTACAATTATTATGAGAAAGAATTCTATACTGAATGACCTCAATATTTCATTGATTGAGAATTGAATCAATACTATAGAATGTGCCTACTAGCACATATATATACACTCGGGTATGGCAAAGCTAGAAATAGATAAGATAAAAACAGATACTAACATAACTAATCCTAACTAATTCTATCAATAAAAACAGAAAGCAAAACAGTAATTAACTGTCTAATTATATCTTTGACTGGAGGACTTGGTCAACAATTATCCTTCACTTGTGGACTTGGTCAATACCCCCCCGCAAGCTGAGGGTGCTGAAGTGCAAATGTTGAGGACACTCAGCTTGGAGAGAAGAGAGTTAAAAGGTTGAGGATCAAGAGGCTTAGTTAGAATGTCTGCAAGTTGTGCAGTGGTGGGAATAGGCAATAAGTGGAAAAGTTTAGCTTGTAATTTCTCACGAACCAAGTGACAATCAATGTCGATGTGCTTGGTGCGTTCATGGAAGGTGGGGTTCGAGGCAATATGAATAGCGGACTGGTTATCACAATATAGTATGGCAGGAGAAATAAAGGGTAATTTGATGTCTTGAAGAAGGTATGTAAGCCACTGCAGCTCACAAACAGTATGCTGTAATGCTCTATATTCTGCTTCGGAAGAAGATTTTGAAACCGTGGACTGCTTCTTCGACTTCCAAGAGATTAAGGATTCTCCCAGAAAAATACAGTAGCCAGTAGTGGACCTGCGGGTATCCAAACAACTGGCCCAATCAGAATCGCTGAAAGCCTTCAATTGAAGGGTGGAACGTGCAGGATAAAAGAGGCCGAGTGCAGGGGAAGATTTGAGATAGCGAAGCACTCGAGATGCAGCTTGTTGATGATTGGTAGAAGGGCAGCTCATGTATTGGCTGAGTTGGTTGACTGAGTAGCTGAGATCTGGTCGAGTAAGAGTCAGATAAAGGAGCCTCCCAATTAATCTTCGATATGATGCAGGATCCGAGAGGATAGTGCCACCTTCTGTCTGCAGTTTTGTATCTTTTGTCATGGGAGTAGAGGCTGGTTTGGAGGCAAGAAAACCACTGTTCGAGAGGATATCCAAAGCGTACTTTCGCTGGCATAGATGAATGCCTTTGCTTGTTCCGGCAACCTCGAGACCAAGGAAGTATTTAAGGGTCCCAAGGTCTTTGATACGAAATTCATGGTGTAGGAAGGCTTTGATAGAACTGATTTCTTGGAGATTATTGCCTGCAAGAATCAAGTCATCAACATATATTAACAAAGCAGTAACTGAATTGTTAGAATGCTTAAGAAAAAGGGAATGATCGGAAGGTGAGTAAGAGTATCCCTGTGAAAGAAGGGCAGAGGAAAGGCGAGCAAACCACTGCCGGCTGGATTGTTTAAGTCCATAGATGGACTTCTTGAGTTTGCATACTTGCTTGGGAGAGGTGGTAGGAAAACCAGGTGGTAAATGCATATAAACCTCTTCATTGAGATGTCCATGGAGGAAAGCGTTATGGACATCCAGCTGTTGTAAATGCCAATTCTGGGCTGCTGCAATTGCTAAAAGAAGCCGGATAGTAGAAACCTTAGCCACGGGAGAAAACGTATCAAAGTAATCAATACCCTCGGTTTGGGTAAAACCTTTGGCAACAAGTCTTGCCTTGTGCCTCTCAAGAGTGCCATCAGCCCTATATTTAAGTTTATAGACCCATTTGCTACCGATTGCTCTCTTACCAGGAGGCAATGTAGTTAATTCCCAAGTATTATTTTGCTGCAGTGCTGTCAATTCACTGTCCATGGCCTTTATCCAGTCAGCAGATTGGGCAGCCTGTTTATAAGTTGTGGGTTCTATCATTGTGGAGATGGTCAAAATGAAGTGCCTATGGGCAGGTGAGAGTTTGGAGTAACTCAGAGAAGAGGAGAGGGGATATAATGTTGTAGAAGCATGTGCAATGTGCTCAGGTTGAAGGTGCTTGCAATGGAAATCTTGTAGATAGGAGGGATGTTTCCTGATTCTGGTGGATTTCCTTGTTGCAGCAGGTTCTTCTTCAGTTTCAGAATCAAAGTCCTGAGATTCAGAGAAAGAAAATGCAGGGATATTGGGAGTAGTTGCTGCAGAATTACTAGGAGCAGCAGGTCTACTATTGTGACTAGAGGAAGTATTAGTAGGGTGAGAATCAAAAAATACCAAATCAGCTGCAGAATCTTTGTTACTGAAGTCTTGTGAATAATCAGTGTTAGTGGCAGCAGAATTCTTAGCAGAAAAAGGAAAGAGATGCTCATGAAAAATGACATTTCTACTAACAAAAATATTATGAGTGTGCAAATCAAGAAGAAGATATCCCTTAGTCCCAAATTGATAACCCAAAAACACACATTTCTTTGCCCTGCTGTCCAGTTTTTTTCTGTTTTGAGAAATAGTAGAGGCAAAAGAGAGGCAACCAAAAACTTTTAAATCAAGTAAGGTAGGTGAATAACCAAATAGCATATCAAAAGGAGATTTATTATGAAGAGTAGCAGTGGGAAGTCTATTAATAAGGAACACGGCATGATCAATAGCATAAGGCCAAAAAATTTTTGGAAGGTGGGAATGAAATAAAAGAGCCCTAGTCATTTCCAAAATATGTCTATGTTTCCTCTCAACTTTGGAGTTTTGTTGTGGAGTCTCAACACATGAAGTGTGATGTATAATACCATGTTGATCATAGAAGGATGGCATATTAAACTCCTGTCCATTATCAGAACGAATAATTTTGATCTTACAATTAAATTGAGTAGAAACATAGTTAAAAATTTTAGAATGGCTGGTCTAGTTTCAGCTTTTGATTTTAAAAAATAAACCCAAGTGTGCCGGCTAAAATCATCAACAATGGTAAGAAAATATTGATATCCTTGATGTGAAACAATATTAATAGGCCCCCAAATATCCATGTGAACAAGTTCAAATATTTTCGCAGTCTTAGTACTACTATCGGGAAAAGGTAATTTGGCTTGTTTAGCCATGTGGCAAGAGTCACATACAAATTGTTTATTGTATTTGATATAAGGGAATTGTTTACACAAAATGTCAAGAACATTAGAAGAGGTGTGCCCGAATCTAAAATGCCAAATGTCAAAAGAAGTGGCAGGTACAGTTTTGACAAAAGCAGAAAAATTAGCAGCAGAATCAATTACATGTGCAGGAGCAAAAGTATGTGTAGAAATAGAATCATATGCAGTCAAGCTAGAGCCGACAGAGGTGCTTTTGCGAACCAAGCTTTGCTTCAAGATGTACAAACCATGGTGCATATTAGCTAATCCAATCATCCTCTTGGAATTAAGGTCCTGAATTGTGCAATGTTTATGAGTAAAATTCAAAGCACATATTAAAGAAGAGGTCAAGTTATTTACTGAGATAAAGCAAAGTTGGAAATCAGGTACATGCATGACATTGTGCAGTTTAATATGTTCTGAAATGACAATGGTGCCTGAAAATTTTGCAATGATGGTATTACCATTTGGTAGATGAATGGAAACAGGATGGATAGGTTCATAAGTGCAAAACAGAAATTGATAGGGACATACATGCACTGTGGAACCAGTATCAAGAATCCAATCAATACAATGCAAATTATTATTTTGTGAAGGGATAGATGAGGTACCTGATTGAGTAACATGAGAGATCACATGCTTGCTCAAAGCAGCAGGGTTTTGGGCATTACTCATAGGATTAGATGAAGTAGGAGTCAAATTCTTGGAATTGTGCAAAAGAGAAAGAAGCTGTTTGCAGTCATCGTGTGTCAATTGAAGTGATTGATTATTGTTTGTAGAAGCAGAATCTGTTGTAGCCGAGTCAGTGATGGCTGCATTAGCAGAATTGCCAGGCGTGCGCGGTTTGTATCCAGGAGGGAAGCCATGCTTGAAATAGCATGTTTCAATGGTATGATATGGCCTTCCACAGAAGGTACAGTACACTGCTTGGTATTGGATCTGCCACGCCCACGGCCCGCTGGAGGGTTGTTAGTGCCCCTCCCCTGAGAGCCTTGGCCTCTGTTAGATTGAGACCAATTGTTGGTCTGAGTAGCAGCAGTGATGTGGGAGGGATCCCCAAGATTAGGGTCGATGAGTTTTCTTTCTTGTTGGGAAACCATAGCAAAGACTCGATTGATAGAGGGCAAGGGTTCCAGAAGGAGAATTTGGGTTTTAGTGGTCTGGTAACTGTCATTTAAACCCTTCAAAAAACAGATGACATATTCGTTGTCTTTATGGTCTTTCATGCATTTGGTGAGGTTGCATGGGCAGGGGTTGCCACAAGAACAGGCTGGGGATGGGCGTAAAGAATCAAGCTCGTCCCAGAGGGTTTTGAGGTCGGTAAAAAATGTAGAGACAGAGCGCTCACCTTGCACATTGATTGAGAATTGAATCATTACTATAGAATGTGCCTACTAGCACATATATATACACTCGGGTATGGCAAAGCTAGAAATAGATAAGATAAAAACAGATACTAACATAACTAATCCTAACTAATTCTATCAATAAAAACAGAAAGCAAAACAGTAATTAACTGTCTAATTATATCTTTGACTGGAGGACTTGGTCAACAATTATTCTTCACTTGTGGACTTGGTCAATAACAATAGTAATAGCCAAAGGTGAACGATTACAATCTTCAACTATAAAGCATGACTCATCAAGAGGTCACAAGCAGGCTATCAAGAGACCAGAGACATTCTACCCGAATATCAGTCATCCATTAGTAGGGATGATAATGGGTAGGATACTATAGTACTTGTCCTCATATCAGCACTTGAAAAAATATCTGCATCGGTATCTGTGTGGATAATAACTTTAGTGTCCGTACATGTACCCTTTGGATACCTAAGTACCCATACCCGCACTTGTTACCCGCATTTTAACTAAGAAACAACAATAAATAAAAAAAAATCATTATAACTCAATTAAAAAACATCAAAAGATCTTTCAAATCTACTCATAAAACATTAACCAAAGTATTTAACTAAATAAAAACATCTAAAATATTCAAAACGAGTAAATATCATAATAAACATCCAAAACGGCACTGGCTCGAGGATGAATGGCGCTGGCTCGAGGAAGAACGACCGAAGAGCTCAACCAAAAAGGGAAAAACACTAATGAACTATCTAGGTTTCATACTTTTAAATTAATTATATTCTTAAAATTTATATATAATCATAATTATAATTATATGTAATAATATAAATAAATAAATATATATATATATATATATATATATATATATATATATATATATATATATATATATATATATGAGAGTGCGGGACGGGATGGGTACTAGAGTACCCATACTCGATCCATACCCATTCAAATTTGTGGGGAATTATCCGTACGCATACCTATAAAACGAGTATTTACTCTACCCATCATAAAAATTTATTACGGATACCCAACAGATAGGGTCTAAATTGTGATCCCTATCCGTCCGTTCCATATTCGATTCTCAAACAGAACAGTTTCAACATATATTTGGCTCTAGTGTGATCTATAAAAGGTTAAAGGACCTATTAAGCTTTTTAAAAAATGTTTATATTTCTTTTTTTTATTGAATAAAAAGTGTTTATGTATTTTATGTTAAAATCAACCCGATTCATTTGAGATTTTATATATTTAGATACGAATTCAAAGAATTTGATTGAATAACAAATAATATAATAATGGTTAAATTAAAGTACTATTCCTTACAGTGTATACTCATTTTTAATGGTTAAATTAAAGTAATTTTTTAAGCCGCTCCTTACACTTCTAAAAAAATTAACATAGTTTCTGCATGCGATTAATTTTTGTTATAATAACTTGCTAACAGAATAGTATTTCTTTATTCAATAGGAACTATTTTGGGGTGCTACCTTTCATGTGATACGTCAAATAAGTGATTATTTCTTTATGTGATTATTTTTATTGAAGCTCAGGCTTAATTTGTCAAAATAAAAGACTCAAACTTAACTCGTAGCGTGAGCTTGACTCATTAGCTTATCTACAGCTTGATTATTTTTTTCATTTATTAAAGTTTTCTTTGAATTATATGTAGATTTATTTATCTAATATTTAACTAACATTTTTTTGATACATGAAATAAAAGTAAAAATAAAATATAAATTTATATTCATAATGTATTACACAAGTAATACAAACATATATGAGCTATTTGCCAACTGTTGATGCCCAACCTACAAAATTTGAGTTTTACTCATTTAAATAATCAACCACAACTTCAAGTTTGATCTTATTTGTTTAGATAAACAAAAGAATTTGAGCGAATATCGTAAAATCATTTGTGATGTGTAAATATAAAAAATTGTGTGAAGATCACATCTACAATAAATTTTACTCAATGAAAAAATTAGGAATTCTTATTTCTCTTATAATTAATTCTATTCAACTCAAAATAAATTTTATTGGACACATTTATTAAAACAAACACCTTCAAAATATCCATAATCACTTTCACCAAAAGTAAACGGATGTTTAGGTTGTCCAAAATCTTAACCAAATAAGTACTAATAAGTCCGGCTGGAATTGTTTACTAATAACTCAATTCATTTACATTTCTAAGTGTAGTATTGCTTAATTCCAAATAAAGTTAACCCACCATTTAAATTCCTACGTGGCATACAGCATACCCATCAAACATAAATCCTAGATGATATTTACCAGGGATTGACAACAAAAAGAAGGGAGGGGGAAGTCCGACGGCTTTTTGATCAAACTGATTTACTTTTAAAAATTATTTATCAATATAATTTTATTTTAAAACTATTTATCAAAATAACCCACTTTTAGTTATGTGGTATATTTTATTAATTTTTATCTGACATTGACAAACGCTACTTTGACTAGCATTTTTTAAAAATGCTATTGTCAGTAACGTTTTTATCAGATTGTGTCACGTGGTTTGCTGTAAAAAAAATTTAAAAGTGTCACGTTTAGCATCGGCCATTGGTCAACGCTATACACCTGTTATAAAGATTTCAATTTTAACAGCTAGCGTTCACTATGACCGGCGCTAAATTCAATAAATCAAAATTTAATACATACTTATAACTAATAACTAAATATAATAACGAATTTTAGAAATCATAATACATATTAAAACGTAGCGTGGCCCAGCCGACGCTAAATTCACGGAATTTACAATCAATAATCTAAAGTTATTATTAACTATTATGTAGATTAGTTATTTTTTATTTTACTTTCAACAAAAAATTCTAAATTTTGAATATAATAATAATTTTTGTAGTATAATAAATTTTATTTTCTATCTTCTTATTAAAGTTATCATTAACTATTTTCTTTGTACTTTTTTGTCATTAATTACTGACGTATATATTTTAATTTAATTAATAAGTTAACTTAAGTCAATATAAATATTTATAAGTAGGGATTAACTTATTAATTAAATTTCTTACAATAATATTTAGTAATGACAACAATACATCAAAATTTAACTCATACTTTAAACTAAATATAACAAATTTTAAAAATGTTGCATGGGCCGGAGCCAACGCAAAATTTAACTCATATTTAAAATAAATATAACAAATTTTATAAATTATAACACATTTAACGGATAGCGCTGGCCCGACCGACGCTAAATTCTCGAAATTTACAACCAATAATCTGAAGTTATTATTCACTATTGTGTAGATTAGTTGTTTATTTTTTTACTTTTAACAAAAAATTCTAAATTTTTAATATATTAATTTTTATAGTATAATAAATTTTATTTTCTCTCCTTATTAAAGTTATCATTAACTATTCTCTTTTTGATTTTTTATCATTAACTATGTTAGAATATGTATTATGATTTCTAAAATTTATAAGTATGTGTTAAATTTTGATTTATTGAATTTAGCGTCGGCCATGACGGACGCTAGCTGTTAAAATTGAAAATATTGATAATGGGTATCTAGTGTTGGCCTTTTGGCCTTTAGCGTCGGCTATAGTTGTTAAAATTCAAATCTTTATAACAAGTGTATAGTGTCGGCCTTTTTGGCCTTTAGCATCGGCCAACCTGACATTTTTAAATTTTTTTACAGCGAACCAAATTGTGCCACATGGCATAATCTGGTAAAAATGCTACTGACAGTAGCGTTTTTAAAAAACACTAGTCAAAATAGCGTTTTTCAGTGTCAGATAAAAATTAATAAAATATGTCACGTGGCTAAAAGTGGATTAGTTTGACAAATAGTTTCAAAACGAAGTTATATTGATAAATAGTTTCTAAAAGTAAATCGGTTTGGTCAAAAAGCCGATGTCCCACTATGTGGCTTCACGACTAGCAGAAATCCTTTTGCCGGATATAATCGGGGACAGGCACATATGATGCATCGTATTCGTACCACTGCAGGCAGATAGCTGAAGCAAAATAAATATCCTTGCAAAGCTCCCAATATATAGATGCAGCGTTTGTTTTTTTTTTTTTTACTTAAAAAGATATTCATTCATTCAAATTGATAAAATACATCAAAAAACAACATAAATTCAACACCCCTAAAAATCGAAAAGGATGAATCTGCGAATAAACTCACAACATCCAGGTTAATAGCATAAAACGGCAAAATGCCTACAAATGTGACAAAATCAAAGTGACCGAAATACCCATGCCTCCAGATCTGTAACATTGGCGTCCAAGTCTTGATTGAATTTATAATGAATCGAAACTAATCTGTCAATCTGAACCAAACGAACACCGTAGCAAGACGAGAAACCAAACAACGCCGCACCAAGATGACAAACAAAACAACGCCGTACTCAGATGACGAAATCACGGAAAAACACGAAAGAAAAACCAGATTTATGTGAAAAAATAACTTATTTAGATAAAATGAGAGAAAAACGATGTAAAGAGGTGATTCCAGACCAAAAAATGGCCCAAAACCACATCTTCCGATGGATGAGGAAGAAGGAAAAGAGGAATAGAGGAAAGGTTGAGAGAGAGAGGTGTCTCTAGATTTTCTCCGGGCAGCATTTGCTAAACAAGTTAAAATAGGAGAAAACAAAACATTTAATTTTTATTAAATTTAGTCTATTTTATAAATAAAATAAAACAGAACATAGGATTTAAAAGAAAAACTATAATTTTATTAAAAGAGGTAAAATAAGGGAGAACAGAATAAAATATATTATCTTTATCCATACACCAAACACTAATGGGGCCATTAGAGCTCCCTGAATGGTGTCATTATTGAAAGTCAATAATGCTTTCTTCATATGTAAATTTGACACTGAAATACGATATTTTTAATTTTTTTTTAAAATTAATTAAAATACATTGTCTATATAAAAAAATACTTTAAAAGTCACACCGATTAATTGACAATATAAAAAAATGTTATCCTAAATATACACCAAAATTAAACTCTATTTTTAATTTAAGTGAACTTAGATACTGTAGCATATTAACAAACGTGAATCCAAATATCAGTTTGTTGGAATATCAAAGAGCCTTAATTCATATAAAAAAAAACAGAGAGCCTTAATTCCCTGTTAACATTTATTTTTGGGTGTTTGACAGAAGAAGGCACATTCTACAGAAAAAAAAGAGAACCAAGAGAAAGAAAAAGTTATATGCTGCTGCTTGATGCAGCCATGTGTAGAAGTATGCCACCGACCACTCCTACCATTCCTTTTTCCCTTTTATTCCAAAAATCAATGGTTAGTTAGACTGGAGTTCCCCTAAAACATATTATAAGGGTGTGACTACGTATATTAGTAAGAAATTAGTTTGCAAAATTCGATCAAAAGATCTGTATACATAAAAAATGAAAGCCAAAACTTTTTCGTCACTTAACAGCATAAATGACAGGATTTCATGAGACGGAAATAAAACTGTATATGAACAGCACAGGTTTGACTTCGTGGCAAGAATCAAGATCGTTTGAGAGTGCAGATTGCAGTAGAACTGAGAGCCGCAGGGTATTACTATTAACTCCACCATGATCCATGACCTTTACTCCAGTCTTGCCTGTATTAATGAATATGCTTGCTAACATTCAGACATCTATAATATTCAAATTCCAAGCATAAAGAATAATAGAATACAGGATCCAGTAAAAGCAAAACAAGGAAGTTCCGATTCAAATTTCTGGATTCTGCTCACTTTCTGAAATGACATTTTCTTGCAAATCAATCCTACCTGCATAAGCAGAGCGTGTTAAAATAGCAGCTATAAATAGCCGAGTTGAACCTTCTTTACAAAGCTATAGAAAATAAGTGCCCTTGTAACTATTTTTATGTCAGAATATTTCTTCTCCCCATGGTCGATTAAGGAATTTTGCTTAAACATGTAAATTATTTACTCCATCCATAAGAGCAGAAAGACTGCATACGTGCATGCTTCAATTTATGTGTGCGCAGCTATGCAAAGTATGGCTGATCTTACCTAACAAGGAAATCAAGGAAGGGGTCTTTGATGATCCATTTACTCTGACATCTGCATCTGCAAAACACCATGTTAATTTATCTGACAAGTGTAAATTAAAGCCAGTTCAATGAAACATTCTTTGTTTATGGCGAAAAATTTGAGGGGAAATGCTAAATATTTTAAGCAACAAATGAGTAGTTTTTTCCCCCAGTAAAGTAGTTGTCACGTTCTTGGTCATCCTAAGGTGCATGTTTTTATTTGTTGAATATCTTCCTTGGGCATGCCTTCAACAGAGAGCATCTCAGACCCTACCACACTCATGTATGACATTGGTACAAATGGAGGATCATCATTTCATTTCATCTCTTAGACTCCCACTAGCTCCAAGTAGTATTTTCACGGTAAAATGTATAATAGATAGGAAAACACATTTCTTTGCTTGAATCATTTCCTTGCCAAAGCCAAAATAGCAAAATAGCTTTTCCCTAGATCTGATGCCACTCTCTCATCTCAATCTCCACTCTAAGTTTTGCTAGCAAATAATTTCAATCAAGGTCTGAATGAACTATACCAGCTTTCATAATCCATATAAATTAAAATCCATAAAATTACCAAACAACGACCAACATATATCCAAAATCACAATCTAATATGGTAATTATGTTTGGTGCAACAGAAGTATCAAGCACCCGAAGTTGCATACCTGAACTTTCAAGTGATTTGAGAATGTCTGACTTCTTATAAGTGTATCCTATGAAGTTGGTATCTTTGGATGTCAACATCTGGAAATGAGTCAAAAACCAAAGTAAAATATCATAACAATGTAGTTGTAAATAAATAGTAAATTATCAAAGAAGCTGGAAAATTCCGAAGAGGCATAGACAAATAGCAGAAGTGCTACATTTAAAAGACCTAATGAATCAGAGTTTCAAGAGGAATAAAGTAGAACACTAAACTATAAAATTTCATTAACAAAGTAATAGTGGACAAACTGCTTTGACCAGACCTTCTTTATCCAGCAGAACATACTTTAATGTTTATGAAAATAAAATTGAAATGAATATAAGCCTCTAACCAAAAAATGTAGTGAGCTAACATCTGAATATCAGTAAATATATCTAACAGGAGGCACACATAATTACAAAAATTTCAGTCCAAATTAATAGTTAAAGATATGGCACAACCAAAACTAGTTTTTTTTTATATATATTTGAAGTTTTCCCATGCACCCTCCCCCCCCCCCCCCCCCCACACACCCACACCCACACCCACACCCACACCCGCACACGCACACCCACACACATATATATATATGCCATGAACAAAACCAGCATGCAATCTTTGCCTATGATCTTGATAAATTACAAGCTACCAAAACTAATTACCTTCCGCCAAGGTCCCACAGTCGCTGTTGTGCAAGGTGGGCCATCTACCTGCCAATGGACGAAATCACAAGTTTAGATGTGCTTAGAAAGTATGAAAACAGAATACATAAATCCCCTTCGGTGCTCAAAACCATCAAGAAACTACAATTTTGGAAAATATCTTTCATTCACTCATTGTCTGCAAGTGATAACAAAATTGAAATGCAAGGGCCAAATAACATTCCGGGACAAACCAAAAATCAACAACTAAAAGATTGGGGAAACAGTTCCCAATAACAATATATGAATAACGATTTATAGCTAGCATTTTCATTGTCACTTCGAAAACATACCAATTATTACAGCAACATTTTAAAGAATTGTTTACAACTGTTGTTACCACCCATTTATATGTTCATTAAATTATTTATAGATACAAAGAGAAAGTTAGGCAAATTTGCTTGTTAGATATAAAAGTATAAAACCATTCATGAGCCACCACTTAATAGCTTAAGCATTTAGGAAAGTTGGTCTTAGCATTAGTGTCAGTCTATCAAAGCTTCTATGACCAAGTAGTCATAAGCTCAATCCTTGCACCCCCATTGGTCTAAATAAAAATTTGAATTTCAACACAAGTAGAGTGAACCACTGTACTGTCTATCCAATTCCCCTTAGGCTAACCATAAATGAACAGTAGCTGGAACAATGATTTGCAATGTGATGAAGATGGGGAGAGAAATTCAGAGAGCACATATAAAAACCATTTACGATACTACCTTGGACATACATATCGACATTTTATTTACATGCTTGAAACGTTCGAGTCAAAAAATTAAATGATATTAGTGCTCATGAGAAATTATTGCATACGATAAATTTCACCCATTTTCAATGCATAAACTTTTTATGTACTTACATCAGGAAACTTCTCAAAGTTTTGTGTGTCCAACTCTCCACTGACTGTAGGTTTATATGCAGCTTCCGATTCATAAAGCATGTCCCACTGAATACACTTGAACCATGGATGAGCCTGAAAAATCAGGTACTAAAAGTCAATAGTTGACTTATGCGGATCAATAATATCTGGAACCTTCTGGGGGCTAGCAGACAACTTGCAAAATTGCTTGACTTTTGAGGGGTCACTGATTTTTTAACACATGCCTAGAAATAATAGCTTGAGACTAGGAAAACCAAAACAGGAATAGTTTATCCTAGTATTTTAATGAATTATCATAAAACAGGGATATACCTAAGAGAGTTATTACCTTTATTTCTTCTACTCCTCTGGTTCCTAGTCTTGTATCAACATCACATAGTAAGTGACAGATCAGATCCTTAGCTTCAGCTGATATCTTGGGTTCTTCGGGGAATTTCAGGCATGTTTTCCAGTTAACAATCTAACACAATACAGAAACACCAGGTTGTTAGGAATAAATAAAAGATATGAAGAGAAAATAAAATTTAATCAACCATAATAC
Organism: Ammopiptanthus mongolicus; assembly: GCA_039655645.1. Lineage (NCBI taxonomy): Eukaryota > Viridiplantae > Streptophyta > Magnoliopsida > Fabales > Fabaceae > Ammopiptanthus > Ammopiptanthus mongolicus. The sequence goes on along the minus strand of CM077349.1, from coordinate 80,025,707 downwards.
CTTACGGCAGGCCATCCTTGGATCGTCAGAACAAAAGGGAGGATACCCAATAAGCATCTCATACATGATCGCCCCAAGAGACCACCAATCACATTCGATTCCATAGCCCTTCTTGAGCAAAACTTCAGGTGCCATATAATCAAGAGTTCCAACAGTAGAATATGCCTGACAATATATAAGTTGGTAACAGTTAACAGCCTTTATATATCAAAAGAAATTATCAGTTGATATTAGATAACAGTAACATAATAAATTTCTAATATAATTTAGTCATTACTTCATATACTTTGATCATTTGATTGCTACACCATCAATACACACTGGGGAATTTGAAATGGGGGAGAAAGGCATACCAGTGCACGGCGATTACGTTTCCACTGTTGTAATTGCTCCTTTGGCATCAACCAAGGGGAGACAGAATATCCATCAGTGTCACTAGTTGATTCTTGACTGGTAAAATCTTCATTTTCCAATAAAATTGTTGAATACTTATCATCAAGAGGCTTACATAAGCCAAAGTCTGAAAGCTTCAAATGGCCATTTTTATCCAGTATCAGGTTATCTGGTTTTATATCCCTACATGCACAATACATTAGACTGAGCATAACTTATTTCACTTGAGAAGATTTATTTACTCATAAAAAAATTTGAAATCTTTCTCCAGAAAGACATTACCCTCCAATATTAGGTACGTCCAGGCAATCCTCTATAGTTTCAGTGAATTTATTTTGATCATCTGAATATTCTTCAACATTATTGGAAGACCAATTCATTGTACCATAATTTTATGCAAATCATTTCACAACAGCATAAAAGTGGACAACGGCTGAAGAGATTCAGATTAAATATATTCTTTTACAATCTAACAAGCCAAATAAAAATTGCATATGCTCTACTCATCATAAGCATGCCTTGTTCTAAGTTTGGTAAGCCACATAAATGTAAGAACGCTGTTTTTCTTTTATGATTTCAGCCAGAGCAGACAGTGTTTTTTTTAGAGCCATGATCTACCTTCCATGTGTTCTGTGCCCAAACTATACATAAAGTAGCTATGCCAAGTTTCCAACCATTAGAACAAAAATTGAACAGTTTGCCAATACCTATACCTATGCACATAATTGTGTTGATGTATTGAATGAATAGCAAGAATGCTTTCAGCTATGTAGAAGCGAGCAATATCTTCAGAAAGAATATCTTCCCTCATTAACAATGTCATGATGTCACCACCAGGTAAGTACTCCATGATGAGATATAGGAAATCTGAATCTTGGAATGAGTAATGGAGTTTTACTATGCATCTACTATCAACCTCTGCCAGCAAGTTCCTCTCAGATCGAACATGTTCAACCTAAATTAAAATGACATCATGATGTAAAAAGAAGTATACAAATTGATACCAAAGGTTAGATTAACTTCTAAAAACAATTTTTCAAGTCCACTTGCAATTTGAAAATTTTAACATGTAACCTTTCTGTGAACTTCTTTGAACCTTGAACTCCTATATAATGAATGATTTTATTCCGTTTTTATCTAATGTCAAAGTACAAATTGCACCAGCTCATCAATAGCTAAATAAAACTATACGTGAGACAACTGCTGGAGAAGGCAGGAAGTGATAAGGAAGAAGAAAAGTTGTACTCATTGTGCAATGCCTTCTCAGTTCTCAACAATGAAAAACAAGGTTTTTTTGGATAAAAAGAAATTAAGATGGTTCAAAGAACAAGTTAACCAACCTCAAATGGATACTATTGTATGCACTGACTAGGACTTTGTTTTCTACTGGACTGAATATCAGACATAAAATTGGACTTCTACACCAAGCGTTGTTAGTAACAAATGCTCTCCTAGAGCACTATGATCTACACAGTCAGCTAGATCACCAAACACAAGTATGGCAGGATATTTGATCGGAAATAGAACTAACTCGGCCTATCAACTAAACAGCTTAACAATTAAACAAACTGCAAAAAATAAATGCATTCATATTATATTAGCTAAATTATAATTACATTTTAATAAGATGCAAATTAAATTAGCAGAGGCATCCAGCTAGATCAATTAATGTTGAATGTTAAATTTAAGTTTGACCATATATACGACAAGAGCCAAACCATCGTAACACCAGTCAATGCAATTAGGGAAGTGTTAATGAAATCAATTAAGTGGAGGAAATCAAGTAAAACACCAATGAATTATGAACTTTGCTTCTTTTTGTTTGCAATATCTGGTTGGTATGACTAGGAACTATGAAGATTGATGCATTGAAATATTCTGCACTAAGTTTAACAGCTGGTACCTGTCCACGGCTAAGCATCTCTGACTTCTTCAATTTCTTCATGGCAAAAATCTCTCCTGTACTTTTAGCACGGCATAACCTCACCTACATTTTCTAAAAATGTTAAGAATATATATTCTATAGCAATGCATTAAGTTTATAACACAAGACACCACAGACATATGAAGGAATCCAAAAGTTAATGAACTATGATTTATCTCGATTGTGTCTAAACTGTGTACCTCCCCAAAAGCACCTTTACCAATTACTGTTAATTGCTCAAAGTCATAAATTCCAATTTTACGTCTCTGAAGCCTCATGTATTCAGTTTCTCGGCGCTCCAAACTCCTCATCATTTCCTCCTGCTCTTCAACCGGTATTTGCGCTTCTTGCGCTTTCCTTTGAAGCGCTCTACGTCTGAAACATAGCCATAACAAAATTAAAACCAATATATATTGAGTTTAATTTTGATGTATAAAGTTTTTCACATCTTCCACCAATCACATATGATGTGAATTTAGATAATTATAACAAGAAACAACAATACACGATCATGTAATTTACACTTGGTAGTGTATTAAAATTACATCCATATATATATATATATATATATATATATATATATATATATATAAACTGCCATTGCTATTGTGGTTAACAGGGTTAAAAATGGTCGCGGTTCCCTTGCAGCCTCACGCAGCCAATTGCGACTAATGAGGTCCACAATCACGACATGATGCGGTTGTGATAGCTGTCGCAACCGAGATGTTACGGCGCATCAGGCAATGAGGTCCACAATTTGAAATTTGAAACAGTGTTACCTTACCACATTTTCGAACAGCTGTGAAAAATGTGAGTGATGGGGCCACAATCATCAAGTCATCCTTCAGTTGTGGAAATTATCAAAACCACAGAAATTCGATCTCAATTGCGGTTGCGGATCACAATGTAAAAATTTGCTATATATGTTAATAAACACAAGATAACTATAACGAAGTCGTCGGAGGAGTCATCATAATCATAAAATGTTAAATATGGAAGGAATTGTATTGAAATTAAATGCAATGAAAATTCAGAAAAACAAAAAATATGATTAGGTGATGAGTGAGGTACCTGTCTTTGCGATCTTGCAATCCTTGGAGATAATTCTTATAATGATTCTCTATGAATTGTTTAGCGGCAGCAGCTTTCTGTCTAGTAACCGGCGAGGAAACAGATACATCGGGACCGGAGTCTAAATCGGCGGTGCGATCATGCTTCAAGTTAATGGCTCCAAGCCTCACGGTTCCATCGTAACCGTCCATTTTCAGATCGGCGATGAAAATATCTGAGAAGATCTGAGTGTGTTTAATCTGCGAAAAGTGAAAATGATGGAAAGGTTCAATTTAAAGCAAGTGTGTTCTATAGTAGAGGTGGTGGTGTTGTTGTGACTTGTTGTGAGTGGAACGAAGTACTTGGCAAATGGTGCATAATACAATCGAAGCTGTTGCAAGGCTGTCTTATCTGTAACTCTGAGTTGTACACAGAGGTAGAGAGAGAGAGAGAGAGAGAGAATATAAGGAAAATTCCAATTTTGTCTTTTGATTACTTTACACAATGGTCAAATAACTGGTCGTAGTAGCTTCTATACTTTCTATTTTTATGGCTTGGGTAAATGAATTTCAGTGTTAATTAGAAAAAAGATTTAAGCCCCCCTCAAGCTTATGAGTCTTATATATATGATCAGTATAAAAAAATTTTATATTCATAATTAATTATTAATTATTATATCATTAAAATATTTAATTTTTATTATAATTATATTAAAAATAATTAATCGGATGATTTGTGATAATATATCAAAATTAAACTTTAAAAAAATATTTTTTTACTACAATAATATTTTATACTTTTTTAGATTATTCTCTCATCCAATACGTGATAAATTAATGTTTTAGGATTCCTTCTAATATCTTTTTTCATACACATAAATTCAGGAGCAATATTAGAATGAGAGAACTCAAATTCTATCATTTGACCAACAAAGAGATATATTATTTAAACAATTAATTTATTGCTTAAATAATTTTATTTTATTTATTTATATAAAAAGTATTACTTTAATATAAGTGTTATTAAATATAATATAAACAAGTTAATGCTAATGTCTGCTTTAACTTATATGATAAGTTAAGTAAATAACTAATTTAATAACCAAGTAATTTAATTCACTAGTACCTATTAATTATATGGAAGGCATTACTTATAAGTTATAAGTACCTGTTAAGAAATTGAATATCCCATGTTACTAATAAATGTATAAATAGGATGTGAAAACAAATGCGTTGGCGTTAATTAATAGTAATAATTTTGTTTGTTGGGAATGGAGTGGGATCGACGGCATCGTTTTCCTCACATGCAGTGGTGGAATCTTTGGAAGCATTCCGCATCCATCATTACTATATCTGATTCTGACTTGTGTGTAGAGAGAGGAGATACCATGACGCTATTGTCGGCGGATATATATCCATAATGGAAATAGAAGAGGAGGGGTCGTGAGCCACGTTCCCCATCAGTGTGCGTGAAAATCACGCTTTCATTGCACCACGCCAAAGTCATAGGAGGGAGGGATTTAAGTTGGGGATCCGAATCCTCTTCTGTTCCGGGCTACATGCTCTTCATGTGGACCCTATTAATGTCACTTTAGCATTCTTTTCTTCTTTTTGTGACATACACAATACTCTATATTACAATGCTAGTATATTATAATATACTAGTAGGTCAAATAGATTTTTTCCCTCTCCAATTATATTGATTTTTAAGCTTTGTTTCTTAACTTTTTTTACATTCATTCTCTAAATTTTTAACATTAGACAAATTCGTTATGATTATGCAGAATGCTAATTAATATTTTAAAAATATTGATTAAAGAATCAAAAAGAGAAATATTTCATTAGGAGTTGATATATTGATATTTTAAAGAGTGATAAACTTATTTTTTTAATGTGAATTTACTTTTTCTATATTCTTTAACTAATAGTCTTAGGATATTAATTAATATGGCCCTTTAATCATTAGGTTCATGATAGTTAATCAGTAGTTGTATGAGTTATAATTTTTTTTTTTGTCATCTTTTCCCTTAACCCATTTTCATTCACCTTTTTCCAAAACAGAGAAAAAATCTCAAATTCTTGCCTCTGTGAACCAAAACATAACATCTCCACCTTCATCAACCTCTAAATAAGCATCATCATCTCACCCCAAGTCATAAACAAAAGCAATCCCAACAACTTTTTGGAACTTTTGTCAAATCCCTACACATAAATGAAGTTACAAACCGTAAAGCCTATAAAAACAAAATTCCATCATCCATATAATTTCATTACTGCCAACTAGAAAATCTTAACTCTACATCCTTGCAAAAATATCCAAAAGAAAATCAATAAAATATACTAGATTATCATTATTACATTGATGATACCGAGTATTTGAGTCTTCTTAAATCCCGTTTGAAATTGAAACTCATCGTCATCCTCCTTACATTAAATCCAAGCCAAAAACAACGATCACGAGGACCACCATTACAACATTCAAATCGTTGTCACCAACTAGTTTTCACCATCCAAGCCAACTACGCCATCACCAGATCTGACCATCCCTAGCTTTGTCGACAACCCCATCAACCACCATCGCACAACAACGTTGTTGAGGTTGAGAGCTCTTTATAGGAAGTTTCTTATGGGTGGCATCTAGCATGTAGTCTAAAAAAAAGACTACATGGATGTAGCACTAAAATTACCTATACAACAGGTTTTCCAATTTATTCGTTTTTATTTTTTTATTTCTTTTATTTTTAAAATTCATTTTTACCCATTCTTACCACCACCCCATCCCCACCCCTCTTTCCCTCCTACCCCATGTCTGCCACCCATCCACCCACAACCACCATTGCTTGGAGGGCCTCGCCGTCGCCCCCCAACCTCACCACCACCCTGCGACGAATCTGAAGCCAACAATGCTCGAGACTGGGGCATCCCACAAGCAACGCGTAGCAGCAGCATCCATCACCTCGTCGACGTCCTCCTCGGAGTCTAGACGTTGTGACACTCTTGTCGCTTCAAGCAAAACCACACACGGCAGCAACGAGCTTCGTCATTGCACTATCCCACCAAGACCGCAAGCTCTGCCTAGCCAAGGCCGCTGCACTTCCACTCCATCATGTGCCTGACGCCGTCTCAACTTCAGTCTTTCATAGCTCCCCTTGCACAAGACCATCGTCCTGATGCCTCGGACCACCGCGTCCCGGCCATCACGTTGCGCTTGCATCACCACGTCCCAGCCAACCACTGTGCCAGAGTCCCTGCACCGCACGCCCGTAACCGCCACGCCACTGGCTATGACGTGAAGGCGTCGACGTCTCCAGAAGGATTGAGGAATTGGTTTTTCCAGATCTGAATTTCTCTTTTTATTTTTATTTTCCCTTCAATTATTTAGCAACCCATTAAGGTTTTGGTCTGAAAGTTTAGGTTTTTTGCTGGTGAGGACGGCAGTGGCTTTTAAGGTGGCGGCAGTGCCGATGGCTGCACCGTTGGGGCAGTGGATCGATGCTGGGGTGTGGAGTGTTTCTTTGGCTGCCATGTTGCTTTCTTTCCAACTCAGGTTGGACGATGGTGGCTTCAAATCCAGTGGTGGGGTGTGGACGGTGGTGGTCGTCGGGGAGGAGACAGTGGTGGTTAGCGGTAGTGGTCGGAATCTCTATAGTAATTTGATCGACGGTGGTGGGGATCTGACGGGATGAGGGTAGGGATATTATTTGAATTTTTTTTATAACTGTATCATAGGTAACAAGTCACAAATTTTTTTTAAGATAAAATCTGGACCGTTTAATATTATATTATTATATCCAACGACAACCACAGGGGGTACACCGGTGTAGCATGATTTTGAAGGCTTCATGCTAGCCTTCACCTTTCTTATGTGATAGTTCTCGGATGGAAGTAGTAAGTTTACAAGTGTTGGAAAGGAAGGTTTCATACGTGAAAGTTTTATCCTATATTTATAGAAAATTATTGCTTATTGGATAAGCATTATTTGAAGAGATATAGTTCATATATATTTAGAATGGGGACGTGTTTGAGAAAACAACTTAATTAATTTAGCGCTTATTCAATAAGGCACTTAGGGTGCGTTTCGAAGAACTTATAAATAGCTGATGAGATTAGGTTATGAAAATAAACTTATGCAAATAGTTTGCAGTCTCATAAGCTCTTTTTAGCTTATTTCCATAAACTTATCAGAGAGCTTATGAAAATAAGTTGTTTTTAGCTTATTTGAAAAAGAGTTTATTGCATAAGCGCTGCGCTTAAATTCAATAAGCTATTTGCGTTTGGATACATCATTATACAAGCATTTATAAGTACTTGTCATATTTCTTAAAAACTGAAAAAATTAAGAATGAAACCAAAATTAAAAATTAACTTTATTTTCATTCAAAAAGAAAATTTAACTTAATTTAAAAAAATACTATAATGTATATCATGATAACTATTTGTTTTAATAATTATTAGTAATCTGGATAACTGGCACCAAATTTCATCAGCTATATGAATCTGTTTATGAGGTGAAAACAATCAGACCTATATCTTCTCTACCGGTAACTTAATGCTGTTGTAAGATTAAGAGATGCATCTAGTTGAAGGCTTAAAGGAAAATACTACATAGCTAAATGCTCATTCAAGTGAAACTAGGGAAAACACATCAATATACATTAAAATCAATGGAGCTACTAAAATGTAATTTTTACCTAGTTCATAAGATACAATATTTGTATCACCCTAGCTCATTGAAACAGGACCAGTGCTGAGATTTTGGATGTCCTGTGCAAACTGAGAAAATGGTGTCCTCATAATTATTTGAAGATTGTCCTCCTTCCGTTTTTGTTGCAAAATCATTAATAATCCATTCATAATCAAGGTTTCTAAAAAAATCATTTTCGATAGGAATCAAAGCAAGACTATTTAATCTACCTTGTAATATAGTAAATCGCAAAAAAGATTTTAACAAATTTAATTTTGAAAAACTTCTCTTAGCTGATGCAACAATAATAAGGATAGTTAATATTGTTATATAAGTTGTGCATGCATTAACCATGACTTGCTAAAGATTCAGCTTCACTTTTAATTTTTTTATCATTATCTTGTTTGGCTAGTTGAAGTAAAACTTCTCTTATGTCTGAAGCTTGAGTTTTAATTGCATATACACTATTCACATTACTTTCCCAATGTGTTTGTGACAATGGTTTAATAGTTAAACCTTATTTCACATTATCTCTTAAATTTTTCAACGCTTTGTGGAATGAGAAAATACAGTGTAAATATATTGTAACACTCCAAAAAGGCCTTTTGCTTTAGTATACGAATTTGCAATTTCACAATAATTAGCATTATTTAAAGTATAAGAAGAATAATATAATATAATAAATTGAATTTTGTTTATGCAATTGCAACTTAATGCACCATATCTTTCTCTTTCATAGAGAAAAGCAATGACCACTATGGTACTACCAAATAATTGTCAATAACAGGAAATGAGGAAATAAAGAGATAGAAAACGCACTTCTGAAAAATAATGAAAATCTTCTTTCACCTAAATAGAAGAAGCAGTGGGCAGTGGCAGGTAAAAAGAAAGGGGATAATTCTTCCATAAACAAATAATTCGTTTCTTGATCCCGAAAGATTGAGAGAGATAGAAAGTCAGAGAGATTGAGATAGAGAGAGAAAGAGAAGGAGAAAATTAGGGAGAAGGAAAAGTGTAACTAGTAAATAAATTAGGAGTGTAATAAATTTTAAAATATATTAAATTAAAAAGATATTCTAATATACACAAATACATTTGTCATATTATTTTCTATCACTCTATTATTAATTTTTTTGGAATAATTATTTTTTATTGGTAAAAAATTAATTATATAAAACTTTTATTTAATATTTATATATACTAAGTAAAATTTTACCTACTATTTGTTACCTCCAAAAAATAAGATCATGAGATTCCACCTCAACCATGTTCAACGTCATCACTGCACTTAAACAAATGGCGCGTTCTGTGACACCCACTACCCCGCATATAATAAAACACGAATAAAATCATACATGTCTTTAAAAAATATAACAATTAAAATAAAAACATATCCTCAAGGGTAATGTGCATCACATCATCTATAACGTAAAACATAGGAATCTGAAATAATCAAAATCCTTTAAAAACAAACTGCGGAAAACATAAATAATAACCATAACCCAAGTCCCGATGTCACATATCAGAGCTGGTATACATATACCGATAATACATCGGAATAAAACCGAATAACATAAATCATAAATCCTAACTACTGAGAGAGATCTCCTCGGGATCACTCCTCGTCAGCATGCTCACCCTCCTCTGCATATCCCACAACATATGCACAAGAATAACAAAGAGAGGGGTAAGAAACACAATCATGAATATATGTAAACGGAATGGAATAGTAATTAAGATGGCATACAACATACATCAATCAACACAGATATAATCAATATATATATATCAAGGATGCATGTCAATGCGAATGCAACATCACTACTCCGCATGCATGTGGCCAACAACTCTAACCCTGGAAAGACGATTAGGAGTACACGTCTGGTTATCAACGTGGATGATATGCCAGACCATGGGCCATCCCCGAACACTCTCACTAATCCTGATAACGTATAGTGGCTAGTCAGGGTACTCAAGCTTATTCTTTAGGTCACTCCGACAATAGGTAGCTAGCTCATGTCATCTGGAACTTCCATACCCAACGTACCCGCAAGGCTGGGATAACACCCATCGTGGCCTCCACTATCGCGATTCATCGTTTGCTTTCCACCCAACATATCAACGTCAACGTATGATGCATGCTATGCTCAACAACATGCAAACACATGTCCAACCATCCACCATCATAATCAATCACATTGATTATCAACAATGACCATCAACGATGATCATCAATCAACTAGGCGCTAACCATCGTTATTGCCTTTATCAACATTGCCAATATTATCATCATAATCAATCACATTGATTATCAACAATGACCATCAACGATGATCATCAATCAACTAGGCGCTAACCATCGTTATTGCCTTTATCAACATTGCCAATATTATCATCATAATCAATCACATTGATTATCAACAATGACCATCAATGATGATCATCAAACAACTAGGCGCTAACCATCGTTATTGCCTTTATCAACATTGCCAATATTATCATATCGTCATTATTAGTATTAACATTCTTTTCTATATTATCAACCTTGAATTATGACCTCACAGTCTTTTTCCCATTACCCTAATCATTATCCCTTCACAACAGAATCTGGGTGAGAAACCCAGATTAGCTAGGCGAATCGTGGCTCGCGAGGCGGGCCCGAGAGCTCCTAAATAGGTTCTCAGATTCGCTAGGCGAATCTTGGCTCGCGAGGCGAGCCCGAGAGCCCTAATACTTGGTTCTTTCATTCGCCTCGCGGATTACAATCCGCTAGGCGAATCACGTCAGACCACGAATGGTCTCTCTGTCTCGCCTCGCGGATGGTTATTCGCCAGGCGAATCATGACAGATGTGGGAATCTTAAGAATTTCTCTAAGTTATCCCTATGCCTATCGTCCCATCTCTCAAGAATCATCCCTATGGGTTTCCAAAACTAATCCAATATTATCAATCTCACCTCTCATAACAACTCATTCATTATGGGGTGCCAAACGTCCCTAAGCTATGTTCTTTCACTAATCCTATTTTCTTTATTGTAACGCACATCATCATCAAGTCATCATTATCATTGCACATCATAAAATCTCATCAATGCATATCGTATCTATATTCATACTATTCATCGCACATCATAATATTTGAATCATATCATCAAGACAAACACCCATAATCATAATCATAGAACCATAAACATGTATATTTATACAATATTCACATAGGCATATACATGGCATATACATAACATACACATAATTACACTCATAGCATATACATAGGCATTTACAATGCATATAGACAAACATATAGGGGTCATGGGTTAACCCCTTCATCTTAACCTATCCCAAAACCCACATACTCATGATCTATTTCTTCCCCCCATACCTGGTATGACGATCACAATGAACAAAGAAAGGAAAAAGGTCCGAAAAAGGTTGCGTCTCACGAATGCTCGATCTTACGACGCTTGACTTCACGATCACAGCCCCAAAAGGTTCAAGAGTAGCAACTAGGAAGAGGGCTTGTGATGGCAGTGATGCTCTTCAAGCGAAGGGGACGAAGAACGATGAACAGTGGTGCAATCTCCTTCAAGAATCCTTGGAAAGGGTTTAGAAATCCTTGTTTGGTGAGGAAGAGGCAGTTTCTAAGAGTGATTCGACTTAGAATATAGGTTTAGGTCGAGTCTTATGGTATAAATATGAGTTAGGGTCATTATGGGCTGATTAGAAGCCCAAAAACACGATTCTGGTGCGCGCAGATTCGCGAGGCGAGTAGCCTTTCGCGAGGCGAACCAGAGAGCTGCAAAAATCTGGCTGTCAGGTTCGCGAGGCGAATGTATCCTCGCGACGCGAAACTTTAGAAGCCGAATTTGGCCTTAACACCTGAAATAAGACTTGTAGATAATTCTCTAAGCTTTCCAACGCATCCAAGATAACCTCAATCGGATGTCTAGAACTCAAGATATGAACAAAACCGTAAAACATGTTTCTTGGACTTTAATGCATTAACCATTCCTTAAGGCTAAACTACCCCAACTATGAACTTGGACATCAAGAACAATCATAAACAACATATATACAACATATACAAGCAAATATTAACACATATAAACATAGTGTAAAAAAAAAAAAAAAACAGGGTGATACAATTCCACCCCCTTATAAAAATTTCGTCCTCGAAATTTCTACTCACCTTGAGTAAACATATGCGGATATGACTCCTTCATCTTGCTCTCCAACTCCCAAGTAACACTTTCTTCTGTAGCTCCACTCCAAACGACCTTGATCAAGGGAATTTCCTTCCCTCTCAGCTGCCTGACCCTTCGATCTTCAACCCGAAGCGGTAACACCTCGAAAGTCAAGTTATCCTTTAGTGGAATGATATCGGGTACTATCACATGGCTTGGATCATGAACATACTTTCGAAGTTGAGACACATGAAACACATTGTGAAGATTTGACAAGAACGGGGGTAAAGCTATCTGGTAGGCGACTTCACCTACTCTTTTTAGAATTTGGTAAGGGCCAATGAATCTAGGAGTAAGTTTCCTCGCTTTCATTACTCTGCCAACCCCAGTTGTTGGAGTAACTCGCAAGAACACATGATCCCCATCCTGGAATTCGAGAGTTTTTCTTCTCTTATCATGGTAACTCTTTTGCCTACTCTGTGCCACTCTCATCTTTTCTTGTATCATCCTCACTTTCTCTGTAGTCTCTTGCACTACCTCAGGTCCTAACACAACATTCTCTCCAGGCTCATTCCAACACAAAGGTGTCCTACACCTCCTACCATACAAAGCCTCAAAAGGTGCCATCCCAATACTGGAATGGAAGCTATTATTGTAGGTAAACTCTATAAGGGGTAAAAACTCATCCCAACTACCAGACTGCTCTAGCACACACGCCCTCAACAAGTCCTCTAAGGATTGGATTGTTCTCTCAGACTGACCATCGGTCTGTGGGTGATAAGCTGAACTCAATCTAAACTTAGTTCCTAAGGCCTCATGCAACCTATTCCAAAATCTAGAGGTAAATCTAGGATCTCTGTCAGAAACTATGCTAGACGGTACACCATGCAATCTAACTATTTCTCTGATATACAACCCAGTCAACTTCTCTAATGGATATTCCATGTTCATAGGGATGAAATGGGCAGATTTGGTTAACCTGTCCACAACAACCCATATGGCATCACAACCAGCTGGAGTCTTAGGGAGTCCAGACACAAAATCCATAGAGATACTATCCCACTTCCACTCAGGAATACTCAAAGGTTGCAACTTACCCGAAGGTTTCTGGTGCTCTATCTTAGCCTTCTGACACACTAAGCAAGCATACACAAACTCAGCCACATCCTTTTTCATCCTAGGCCACCAAAACATCCGTTTCAGATCCTGATACATCTTTGTGGCTCCTGGGTGAACACTCAAACCACTCCTATGTCCTTCCTCAAGGATCAACTTCCTGAGCTCTGGAACATCAGGTATACAAACCCTATCTTGGAACCTCAAAATTCCATCAGTCCCTTCCTTAAAACTAAGGTTTCTACCCTGAGCAATCAACTCTCTCTGGTCTAAAAGGTATATATCTATCTTTTGCCCTTCTCTAATCTGATCCATCAAGCTGCTAGTAATTTTCAACATTCCTAGTCTAATGCTCTTAGGGGTAACTTCCCAAGCTAAACTCAAATCTCTAAACTCCTCTATCAAATCCATCTCTCTAACCATCAAGGCTGAAATATGTAAGGTTTTTCTACTCAAAGCATCAGCCACTACATTGGCCTTACCTGGGTGGTAACTCAACTCAAACTCATAATCTTTAAGAAATTCCATCCACCTACGCTGTCTCATATTCAGCTCCTTTTGGTCAAATAGGTATTTCAAACTCTTATGATTACTAAAGACCTCAAATCTAGCTCCATAAAGATAATGCCTCCAAATCTTCAATGCAAACACTACGGCTCCTAGCTCCAAGTCATGGGTAGGGTAATTCTTCTCATGGGTCTTAAGCTGCCTAGAGGCATAAGCTACTACCTGACTATTCTACATCAACACACCACCTAAACCTTGCTTGGAAGCATCACAGTACACCACAAAAGGTTCACTAGGATTGGGCAACACTAACACAGGTGCAGAGGTCAACCTATGCTTCAACTCCTGAAAACTTTCCTCACACTTAGAATCCCACACAAAGATCTGACCTTTCTTAGTAAGGCGGGTCATAGGCAAAGCTATCTTAGAGAATCCTTCTATAAACCTCCTATAGTACCCGGCTAAACCCAAGAAACTCCTAACCTCAGTCACTGACTTAGGTACTTCCCATTGGAGCACGGTTTCTATCTTAGATGGGTCTACGGCTATTCCTCCTTTAGAGATGATGTGTCCTAAGAAACTCACCTCCTCTAACCAGAACTCACACTTTGACAACTTGGCATACAACTGTTTTTCCTTAAGGGTCTTCAAGACTATCCTCAAGTGTTCCTCATGTTCTTCCCTAGTCTTAGAGTATACTAGGATATCATCTATGAAAACAACTACAAACCTATCCAAGTATGGATGAAAGATCTTGTTCATGTAGTCCATGAACACAGCAGGGGAATTAGTCACGCCAAAAGGCATGACTAGGTACTCATAATGGCCATAGCGTGTTCTAAACGCAGTCTTCGGAATGTCCTCAGACTTGACCCGAATTTGATGGTAACCTGATCTCAAATCTATCTTAGAAAACACACAGGCTCCTATCAGCTGGTCCATAAGGTCATCTATCCTAGGAAGAGGGTACCTATTCTTAACGGTCACCTTGTTGAGTTGTCGATAATCGACACACAACCTCATGCTGCCATCTTTCTTCTTCACCAACAACACCGGCGCCCCCCACGGAGACACACTAGGCCTAACAAACTGCTTCTGGAGCAATTTCTCTAACTGTTTCTTCAACTCAGCTAGCTCTAGAGGGGACATCCTATAAGGTGCTATGGATATAGGTCCTGTACCTGGCACTAAGTCTATGCTAAACTCAACCTCTCTCTCAGGTGGCAAACTATAAATGTCCTCCGGAAAAACTTCTGGGAACTCCCTCACAACTGGCACATCCTTAACCTCAGCCTTTCTCTCTACTTCCAGGGAAGATAAGATCATGTATACTTGGGCTTCTTCTCTAATAGAAGCCTTGACTTGGTTGGCAGTCAGAAAACTCGGATCCTTAGGATTGACAGTAGTTCCAAAAACAACAGTTTTATCAAAGCAATTTAAAAGGACATGATTGGCGGATAACCAGTCCATACCAAGAATAACATCAAGTTGTTTAAGGGGTAAGCATATAAGATTAACTATGAAATTTCTATCATCAATGACAATGAAACAACCTTTACAAATGTGTGAGGTAACAACAGGCTTATTGGTAGGGGTAGCAACAACTAGATCATATTCAAGTTGGGCAACAGGTAATCTAAGGTACTCAACACAATCATGTGATATAAAAGAATGCGACGCACCCGAATCAAACAACACTATTAAAGGAGTCCCTTTGATGAGGCACTTACCTTGAATCAGGTCTTCGGATTCTGAGGCTTCAGCTCCACTGAGAGTGAAGACTCTCCCACTTGTCCTCAGTCGATTGGCTTGAGAACTCTTGCTGGCACTCTGTGGCTCCATCTTTTCCCCACTACAATCCTTACTGATATGACCAGGCTTCCCACACTTGAAGCAGATGATGTCTGTCTCCTTGCAGTCCCGAGTAAAGTGCTCCTTACCACACTTGCCACACCTGATCGGCCTAGAAGAGGCAAATCCTCCGCCACTAGCTGGTACCGACGTATAATGCGGTTTCTTGCCGGCGTGCTTGAACCAACGGCTAACTGGTGCCAACTGCTGCTTACCTTTATCCTGCTGGGTCATCCTCTTACTCCCCTGAGGACCAGAATTCTTGAACTGGGCAGCTCAGGACTTGTAGCCTTCCTCAAAGATTCTACATTTGTTCACCAAGGTGGGGAAAACACGGATCTCCTGGTAGCTGATGGCTTGCTTAATCTCTGGACGCAAACCATTCTCGAACTTCACACACTTGGAGCGATCATCATTACAATACTGGTAGAGTGGATAGTAACGTGACAGCTCCTCAAACTTAGCGGCATACTCCCCAACGGACATGCTTCCCTGAGTCAAAGCTAGAAACTCCATCTCCTTCTTGTCGCGTATATCAGCAGGAAAATACTTCCCCAAGAATCTCTACTTGAAGGCATCCCAAGTAACAGCGGCGCCCTCAGCTTCCAAACGTTGATGGCAATTCTCCCACCAATGTTCAGCTTCTTCTACAAACATGAAGGTAGCAAAGGTAACCTTCTGTGCATCGGTGCATGCCATGGCCTGAAAGATCTTTTCAAGTTCCCGGATCCATGTCTGAGCACCTTCAGGGTAATAAGCTCCCTTGAAGGATGGCGGATTATTCCTCTGAAACTTATCCAAACCCTGAAATTCAGCAGGTCCACCTCCGTTGTGATTCTGATTCTGCCCTATGGCATTAGCTAGTGCTTCCAGGGCATCAGCAATCGCACGATCGTTTCTACCTGCCATAACTTCCTGCATCGTTCAAGCACACTGCTCAATATCGAAAGTCAAGTAAAACAAAACTAAACACTTAATACTCTATACCATCGTCACAGACAATCATATAAGAGTACACAGAAGAGAACACAACAGACACATACCCCGGCCTGTAGGACAGACCGGCTCTGATACCACTAAATGTGACACCCACTACCCCGCATATAATAAAACACGAATAAAATCATACATGTCTTTAAAAAATAAAACAATTAAAATAAAAACATATCCTCAAGGGTAATGTGCATCACATCATCTATAACGTAAAACATAGGAATCTGAAATAATCAAAATCCTTTAAAAACAAACTGCGGAAAACATAAATAATAAGCATAACCCAAGTCCCGATGTCACATATCAGAACTGGTATACATACACCGATAATACATCGGAATAAAACCGAATAACATAAATCATAAATCCTAACTACTGAGAGAGATCTCCTCGGGATCACTCCTCGTCAGCATGCTCACCCTCCTTTGCATATACCACAACATATGCACAAGAATAACAAAAAGAGGGGTAAGAAACACAATCATGAATATATGTAAACGGAATGGAATAGTAATTAAGATGGCATACAACATACATCAATCAACACAGATATAATCAATATATATATCAAGGATGCATGTCAATGCGAATGCAACATCACTACTCCGCATGCATGTGGCCAACAACTCTAACTCTGGAAAGACGATTAGGAGTACATGTCCGGTTATCAACGTGGATGATATGCCAGACCATGGGCCATCCCCGAACACTCTCACTAATCCTGATAACGTATAGTGGCTAGTCAGGGTACTCAAGCTTATTCTTTAGGTCACTCCGACACTAGGTAGCTAGCCCATGTCATCTGGAACTTCCATACCCAACGTACCCGCAAGGCCGGGATAACACCCATCGTGGCCTCCACTATCGCGATTCATCGTTTGCTTTCCACCCAACATATCAACGTCAACGTATGATGCATGCTATGCTCAACAACATGCAAACACATGTCCAACCATCCACCATCATAATCAATCACATTGATTATCAACAATGACCATCAACGATGATCATCAATCAACTAGGCGCTAACCATCGTTATTGCCTTTATCAACATTGCCAATATTATCATCATAATCAATCACATTGATTATCAACAATGACCATCAATGATGATCATCAAACAACTAGGCGCTAACCATCGTTATTGCCTTTATCAACATTGCCAATATTATCATATCGTCATTATTAGTATTAACATTCTTTTCTATATTATCAACCTTTAATTATGACCTCACAGTCTTTTTCCCATTACCCTAATCATTATCCCTTCGCAACAGAATCTGGGTGAGAAACCCAGATTCGCTAGGCGAATCGTGGCTCGCGAGGCGAGCCCGAGAGCTCCTAAACAGGTTCTCAGATTCGCTAGGCGAATCCTGGCTCGCGAGGCGAGCCTAAGAGCTCCTAAACAGGTTCTCAGATTCGCTAGGCGAATCCTGGCTCGCGAGGCGAGCCCGAGAGCCCTAATACTTGGTTCTTTCATTCGCCTCGCGGATTACAATCCGCTAGGCGAATCACGTCAGGCCACGAATGGTCTCTCTGTCTCGCCTCGCAGATGGTTATTCGCCAGGCGAATCATGACAGATGTGGGAATCTTAAGAATTTCTCTAAGTTATCCCTATGCCTATCGTCCCATCTCTCAATAATCATCCCTATGGGTTTCCAAAACTAATCCAATATTATCAATCTCACCTCTCATAACAACTCATTCATTATGGGGTGCAAAACGTCCCTAAGCTATGTTCTTTCACTAATTCTATTTTCTTTATTGTAACGCACATCATCATCAAGTCATCATTATCATTGCACATCATAAAATCTCATCAATGCATATCGTATCTATATTCATACTATTCATCGCACATCATAATATTTGAATCATATCATCAAGACAAACACCCATAATCATAATCATATAACCATAAACATGTATATTTATACAATATTCACATAGGCATATACATGGCACATACATAACATACACATAATTACACTCATAGCATATACATAGGCATTTACAATGCATATAGACAAACATATAGGGGTCATGGGTTAACCCCTTCATCTTAACCTATCCCAAAACCCACATACTCATGATCTATTTCTTCCCCCCATACCTGGTATGGCAATCACAATGAACAAAGAAAGGAAAAAGGTCCGAAAAAGGTTGCGTCTCACGAATGCTCGATCTTACGACGCTTGACTTCACGATCACAGCCCCAAAAGGTTCAAGAGCAGCAACTAGGAAGAGGGCTTGTGATGGCAGTGATGCTCTTCAAGCGAAGGGGACGAAGAACGATGAACAATGGTGCAATCTCCTTCAAGAATCCTTGGAAAGGGTTTAGAAATCCTTGTTTGGTGAGGAAGAGGCAGTTTCTAAGAGTGATTCGACTTAGAATATAGGTTTAGGTCGAGTTTTATGGTATAAATATGAGTTAGGGTCATTATGGGCTGATTAGAAGCCCAAAAACACGATTCTGGTGCACGCAGATTCGCGAGGCGAACCAGAGAGCTGCAAAAATCTGGCTGTCAGGTTCGCGAGGCGAATGTATCCTCGCGACGCGAAACTTTAGAAGCCGAATTTGGCCTTAACACATGAAATAAGACGTGTAGATAATTCTCTAAGCTTTCCAACGCATCCAAGATCACCTCAATCGGATGTCTAGAACTCAAGATATGAACAAAACCGTAAAACATATTTCTTGGACTTGAATGCATTGACCATTCCTTAAGGCTAAACTACCCCAACTATGAACTTGGACATCAAGAACAATCATAAACAACATATATACAACATATACAAGCAAATATTAACACATATAAGCATAGTGTAAAAAAAAAAAAAGGGTGTTACACGTTCTTCTGGGAGGACTAAACCTCTTTATTTTTAACCGGTTATAATAGGTTAGTCGGTTACAATAATTAAAGACTTTGTCCAAAAATCCTACTCCCCTGATCCTCCCTTTCTTCACTCCAATGTCGACGGCGGAGGTGCACCTATGATCTCCGATCGACTCCTCCACCGTCGATTCCGCTCTAAACTCTCCTCCTCTTCATCAATCTCCTTTCCCCCATTTCAACGCTGACACAACTCTTTTGCCGCCTCATCCACCGCCCATGCAAGGTCGAGGCCCCGACTGACCAAGCTTAGAAAGCAGTCCACAAGAGCAATTGCCTTGGTTCGTCGTCGTAGGAGAAGGAGTAGGCTGAGTTGTAGTCGGAGCGAATTCCGAGTCAGAGGAATTGGAAGAGAAGGGATATTATTCGTTGCCATTGGGAGAAGAAGAATAAGAGTCTTGTTGTTCTTCCTTCGCCATTTCTTTCTCATAAGATGAAGATGGTGATAAGATAAGGGGTAAGTGCGGGAACAAATAAAAGCAGTGTGATGCATCGAAACAAACAAAAACACCAATTCTAGCAGGATATCGATACAATTTTTAGGTTATAAAATGAGGGAAATGGTAATAAGTGTTTTAAGGATATTATTTAAGAAAATAAATATAGAAATCATGTATTGAAAAGTAGTATATTCAATTTTTTTAAAATTTAAAAATTATAATTCTTAATATAAAATTTTTATTTTTTAATTTATTAATCAATGTATTGATTAGCACGACCCATAAAACGATGATGCAATGCAAATGCAAGAGTCCAAAACCGCACACACACGATGACACGCAACACAAGAAACTAACAGAAAAAGGGATTTCTTTATTTAACAACAAATATCAAAGAGTGGCGGTGGACTTGGTATGCTTACTTATGAAAGAGTGTTTCACATAAATTCAAGAGGAGTAGTAGTAATATATTCTTTATCACTTTTATATAAATATATTTTTTTATTAATTAAAATTTATGTGGATCTCATTAATTTATGTGGTCCCATTTGAATTTTATAGATCCTACATAAATTTCAATCAATAATATAGTATGTCTTAAAAAAAACGTTAAAAAGTATGTTGTTAGTATTTCAGTAAATTTAATTTCATAAGCTTACGAAAATAAGTCAAAAACAGTAAATTAAAATAAATAAGCTAATTTTATAAGTTTTCCTAAATGTCTTCATTAAGTGTTTATATGATAAGCTTAAATAAGTTTAAGTAAGTTTTTTGAGAATCATCCATATAGTTATGATGACAATAAAATCTCAAAATATCTTTGCTAAGGAGAAATCCTATTAGGGTTCGTTTGATGGTCAGGATAGAATAATGATAGATAGGATATGAGAGCTGGATAATGATAGGATATGATATGAGCTGGATAAGCTGTTATCCTATCTAATGTTTGATGCGCATCAGATAATGATAGGATATGATATAAAATATCCACAAATAACAAATTACCCTTATATCAAATTTACATTTTTTTCTTCAAAAAAAATTTAAATATTAATTAATTGGTTTTTTATACATTTAGATTAAAAAAATAAAAAATATTTGATAATATATATATTTTGGCTTTTTAATTATACATTAGTCCAATTTTTAAATTATATAAAATTAAATAAAAATTTACTTGTGATATTTTTTCACTTTTTATAAAATTTGCTAATTAAACTATATATTTTAATTAGTAATAAGATTGACTAATTAGATTTGAAAACATAATTAAATAACAATATTAAGGGTAAAGGATAAAAGATATTTTTTTATCATATCCTGTTGGTTCTAACTCAGCTCCTCTCTCATGATAGAATTATAACCAAGTAGCAAGATATAATAAAGTAACATGATAAATTTATCTTATCCTGTTAGTTTATGAAACTGCCAATTAAAATAAGATATAATAAATTATTCTATCCTATCTCCCTAATCCTGACCATCAAACGAATCTTAAAGTTCATACATTTCCTATGGGGGTCATTCGGCAATTAGTCCTTCAAGTCATATATCGAAACTAAACCTAACTTGCCGGCCCGGAACAATCAAAAAGCAGGTCAATGGCTCATCTCCGTTTTGGTGCCGCAATTGTTTATTGGGTTTTATTTGGGCGTTTGGACTATTTGACTTATGTTGTTGTCGTCATGTATATGGACAATTTGCAGGAACACATTCACAGTATGAGCTTGAAGAATAGGAGCCGCCTAGCTCGTCAGAACTCATAAGGTTTGCGAGGCTAAGCCAGAAAGCACAAATGATGCCAAATGTGAATGGTGGTTCATCCTTATGTTCGCAGTTCACTTTTAACATATTTCATTACTTATTACTGTAAGCTAGAGTGACAAATGGCTAAACTAGGTATGTTCTAACCAAGAGTATTTATTTAAGACGAAGGCTAATTAGTGCCCTTAAGATATTCATCAAGGAAGCAAGAAAAAAAAATCCATTAGAATTTAATATTTAAAAAAATGATATATTTAGTTTTTTAATATAATATTATTTTTTTGTTCTCTTAGGACACTCGTTAACATGATCCTTTATTTAATGTCTTAAGAATCTGAAAATTATTTAATATTTTATTATTCAAATAATTTAAAAACTATTAGAATGATTTATTAGCAACCATCAAGATTTTTATATAAATAAACTTATAATAAAATATTAATATTAAAATGTTAATATATATTAATTTAAAATTTATTAAAATATTTAAAAGGTTTTAATTAGTTTTAGGGACTCGCTAATGAGTGTTCTAAATACATCTCTAATGGAAGTTGTTTAAGAAATAAGGGTGTATTTGAAAGAGCTTATTAAGAGCTTATTTGAGCTTATGAGAATAACTTATAGAAATAAACTTATGCGAATAGTTTATGAAAATAGTTTATGATCTTCCTATAAGTTCTTTTTAGCTTATTTCCATAAGTTTTTTAGATAAGCTTATGAAAATAAGTTGATTTTAGCTTATTTAAAAAAGTTTATTTAATAAACACTTAATTAAGCTGTTTATCCAAACGTACCCTAAGAACTGGTTCATATACATTAGCATCGCAAGAGCATTGGTGACATAACATCCAACTGTAAGCACGGTTGCTTATAGAAGCAATCGGTTCTTATAGAAACACTCTAACGTTAAGAGTTACACCACTAAAGTGGAGAATTGTTTAAAATAATATAAAGTAAAAAGTGGTGATGTGACATAATGATTGGTGAAACTCATAAAAAAAGGAGTTAAACAACTCCCATGTATTACAACATTGGAGATGCTTTAAAGGTATTGATTAAAGAATCAAAAAAATGTAATATTTTATTGGAAAACTAAAATTTCATGTCTCGATACATTGGTTATATTATTTTCTCATAAAACTTGATTTTTTTTTTTTTAATTTCCTAACATGTATATTAAGGGTTGTTAACATTTTTCCCTATCAATATTACGTTGGTCTTAATGGAATTGGACTCAGATCACTTAAATAATCCGAATCTTGTGAATAAAAAAAATGTGATTAAATGAAAAGACCCATTAAAGATGATGAGTCAGGTTTTTGGGCCTAGATTAGTTATGAGGAAAGTCAGTAGAAAAGGACTTCTTGGTCAGAAGCCGAAAAAAAGTTTTTCGGCTCAATGGCATTGGGTAATAAATAACTAGCCCTTCTATAAAAAAAAGTAACCTTACAGTTATGGCCAAATGTTTCTATTGGTCAGAAAAGTCGGATGTTAGAGATATGACTAGCAAAGACCAAAAAATAAAAAATACTAGACATACGACTAGGAAGTTGCCAAAGAGAGTTTTCCCCTAAAAAAAATTGTGAAAAATAGTACCAAGACTCTATTCGTGAGAAAGACCAAGCAAATAGTAGGCTTAATTTCAATGTTTACGTTCCGTGATAAGTTTTTTCCCCCATAACTAATGATGACAAATATTTACTATACTTTATGGGTTGCTAATTTGCATCTGCTGAGAGTATGATGCTAGTTTTATTTTATCTTATTACAAACTTTATGCCGTACAAGGTGTTGTGTTTAAGGTTTTCTTCAATATTTGTAATTTTTTAAGTAATCTAATATTCTTATTTTTTTAAAATTAAATTTTATTTTCTTTTTCCGTAGTAAAAGTGTAAAACTATATAACAGTAGGTCAATCCTTTTAAATAAAGTCATATACTCTTTACACAAATTACAATAGTACAAATATATACAATTGATCCATATTTGTTTTAACCATTTACTTGCTTTTTGAACATCTCTCTCATTCTCTTTCCAATACAATAATAACTACTAATGTTTTAATCATTCATTATTGGATTTAATTGTAATAAGTTATTGGTATAAACGTTTGGGTCTGACTAACCGGTGTTCTTGATTAGCCTTAAGAATACTAGTTAAGAAATAATAAAAGGATGTGTTTGTGTTGGAAAACTAATCAAATACAACATTTTTTTTTATTCTTTAGCATTCTCCTAAAAGTTTTTATTTTTATATAGACAATCAATTATGTATTACTATATCATTGAAAAAAATTTGCTCTTAAAATAATTATCTTAAAAATCATATATGAAGTGATTCGTTGACAATTTAAAAAAAATTACATTAATAATATATTAAAATTAAACTCGACGTTATTTATCTAATTTTGAACTCTAGAAAGAATTTCGACAAACTAATGGTAGATATGCATATAAGCTGTTGCTGCTGTGTTTATTTATTTACTTATTTATTTATTTTGTATAATCGATTGTTGAAGTAATTTTATGAGAAAATTAAAAAAAAATTAATAAAGAAATCTATAAAATATATTTCTCTAAAAATTCATTAAAGTGGGAAATGATATTGGCCCACCTAGTGGAAGTGGTACATATTTCATTTTACATAGCAAGAGAACGCTCTTATCGAGCACTTAAAAATCTCTCCTAAGAATTTCTCATTATCAACTATAAAGTAAAGTGATTATGTAATTACATAATACAGTTGGTGGGTCACAAGTGGTGGTTGACCAATAACTCAATGCTAACTATATTTTGCTCCTTGTTAGCCGATGTATTGCCTGGGTTATTTACATCTGAGGCAGGAGCACTTCCTATGCACTTGTTTTGGTGCTTTAGAACAAGGAGTTCTAACAATGTTCTTTCAATGTATTCCATATATGTCTCTGCATTCTTTCCAACAAGTCGAATAATGGTAACTAGGTAGCAATGGGAAATGTCTCAGGGTATTGCCGTGGGAAAAGCCCTTGATAAATTATCCAGGGTTAAAGCCGTGGGAAATGTCCCAGGGACGATGTCGTGGATAATTTCCTAAGGTCTTTTGAAAAATGGTCATAGGAAAATATTTCTGACGTCCGTTTTTCCGACAACTCTGGAGCCGTGGGTTATCCGTGAGAAAAGTGAGTTTTCTCACGGCTTTTGGTCTTTTCCCAGGGATTTTGGCCGTGGAAAACAACGAATTTTCTTGTTGTGACCGTGCGAGTACCCCTCTCTTAGTCGCGTCTTCTCCCCACAGTAGGCTTGTTGCGCCTTTCCTCACCCTCCACCCTCTCGCCGACATCACAAACCATATGTACATGCAAAAAGAATTTTAATCTAGAAGATGAACAAAAGATGGGAGGAAGAAAATGAAGAAAGGGACTAGAAAATAAAAAAACAAAATTTTTTGGGTTAAAAATAAATATCAAAACATCAATAATAAACTGTAGTAACGTGTGATAACCTATAAAAAGCAATGGAGGATCGGTCGTCAAAACTTACGTTGGTGGACCGTAGCCTTCTCCGCTAGTTTTATTTATCTTATTACAACTTTATGTAGTACAAGGTGTTGTGTTTAAGGTTTTTTTTCGATATATTTGTAATTTTTTAAGTAATCCAGTATTTTTATTTTTTAAATTAATTGTTGTTTTCTTTTTGTAGTAGTCAAACTATAAAACACTATGCCAATCCTTTTAAATAAAGTAAAATACTCTTTAAAAAAAAAAGTATATATATTGACCTATATTTGTAATTTTAACCATCTCTCATTCTCTTTCCAAATCAATAACTAATGTTTTAGTATTGAATTTAATTGTAATACATTAATTATCAAAATAAAAGTTTTTTTTACACGAACAACCAATTAATTATGTATTACTAAAATATTTGGCTCTTAACCTAGCTTAAAAGTCATATAAAGTGATTAATTGATAATTTTAAAAAATTTATACTTACAATATATCAAATTAAACTCGTCAGCAGTAGGAAGAATATCAACAAACTAATGGTACATGTGCATGCATATAATTAAGTTGTTGTTGTTGTGTTTATTTATTTATTTATTTTTGTATAACTTGTTGTTGAAGTAATTTTATGAGAAATAAAAATTAATAAAGTTAAATCTATAAAATAGATTTCTCTAAAAATCAATAAAAAGTGGGAAATAATATCGACCCACCTAATTGAAGTGTATATATTTAATGTTACATAGCAAGAGATTGCTCTTATTGAGAACCTAAAAATCTCCCCTATAAGAATTCCTCATTATCCACTATCAAATAAAGTGATTATGTAATTACATAATACGAGTCACGAGTGGTGGTTTACCGGGTAACTCAATGCTAACTATACTTTGCTCCTTGTTAGCGGATATATTGCCTGGGTTATTTACATATGAGGCAGGAGCACTTCCTATGCACTTGTTTAGATGCTTGCGAACAAGTTCTAACAATGGTCTTTCAATGTACTCCATATATGTCTCTGCATTCTTTGCAACAAAACGGATAGTGGTAACTAACAAAGCAAAGGTAGCAATGGCTCCGCAAATGGCAAATAGGCCAATGAAAGGTTGAGGACCTAGTTGTTCATTTTGTATTTTGCTGATTGAAGATCCACAATTCGTGGTTGATAGCATATCCTTTTCTAATTTTTGGACTTCCTCGCTTTCTATCGATTTTAAGATTGCCCGTGATATGTCAATTGCCAAAGTTGAACCTTTTGGGAATGCCTGCATAAATAACGTATATCAACATCATTTGGCAAGTAATGACAATAATATATTAATTAGAGCAATATAATATATATATCCAATATAATGTGCTATTTCTATGAAGCAAAAGAGGCACATTTACTCGGGCTTTTAATTTGGGCTTTAGGCCTAATTAACTCAGATGGCTCCTTCTGTCTCACTTTCCTGTCATATTCTATGCCTCCCACCAATGATAATTTGTCACTTAATAAATAAAATCATAACTCATTAACACTAATGTACATCCGCAGTCTTCAATTGGTAGGGGATACCAAATCACCAGTTTTTGGGACAGTAGAATTTTTTTCAATTAACTCAACCCAAAAAATAGCTTAAGAGGTGAGGATTGTCCAAATCTTTATAAATGACTATTGGCACATTTACCCAACCAATGTGAGACTTACACACCTCTCACGTCCAGGACTGGACATCTGAAACGTGAAGTTTGTAGGATTGGATTGCGGGTAGCCCAATATCGTGGTAGACTTTGATACCATCTTAGAATTTGGGCTTTAGGCCTAACACGACCTCAAAAGTTAGTTCAAGATGTAAGGATTGCTGAAGCCTTTATAAATATTTTTTTGCACATTTACTCAACCAATGTGAGACTTAACAAAAGGAGCACTAAAAAGAAATGGAAAATGATTATTGTTTACCAAATTTAATGATATTTTTATTAGTTATATAATACTTAGTCTTTTTAGCATTCTACACACAAATTAAGAAATCAAATTTGTGTGTAAATATACCAAAATACCCAGTGAAGAATTAAATGAAGTATTCAACCAAGAAACATAATCTAGAAAGACGTAAAGCCAATTGAGGGTATATATGGAAAAAATGGGGAAATTATACCTTGGGTTTACAAAACCTCAATTGTTTTGAAACAAAAACAAATTGCTAAAGAGACTAAAGATATGGAATCAATGGAAGTAAGGCATATAGAGTAAACCAAAAAAAAAAAAAAAAAATTAATAAGACATATAGATTAGTTAACGAACTAATAATATGTTATCAAAAAGCCGGTAACTCGTTAACTATTTTATATGTTTTGTTGACTAATAATTGAGACATCCTAATGGATTAGGAATGGTGAATGGTGTAAAAAAATTGATATGCATGTAAAAGAAAAAATCAATTATGACACATGGTTAGTATAAAAGTTTTTTTTACACTATCAACCAATCATGTTTTGTCACATCATTAAAAATATTTAAATCTTATAATAATCACCTCTTAAAGTCGTACATATGATGAATGTATGAATAGATCCTCTAAATTGCTTTTTCTTGTCAAAGTAGTGACAAGAAGAGTTGTTTAGAGATCGAATTTAGAGATCGATTTTGATCAAATCGATCTCCAGATCAGTCGCATGATCGTTTTACGGACCAATTCGGCAAATTCGGTCTCGAAATTCGATCTCTAAATGACTCTTTTTTGTAGTAAGTGGAAGAAAAATAGACACAAATTTTTTTTTCCTATTAGTGAGGGTTATTAAGATTTACAATCTTTGTATCTCCTCCATTTGACTTGAAAAGAGAAAACAATTGAGAGGATATCTATTCCTTACTGCTACTACATCAAAATTAAAATGTATCAAACCAATTAAGAAGAAAAACTTACAAAGCCTAATCCACCAAGCTTCAAGGTGGGTCCTGCTTTGATGTAACCCTTGCAATAAGTAGCGAGGAAGATATCAACATGAGGGGCAATTGCAAAAGCCGCTACAATTTCTTTGTTCTCAAAGGCTCTAGGGAAATCCTGCATGGAGTCAAATCCCCTAACGTTCTGAGGCCTGAATTTCAGTTCTTCAATTAAGTAATGGATCAAAAAAGATTTCTTCATTCAGCCTACGATTGCATTGGTCCTCAGCAGTGTTTGTATATCAGGCACAGATGGTTCAAGTTGAGAGACTGTCATCATTGATGACAAGTTCGCTGTAAAACTTGAAGTCACTATGAGAATAGCAAATAACCAAGGTGCTAGCACAGCTCGGCCCAAGTTGCTTTTTACTGGTTCTCCTACATATCAAAATCATTCGAGGTATTGACATATTAGACTTTCATCGTGGAATATACAAAATTGTTAAGTTTTAGGTTATCTTTGGTAATTCAAACGGATGCGAGGGGAGAGGATAGGAGGAGAGAGATTTTAATTAGATATTGTATTTGGTTAAGAGAAATGATAGGAAAATAACATTAATCATATTTGATAGGATATGCGAGAGATTTTAAAATTAATTTATTTTTATACCCTTATAAATTTGAATTTCAAAATACATAAGTAAGAATATTTTAATCAATGCACTCAAAATGTTTTAAAACCCTCTCTCTCGGAAATGGACCCCCTGCGGTCACTTTTTAACTGTAGGGAGATTTTGATTATTTATTAATTTTGTGTAAAATAAATATATTAATGTAAAAATGAGTGTATGAGATCCTGATCATAGATTAAGGTGGATGCGTGAATTTGGTGAATACAGTGGATCTGTGTCCCTCTCTCCCCTTCAAATCTTACTATTAGAGGGGAGTCAAAATTTAGTTAGGATTTACTCCCCACCTCCATTTCCCTTCACTTTCCTCCAAAAAAAAAAAATTAAACCAACCAACAAAAGTTTATAAAGATCCATCTTCAACCCTTAATTTCCCCCATCAAACACTATGTTAAGCAAATATATATATGAGCACATAAGCAACCATGTCATGATGACAATTCGATGAAATTATAAGAGATAATGGAGTTTAGAGTGTGACTTACTGTGTGCAAAGAAAAATATGTTGACAGAAAACCAAAGCATGGCCCCGAACCCCTTAAGCTCTGAATTGTCTTCACCTTCGATGAGCCAGATGACAAATGCTACGAAGAGGTGCATTATTGCCATTAACAACCACATTTCTTTAGTGAAAGCGTCCATGAACATCCAGGTTTCGTTGGATCTATCTGGCTTTACTTTTGCTATCATGGCAATACCAGATTCAATATATGGAACAGAAAATTCAGCAAATGCATATCTATGTTCCAATACTTGTATATCTCCAACAGCAACATCAAATACCTATAACAGAAACACGCAAAATAAGACTATTTTTCATGGTATTTGTTAAGTATCAAAAAAGTCTCACATTGGTTGAGTATATATCTACAAAGAAGCATTTATAATAACTTGGACATTCACCCCTAATCTATATAAGTTAGGAGGGATGTCCAAATTATTATAAATGATTCTTTGTACATATATTCAAGAGATGTGTGATTTTTTTGACACTTAATGGTATTCCTATATAATTAAGGGGGTAAATAATAAGAGAAAATGATTTTACCTTATTGTTCACTTGCTCAACTATTTGATCATAAGAGCCATAAAATGGCACAAAATCAAAAGGCAAGTAGTAAGGCAGGCGTTTCACAATTGCTTTGAATACATTGATTGAGAAACCAATGATGTGAGTTTCATTCAGCCTTTGATCATAGTTCACACTCACAAACGGAGGACATAGATTCCCAGCTGGAACCCCTATTTTCAAAGTCTTTCCTTCACTATTGTAAACCCAACCTTTTGGTACTGTTTGTAACCCACCTGGCCAATTAATAGGACCTAAAAGTACTCTAGCAGAACTAGAACCAATACTAGTAGTTATTGTGTTCATCACTTCATGCTTAACAAGGTTCTTTGAGAAACCAGATATTGGTGACCAGTATGCTAACTCTTGGTAACTCTTACCAATAACATTGACAATCTTAAAGGTTGGTGATTCCAATAACTTTTTGTCTTTGAACCTTATTTTCCCACTAAGGCCCTCATGATTACTGGATAAAATATTTTCTGATAACTCTTCCAAGGAAAAGTTTACTTGTGACTTTCTTAGTGCATGAGCAATGACCCAAATGGCATCATAAGCTCTAAGTGCAAATATACTTGGATGTGGATTATCTTCCTCAGGGTATTCTAATCCAAACTTCCTCCAAAATATGAATTAGAACCTTTTGAAAGTTTCACTCATTTCCATGAAGTTGGTTTTGCATCCCATAACACCTTGCATGTTGAAGGCAACAGATGAATCCACTGAATCAAGATGGCTAGCTATATCATCTGTTATGATCCACACTGACCCTTTTTCCATCATCCCCATCTGATTTGCTTTCTCAAATAGCAAAGTAGCAAACTCTAAAGAAGACTGTATAATCAAGAAAACCCTGTTGCTCTTGTTCTTTAATTTACTAAGCTCTTCTTCTATGGTTGCTATTGGGTCTAAAAGGGAAGTCATTGAAGGAAAAGCTATATGGTGATCAATCTCAGAATTAACAAGACGAAGAGAATAAGAGAGTTTTGTTAATATCTCTGAATTATAAGAGGTAAAACCATTGTCATGTTCGTAAATTGCAGTCACTTTTCGCCAACTGAATTGCTCTATGATGGCTCCAATGCACTGCAAGTGAAGGGTAACGTCATTGCTTACTTGTATGAAGAATGGCAATGGGATTGGCGTAATTTCTGGACTAGCAGTTGAAGTTAGGGATATGATTGGGACACCTTTTGAGCTTTGATCAATCTCGTGGACCAAAGATGCTCCATCAAGTTTTGTTCCAATGACACCTTGCACTTGTTTGCTGTTTGCTATATCTATAGTTGCATGAAGAAAACACATTATTCTTGTCATAAATGACTCAAAAGATTTGTAGGTTCTAGCTTCTGAAAGGCTTATTAGAGTATTGGTTTAATTGCCCTTTTGGTCCCTTCGGTATTATGATTGTTCGATTTTGATCCTCCAGATTTTAATTGCGCCAATTGGGTCCTCTAAGTATCACGATTGTGCAATTTTGATCCCCCACATTTCAATTGCGTCAATTGGGTCCCCACATATCATGATTGTGCAATTTTGGTCCTCAAGTATCACGATTGTGCAATTTTGGTCCTTCAAGTATCACGATTATGCAACTTTTAACATCAATAGCCTACGAAGCACATGTGCGACTGATTTGATACTTAATGAGACTAGCTTGACAGCTTACATGTTATTCTTATGTGATACTTAATGATGTGCATTTGACCATTAAATTATGTAAGATGTCAATGATGTCTTATAAGAATGTCTCGTAAACTGTCAAGTTGACTTCACTAAGTGTCAAATCAGTCGTCCTACGTAGGTTATTGACGTTAAAAATTGCACTATTGTGATACTTGGGGGACCAAAATTGAACAATCGTGATACCTAGGGGACTCAATTCGCGCAATTGAAAACTGGGGACCAAAATTACACAATCGTGATATTTGGGGATCCAATTGGCGCAATTAAAACCTGGGGGACTAAAATCGAACAATCGTGATACCTGAGGGACCAAAAGTGTAATTAAGCCTAGAGTATTATATTTCGGTACTGATAAAAAAAAGAGTATTATATTTCGATTAAGTTATCAGATTAAGTGTCTGTTTGGTTTAGATTATTTTCAATGCAAACATGAAAATAACGCTTCCCGAGACAATTATTTTGGAAGCTATGTGAGGGAAGCTTTCTCTCAATGTGATTTTCAAACGTGATTTTACCTTCCCA
Source organism: Ammopiptanthus mongolicus (assembly GCA_039655645.1). Lineage (NCBI taxonomy): Eukaryota > Viridiplantae > Streptophyta > Magnoliopsida > Fabales > Fabaceae > Ammopiptanthus > Ammopiptanthus mongolicus. Next base: position 79,993,595 of record CM077349.1, on the reverse strand, counting down.
GAATCTAAAACAAACAAGCTCTAAACAATTATGAAAGGTAAGCTTTTATTGGGAAGTAATATTGAAGTAATGTATTTGATAAATTAAAGACAAACAAAATTTTATTAACAAAAAAAAAAAAAAGACAGGAAAAAAATTTTAATTTTTAATTCCTTACCTGATAATATATAAATAATAATAATTGCATCATTTATATATGAAATGTAACTACTCAACTAAAAATTAAAAAAAGGTTTAATTACTCCAGGTTCTTGAACTATTTGATAATTTTTAAATAGGTCCCCGAATTAAAAAAATTTGTAATTGGGTCCCTGAACTTTAATATATTTTATAATTGGATCCCTACACTTTAAATGTTTGTAATCGGACCCCTGAACTTGTAAATAGTTTGTAATTAGGATCCTAAGATATGGGATATTTTTAAAATCTTTATTATTGTGGTGATTCAGTAGTTCTAATAACCTCTAAGACAGACAAGAAACCTCGAAAGATATTTATACAGTGCTTTAATTACAAGGTTTTTGTCCTATCTCGGGGACCTAATTACAAATTATTTACGAGTTCAGGGACTCAATTACAAATGTTTAAAGTACAGGGATCCAATTTCAAAACATTTAGTAGTTCAGGGACCCAATTAAAATTTTTTTTTAATTTAAGGATCTATTCAAAAAATTTCAAATAGTTCGGGGACCAACAGAGTAATTAAACCTTAAAAAAATAAGTATAAGTCAAACAAAAAAAATTTATATACTACTTTAAGCCTTGGATGAGTCACGACCAAGGCTGCCACTTATCTTCCACTGGGTCCAACTGCAATATGGACCTTCACCGCAAAATTTGTGACGAAAATCAATACATCAATATGACCTATATGACTCACAAAATATTAGGGTGGGCATGGTCGGTTTGGAGGGAAAATTGGATCCGAATTGATTGTTGTTGGTCGGGTTGGGTTGGGTCCAAGGAAAAAAAATTTGTAACCCTCAAACCGAACCAACCTACTCACATTCGAGTCAGGTATCAGGTTTAATTTAAAAAAAATCACTTTAAAAAATTGGAAAAAAAGAAAACAAAGAAAGGAGAGACCAGCGTCACTAATGACCTAAACCTCTTTGCTCTCTGCCTCTTCTGCATCGCTAAAGAAGAAAGTTTCTTTCAATCTTTTTTAGTTTCTTATCTATGAGGCTGAGTGAGAAATGGAGAGGCAAAGAGCACGAGCGACGATCGAGATCTGAGAATGGAGAGAGAGAGGGATTACGTCGTCGGACCGCCGTGGCGCCGATGGTTGGAGAGCACAAGAGGCGAGCGCCGCTACGCCTCTGTGACCGAGGGAGTCTGAGATCTCTATTTATTGATGTCGACTAAGTGAGCTGTTTGCTGATTGATCATTTTGTGTGCGCGTGAGGCTGAGAGAGAAGCTTGAAACTATAGTCTTCGGGTTGGGTTAGGTTGCTCAAGTTGGAAAATGTGCAACTCATTACCCAACCCAAACTCCTCGGGTTCAACGTTTTGGAAATCGACCCAACCACCCGTAGAACCAACCCGGATTTTCTAGGTTAGGTTGGGTCAGGTTGACCCGGACTCTGTCCACACTTACAAATTAACTTTTATGTGCTATTCATTGTAAAATACTTCTCACTAACACTTGATTATATATCGCTATACCATTATTGTAAGAATTAAATTTTTTAATGATATAATAATATATAATTAAATGATAGTATAATTTTTTATTATGATAGTACATTAAATTAAATTATATTTTATAATAAATGTATAGTAAAATAAAATTTATGGAATTTCTAAAGTATTTATAATCTTTTTTATAACATTTATAATACTCAAATGAAATTCCAGTTATTAAATTACTTAATTTATTAATGATTTTGTTTGTAATCTAAGCCTAAGGTAAACAATTAATTGTTGTAAAAATAGGAAATAGTTCTACCCAAAGAAAATGGGAAGAGTACGAAATGATGGAGTTAAACGTTACCGGCAGCGAGTTTACGAGCACGAGATGGGTTGGGATGAGAATCATTGAAATTCAAGACAAGCTTATAGTAACAACTTTGGCGATTTACATCTTGGACTGCAATTTCCATAGCTATTTTCTATGACGGCTCCAATGTTCACAATCTTGGAGTTATTGGATGGGGACTCTATGCATCTGCCTTCTTTTTTGTCGCGACCGTCCCGTCCGGGCGCCGCGAAAAAAAGGGGGGGTAAAAAAAACAGAGGAGTCGCCACCAAAATTTTTATTTAGGAAAACTTTGGAAAAACCAATTATTTAAGGAAAACTGGTCCTAAAGAAAAAAGACAGAGATTTGAGTTCGGGAGTCGGTTATGAGTAGGGAAGGTGTTAGCACCCTACGTCACCCGTTCTAAGAACGGTACCCCAAGTTAATTGTGCAAAATTTTTAATAACCTTTAAAAATATTATTTTACCCCATTTTAAAAACAAAAAAGGAAGAAAAATAAAATTTTGGCTTGACAGAATGATTATTCTGCTCCTACGTATTCCCCGGTGCGATGGAAAACTCAAAGCCACGTAGTTCTTAATAGAAAAAGGTTTGATTGGTTGGTTTATTTTATTTTATTTTTCTTAGAAAAGATTTGATTTTGAAAAAAGGATTTTATTTCGAAACTGGTTCGCTTTTGCACAAGGTTAAAGATAGCGGTGCTATACGATAAACCTTTACAATTCTTATGACACTTGAGGATGGGAGACCATACATCAACGTCATAAATTGTCTCGCGAATTTTAAAATATTTTACTTAAAGAAGAATTCACTCTTGCACGGGGTTAAAGATAGCAAAACTATACGATAAACCCTTACAATTCATGCGACACTTGAGGATGAAAAAAATTCATACATCAACGTCGTAGATTGTTACGTGAATTTCTTTGAGAGCCATTAATACATTTTTTTTTTTTTATAAAGATTTTTCCCCTCTTTCTTTTATTTAAAACCAGAGTCTGACACACACAGAAGTATGAGCTTGACTCAAGAGAAAAAAAGAAATCAGAAAAAAATCAACCTAAACTAATCCTCCTTACCAAGCCCAACCCAATATTAAACACTCTCATCCTTAAATTGCCTCCCCTTTTCCCTACTTAACAAAAATAAACAGATACAAAGACCCACATATTAAAAACCAAATCAGAAAGAAAGGAAATGTGTGAGAGGCTTCAGCCATCTCTTTCACGCTACCCGCGCTGAGAGCAGAGGAGAAGTCTTGCCGCAACCAGGCCACGGCGGCGGCGATCTGGACCGGATGACGGCGGTGGGCTGACCGGCGAGCGGCGGGCTTCGAGTTTGAATGGAGCTGGGTGGCTTTGCGGCGTTGGGGAGGACACGAAGGAGATCTGGAGCGGCTGACTTCGACGGAGCTCCGGTGGACCAGCGTGGAGGAGTGCGGTGGATCTGGCGCGTCCGGCTCCGGGTTCGCGACGGTGGCTGGTGGCTGGCTCGACTGGAACTCTGGCTCGCGGAGATTCCAGCGGTGATGCAGCTCGGTGGAGCAGCGGCGCGGCTCGCGGTGGCTGAGGGAGCGAGCGGCGCGAGCTCGTGCGGCGGCGATGGTGGTCTCCGGTGGGAAGCTCGGGTCCTGCGTAGGGAGGGGGGCTTGAGTGGCTTCTGGAGGTACAAGACAGCAACAGGGAAGCAAAAATGGGGGTTGAGTGGAGAAGGAAGAAGGAGAGGGAATAGGAATGGATGTATGTCTTTTTTCCCCTATTTCATACTCATTTTACCCGAATTTTTTGTCCCAATTTCCCTTCTGTTCTCGTTGAATTTATAGGCAACAACAGATGAGAATGATTCCAAAAAAATCTGTTAGCTTGCTGAGAAGATGTACAATGCAGATCAGCCTTGTTCCCTGTCCTTGGGGATGCAGCAGCAGTGTGTCTGCCATTGTTGTTGTTGCCTAGGAGAATAAGGGAATAAAGTGAAAGAAAACAAAAGGGAGAGAAAGAAAGGGGGAGGGAAGAATTCCAGAAGGAGAATACTCAGTCCCTCCCCTTTGAAATTTGCTATTATTATTTTTTATTTTCGTTTTTCTCTTTTTTTTTTTTTTTGAACAAGAAAAGGGCTTTTAAGTAGGTTAAACAAAAAATGGGATTGTGGGCCAAAGCCCACTTAATTTTTCTTTCCTTTTCTGATCACCTAATCAAAAGATTAATTAACCCGGACAAAATTGGGTGCTCACAGCTGCCCCTCTTTACTTGGTTCTTATGGAATAATAGGTGTAACCGTAGTTTACCTTTTATCGTTATAAGAAACGAGTAAAGACTTGAACTGATTTTGTCCGGGAAAACAAGATTCCCAAAGGTCAGATTGCCTACCGAGGCTCAAACTAAAAAACTTGTGGGATAGACTGCTCATTAGAAGCTTGAACAGAAACAAAAAGAGCCTACGGGGTGGGCCGCCTGTTAGAAGCTCGAACAAAAGATAAGGAGCCTATGGGGTGGATTGCCCATGAGAAGCTCGAACGGAAACAAAAAGAGCCTACGGGGTGGATTGCCCGTTAGAAGCTTGAACAAAAGATAAGGAGCATATGGGGTGGATAGCCCATTAGAAGCTCGAACGGAAACAAAAAAAAAAAGCCTACGGGGTGGATTGCCCGTTAGAAGCTCGAACGGAAACAAAAAAAAGCCTACGGGGTGGATTGCCCGTTAGAAGTTCGAACAAAAGATAAGGAGCATATGGGGTGGATAGCCCATTAGAAGCTCGAACGGAAACAAAAAAAAGCCTACGGGGTGGATTGCCCGTTAGAAGCTTGAACAGAAACAAAAAGAGCCTACGGGGTGGATTGCCCGTTAGAAGTTCGAACAAAAGATGAAGAGCTTATGGGGTGGAGTGCCCATTAGAAGCTTGAACAGAAACCAAAGAGCCTACGGGTTGGATTGTCCGTTAGAAGCTCGATAAGAAAGGCACCAAAACTTGCGGAGTCGGGTATCCGCTGAAGCTAACGAATGCAATGCAATGATTGGCCTAAGAAATGATGTTATGATGCGTGATGTAAAAGCTGCTTTTGAAAAAGATGGTATGATATGCAAGAGATGCTTTTGATGAAACCATGATGATTTTTTCTTAATTTTTTATTCTTGGTATTTTGTTTCTTCAAATCATTGCTTGATCCTCGACCCTTAAGATTCGATCACAGCGGCTTGAGGATGAACTAGAACAAAGCCCATTACTCCTGGCATGTTTGTTAAAGGCATGGTTCATCTGTGATGATTGCCCTGATGGATGGAGAAATTGTTGTTTCCACAGCATCCCTGGTCGAGAGACTACCACGCTCCTCCCGAGCTTTAAAACCTTCAAAGAAATCTAAATGCTTTTATGATTACATGTTTCTAGTTCAGTATACGCTTATCATAATGAATGCACTCAATTGATAATGAAAGGTGAGAGGTATATAACAGGAATGGAAGGAAATGTCATTTATCGAAAATGGAAAGGTGTACAAGGTAAATATCACAAAGCACAAAGAAACTCAAGTTTAACAAGCAAGATTGTAGCGTGGAATCACATCTCTTTAATGACACCATCTACAATGACTAGAGCTAGTATCTCGCATTTAACCTCGAACACCCATTAATCAACTTCAAAGAACATGATTTGCCCCAGTCAAGACTGAACATTGCCCCAGCTTACTAGCTTGATGACACTTCCTTCGTTTGCATTTTTAACCCTAACTTTTGCCTAGACTGCCTTCTCAGGTTTTCAGTCTAGCGGGTCGCTCTAACTTTTGCCTAGACCGCCTTTTCAGGTTTTCAGCCTAGCGAGCCATCTTTTTTATTTTTCTCTTTCTTCTTTTCTTTTGCTATTTTGGAAGTGCGCTCAAGCATAGTACCTTTTGACCGCATCTGAGTTTACAGGGAGTGGCAGATCTTCACCATCTATCCTTGTCAGGATTAAAGCTCCTCCGGAGAAGGCCTTTTTCACAACGTAAGGTCCCTCATAGTTTGGGGTCCACTTCCCTCGGTGATCCTTTTGGATGGGTAGAATCTTTTTAAGCACTAAGTCTCCTTCCCGAAACTGCCTTGGACGCACCTTTTTCTCATAAGCTTTCATCAACCTCTTTTGGTAAAGTTGGCCGTGACACAACGCGGTTAATCTCTTTCCTTCAATGAGGTTCAACTGGTCGAGTCGAGCTTGTACCCATTCAGCTTCCTCTAACTCGGCTTCCATCAGCACCCTTAGTGAAGGGATCTCTACCTCGATTGGGAGTACTGCTTCCATCCCATAAATCAGGGAATATGGAGTTGCCCCAGTTGAAGTACGAATAGAAGTGCGGTAGCCGTGCAAAGCAAAAGGCAACATCTCGTGCCAATCCTTATACGTCACCACCATCTTTTGAACAATCTTCTTGATATTCTTATTAGCTGCCTCGACTGCCCCATTCATCTTCGGACGATATGGGGAGGAATTATGATGCTTTATTTTGAAACTTTCACATACCTCTGTCATCATCTTGTTGTTGAAGTTGGTCGCGTTATCAGTGATGATTTCACTCGGCAACCCATAACGACAAACCAACTCTCTTTTGACAAATCTAATCACCACATTCCTAGTCACGCTAGCATAAGATGCAGCTTCAACCCATTTTGTGAAGTAATCAATCGCGACCAGAATGAAGCGATGCCCGTTCGAGGCTTTTGGTTCTATCGGTCCAATGACATCCATTCCCCACATCGAAAATGGCCAAGGTGATGTTATGACGTTTAAGGATGTTGGCGGCGCGTGAATCCGATCGGCGTATGTCTGACACTTGTGGCACTTCCTTGCATAAGAGAAACAATCTCCCTCCATTGTTAACCAATAATAACCAGCCCTCAAGATTTTCCTTGCCATGGCATGTCCACTCGCGTGAGTCCCAAAAGATCCTTCATGCACATCCTTGATTAACCATTTCGCTTCTTCTGCGTCGACACATCTTAAAAGCACCATATCATGATTTCTCTTGTAGAGGACATCCCCGTCTAAATAGAAACTCATTGCAAGTCTTCTTAGAGTCCTTTTGTCATTCTCTGAAGCACCTGAGGGGTATTCTCTTTTTCGGATAAAACTTTTGATATCGTGGTACCAAGGTTTCCCATCGGGTTCTTCTTCTACCACTTGGCAATATGCAGGATGATCACGACTTTCCATCTTGATGAGTGGCAAGTCTCTCTCGTCGCTTACTTTGAACATTGAGGACAAGGTAGACAGCGCATCGGCTAACTGGTTATCCTCCCGGGGAATATGGTGAAATGTAACTTCATCAAACTTCTCAATCAAACCCTTGATGTAATCATGATACGGAATTAACTTGGCATCCCGAGTCTCCCAATCCCCTCTTAGTTGGTGAATGACCAAAGCAGAGTCCCCATATACCTCTAGCACCTTTGCTTTTGATTCTATTGCTGCATGGATCCCTAGCGCGCAAGCCTCGTACTCGGCGATGTTGTTCGTACAACCGAAGCAAAGTCTTGCGGTGATTGGGAAAAAATTACCTTCTGGTGAAATCAAGATGGCTCCGATCCCATGCCCCAGTGCATTAGAAGCTCCGTCAAACAACAGGGTCCACTTTTCTTCTTCTGACGACTGCCCCTGCTCAAGCAAAGCCATTATGTCTTCATCTGGGAAGTCACATTGCATCGATCCATAATCCTCTACAGGCTGGTTGGCTAAATAATCTGCGAGAGCGCTTCCTTTTACAGCTTTCTGTGTGACGTAGACGATGTCGTACTCGGATAGCAGGACTTGCCAGCGGGCAATCCTTCCAGTCAGAGCAGGCTTACTAAAGATGTACTTGATCGGGTCCATTTTGGACACCAACCAGGTAGTATAACTCAGCATATAATGCCTTAAACGACGAGCTGCCCATGTCAAGGCACAACATGTGCGTTCCAGCAAGGAATAGTTGGCCTCACAACTCGTGAACTTCTTACTCAGATAATAGATGGCATGCTCCTTTCTTCCTGATTCATCATGCTGCCCCAGCACACAACCCATAGATTCATCTAGCACCGTTAAATACATGATGAGTGGTCTTCCAGGGACCGGAGGTACCAATACCGGAGGTTCTTGCAAGTACTGCTTGATCTTTTCAAACGCCTTTTGGCAATCCTCATTCCATTTTACCACCTGATTTTTACGCAGCAACTTAAAAATTGGCTCACATGTCGCGGTTAACTGAGAGATGAACCTGGCAATGTAGTTCAATCTCCCTAAAAACCCACGAACTTCTTTCTCTGTTCGAGGTGCTGGCATATCGATGATCGCTCGCACCTTATCAGGATCGACCTCTATCCCTTTCTGGCTAACTATGAACCCCAAAAGCTTGCCCGATTTCACTCCAAAAGTGCATTTGGCCGGATTCAATCGGAGCTGGAACTTTCTCAACCGTTCAAAAAGCTTTTTCAAATCGTTAACATGGTCATCTTCAGACTTGGACTTTGCAATCATATCATCCACATAAACTTCTATCTCCTTATGCATCATGTCATGGAATAGAGTCACCATGGCCCGCTGGTATGTCGCCCCTGCATTTTTCAAACCAAAAGACATAACTTTGTAGCAAAAGGTACCCCACAGAGTGACAAACGTGGTCTTTTCCATATCTTCCGGAGCCATTTTGATCTGATTGTATCCCGAAAATCCATCCATGAAAGAGAAGAAAGCATGATGAGCGGTATTATCCACCAGAACGTCGATGTGAGGGAGAGGGAAGTCGTCTTTCGGGCTAGCTCTGTTCAGATCCCGGTAATCGACACACATCCGAACTTTTCCATCCTTCTTTGGAACAGGGACAACGTTTGCAACCCATTGAGGGTACTTCGCAACTGCTAGGAAGCCGGCATCTAATTGCTTTTTGACCTCTTCCTTGATCTTCAACGACATCTCTGCTTTCATCCTTCGTAACTTTTGCTTAACCGGAGGACACTCGGGCTTTAGAGGTAACTTGTGTTCTACTATGCTAGGGTCTAACCCCGGCATGTCTTGGTACGACCATGCAAAAATATCTTTAAAATCGAGTAGCAACTTGACCAGTCTGTGTCGCTCACTTTCTTTCAGGGAAATACCAATCTTGACCTCTTTTTTATCGTCTTCTGTTCCCAAGTTGATCACCTCAGTCGGCTCTTCATGGGGTCGAATTTCTTTGGTTTCCTGTTCTACTAATCTCATTAGCTCAGGGGGAATTTCTTCGCTGTCATCAATATCCTCGTCAGCATGATTAATGGGATAATCGAAATTGTATGCGGGAACACTAACACTGTCATTTTCAAGAGAGTCACTTTTAGATCTGCATTTTGATGATTATCAGGGAAAGGTGAATAAATAAAGATGAAAAGGCGAAAATCGTATTATTGACAATTATTAGGGGAACAACAAAAACAAAGGACGGAAGAATAAAAGGGACCGAATGCATGCATTTATTGATAAGTTAATACTGAAATAGGAACAAGTAAGCCCAGTACAAAAGACATCCTAAAGCCTTGGGCAGAGCTAAAGGATAAGCATTACAGAATTACTTTGACAAAGATTCTATGGTCCTCGAGAATTCAATGGTCTCCCAATTGCTGAGTTCTGTATCAGGAGAGCAGGGATAAACAAGATTGACACTGCGATTGGTGGAATCATCATCTCCGAGGGCTGCTACTTGGTCAAGGAACACGAACCCTGCACTGCGGAAGCTTTGTCGTATGTCACAGATAGGAACCCTTTCAGCCTCGTACTCACGATTTTCCAAACGAGCAAGCCTCTTCTCTTTCCTCTGTTCTAGAACTCTCCTCTTGTCTGCCTTGGTGGGTTTGTATCCTAACCCAAACCTGTCCTTGTTCTCAGTAAGCATTATGATGTCGGGAACCCCTTGGTTACTTTTTCCCAATCCGTTCCCAGGTCGATATCCTCCTTTAAGCATAACCCTCACCATCATGACAGATGCTTTTGACGGCCGCGGTTTTGAAAGCAAAGCCCCCTCTCTTACGTAAGTAGTGTTGGCAATCTCCAGTGATTGGAAAGCGGTCTCAAGGGCTTCTTCTGCTGCCTCAATGTATGGGGTCGTTGTTGGTTTGCTCACCAGCATGTCTTCTTCTCCAGAAATAATTACCAATTTATTATCAATGATGAACTTCACCTTTTGGTGCAGCGTGGAGGGTACAGCTCCAGAAGAATGGATCCAAGGTCTCCCAAGGAGGCAGCTGTAGGTCGGTGTGATATCCATTACTTGAAAAAGGACCTCAAAGGTACAAGGACCAACCTGAATAGGTAATTCGATCTCACCAATGACCTCTCTTCGCGTGCCGTCAAATGCTCTTACTATCATTGAGCTCGGCTTCATGTGGGTCCCATCGAAAGGCAGCTTAGACAAGGTCGACCTTGGCATCACATTCAAAGAAGATCCATTGTCAATGAGCACTCTAGCCATAATATGATCCTGACACTTCACGGAGATATGCAACGCCTTGTTATGCCCCATTCCCTCAACAGGTATTTCATCGTCGGTGAAGGTTACATAATTATCGGCGATGATGTTGCCCACAATGTTATCAAACTTATCAACAGTGATGTCATGAGAAACATGAGCTTGATTCAAAACCTTCATCAACACCTTTCTATGTGGTTCAGAGTTCATGAGCAGAGACAAAAGAGATATTTTGGCCGGAGTTCGATTCAACTGGTCCACCACCCTATACTCACTTTGTTTGATGAACTTCAGAAATTCGGATACTTCTTCATCAGATACTTCTTTTTTGTATCCATTCCCTCTTGCGCCCTCCTCAACAAGAGTTTCTTTTTCTTTTCCCTTGCAACTTCCTCCTTCCTTTTCTGTATCTTCTTTTCGCAACGCCTCCGGGGTATAAACACGACCGCTCCGAGTCATCCCGCCGACTCCCGAGACATTGGTGACTACAGTGGTATCTTCAGAATATTGTGGTTGAACCTGCACGTCATATTTCCATGGTACTGCTTTGGTGTCCTTGTAAGGGAAAGGACGTGGAACTTGGATGACGAGTGGCCTCGGCCCACTTGAAGTCGGTGACGGTACCTCCTTGGTATAGTATATCACCAGCGGTTTTGGAACGATTGTTTCAACAGCTGGCCGAGGATCGACCCGGATGGTCAAAGGAGTGACATTGACCCGCATCGGGGAGACTGTAGACTCAGAAACCACATTTATGCCTCCCTCATCCAACTGGCAACCAATCAGGATCATCTTCATATCTAATAACCGTTGTACAACCTGTTTGAATGCTGCACAATCTTCAATTGCATGACCTTTCTCCCCATGAAAGTCACATCTTACGCCTTTGTCAAGGTCACTTTCCTCCTCAATCGGGGCTTGCATCATCCCATGCCTACACATCTCCCTGAAAATAACTCTCATAGGGGTCTTGACCTTGGAGACTTGGCTGATGAGCGTATACTCCATGAAGTCCTCTATGGCGTTGATGCCAGGACCCCCATGATTTGGTAGAGGATCTTGCCCCACATTAGGCTGCTCGAAGCTCAACCACTTGGCGTTAATCAGCTCTTGCACTTTAAGCTTCAAAGCTCTACAATTTTCGGTGGAATGACCTGATGCCCCTGAGTGATAGTCTCATTTAGTATTCGGGTCAAACCACTTTGGATACGGGGGTTCCATTGGTTTTGTTGGGATAGGAGCCAGCATAGAGCTTTTCACGAGTTGGCGTAGCAGCTCGGTGTAGGTCATGGGTATCGGATCAAAATGTACAGGTTTTCTTTCCAGGTCATGAGGTGGCCTTCTCTGGTTTGTGTTTGGGTTGTGATGTGGTGGTTGAACCGTTTGGGATGGTATGGCGGGAAGTGTTTGGTGATGGGTAGGGTATGATGGCCGGTAAGGTGTCATTGGATGCTGAGGTTGGGGGTGTGGAAATTGTGAGGTGGCGGCAATATATGGATGGTTAGTTTGGTGGTACGGAGTTGGTGGGTAATACTGGGTTTGGAAATATTGCTGAGGGTGGACAGGCATCAAGTTTGGTCTCCACTGGCCAGACTTATTCTGGTCAAAAGTCACAGCATGGGCTTCTCCTTCCTTCTTCTTTACAAACGGGGGCTTCTTCGGGCCAGGTGCCCCAACTGAAGTCTCGACAATCTTGCCATTCCTCATTCCACCTTCAATCCTCTCACCGATAACGACCATATCTGAGAAATTTGACGATACACTACCAATCATCCTATCATAAAAGGGCGACTGAAGTGTGTCAATAAACATCGCAACAATCTCTTTTTCTGCCAGCGGGGGCTCTACCTGGGCTGCCACTTCCCTCCAACGCTGCGCATATTCCTTGAAAGTTTCTGTGTCTCTTTTAGACATATTTTGCAGCTGCATCCGATCAGGCGCCATGTCAACATTGTACTTGTATTGCTTCAAGAAGGCGTCGGCCAAATCCCTGAAAGATCGGATATGTGCCCTCTCCAGGTGCGTGTACCAACTCGAAGCTGCCCCAGACAAACTGTCCTGAAAGAAATGAATCAGCAACTTATCATCGTGCGCGTATGATGCCATCTTTCGGACATACATGGTTAAGTGGTTCTTGGGACAAGTGGTTCCCCTGTATTTGTCGAAATCTGGGACCTTGAACTTCGGTGGGATTACGACATTGGGCACAAGGCAAAGCTCCGAGGCATCTCTGAGGCCATAACTACTTGCTCCTTCAATAACCCTTAATCTTTCCTCTAGTGTCTCCAACTTTTCCCTAGATCGGGGGTTCTCGCCGGACCGATCCACATGAGTTTCACCGTACATGTTCTGTGGAAGGTACTGTGGCATGTAGGCGGATGTGAAGTTTGGTGCCGCTTGAGCCCCATTGGGTCCAAAGTGCAGGGTGTACGGTGGGAGCTTTGGATTAGGAGAAGGTATCACTGCCGGGGCACTACCTTCCGGAGGGTTTTGTGGCGAAGGGACCCCCTGTGTTGGGAATGTGAGGACAGAATTTTGTGGGACCTGGGCAGTGTCTTGGTGGTTAGGGTTATTGTCCTGTGGGCCAGCAGCAGTTGGCGGCACATAACCTGGAGGAAGACCGTATGGAGGATGGTTCATTACAGTAGACTCATGATGATTGGCAGCTGAGGAATGAGTCTGGTGGTTTGGATAAATAGCGAAAGGCACCATGACTCCTTGTTGGTTGAATCCTTGCATTTGCACAGGAACCTGAGTGAAACCAGGTGGGAGAAGAGGCGTAGCCGGATGCTCTTCATTCGAGGCCGAAGGGTTCTCATCTGTGCTTTTCTCCTTTTGCATCGCTTGCAACAACTCCAACATCTTTGCCATCTGTTCCTTGAGTTGGTCTACCTCTTCTCTCATCTCTTGGGTTTGTTCTAGGTCAGCCATAACTTTAGCTTGCGAACGAGTGCGGTAAGGGTGTCGCGGAGCAATGGTTCAAAAGATCACTGTTTAATTACAACAACGAAAAAGAAAATGAATAAAACAAAAAGGGATAAGAAAACACAGAAAAAGTATTAACCCTTTCGAGATGCTTGAAATTATTAAATTTTATTTTTCAGAGAGTTAACGCCCCAACGATTGACAAGAGATGGTCCCTCCACTCCATTCAGAGGGCATTTTGCCCATAAGACGGCATGGGGTTGACAACGAATCTAGGGGAGAGGATCCTTTCCACAATAGATGTCGTCTTTAGGCATACTAGCATTGCTGATTCCGAGTCGAGGAAGTAACAACTACGCTTTACACAGAAGGATAACTCCTATAAGGCAAGGACGTAGTTAGCAACATACTAAAGGGAGATTACGCTCCACGATAGGCGTTGTCACGAATCAAGTATAAGAGATGGAGAGCGAGAGAAAGTAAAGGCGAGAGAATGCATTTCATTTCATTGAAACCTCCAAGGGTAGTACATAGATTGAAATAACATCAAAACATAAATTCGCAACAACGCTTTTATCCTAAAGTCAACAACTTTGATCTTTTCCTTTTTAGGCCCCGGGTGAGCCCGTCACACATCTGCATGAAATCTTCTAACTCCGAAGGGAGACGTAGCATAGGGTTCACGCGAATCCGCTTGTTAGCCTTCTCAAAGCGTTGAACAAAGGTCGGGATGCAATGACTTAGCTCATTAGTCATACTTATGTACCTCTTCCTCCAGATGTCGACATCCAATCCTCGCTCTTCGGCTTCTCCCCTCCACCATTTCATGGCATTCATCGCTCGCGTCACCTGGTCATGATAATGTTTGGCTGACGTCCACCCTAGGTCGCAACTTTGTTTGATTTCGAACAGCAAGGCATTCAGGTCCTCGACCTTCTGTGCCAATCCAGCCTCCACCCTGTTGTGTGTACAAATCTGGTTTTTTAAATCGTCATTGGCCTCCCTTTGCCGATTAATTTCCGCCTCTAATGCCTTTCCTTTCTCATCTCGCCGATTAACTTCGTCTTTCAACTGGCGTGTCTCTTCCTTTAGTTGAAGCTTATCCTTTGTCAAAGTCAACATTTTCCCTTCAAGTTTCTGGATTCTGGCCATGAGGCTCGCTGGAACCTTATCTGTTGTTCTTTTGACACCTGAGGTTGTGGTGAGGTCGGCGCACATGTTTTTTAAGTGCTCATTTTCTCTTGCCAACTTCTCGTACTGCCTTTGATTGGTGACTGCCTTCAGCTTAGCATCTTGTCTTTCTTGCTCCACCGCTTTCATTTGTGCCTCCATGATCTTTAATTTTTCTGTCATCTGAGTCACCAAAATGGAATGATCGTCCTTCTGATCCTTTTTCGGAGTGCTGATGGGAACCTTCCTTGCTCTTCTCCATGTTTCATACTCTGAGACAATGATTAGGATCGGCCTGCCTAATTCGGCTCTCCCTGCCATCTTCACATTTTTCCAGGCATCTCTGACCCTTTTTGCTGACAACTTGGTATCTTCACCGTCTTCATATCGGAAACAACATCCACCGAGTTGTTCTTCTCGCGGTATAGTTTGTGCCCAGCAAAGCTGTCGCAGGGCTATGGTTGGCGTGTAAGATATGCATCCTCTCGGGCCCATTAAAGGCACATTTGGGAACTCGCCACAACTGTAAATGATATCTTGCCCTTGTTGACCTTCGTACCATGGGCATACCCACTTGAAAGAGCTGCCATCCACTTTGTCAAACTCGTTCTTCCACTCTTGTTCACTTTGCTGTTTCACTGGGATATTGTGGAAGCCTCTCAGTGGATCTGAATGTCGGCTAACATGGCCTTTCGCATACATGTGAGTGATGACCCATACATACAACAGTTGTGCACAACATCGAAGCTTCCCCTTTTGATGGCGCTGGCAAAAATCTAAAGTCAGAAACGTCTCAGCTAATATCGCGGGCACTGGATTCCTTTTCCTTTCTACTGTGAAGAATACGTCCAGTGCAGCTTGGTCGATCATATCCAGTGCTGATGGAAACAAAACCAACCCATAGATGACGAGTGCCAATACCCTTTCAAAAGTCCCCCAATCTCGTTGATCTTTCAACCTTTTCAAGAGATTTTCAAGGAATGTTCGAGTCAATCCCCACGAGTTTGAGTGTCCGGTCAAGTGGACGTCTTTTTCAGGAAGCCCCAGTAACCCTGCTATGTTGGTGACGGTCAGGTATTGCCCCATATGGAAATAAATGACAGGTTCGGTCTGCATCGGTAACTTTAACAGACAAGCATATTCTTCGATGGTAGGGGTAATGTCCATGTGAGGCAACTCAAAACATCTGAGCTGCGGGTTCCAATACTGACTCAGAGCGCTCAAAACGGCATTTTCCACTGGTATAAAGATAAGGTCCAGAATCCCTCCATACTTCTTGACAAAGCTTCTTCGATTCTCTTGAGGTAATGCCCGACTTAGCTCCCTCAGGTTCTCCAGCGAGTTCATTATCACCTTGGAGCTCTTGCTAGTGTGCCTGGCTTTTTCCATCTCTTGTTTATTAAAGAAAGGGTTAACTCTCACCAAATTAATCTGTGAAAGGGAAATTTTTATTAGCAAAAATTGAAGAATGAATGCACTTTATGAATGAATGAGGGTGCAGATACACATGAAAAGGGTTGTGAACCCCTTAGGGTGCGCTATGTATTACTAGCGCATGACTGTCCTTGCAATTGACTGCGTTTCAAAGTGCAATGGAAACGTAGCATAATGCTCAAGTCAAGGACGACATCGGTCATCCAGGCCTAACCTTAGGCACAACAATGCATGAAAAAGAAAATGAGTAATATGCTAGGATGCTTGAAATCATGATAGGTGTGAATATGTATGCAGCAGAAAGAAAGGCGGAATGTGCTCTTCTTTGTCCTACACAGGTTGCATCCTATGGTTGGGATTTCTGAAGTTAAAACCCTAATTCGGACGGCTTCTATTGGCAACTTATGTGCAGAACTCTTGGCGTAGATCTAAACTCCTAAAAGGCCCCCAGATTACCCTCATCTAAAAAGATAAGGACCCGGATCTATGAACCTCACCACAGGGACAAATAAGTCACAATATGGCAGTCCATGTACCGGTAGCAATCTGAGCGGGAGAATCAATGACTGCCAGGGATGCAAAAGCATCACAATAACACCACTGAAACCCCTTCTAATCCTACGGCATTCCAGGACTCGGGTATAGAGCCCAACAGTGTGTGAAGCAAGTGATAGTGCGGTGTGTGCTGAGAGCATACAAACCTGTACAAAACCCTATAAATAAAGACTCCCCAAACCTGCAAGAAGAATCAACCCACAGCACAATGGTTTTCTATCCTAAGGTTGCAAGAATATATACAAAAAAGTATTAGAGGAAAAAAATAATAATAATAATAATAATAATAATAATAATAATAAAATAATAAATAAATAAATAAATAAAATAAAAACAAAACAATGTACCAGGTAACAAAAAAAAAAAAAGAAAAAAAAAAAAGGGCAAAATAAATAAATAAAGGTTATTAAAGATTTGCACAATCAACTATGATGGGCCTGACTCTCCAAAGTTCCCCAGTGGAGTCGCCAGCTGTCGCGACCGTCCCGTCCGGGCGCCGCGAAAAAAAGGGGGGGTAAAAAAAACAGAGGAGTCGCCACCAAAATTTTTATTTAGGAAAACTTTGGAAAAACCAATTATTTAAGGAAAACTGGTCCTAAAGAAAAAAGACAGAGATTTGAGTTCGGGAGTCGGTTATGAGTAGGGAAGGTGTTAGCACCCTACGTCACCCGTTCTAAGAACGGTACCCCAAGTTAATTGTGCAAAATTTTTAATAACCTTTAAAAATATTATTTTACCCCATTTTAAAAACAAAAAAGGAAGAAAAATAAAATTTTGGCTTGACAGAATGATTATTCTGCTCCTACGTATTCCCCGGTGCGATGGAAAACTCAAAGCCACGTAGTTCTTAATAGAAAAAGGTTTGATTGGTTGGTTTATTTTATTTTATTTTTCTTAGAAAAGATTTGATTTTGAAAAAAGGATTTTATTTCGAAACTGGTTCGCTTTTGCACAAGGTTAAAGATAGCGGTGCTATACGATAAACCTTTACAATTCTTATGACACTTGAGGATGGGAGACCATACATCAACGTCATAAATTGTCTCGCGAATTTTAAAATATTTTACTTAAAGAAGAATTCACTCTTGCACGGGGTTAAAGATAGCAAAACTATACGATAAACCCTTACAATTCATGCGACACTTGAGGATGAAAAAAATTCATACATCAACGTCGTAGATTGTTACGTGAATTTCTTTGAGAGCCATTAATACATTTTTTTTTTTTATAAAGATTTTTCCCCTCTTTCTTTTATTTAAAACCAGAGTCTGACACACACAGAAGTATGAGCTTGACTCAAGAGAAAAAAAGAAATCAGAAAAAAATCAACCTAAACTAATCCTCCTTACCAAGCCCAACCCAATATTAAACACTCTCATCCTTAAATTGCCTCCCCTTTTCCCTACTTAACAAAAATAAACAGATACAAAGACCCACATATTAAAAACCAAATCAGAAAGAAAGGAAATGTGTGAGAGGCTTCAGCCATCTCTTTCACGCTACCCGCGCTGAGAGCAGAGGAGAAGTCTTGCCGCAACCAGGCCACGGCGGCGGCGATCTGGACCGGATGACGGCGGTGGGCTGACCGGCGAGCGGCGGGCTTCGAGTTTGAATGGAGCTGGGTGGCTTTGCGGCGTTGGGGAGGACACGAAGGAGATCTGGAGCGGCTGACTTCGACGGAGCTCCGGTGGACCAGCGTGGAGGAGTGCGGTGGATCTGGCGCGTCCGGCTCCGGGTTCGCGACGGTGGCTGGTGGCTGGCTCGACTGGAACTCTGGCTCGCGGAGATTCCAGCGGTGATGCAGCTCGGTGGAGCAGCGGCGCGGCTCGCGGTGGCTGAGGGAGCGAGCGGCGCGAGCTCGTGCGGCGGCGATGGTGGTCTCCGGTGGGAAGCTCGGGTCCTGCGTAGGGAGGGGGGCTTGAGTGGCTTCTGGAGGTACAAGACAGCAACAGGGAAGCAAAAATGGGGGTTGAGTGGAGAAGGAAGAAGGAGAGGGAATAGGAATGGATGTATGTCTTTTTTCCCCTATTTCATACTCATTTTACCCGAATTTTTTGTCCCAATTTCCCTTCTGTTCTCGTTGAATTTATAGGCAACAACAGATGAGAATGATTCCAAAAAAATCTGTTAGCTTGCTGAGAAGATGTACAATGCAGATCAGCCTTGTTCCCTGTCCTTGGGGATGCAGCAGCAGTGTGTCTGCCATTGTTGTTGTTGCCTAGGAGAATAAGGGAATAAAGTGAAAGAAAACAAAAGGGAGAGAAAGAAAGGGGGAGGGAAGAATTCCAGAAGGAGAATACTCGGTCCCTCCCCTTTGAAATTTGCTATTATTATTTTTTATTTTCGTTTTTCTCTTTTTTTTTTTTTGAACAAGAAAAGGGCTTTTAAGTAGGTTAAACAAAAAATGGGATTGTGGGCCAAAGCCCACTTAATTTTTCTTTCCTTTTCTGATCACCTAATCAAAAGATTAATTAACCCGGACAAAATTGGGTGCTCACATTTTTCATAATCTTTAGCATTAGCATTTGGCCACATCGACAGAGGCAGTAGTGCCAGCAATAACAGAAACCGAGTCATGGGTCTGTGTCAAACTTCGAAGGAAAAACGATGAACCATCTCTTCCAGCTAAGTATGTTCATTCATACTTATATCGGTTTATATCATGAGCTCATCATCAAAATAAAATTCATATGGAGGAGTTGACTCTGACTTGAGAGTTATTGCCAAGTTAGTCAAGGGCTCTAGCTGGCTGTTTTATGTACTCTAAGATATCTTTAAAGGAAAGTTCTTATGGTGCCTTCATTAGATTATGATACTAAGTTAGTAACATCCAATTGATTCAAGTGGTAAAGGATTCAGACACCTTAAGCAAGTAATTATAGGTTCGAATCCTAACTATTATGGATGGAGAAAACCTGGTTGGGAAGGAAGAATCCACCTTATGTGTCCAACAGGTTTCCCGACGGAGATTAATCACTACTAACAGTGATGGATACTTTTTACCTATATCATGATTACAAAAAAAAAAATTTATGATACTAAGTTATTAAGCTTTCATTAAATGATGATTTTTTAATAAATAATTTAATATTTTATTAATACAACTAGCAACTAATATATATTGAATCAGTATCATATATACCCTAAAAAACTAAACATATAGAATTTAGAATAAAGGAAAGAAAAGAAAGAAAAGTCATGAATTTCACTTTCCATGCTCTTAAAGGTATGACTTCTGAGTTCTGACCGGAGAATTGGTCTTTCAACCTTCATTTTCGTCGCTGCTTCCTGATACTAATATTTCTTTCGTTGGCTGGAAATCTGGGAAAACACGAGCAACGTCATCGTTATTGTATTTTATAGCAGATCCATGCAAATTATTCATATGGTTGGCAAAGTTTATAGTATTTTCTTTGATTAATGATATAGGGACACACTCCATTCATATGACACTGACTAAATTACATAGGTTTATTATCTATTTGATGGGTTACACATGAAATTCATCCAATAATAAAAAATGTGTTGGAGACAAAGCGTGATAAATAGTGTTTTAGTAGCATTTTTCTTTCCTTTTTCTTTTATTTTTGTTAATGCTAAGAGTGCTTTGACCCAGGTAAAAAAATACGAATAAATATCAAATTTGGTCCATAAAATTATAGGGTCGTATTAATTTAGTCCCTTACATTATCAATATTCCAAAATGATCATTAGAATTGCAAAATGTAGTAAATGCATCGCTGACATTATTCATTTAGTTTCAAATGCATCTCTGATATTACCAACTTAATGTCATTATAATCGGCTAATTGACCAAACTAATCTATTTTTAGAAACTATTTACCAATATAACCTTGTTTTGAAATTATTTACCAAACTAACCTACTTTTTGCCAACATGACATTTTTTATTATTTTTTTCTGACACCAAAGACATTACTTTGACTAGAGTTTTTAGAAAGCACTACTGTCAGTTGCGTTTTTACCAGATTGTGCCACGTGACAAAATCTGGTAAAAATGTAAAAAAAAAAAATTAAAAATTTTACGTTTGGCCGACGCTTGACGTGTCACCCCGTCTGGTATCTATCAGACGGGTGAAGAAATATTCACCCGTATGATATATTTCTTCACCCGTCTAAGGACTATCAGACGGGTTCACCCGTCTGATGACTCTTAGACAAGTGATGACTATCAGACGGGTGATATATTTCTTCACCCATCGGATACATTTCTTCACCCGTCTGAGGGTGAAGATCTTCAGCTTCAGACAGGTGAAGAAATGTGTCAGACGGGTGAACATTTTTTTACCCGTCTGATACCCATCTGATCTGATGAAGATCTTCAGCTTCAGACGGGTGAAGAAATATATCATACGGGTGAACATTTCTTCACCCGTCTGATAGACATCAGACAGCTGACGCTAAGCGTAAAATTTTTAATTTTTTTTACATTTTTACCAGATTTTGCCACGTGACACAATCTGGTAAAAACGCTATTGACAGTAGCGTTTTCTAAAAACGCTAGTCAAAGTAGCGTCTTTGGTGTCAGAAAAAAATAATAAAAAATGCCAGGTTGGCAAAAAGTGGGTTAATTTGGTAAATAGTTTCAAAACAAGGTTATATTGGTAAATAGTTTCTAAAAATAAGTTAGTTTGGTCAATTAGCCCATTATAATCCATGTAAATATCAATGGATGGACGAATCAGATTAACTTTCTGCAATTCCAGGGATCATTTTGAAATATTGATAATGTAGGGGACTAAGTTGATACGACCCTACAATTTCAGGGACCAATTTGAGTATTTACTCAAAAAATACCATAGAGTGCAGTTAGGTTGCTTCTGCTTTATAAAAAAGTAAATCCGTCTATATATAGAGAGAGAGAGAGGACATTTCTCTCTATCATTGTAACACTTCGTTTGGAACGATGGAAAAAGGGGGAAAAGAACAAAAAGAGAAAAGAAAGAAAAGAGAAATTAAAATGGTGGGAAAAAAAAATATCATGCAGTTCACATTTTTTTTCATTCTAACTTGGGCAGAAAACCAATATAGCATGCAAATCAAGACATGGAAAGGCACGTTATGAAAGACACTTTGAGATACTGCATGAAAAGATAAAAAATCCATTTTTTATTTTACAAATAATTATATGAGGGTGTTTATATCATTTCATAATTATATTTTTTTCCCTCTCACTTTCTATCCATTCAAACAAAAGGAAAGAAAAACTCTTTCTCTCATATCAAATAATTAAATAATCATCTCAGTTTCTTTCTTTTTTCTTTCTTTTCCTATTCTTTTCTCTCATTTTCTTTTCTCAACCATACACAGCATAAAAGTAATACTCATATCCTGATTATTATCTGTTGATCCTATTTACATTTATTGGAAACTATAGATATTAGCAAATCACATGATTTCTGTTGGTCTTTTGGTGCATTCTACTATGCAAAGTTTATAGTATTTTCTTTTTGAGTAAGTATATAGCGACACACTCCATTCATATGAGATTCATTAAATTACATAGGTTCACTATCTATTTGGTGGATCTCACATGAAACTTATCCAATAATAAAGAATGTTTTGGAGGCGACGTGTGATAAATAGTGTGTTAGTAACATCATTCTTTCTTTTTTCTTCTATATTTGTTAATACTAAGAGTGCTTTGACTCGGAAAAAAAAATCCATAGAGTGCTGTTAGGTTGCTTCTGTTTTATAAAAAAGTAAATCCCTACTTCGTTAGAGAGAGAGAGACAGAGAGGACATTTCTTTCTATCACTGTAACACTTTGTTTGGAATAATGGACAGAGAAGGAAAAGAAAAAAAAAAAGGAAAAGAAAGAGAAGGGAAACATTAGTTTTCCCTTGTTTGGATTGGAAGAAGAGTTGAGGGAGGGGGAAAATATCATGAGGTCCACATGTTTTTTTCGATCCCAACTTGATCAGATAGCTGATATAGCACACAATTCAAGGCATAAAAAGACACATCATGAAAGGCATGGTGGAACGCTACATAAAAAGATAAAAATTTCATTTTTTCTTTTTTAAATAATTGTATGATGGTGTTTATATCATTTCACAACTATTTTTTTCTTTTCTCTCACTCTCTATCTAATCAAACAAAAAGAAATAATTTTTTTAGGTTTCTTTCCTTTCATTTTCTCTCATACCAAACAATTGAGAAAAATGCTAACAATACTCTCTTACATTCTCTTTCCAAAACACTCTCTTCTATTGGTTTAAATTCATGTGGATCCTATAGAATTCAAGTGGGATCCACATGAATTAGTGGGACCCATTTGAATTTTGAACAATAGCAGGGAATATGTTAAAAAGAGTGTTAGAAAATTTGTTGGTAGCACTCTCCAACAATTAAATAATCATCTCATTTTCTACTTTTTTTTTTCTTTCCCCTTTTTTCCTCTCATTTTAATTCTCAACCAAACATAGCATAAAAGTAAAACTCTTACCCCAATTATTATCCGCTGATCCTATTTACATCTAAAGGTTCTAATGTATTGGAAACTACAGAGATTAGTAAATCACATGATTTCTGTTGCTCTTTCACTGCGTTCTAGTATGCACCTTCCTTTCATGCACCCTAATTTTTACCCATTAAGACCGTTTACATTAGCCAAAAGTCACTCACTCACCTCTTCTCTCTACTCTACCATCACCAACACCCAAGGTCACCCATTCTGTCTAGAGGTTGCGGCTGCGGGGCCGCCCCCGCGCCACCATTGTCGCACCAGTGCATCGTGCGTCACCTTTTTCTTCGGCCAAATCTGAGAGGCCACCAGTGCACCATCGCGCCCAGCTCCTCTGTATGTCACCTTCTTCTCCCACCAAATCATTCGTGCACCATCGTTCTTCCTCCGCCGCTCGTCAAGTCAATATCTCCTCCATCCCCCTGGTGCGCCGACCCCACCCATAGCACCCACAATGGCTTCCTTTTCTCTTCATGGGAGGTGAAGGTTTGGGTGCAAAGTTTCGCAGTTGTGGCGGTACTGGTTCGGTGGGGTTGTGGTGTGTCGACGCAGTGCTTGATTTAGATCTGACCCACCCAGATATTATTTGTTTTTGAATGATTATCGTTGATGTGTTGCTTGGATCTGGTTCAAGCTTGGTTTGTTCGAATCCTGACTCTCATGTATGAAGAAAACCTGATTGTGAGGGGAGAACCCACATTGTGTGCCCAACAGGTTTCCCGATGAAGACTAGTCACTGTTAACGGTGGTGGATACTTCATACTTATAACATGGTTACCAAAAAAAAAAAAAAGAGAGAAAAGATAAGAAGGGTGGAAGGAGAGATATTTTCAAGCCTTAACCAACCTTATTAGTTATTATTAATTACAAGGTATGATTTAATTGACAATTTGTATAAAAGGTAAAAAAATACATTACAAGTTAATTTCTTATATAATTTTTTATAATTTTAAAAATGGACTAATATATAAAAAGTCAAAAATCATTTGGTAGTTAGTTAGTTCTGGGCTAGACCCTCTTGTAAAAAAAATATTTTAAATACCAATTATTTTTTATAATTTAAATTATAAAAAACAAAAAAAGTAGTTATTACTAATTACAAGGTGTGATTTAATTGACAATTCTTATAAAAGGTAAAAAATACATTACAAGTTAATTTCTTATATAATTTTTTATAATTTTAAAAATGGACTAATGTATAAAAAGTCAAAAATCATTTGGTAGTTCGTTAGTTCTGTGCTAGACCCTCTTGAAAAAAAAATTTAAAATACCAATTATTTTTTATAATTTAAATTATAAAAAACAAAAAAAATATTAAAAGCCAATTTTGAAACATACATGTAATTATGAGATAAGGATATTATTGTCATTTGCATATAATTTATGGAAGATTCTATAGTACTCTTTGGGTAACTTTTCCTTGTTTACATGATCCAATTATATGGTGAGAACTTAGTCATATGTAACATTAACATAACTCATTTAATTGAGGTAACATATTTTGGTTGTACATAGTGTACTCAAACCCTCTACTTTCCAAAGATATCATAGCAATGCCGATAATTTATATCATATTATATCATTATCCGCTTCATCTCAAATGGAAGATACGAAGATAGCACAATATTATCGTGGGTTATCTAGTGCGCATCAATACGATAAAAGTTTATCATGTTCATATCCTATCATTTTTTTTGACAAGGAAAGACATTCATTCATTCAAATTGATAGAGTATATCAATGACAATACAGATCCAAAATTGCTAAAAACCGAAAAAGATGAAACTGCGAACAAACTCACAGCAACCAGGTTAAAAGCATAATACAGCAAAGTCAAATTGCCTACAAAAGTGACACCATCAAAATCAGCGAAATACTCATGCTTCCGGATCTGTAGCATTGAGACCCAAGTCTTAATCAAATTTGTGATGGATCGAAGCAAATATGTCAATCTGGAACAAACGAACACCGCACCAAGACGGGAATCAAACAGCACCACACCAAGACGGGAAACCAAACAAAGCCACACCAAGACTACAAAGAACAAGGGAAAAACACAAAAAGATCCAGATCTATGTGGAAAACCCCCACAAAAGAACCAAATCTATATGGAAAACCCACTTATGGAAAGAAAAGAAGAGAAAAAACGAAGTAAATGGGTGGTTTTAGGTCAAAATGGCCCAAAACCACCCATACAGCCGTTTATAAGAATGTGAGGGAGACAAAAGAAAGATAGGAGATTTTCTTAGGTGAGGATTGGGCTATCCTATCATACTTTTATTCAAGCCTTTTTATCTTTTCTGTCGTTATCATATATCCAGACAATCAAACGAGTACTAGTTGCATACCCGTGCATTCGCACGGATCGCGCCGTGTTGCTAAAAGTTAATTTGTAAATTATACAATTTTTTATACCTATAAAAAAACTGAATATATTAAATCATATACTAATATTCATTCTGTTATAAAGTATAGAAACTGATTTATATAATATTGAAGATAGAAAATTCATAGATCATTTTGAATTGTATATTTCATAAAGTACATATAAATGTAAACTCATTTTGTTCATCAGAATGAAATACAAGAAAAAAGATAAGGACTAAGCTTAATAACACTATTTGCATCAGTAAGTAGTTCTCCCAAAGCAGGAAGTCCAGGTGACAATTGTGTATACATAAACTGAAAAATAAAATTTCATGCAATTGGAGTTTAAGACCTGTCAACAAAATTTTAGTGCAGTAATTATTTAACTACTTAATCAATAATTTATGTTAATAATTTTAAACATAAATTGTTGCATATAAACATGCATATCAGATTCAAATGACAACAAAAAGTTAGATAATATAACTACTAAAATATCTGACAAAATAAGACAATTACAGAAAAGTTAAAAATAGCTTAAGTCTATAGTGATCAAGTCCATACATAACTACACTTCAACAAAAAAAATAGGAGCAGGAGAGGCTAATAAAACTTCTTAATTAACTTTCTCTACATTCACAATGTTGTTGACACTAACATTGAGAAATTGAAACTTCAGTGTATCTCCAGGTTGGAATCCATTTTCTGCACAGAATTGCTTCCGTCATGTTTATTTTGTTATTTCAATGCCTTAAACACTAAACTACTTGACTGCAAAAGCTATAATATCATATCATGAACCAACTTCAAAACTATTAGGTGAAGAATTATAAATATTTAGTTTTATTCTATTCCTAACGGAATCCATAATTGCTTCATCATTATTACTCACTGATGGTCAATGAACTTGACACAATTGGGATGGTTTTTGGAAAGAGTCTCAATAACATAGCCAATAATGTCCATTCCATGACTACCAGCATAGTAGAGTTTAGTTAGTTTAACTAAATCAAAAAACCTGAAAGCATGTGACTGCAAGCTCCTTTTGAAGTTTGAAGTCCAGCTTAACAGTCAAATAAAAACCAAAGCATGTGATTCCAAGGTAAAGTAGTAGCTAAAATACATTTACTTTCCCAGAAATCATCAGAAGAATCATGTCAATATATAAGGCTCTAATGGAAAAGAGTTGAAATAAGTCAATTACAAATGCAGAAAAAATTGTGGTTCAGATTCTTTGTCATTCCTTCCCAAATAAATGTGTCAAAAGATATTACATAGAAGTTAGAACTTGAATCCTAAACAAATAAACCAAGTGATAGCTAATAGGTATAGTTGCACAAAAGTTAGATATTTAGCTTAACTTTGCATTGTAGCAATAATTGACAGCTCATAGCAGTAATGCATCAAATGCACAAAAGATGAGAAAGTAAACCAATCGCACCTTTGTTGCCATGGTTCGACAACTATCAAAGCATGTAGTGCAATCAGTCCACATACAAAGAGTGATGGCAAATGACAGTCTGCACAGAATCTGCAACGATAGTACAAAATTAATCTGAGTCACAAATCACTACCATTTTGAATGACAAACTTGCGGCTCATATGATCTTCAAATATAACGCATAACATGTTTCTCTATTTGGCATGTGCAAGCATGTAGAGTTTAAGAGGTGAATTTTATATGCATTTTAAAAAGATGAATTTTATATGTATTCCTCCTTGTTATAAGAATGGTTTCCAATATAGTGTAAAATAAATCTCGAATATTACTCTCCAACCACAGTTTCTGACATTATAAAATTCAAAAAGAAAAAAAGCAATAGTGTTAGAAATGATTGTATTGTAGATGGTGACCTGTGGTGCGAACATTTAACCATAACTTCATACTATATATGCTTGGCATGGAACCTTTAATTCAAGTTTAGAATACAGAATATATATTTGTCAAGTCTGAGCTATGAAAGAGTGCTTAAATGCAACTTGTTCAGCCAATAAAGATTCAAATTTTATGAGAATCGACATAATTGCTATCATTTCAATGAACTATTGCATAGCTAATCTATTTGCTTAGGGTCTTGAACGTAAAGCTTGGAGGATAAAACAAAGTAGTGTAAAATTACTTGGTGCTATGGCTTACTGTGCTTCTCAACAATTGTCTTAGTGCCTCCTAAGATTGTTCCCACATTGACAGCGGTAAAAGAATAAGGCAACATTTCATTATGAGTTCTAATTTCTTGTAATTTATTGAATGTTTCCTTAACCCATTTCTTTGTTTGAAGGTTTTAACTGATACTCACCCTAAAGTTCATTCAGTTGGGCATATTTTTTAGACTGACTTCATTTATAGGATTTAGAAGAGGATGTTGTTGTCAGTGATGGTAAGATTTGTATCTTGTCCGTACTTATCTGGTTGTATAAATGTGTTGAAGTCATGATCTAAGTACTATGTTTGGCAATTCAATGTTCAGTGAAGATGGATAACGAGATCTTACATGACATATTGTTTTCTCACTTGTTTCTCTCATGTTAATTGCTAAGTTGCTATAAATTAGTGAGTGAGTTGTTACTTGAGGCTTTAATCGTATCTGGCTTTTCTTTCTTGATTTTGTTCATAGAAGATGACATGAGAAATGTTTCAAAGTGGAAAGAATATTTGGCAGAAAGAACTCTCATAGAAAAATCGCAATTTGATGCAACTTGTATATGGGGAAACTAAAGGAAGTTGTCTATGATCACACGTTTATGCTCACCCGTCTATAACAACCCGTCTATGATAACCCGTCTGATTCATAGACGGGTTATCATAGACGTGTGATCTCATAGACGGGTGAGCATAGACGTGTGATCATAGACAGATTCCTTCAGAAACAACTGTTAATTCAACCTCTATAAACAAAGCGAATAGTAATAGTGAGGATGATGAAAGTGAATATGACTTGCTCACCCGTCTATGACAACCCGTCTTATCATAAACGGGTGAGCATAGACGTGTTATCATAGACGGGTGATCAGACGGGTTGATCATAGACAGGTTCCTTTAGAAACTACTGTTAATTCAACCTCTCTAAACAAAGCGAATGGTAATAGTGAGGATGATGAAAGTGAATATGACTTTGCTCACGGTGTCTATGAGATCACCCGTCTATGACAACCCGTCTTATCATAGACGGGTGAGCATAGACGTGTTATCATAGATGGGTGATCAGACGGGTTGTCATAGACAAGTTCCTTCAGAAACTACTGTTAATTCAACCTCTATTAACAAAGCGAATGGTAATGGTGAGGATTCTGAAGTGAATATGACTTGCTCACCCATCTGAGATCACCCGTCTATGAGATCACCCGTTTATGACAACCCGTCTAATCTCACCCGTCTATGATAGCACGTCTATGCCCACCCGTCTATGATAAGACAGGTTGTCATAAACGGGTGATCTCATAGACGGGTGATCATAGACAGGTTCCTTCAGAAACTACTGTTAATTCAGCCTCTATAACAAAGCGAATGGTAATAGTGAGGATGATGAAAGTGAATATGACTTTGCTCACCCGTCTATGAGATCACCGTTTATGATAACCCATCTTATCATAGACGGGTGAGTATAGATGTGTTATCATAGACAGGTTCCTTCACGGGTGATCATAGACGTGTGTTCTCAAAGACGGGTGATCAGACGAGTTGTCATAGACAGGTGAGCATAGACGTGTGAACTGACCACTCTTTCAAATGAAATGCCATTTACAATTTTACATTACACATAATGTTAATCTTTTTGACAAAAAATCTATGTTACTATTCCATTGCAAAGCCATAAAAAATGAACTGCTAGACCTTTAAAGCAAATGATCGAAGACATTATAGGCACAGTCTTAATATAAAAATTCAATATGTAGAATATATAGAAAAACATGTCGTTCTTCCAAACCCAGCCAGAACCACATCACACACATAAGCAATAAAACCAACCACACACATAAGCAATAACATACTGGAAGTCAAATGTTAGCAGACATATATAACAGATACACAATGTCTTAAAATTGAAAAGTGAAAAAAAAAGTTAACAGTCATTAAACATACTTAGGTATTTAGGCATTTTAATGGCGCATCTGAGGGTAGCATCTAATGGTACACAATTTCCAAGAGGAGTGGGAATGCTCACCACTGGATTTGGTGCATCATCTTCCTTGCACATCACCCATGGGACCCCAGTTCCCATTTCAATAGCCATTTTTGCAGCCCACTTCACATAATTTTGGTCGGTAGCTCCACGCATTTTACCCTGTGTCCCGTACTCATTCTCAATCTGAAACAACATATTGTGCATGTAACATTATTATTATAGCTAGTTAGCTAGATATAAAGTGAATTACAACCATTATGCCCTTCTACCAAGACAATTTATCTTATAGTAGCTGTTGAATGAGTCTTCAAAATTTTAGTGAAAATTGGTAGCTTTTAAATACACTAAAAGTTAGTTAGCAAATATGATTAGAAAGACGTTAATAAGAAAGACCACATATTTTCACCTGATAGAGGATGATAGGGCCACCCTAAGATTCACAGAGACATTCACTCTTTATCATTCCCACATTGCGTTGCCCTCTGCAACACCATTTATGGGTCATCAATAAAACATTTTCTTTAGATGACATCAATACAACTATTTTAATTAAAAGAAACTGTAGAAATTTCAAAAATTCCCGATAAATGTAAGAGCAGTAAATAAAAGAACATGATGATAAAAAGTAGAAATTTAAGAACATGCTGATAAATATAGTTGATAAATAAGTTAAAATATTAAGTACATAAATGAAGAATAAAAGAGTAATATAGCTGATAAAGAAAATATTAGTCCCAGAGCTATCATAGTGTTAAGACAACTTACAAATCAACACCAACACATATATAATACACAACACAATGCACGCAAAAGAATGATGTTAAAGATGGAGGAAACATAAAATCAATATCAAAAGTTAGAAATGGTTAAGTTAGTTACTTCCTCCTCCTTGCTCCTTCAATCGCACCCATCTAATGTCAGCTATAGAGAAAAATAAAAAACATGTCTAAAACACATAAAACATTATGCGTCTAGCATCTTAGCAATATGATTTAAAATATAACCCCAACATGATCACTTAGGAAGCTCTTGCCGACCTTGTGTGCAACTACAAAGCAAAGCCACATTATGAAAATGACAAGGATATTTTTTTTTTCCTTTTCTCTATTTTTTTGGCATATACAAAATAAGGGGAAAAATGTATTAAGCCCCAGTGTGATAAAAAAACCGTGGTTGCTGCTTAGACAACACATAAAAAGCAAAGTTATGAAAAACACTGATCTCTTGCAATGAGTTTTAAAACAAAGCAGCAATCTCTTGCAATGTTAGAAAATAACAAACTCATTGAGACATTTAGTTGAGAGAGTGGTGGAATGAGGTTGAGCTCACCTTTCTTCAATCTTGATGCATTTTGTGAGCCCAGAGAGACATTGAGATCAACAAAACACAATGGAGCATCCTCTTCTGCAGTCCCTCTTATCTTTGCTCCATAAGAATGAATAAAGTGAATTATGTAACAAATAATTGAAAGTTTAATTAGCTTTTGCTAGCATGCATCCTTATCAAAGGCAATATTTACCATAAAATAATTGAAAGTATGAATGGAATTAAGAACAAAATTTGGGCATAACATTTCAAAATTAACAAAAACAAAAACACAATCTTAATCAAACTTTAATCACACTAAACACTAAAAAGACCATTTACAGAAAGTAAAAATTAGTCGAAGGAAAGGAAAGGATGGACCTTGAAGTGTTTTCCCTAATCTTGCACTCTTGTAACATGGGATAACAAAAATCTGTAAGGGAAATCGTGAACATTATGCACACTGCAAAAACACAAACTCACTAAAAGATTGAAGAGAGGGAACATGCCATTGGGAAAGGGAGAAGATTGAAGATGACCAAAGCAATTCATCAAGGCGGTGGTGGTCTGGAAGACGCGCGCACAGAAGAGAAAAAGGGAGACGAAGATGTGAGGAAGTTGCAGATAAGAGAGAGAGAGATGAAAAGTTGAGGCGAACAGGGGAAAGAGAATAGTGTCCATGGCGGCATCAGGATGAGAAGCTCTCTGTCTCCATCTCCCTCTCCCATGGATGATGGGAGTGAGATCTGGAAAGAAAGAGAGAAGCAATGGGGCACGTGGCAGTAGCTGGGGATGGTTCCAAAATTGTAAATGGATGAAATTGCTCTCAAAGATGGATACGTGGCAATGTCTCAGGGTAGGATAATTTTGGTATTTCACCTGCCTATAACATTAATATATAGATATAGATAGTAGACTAATATGTCTTTAAAACAATTTTAGTAACCAATTTTTTTTTAGTTTTTAAATTATTAAATTTGTGAGTATTAAGCATATGTAGGAAGAATAATAGTTTACAAAAGAAAATCCATGGACTGAAACAGGCGAAAGTGGAGGAAGAAATCACAGCTTTGTAGCGTTGTCCATATAATATTTGAGTTGTGAGTTGTGACCCCATTCAACTAATAATATGGTAATCGCCGATACCGACTACGAAGGCCCTGCCATCCAAGCCCTCGGTTCTCTCTTCAAGGTCACCCAAGTCTTTCTCTGGTCAGTCACTCTTCTCTTCACACTCTACTCTAAATTTCTTATGCTCTCTCTATCTACTCACAAAACTAGGTTTCATTTACCACTTTTTTTTTTTTTACTTTACATCCAAACATAAGATAGAGATATCTTCATATTCACCCACACTCTCTTAAAATTTCTCTTTCATACCCTTTTTTTTTTATTTGCCAGGGATGATGGCCCCCAGCCCCAGGTTTCATTATCAGCAGAACGCTTTGTAAGTTTTTTGACCCAAAATTTTCATTATCTTAGCTTACTTGTCAACTGAATATCTATAATTATTCGTATTTGATATCTGATATATATTAGAAATCGGCTGAAGCTGATGACCATGACAATGATAATGACTGCTCAAATGACGTCATTCCTGGCAAGTGCTTCTTCCTCCCTCTCTCTCTGTGTGTGCCTGTCTGTTTGATTCTTCTTAATTTGAATACTATTTGTTTGAATAGTGCCTTAATCATCAAAATTGCTTTCTAGTGTGAGATAATTTATTTAATCATTATTCTTTATTTTTTCTTGTGTCTTTCAGATTGGAGTGACCTTCTTCTACCCGAGGATTTGGAACTTAACAAACAGATGAGTGAATTGGGGCTCCCTCTTTCTTTTCAAACAAACAAGGAGGTAGGTTTACAACTAATCAAGGTGCACTTTTGAAAAATATATAGTTGGTGAATTGTCTATGCAGTCAATTCAATAATAGGTGCTATGGATACAGTGGCAATTTGAACTATTCATATAAAAGACATACTTGCAGTTTTCTTATAACAAATTATGTCTATTTTGTTTTCAATGTGGGAATTGTCAATTTTGCTCAATTATCATTCTTGTTCTGCTCTGTATATACCATTATATTATTACTTTCAGAAAGTCTCTTAATTATATTTTTGGTCTATCTTGTAATAGAAAAATGGACCGGTGAAGGGGAAAAGAAAGGGTACACGTTCGAAGCTTCCACGTACTTGTCACAATCCTGTAGATGAAGCTCCATACAAAGTGAGTGCAGAGGAGGTTGTATCTCTTGCTAAATTTCATGATAAAACAAGCAGTTCTTTATCTTGTATATCAATGTTGGGCCAAAGTGAATCATCTTACTGTGATGGTGCAGTGGAGCATGATATGACCCAATGTGCCTCTGGCGAAGGAGATAATTCAGCATGCTTTACAGGGTTTGCTAATGGTGTTTCCAGGGAGAAAAATGATGATGATGATATAAATGTAAATGAGGCAGAAACTAATGATGCCCAGCATGATGACTTTTTAATCAGCAATGTTTGTGGTGATTTGCAAATTGCACTAGGTTCAGATACTGGAGTCTCTGCTGGAAGCCATTTGACAGGTGCTGTTGTCAATTATTGTGGGATTAAATATGGTGAAAGCTTGATTGACAATGAATCTTTAGAATTTTCACCAATTGTTTGCAAAGATACAGAACGTGAGACTATCAGCAATGTTGATGATTCTGCCACTGGGCAGCCACAGGCTAATGAATCAGAATCCTTTCCCATGTGTTTGGAAGGGATTGGATGTGACAAAATTGATGTGTCAATTAATTGTGGTGAACTCGGAGATTGGATGGTGTTCTGGGATACTTTATATATGAGAAGATACTTCTATAATATTAAAACACACACTTCTACATGGCACCCGCCCCCAGGGATGGAGCATCTAGCAATTGGTGCGTGTACTGAATCAGATGATAGGGAAGCCCTAAAGGCAACAGAGGAATGTGGAACAGAAGATGACAACACTAAACCACCTGAGGAAACCTTGATTGAAGAGAACTTAGAAGGAAAGCAACATGATGAGTATTCAGCTGAGATTGGAGTTGCTGTTGGCAATTTAGTCTCTGACATCAATACACATAGCGAAGACCAATCACTTGATCATTCAGACGAGTATCTTGAGAGATGTAGTTGCAATGATGGAGTTTCATGCTGCTCAATATCGAATACTATGGAGCACATCATTAGGTATTTTTCTTCTAGTTTAATTCATGCAGAAATGAAATAAATGCTTCTCTTAAACTATTATCAAATCACTTTGGAAAATTTTTATTTGTATAAGAAAGTCTCCTTGACAAGGTTTGGAGCTTCCAAATAACAATATAATTTCTGAACCATATACTCTTTGTCTTCTAAATATGCCTAATGGGACTAACTTTCCTAGACAACTACTATAAATTGCAAAGATGATAAAGCCTTTCAATATTAAAAACAACTACAAGTGTAAGGAAGTGTCAAGGATTAACTCTCTCGAAAGCTTCTTTGTGTTCATTTGGGATAGAGTAGTTTTTCTAGCTTCTTTGTGGTGTTCTGCTCACGACCTTTTTAGGGGGGGGTGCTTTGTTGCATATTTCTTGTTATTTTTTTGTTTCTCCTTGTATTTTCGGTTGTTGTTTTTTTTAGTTCTTGAGGATTTCTTATCCTCTTGCATTTGTACTTTCTCTCTCTCTCTCAATAAATTCTTTTTTTATCAAAAAAAAACTCAAAAGCTTAAGTTGTTAGGTGAAAGCCCATGAATGTATAAGCTTAAACAAAGTAGCACAGGTCCACTCAAAGTGGCTTATTATTGTTTTTCTGTTTTATTTGGAAGATTAGGATGAGAACAATCAAACTACTGAGCATTTGGTTAAAGAGGCTCAATACAATGTCATGGACCAAATCTTCCAAAAGCTTAAGATGCTAAGTGGAGGAGGCCCATTATTAGAGTATATAATATTATCTCAGTTGTAAGCATTATGACATGTCATCCCAGCTGTCACTAGTTGTAAGTTAGGAATCCACAGCTGTTAGTTAGTTAGGGCTGTACAGTGTTCTAGAAGCTCTAGACACAACTATATGTACCTGAACCTTAAGGCTATGTTTGGGAGTTGGGAGGGGAAGGGAAGGGAAGACATTTTGAGAGCTTCTTAAAAGAAAGAAGGATGTAAATAAAATTTAAAAGCCCTCCAAAGTCCTCCAAAACCCTCCCTTAGTTCATTTTTTATTTTCCGCAAATTGGGGATTTTGGTTCTTTTTGTTGGAAAATAAACCTCCATGCAAGGTGGGGGACTATCTTCCCTTTCCCCCCTCCCTTGCACCTCAAACCCCTCCTTTCCCTTCCCCTCCAAACTCCATATCATGAATTTTAAAACGTACGCATGGCTTATATCTCTATCAAGAAGAATAATCTGAAAATGCATGTTTCAACTTGCCTTTTTGAATTTTATATTTTACTTGCTCTCCTAACAATTATATGCTTTGCAGCTTTAACAAAAGATGCATCCAAGCAACATCAGAGATTAATCATGCACACTTGGAAAACATGGTTATTGATGTGTCTGGATTGGATTCTAAGTCTGATCCTTTCATGTCAAATCAGGAAAAGAAAGTGAAAAGAAGACAAAGGCAGAGAAAATTCTATAATGAAACTGAAGGTTTGTGACAAAGACTTTGTTATTGACATTTGATAAGATAAGATAACTGCTCGTACCATTTATTTGGCTTCTGTAATGCGGTTGCTAGTCTATTTAAATCTCTAGCTAATTGTCTACAATTCTATAACAATACTGTTCTACAAGGAGTCAAATACATATAATACTTTATAGATGCTTAGAGGATTGCTTTGTTGTTCTAGGATTCAAATATCTAGAATACTGGATAGATGGTTGTATGATTGATAAAAACTAATTTGCTAATGTGTTGTGATATATTAATGCCTAGATTTTGATCTGTAGTTGCAATGTTTTGTCGAAAGTTGACAGCTATTACCCTTGTAATGAACCATTTTTTGCATTTTGCAGGTCTCCAATTTCAAGAAATGCCTGAAGAGTATTCTGCTACAATTGGCAAATATTGGTATCAGAGGTATATTTTGTTCTCTAGATTTGATGATGGTGTAAAAATGGATGAGGAAGGATGGTTTTCTGTCACTCCAGAGACTATTGCTCGGTATCAAGCAGAACGTTGTGCTAGTGGCACTATAATTGACTGTTTCGCTGGCGTTGGTGGGAATGCTATTCAATTTGCACAATGGTGAGTAGTGCATACTAATTGGTCACTTGTTGATAGCCACAAAAAATTGGTTTTAGATTTTTTGACTTTGATGGACAATGTTTCCTCGATGTATTTTTATTCATAAAACTCATGGAAGGACACAGTCTCTGAAGGAAGAAAAAGAAAGTTAACATTTATTTAGTTGGGTTAATATATTCTTTCATCAACTTGATCTTGAATAGCATTAGTATACCAGAGCAAGCGAGAAACTTAAAATTTGTTCTTTGGTTTGTTGTTACCTTCTCATTTATGCAACTGCCTTCTTGTGTTTCAAGTTGCTTTGGGTTCTATATGACGATTGGGTGCCTTCATGTTCTCATGGTTTAGTTTATGGCTCCAATATCACAATTTTTTTTTGCCTAATTAAACATTGATATACATCTAATAATGTATTTTTATTTCAATAAATAGTTTTTCTTTTGATTGGATCGTTCACCTGGTGAATTCTGAATTTAATTCTTAAACATTTGCATGGCCCTGTGCGACCTTGCGCAATATTTATGTATAAATGGTGTGATTATAGTTGCTGTTGGAGTCACCAAAGGCCTTCAGTGAACGATGTTAGGATATATTCTTATCCTTCTCTCTGCCATATTATTTTACTTTATATAGTCTAGTAATTACCAATGTTCATTTCATATGATGATTCATCATAACTGGATAAAGAGATAAAAAGTTTCTTGCGTTATCTAGTCAAATGATTCAAGTTGGATCCTTTGTGTAGTTCCCGTATAAAACAGTATTCAGGTTAAATTTTCCACTATATAGGTATAATATTGTACTATGTGTCTATGTCTTTGTCTCAGAAATTTCTTCTTCGAAAATGATCGTTGATATCTGTACATGAAAATGAAATATTTGATTTTACAGGTGCAGACATGTAATTGCAATTGATATTGATCCGCTGAAGATTGATTATGCTAGACATAATGCTGCTATTTATGGGGTGGATGATCAAATTGAATTCATAATGGGTGACTTTTTCCTCTTGGCACCAAAGTTAAAGGTGCTGAAGTTTCCATATTACATGTGTTGCTGTTATTATTTTCTTTTTTGCATGGGGGAGGTCATTGTCATAATTTATATGTTGTGGTTAGGCTGCTTTTTTTTTTTTTTGGATTATTTTTTAAATACGAGTAACAAATATAGTGGAGGTAGTTAGAGTAAAACTACGGATTATTTTTTTTTTTTTTTTTTTTTAACTTTTTCCTCTGCCATACTTTAGCAGTACCAAGGTGATACTTGTGCTCTGTCTGTTACCTACTGAACATGTTGTTGCCTTTGCAATTTCAAATAAAATTGGATGACAGAGAGGAGTGGATTTGATACTAGAGTCTGAATGTTTAAATGTGATTATGAGATAGGATCCAAAATGTATTAATTAAAAGCCACTTACTATGCTGACAATTGATGATATTAAATTAAATGATTGAATAATTATATTACAACAGAAAAGAAGAATGATAGATTTAGCATTTTGTCTTCATTTTGTTATTTTGAGCTTATATATATATATATATATATATATATATATATACACACACAAACACACACACACACACACACACACACACACACACATGAGCAATACAGAAGATATTTCCTCGGCTATTCTGTGACCTTGTAGAATCTGTAGCATTATGGAAATATTCCTGAATAAGTTTTGGATAGTATCTTCCCCAATCCAATAGGCAATGTGCTTCTAGCCATGACTGGTTCTGTTTCTTGTGCTCTTTCCTTCCAGTCAAGTTAGCAGGGAAGAAGATGCAGTTAAGATGTTATTATTGGTAGCCTTGTGCTTCTCTGCCACCTACCTACATATAATCTAATCTGCAATATTTTGTTTATTTCTAAAAGTTAATAAATATATTAATGACAACCATTATTGGGCCTGATTCGTGATATCTTAAGCTTTTAGGATGGTTGGTCTTTAATATAGTATCAAAGCCTCCTTGACCTAGTAGTCAAGATCTCAAGGATTAATACTTTGCCGCTCCCACTCTTCTAATTAAAAGTCCTGTATAAAGGTTTGGGTGGGCCTGTGTGTTTTCCATTTGCAAGGGGCATGTTCAACATATTGACCAAAATCATTTTTGGGCCTTGTACTAACTGGCTAAACTTTTGTGATACTTGATGGCAAAATATTGTATTGCAGGCAGATACTGTTTTCTTATCTCCACCTTGGGGAGGACCTGATTACGCCAATTTTACGATTTATGACATGAAGACAATGCTTAGACCACATGATGGGTGGGTAGATGCTTGTCTTTTTACTTTGATTCTCTTAATTTTAATTTCTAGCTAGATACATTTTACTCTCCCTTTTTAACTCAATGCTGCTTCTGTGCAGATATACTCTGTTCAATGTTGCAAAGGAGATTGCTTCCAGAGTTGTTATGTTCCTTCCAAGAAATGTCAATTTCAACCAATTGGCAGAGTTATCTCTTTCTGCCTGTCCACCATGGTCGCTAGAGGTAACTTCAACTTGTTTGCTATTTAATATGATTTAGATTAGAAGCCTATTCTATAAAGATCCCCTACTTCTTTAGGGGGGAGGGGGAGACAGTATGTTATTATTTGGTTAGGAATACTCTACCCTTCATAATGTGAAGGGTGTTGTGGTAAACAATTTAGATGAAGTTATGTTTTTTCGTAATCGTTAAAAGTAGTAGTTTGTACTCCCTTGAATCATGATGGTCAACTTTTCCTGTTAGAGGTTGGTTTGGGGGGGGGGGGGCCTTTAGTTTGTTGGTGGCTTCTATGGTGCACCAAACATGAGTGAGTGTTTTATACACCCCATTTTTTTTTTTTACCTGTAATAACAAGTTTTTACATATTTGCAAAAACAAGACCTCAAATTATAATATTTATAAATGAGTCCCTAAGAACAGAAATCATCCAGTTAGAAGATGAAGCAGAAACTCAGAAACCCAACCACTCTCTGCTAGCTATCGAGCCTTCCTCCTTGCTAACACTAGGAGCATCCTGAAAAAGCAGAGAAAGTTTATCAGAAGAGAGCTATTTTCTGGTTGTTTCAAACCCATTACCTTCCTCCTTTTTCCTCATCTTCCTCTTCTTTTACAATTTTATTTTTCCTTTTCCTAATACCAAACCACTTCCAGAAAACAAAAAAACACAACAGAGACCATGGTCTAAACTAGAGCACCCTCCCCTTTGAAATCAACCCCAACCTGCTGCAGCACCACCATGAACGCACGATCCTAGCCGCTGCCTCAAGTGTAGTCACTACCGCGTTCCGTTGTTCAGGTTCAGATCAGAGCTCCGCTTTGCTGTCATGGCCTCGCCATCGCGAGTAGCTGCCCACTCACCAGCAGATTCGAGAACCATCTCCCAGCGAAGCCTCTTGCTGCCACCACGCGACCATCATCCTACCGTCGCGAACGTCGCCAGGTCCAGGACTGCAAGCTCCACCCAGCCATCGTGAGCGGCACAAACCATGTGGAAGGCGGTGAGGGGATGCTCACGGTGGGAAGATGATGAGTTTTGGTTGAGGTGGAGAAGAAGAGACTTTTTTGCAAATACCAAAATTTCCAGAAAAACTTGGTCACCCGGTAACCAATTAACCCTTAATTAATGTCAACACAATCCAACGGTGAGCAACACATCATAAAACGAGGAGCACAAGTACAACCCGCTTTTTAGGGTGCATAGTAGACGGCACCTAGTTTGGAGGACAATGGTTAAAAAAGATGCTTAAAAAAGAATGAAAAGATGGAAGCAATATAGGCTGTATGTTGGGCGTTTTGAGAGTAGGAGGTATGAACAAGATGATATACGCAGTTTGTTCATCTCAATATGATCCACTTCATTAACCATGTTTTGTTTTCCCCGTTTTGTTTTCCCCGTTTCTTTGGGGTCTAACCATTATCAAGTTTTTATTTATATAATTTTGTTACGTCAACAGTGTAGAAACAGCTGTAGGTTAATTTGAACTTAAGCTGCTTGGTTTACTGAGTTCATTTATTGCTTGAAATTGATTAAAACTAAATGCAGGCTTGACTGGCTGTTAGATTAAAACATTAACCCTTCTTAAACGAGTTAGGAGTTAGGAGTAAAATTGGAGGAAAATGGAATAAACATGTGTCCATAAGGAGGAAGAGAAGCAAGGCACACTGGTTCTCAATGCTACTCTTAGAATTTGGGCTTTAAGCCTAACTCAATCCCAAAAGTTAACTTAAGAGGTGAGGATTGTCCAAGCCTTATAAGGATTACTTTGGCCATATCTCTAGTCGATGTAAGATCTCAACAGCTACATTACCTACACCATTTCTTCTTATGTGAAGCATAATAGCGAATGGGGGTTTATTATGTTTTATGCCCCATCATTGTATTCTTTGGTTGCTTATTAAATATTTTCCCCTAGTAAATTAAACCCTTTTGTTTACCATCATGGTTCCAGGTGGAGAAAGTTTATTTAAATGGAAAATTGAAGGCAATCACTGCTTATTTCAGTTATACAGCAGTTGGAAAGTGCTCAGCTAAACACATCCGCTTCTGCTACGAGTGAATTAAGGATAATGATAGACCTGCGAGGAAAGAAAAAACAACTAACTAGCTGAGGTGATTTTTAAGTTACGCTCCTGAATTTTTATGCTAGTTTTCATGAGCCATTTTAGCTTAGCCTCCAAAATGTCACAATAGCTATCCTGTTATATCTTGTTTCACATTGTAAAGTTGTGCATAGTTTAAAATTTTAAAATTTATTTAAGCAGTATTCTTCACTGAAAGCGTACACGGAAATAATCGTTTAGGAGAGGCTTTATGGATCGCTTAAACAGCATTTATTAGCCAGGCGAAGATAATAGTTCCCACTGTCTCGTTCACAAGGAGCTTAAAAAGGAGTAATGATAGTATCATATAATTTTTTAGGATTTATTTGGTATGTAATGTTAATGTAAGTATTTTGTATATAGTCAATCAATCATAAATTATTATATCATTATTGTTTAACTTTTATCATAACAATCTTAAAAGTCACATAAAATAATTTGTGATTGGTTGATGGTATAAATAGCTTTACACTTGATAGTGTGTCAAAATTAAATTCAATATTTTATTGCATACTATTGCATAAAGTGATGTAAACGGGAGTGTATTATTTTGCATCAACTAATTTTTTTTCTTTTCTAAAATGTTTTTTATTTAATAGATAGTTGAATATAACTTTATTAACGGATAAAGGGTATTTTAAGAAAATGGCAACCAAAATTAATCATACAGGTCACTGGTGTAATAATAATTAATAAGTTAAGAGTTTAATAGTTATGTATGATCAATGTAAAGTTTTTTACATTGTCAATCAATCAGAAATCACGATATGGGTGACTTTTAAGGTAGTTAAAATAGGCGTCAAAACATTTTTTTTATTGATTTTACAGTTTATGATTGGTTGACAATGTAAAAAAACTTTTACACTGAAAGTGTATATTAATTGAATCCTACGTAAATTTGAGTGAGAGTCACTACTTTCAATTTAAACCATTGATTTTGATATTAAAAATAAGTTTAATTGCACTTTTGGTTCTTCAAATATCACGATTGTGTAATTTTGATCCTTCAGGTTCCAATTGGGTCTCTCAGATATCATGATCGTGTAATTTTGGTTCCCGAGGTTTTTATTACGCCAAGTGGGTCCTCAAAATATCCCTTGTGTGACAATGAGGTTCTTTTGTCATTATATCGTCTAATTTTTAGCGTCAGTAGTCTACATAGGACTAATTTCGCACTTAGTGAGGTCAATTTGGCAGCTTACATGACTTTCCTATATGGCATCGTTGGCACCTCACACTTTACTGGTCATGTATATCACGTAAGTAAAGGAGTCAAATGTTTCTTTACAAAGGACATTTCTGTATCTTCAGAAATTAGGGCTTCAACTTGCATCTAGAGACAGATTGGACGGCACAAATGTCCTCTACGGAGAAACATCAGACCTCACTTGATGTACACGTGACCATGAAAGTGTGAGGTGTCAATAATGTTACATAAAAATATCATGTAAGTTGCCAAACTGGCTTCACTATGTCAAATCAGTCCCACATGTCTCGTAGGCTACCAGCTTTAAAAATTGTGCAATTGTGATATTCGGGGGATCAAAATTGCACAATCGTGATACCTGGAAGACCCAATTGATGCAATTGTAATCGATCGTGATAACTGAAGGATCCAATTGGTGTAATAAATGAAATTAGGTGGATCAAAATTGCATAATCGTGATACCTTTATGATGGTTTTTGGATCTTAGGGAAGAAATCCGGTAAAATCCAACATTCACAAGCAGAGAAATCAATGATTTGAATGAATTCTGATGCAAAATGAGTAAATAGTTGCAGAGATTATGTTTAGAGATTTAGAGAGAAGAAGAGTTTGTTGCAAATGATAGTTGGCTGTAAATGAGGCATAAGGTCATGCTAAATACACCCATCAAGAGATCCTAAAACAGAAGGCTAAAAGGGTAAGAAGACACAATAAAGTAAAGGAATAAGGTAATTCTAAAGGTTAAAATTCTACTCGGAATGCTACAACATAATTCCTGTAACAACCTCAAACACCTCGCGTTGGAGTTTGCCGATTCAGTACTTCTTCAGTCAGAGTGATTGGTTTTAATCCGGATGGAAAGACTTAATGATTGATATTATTTAGATTATGTGAGGAAAAAATATTTAAAAATAACAACTAAAAACGAAAGGTTGCTGGCGAGAAAACACAATCTTTCTGGGTCCGGCTAATGGGATCATTCATGAAGCAATTTCTACCCATGGGCCATGGTGAGTAAGGGTGGGAATAAGTTAGGCCGAGCTAGGTCCTAAGAAGCCTGAGCCTGGCCTGCGTTCCAATCTTAAGGCCTGAGCCTGACCTATTAGCCTGATATAGACCAATTTTTAAGGCCTGACCTGACCTACTTCAAAGCCTGGTCTGGCCTGGAAGCCTATTTAAAAGTCTGCTTTTGAACAATACCTTTAAATATGTCTCCACTTATAAATAGGTCATAGGCCTTCATTTGTAAATAGGCTTGTAAGCCTCTAATGATAAAGAAGTTGGTAGGCTTATACTGATAAATAGGCCGTTAGGCCTTCATAAATAAATATGTAAGTAGATCTTTATATTTAAATGGATCAATAGGCATTTACTTTCAAATGCTATAAATATTATAAATAATATATTATAGTATTATATATCAAATTATATATGTGTACGTATGTTAAATAAGCCGGCCTGATAGGTCTAATAAATTTTTTTTAAAGTCTTAGTCTGATCTCTTTAGCTATATAGGCTTTTTAAAAAGTCTTGACTTGATCTTTTTATTAAATAGATTAGGTCAGACTAGATTTTAAATAAATTATATCATAAATTTTTGATAAGCGACCTGACGTATTCCCATCCCAACTGATGAACGTTTACATGTAAGGCCGAGGACAGAAGCACTAGCACACCCATTAGGGTCCATCGTGAACGAGGGTCAATTTCCGTCCTATGAATCTTTGCAATTTATATTGTACAATTTTACTCATAATTTATTAATTCTGGAAAATAGTCATGTGTTATTGCCTTATTTTTGTCTTCATAGTTGCCACGTATCTTTTCCTTAGTGATTAGTGGGTGGTGGGGCCAAGGTAAAATAAATGACAGTCCTATACTAGGTAGGTAATGCCTCTCAATTATGCACAATTTGCGCTCAAGTCCTTTTTATATAAGGGGTGATAAAGTAGGTCATAATCCGTGGGTCAATTCGTTAATTCATTAAAATTTGGGGTCCATCTCGTTTAACCCACCCAAAAATAGATCGGCGGCAGGTTGGTGGCTGGTTGGTCATATTAAAAAATAAATTTTTTTCTATTAATTTATTACTTATTTAATATTATTTAATTTAATTGTTACTTGAAATTATTTCATGTTAAAAAAATAATATCTTTATTTTTATAACACGAATTATATGCT
The DNA here is from genome assembly GCA_039655645.1 of Ammopiptanthus mongolicus. Classification (NCBI taxonomy): domain Eukaryota; kingdom Viridiplantae; phylum Streptophyta; class Magnoliopsida; order Fabales; family Fabaceae; genus Ammopiptanthus; species Ammopiptanthus mongolicus. The sequence continues at coordinate 79,949,587 of CM077349.1, read as the reverse complement.
ATAAGATAAGATTATTTCAATTTTTTAATAATAATTTAATAAAAACTATGAAGATTGCCTAAAAAAAGAAATGTTATATGATTTTTTTTATTTTTATAGCGGGTCAACCCGTCAACCCATCAACCCAATTTAAGGTTTCATGTGTTTGACGGGTCAATCCACCAATCCGTCAACCCACCATTAGGCGGGACGGGTGGGTTGGAGGTTTCAACCCACATGACTAAAACGGGTTGGTCCGTCCCGCCCTGTTTAAGGTGAGTTAATGACGAAGCGGGACAGATTGACCCACTTTGTCATCCTATTTTTATATGTTCATCCACCCACTTTTTACTTATTTAATTATAATAATATATTATATTATATTATATTATATTATATATAATCTTAATACAAATAAGATTAAAAGAAGTTTGTGAAGGAAGTTTTGCCAGAATAGCATTTAGCAGTGTTAGCCTATGTGGTCTCTTTCGATAGAATCAATATGGCATATGAGCTACTGCTGATCGGGTCCACGTTGTCGAGTCGTGCAGATTGGATTCAATCGGGTGTGAACTCCATATCCTTATATGGGAAATAATTAATAATTAATTAAATCATTGGATAAGGTTTAACAAGTTTGTAGATAATTAAATTTTTTAAACAAGATATTAAATATTCGATTTTTGTTATATATATATGAAAAAAAATTGTTGTTAAAGATAAAATTCACTTTCATAAAGGGAATAATATCCGGCTATCACTCAGAATACTCATGCGTACACCAAAAGAATTATACTGAATAATAATAATTTATAATTATGGACTTTGAATATCACAGAATGGATGCTTTAGTTGCGCCGGTGCTATATTTCCGGCAAAATAGATTATAAATATATCATTGAAAAACAATAAGAGATTATAAATATGACCTTGATCAAAATATGACAAGCTGCATTAATATTTGCAGAGAAAAATGACAGAGTGGGGCATCACATGTGCGACCCTTCCTGCGAACAAATAGGAAGCATGGATTTTATTTATTTATTTAATTTATTTAATATGGAAAAAACGAATTCAAGAGTTGCAATCTTGCAATTTTGTCGGACCGAAAGATATGGTCACTACCTGTTCTCTGTTTGTTTGAATGGAGACATCAACTCTAAAACAAACTTTTTTCTTTTTTTTTTTTTTGATTAAAACTTATTTCTTTCTTTTTTATTTACCTTTCTTTGTCCTTTCTTACTAAGATGCCAAGAATACGATTTAAGGAGCAGGAAATTATGCTCCCCACCCACCTTATATTCACCCACCCAGCATTATAATCTTTTATGATCACATTTTGTCATTTTAAGCAATCATGGCCCGTTCTTTTTGAAACAAAAGAATATATTTTTTAATAACCTTTTAGTAAAAGATTGAGTGTTTTAGATTTTAATTTTAAGGAAGTAGGTAAAAAAATTCACTCTTTTTTGTTTGAATTTAAGTGTAATAATAAATTAACTCCTTTGAGTAAAGTACTAAAGTAATATGTTATTTAGCAATTTTTCACGTAGAGTGTATTTACTTGAGCGAATTCTTTTTATTTTTAAAATAATTATTGTGAAACTTGATTTGCTTGAAACTTTATTTGAATGTAAGGAAAAATAATTGGTGCCTCCTACGAAACTTTGGTGTCAAAATCATAGAAGAGCTCATTGACTGTGCTAAGAGTTAAGTTGGATGATGGTTGAACATACGAGTACAGAATTTTTTATAATAATTTACACCTTTCTCTTTCATGAATTAGCTTTTCCCACGAAGTTAAGTATAATTATTCTAATATGATATCAAAATATATCTGATAGGTCATCCAGAGATACCTAATCTTACAAACTATGCATTTCAAATGTTTACTTCAGCTTGAGAGAGAGTGTTGAAGCTATGATATAGAGTTTAAACAAATGATTTAATTGGTATACACTGTCAATGTAAAGATTTTTTACATAGATAATCAATCAGAATTTGTCACATAACCTAAAGTATTGGACTCTTATCCTAATTATCTTAAAAGTCACACACACCATGATTTCTGATTGGTTGTCAATGTAAAAAAGCTTTACACTGATAATATATAACAATTAAACTCTTAAACAAATATAGGATGAAACATGGTAAATAAATGCACCTTATTATCAACACTAAAATAAATCCTCGATTTAAAATTGTAGTACAGCATCATATAATAAGTAAACAGAAGAAGGAATCCAATAATTGTTTTTGGTGGTGAAATTTTAACATCAGGGCAACAGATAAATTACTAATAATAGATCTTCAAATTCAAACCCTAGTTATATTTTGTAATTAACTACTATTAGGAAGGAAAATTATGATATAGTTTACCTCTAAATTGCAATTTAATAATGTTTTAAATTTAGTGTACATCGTTTTTTTTTTTTTTTTTAAAAAAAGGTAGGTAAGAAAACTTATTTTCCAAGACTAAGTCGCATAAAATATAAAGTTTGACCTCTAAGAATTACATATTTATCAGTTGTCTGAACACCTTGATTTGTGTAGATTATGAAAATTTAAACTAGTACAAAATTACATGAAAGCACATAAAATGCTTGGTTAATTTAATTCATATCTTTATTTTAATTGAAAAACTCTTACTATGTAAAATAATGATTCTAGTGATTATCAAGGAAAAAATATTAAAATAGCTATAATTTTGTTTTACCAAAATACTCCTTCTCTATTGTCTTCGTTGATGCTATCTTCCCTCTATTAGGATTACTGGTTATTAAAGATATGGGAGGGGTTTGTCCTCCAAGTATGAGTAGTTAATCCCCCCTTGCTATAAAAAATACATATTTTCCTCCATTACTTCTCAAACTATACACTTTTTTTAACCATTGGGAAGTAGACACCTCCTAAACGGGCTTGTGTTCTTCCACCATTATTTTTCCCTACTAGTCAATTAAAATAAAACCGACTTTCTATTCATCCTTTTTTAAATTCCAGATTTATAAATAGAAAAAAGGTTTAATTACTATGTTATTCCCGAACTATTAGAAATTTTTAAATAGATCCCTGAACTAAAAAAATTTATAATTGGGTCCCCGAACTTTGATATACTTTATAATTGGATCCCTACACTTTAAATGTTTGTAATCAAGTCCCCAAACTTGTTAATAGTTTGTAATTAGGTCCCTGGGATATTAGGCATTTTTAAAACCTTTTCTATTATGGTGATCCAATGATTCTATTAACCTCTAAGACCGACAAGAAACCTCGAAAGAGATTTATACTGTGCTCTAATTATTATGTTCTTCTCCTATGCCAAGGACCTAATTACAAATTATTTATAAGTTCAGGAACCAAATTACAAACGTTTAAAGTGTAGGGACTCAACTACAAAGTATATCAAAGTTCGGGGACCCAATTATAATTTTTTTAATTAAGGATCTATTTAAAAATTTTCAAATAGTTTGGGACAACAAAATAATTAAACCTAAAAAAAATAAAGATGCAAAAAGAAAAGTTGGTTTGGGAGGTGCCGACTTGCTATTGGATGGGAAAAAGATTGTGTAATTTGAGAAATAACAGAGGAATTTGTCCATTTTAGAAAATATATTTTTTAATAAATATTTTAATAATTTTGCTGATTATTTGGTCCCCGCTATAATTTGCTTTAAAAATTGTTCAGTAACATGATACCCCAAAAAGTAATCCTACTTTTTTTAACCCGAAAGCTGGAAAGAATAGTTATAGTGGCAATCAAGTAGGACCTGTGGACCCGAAACGGTAAACTGCACGCCTGGCATAATATCATTACCACACACTATCACTCCTCTAATGGTGCAATTACAACATATTATATGGAAACCAAAAGACAATGATACCCTCTGTAATTCAACCCTCTTGAGACTTGAGAGGCATTCAGCCAATAACTGATGGACATTATGGTGATTTCAATATTAGTCAAATTCCACGGTCAATGGTAATTAGTATTATTCTTATTATTTAGCATAAAAAAAAGATTTAATTGTTATGCACTGTCGGTGTAAAGATTTTTCACATAGATAATCAATTAAAAATTATCATATAAACTAAAGTGATTGACTCTTATCCTAACTACCTTAAAAGTCACATACAACATGATTTTTTATTAATTATCAATATAAAAATCTTTATATTGATAATAGATAACAATTAAACTTAAAAAAGAAAACCAATCCAAACCCAACAGACCGCACTTGATTAACAAAAACAAAAGGTTAAACTAATTATTTGGTTCCTATACTTAACACTGATTTTAAAATTGATCCCTATTATGTGAAAAAATTTTAAATTGGTTCCTACATGTACAATTATTTTTAATTTGGTCCTCGCCGTTTATTGGTGTTGTAACACCGTCAAGTGATAGGGACCAAATTCAAAATGATTGTCACATATAGGAATCAAATTGAAAATGATTGTTACATGTAAGGATCGAATTCAAAATAAAAATTTGAATTTGGTCTCTCGATATAACAATCGTTTTCAATTAGATCCCTATACTTAAACTTCAACAAACGGTGTTATGACACCAATAAATGACGAGGACTATATTAAAAATAAATGTACATATAGGGATCGATTTCAAAATTTTTTACGTATAAGGACCAAATTTAAAATTGATGTCACAGTATAAAAATCAAATGATTAGTTTAATCAAAACAAAAAAAAAAAAAAAAACCTTTAAAGAACATACAAAAGTCACGTTCAGAATAGATATTGGTCTTTTTGTATGGTCTATGAGACATGACTATAAGTCTACGCTTATGACTGTACGTAAGGTAGGACTATGACTCGATCACTCTATCACGCTCATGTAAGAAATAGAACCTATTCCGTTGCCAAAGGTCATTATCCTGGAAAATGGTTGCATAGCTTTTAATTTTTTGGGACATGATTGGTTGCTTAGCTTGAAACAGCGTAGGCATAGCCATCAGCCCGCCCCATAACACAGTATTTGAGTCCAATGACCGCGACATTACCCACTCCCTTGATCTTAATAAAATATAATATTTAATGCGCATTACCTAATATTATAATAATGAAATAATAGAAGTGAATATAAATATACAAAAAATAAGATAAATTAATTATAATTAGATAATAAAAATTATATGAATATAAAATATCATATATGTAAATAATATATATCTAACATTACTTTTTTTTTTGGGTTAAAAACAGAATTGATTGATAATGAAACTCTAACCATGTAATTACTTAGATTTTAACTCTAAAATGAAAAATGTTACTATAAAGTTTGTTTAGAAAATATTGGTTAAAGTGTAGTTTTTGGTTTGATAGTTCATATTTTGAGTTAGTTTTTATATGTATAAATATTTGAATTTTTTTAATTGTAAATATTTTTTAATTACTTCTTACTATTAGATGGAGTCGTAACATTGTTAAGGTTTATTTTACCCACTAATGAAATTTTTTTTTGTGTGCACATAAGTGTATCCTAAATTGAAAGTCAGCGACTAATGTCTTTTAAGATGTAGATATTACATAAGTGAGTTTTGTCTTTTTCAATATAATCTTTTTCATATATATGGTAAGAAACGAATCCCTGACAACATACTTAAAAAACTCAACTATTTATCAACGATGTTGGATCTTGTTGATATCGACCAACGAAAGTTAATATGCCCTTTAGTAGTTGAGTGGACAAGTCAATTTTTATCAAACATCTATAATTATTAAGTTTAATTTTGAAATACAGTTTGCATAAATTTTTTTTTTATCTACACTCTCGGTTTTTAAAAAATATATTAAACAAAAATTAATCGGAATTGAGCTAAATTTACTTATATAAAAGAGGCAAAGCTCTTGGCACTTTTTTTTTTCATATAATTTTATTGTCTAAATATCACAATTCAAAAAAAACGATAGTAGGTTATTGTGACGTGAAATAGCTCACGAGTCGCTCCCGCTAGGGTGTCATCTCGTTCGCGTTTGACACTGACATTTTTTCTGACTTTAATTTATTAAAAAAACAATGACAGTGACGTGTTATAGCCACGTTACGCATCTTTCTTTCTTCTTCCTCATATTAATAGTAACACCCGCCATATTACACTCCCTTATTATATCTACGCTAATTATTAGTATTACTCTGTCAACTCTCGTTCTTCTGTTATTGTTCTCTCTGTGACTACGATTCAATTCAATGGTAGTAGAAGAGTAGGTAAACTTGTTTCCTTCAACAATGCCGGAGTTAGGGTTTCAAGAACGCAGTAGCACCATTTGGAGGCCTACAACAACAACAACAACAATTTCTTCAAGAAGAGCTCTCGATCGCGATACAAGCCCTGACTCTGTTATCTTCACACTCGAATCAAATCTCAGCCTCTTCTCTTCTGCTTCCGCTAGCGTCGATCGATGTTCTTTCGCATCTGACGCTCACGACCATGACTCTTTAGCCTCTGAAATCTCTCTGGTAAAATTAAATTAAATTAATAATTAATTTTAAAATTATTATTCAAAATTGCAGAAATTAAATTTAAGTTTCTGACGTAAATAGAAAATCTAGCGGTTTCTCTGCGATGACGACGCATAACTGAATGATTCGAATCTAAGCTCAAAAGGCAAAAAAAGTTTAATGTTAAATTTTGTTGTTGGATTTGTTATTTCAGCATTTGGCAGCTCATGAACACGAAGGTGATTTTGCTCAGAACGAAAGCTGGAGTGGTCCAGATCTAGATCCGGATCCGGATCCGGATTCAAACAAACGACATGCAGATGCAGACGCAGTACACAACAAGAAGCACCAAACTCGTTTCTGCAGAAAAGGAGAAAAAGCAAAAGGTATATAACAAAAACACACATACCTAGTTTTATTTTATTTTTTGTTGAAAAAAGCAAAAGAAAAAAAATAATATAAAAAATTTAAAAAAGAGTTTCCAATTTTTTCAAAATTGACACCGTAGCACTATCCACATCGCAGTTCAAAAGGAAGACAGTGACGGTGACACTGAAGAAGATGGAAATCAAATCTTAGAATTCGATTCAGCAAGAAACTCTTTCTCTCTAGCTCTCAAAGGTACTTCCATTTCAAATTCACAATCTCAAGTTTTTGTTGATAGTTCTTTTAATTTTGAGTTTTGTTTGGAAGTATAGAATGTCAGGATCGGAGATCAAGATCTGAAGCATTGTTCAATAAGCACGATCGGCGAAGGCCTGCTTCATTAGATCTGAATAATGCCATTGCTACAGGGTCTTCGCCGCGATTGGGAGCTATGAAAAAGAGCTCAATTTTGTCTAGAAGATCTGGTAGTGGCAATTTCCCTAGTCCAGGAACGCCAAATTATCGTCAAGCTGGTATTGCAATGCAAAAAGGTTGGTGTTCGGAGCGAGTTCCTTCGCATACCAACACTGCTCGAAAGCAGGTTGGTGCTGCATTGTTGCCTTTCAGCAATGGAAGAACATTGCCATCTAAATGGGAAGATGCTGAGAGATGGATTCTTAGTCCTGTTTCGGGTGATGGCACCGGAAGGGCCTCGCTTCCACCACCACAGAGGAGGCCGAAGTCAAAGAGTGGTCCACTTGGCCCCCCTGGTGTTGCTTATTATTCGATGTATTCGCCGGCAGTGCCAATGTTTGAAGGGGGAAATGCAGGGAATTTTATGGCAGGTTCTCCGTTTTCGGCCGGTGTTATCTTGGCGGATGGATTGACAATTGGTTCCGGTGGCCATGGTGGAGTGCTTCCCATGAGAACAGATCCTTGCATGGCTCGCTCAGTTAGTGTCCATGGATGCTCTGAGATGCAGAGTCAATCATCAATGCCTGCCCAAGGTTGTTATATATATATATATCCTTGTTCTAACCTTATGTGACTTTTGATTTTGATGAAATTACAAATTTGAATTTGAAATATACATCAGTGAACTTATGTTTGGAAACATATCTTCCTCTATGCATGCTTGATATTGGGAGATGACATTTTTCAAAGTTGAATCAAAAGGATTCAAATGAATTTTAATTTCCTGACTTTCAATCTTCTGTGAACTCCTCAGGATCCATATTCCCTACATTCAATTTTTGTTGCATTCACGCATTCACGCGTTAATGCACCGTTGGATCAATCACTGAAAGTGTGTGAGAAAATTTAAGATTAATCCAACGTTGCATTAATGCGTGAAAGTGAATATGTCAAAAATTGATTGCAGCAAATCTGTTTTCGAACTCCTGATAGTGTGTGGTTCTGTATTGACTGTTTTTGCAAGGCAGTGTGGATGGAACAATTGGTTTCTTTAATGCTAATGATATGTTTGTATTTTGTAGTTGACAATTTTATGGACTTATGTGATTTTGAAGCTGTACTGTGCTTTTGATGTATCAATCTTGATGTTGGTTCTAACTTACAGACGAGAAGTTTGATGGTTTCAAAGATGCTGGAACCAATATATCTCCTGCTGTTTCAAGGCGGGACATGGCAACCCAGATGAGCCCGGAGGGAAGCTCATGCTCCTCTCCTAATATGAGGCCTTCTTTCTCTGCCTCCACTCCACCTGCCCTGCCTGTCACAGAATTGCAGAGTGTGTCTTTCTCTAAAATGGATATCAGAGATGTGCAGGTAGATGAACGTGTCACCATGACAAGGTGGTCCAAGAAACACAGGGCCCTATTCTCTGGCAGAGGCTCAGAAAATGTTGACAGCTGGAAAAAGAAAGATACAAGCACTCAATTTTCATCTTGGGACAACTCTGAAAGGTCAAAGAGTGTTTCAAAGTATGTCTACTTTTCTATTGTATCAATTTTGTTCAATTTATGTGGTAAATAAAGGAGAATGATTCAGGACAACTTTAAACGAAACTAATGGGTCATGGAATGAATTAGCTATTGAGCAGTGAAGTTTCCCTTTAAAGTGGACGTTTTTTATATTCGGTTCTTATCCAAACGCTGAGTTTCCTAGAAATTGTAGTTCATGGTGGTACCACAACAATAGGAGTTTGTGGAATTGATGGTGATGAATTTTATGAATTAGCTTTTTTATTGGCCTTGAAATGATCTAATTATAATGCCAAGTGTGCAGGAGTTGTCAATAATCTATCTTTATTACCTTCCAAATATGACACAAATTGACCATCCTTATCCAATTCAAACTAGAAAATTGAACAAATTTGAAGTATTTAGATCTGACAATTTTATATCGGAGAAAACTCAAATTTGCTGACTTAGAAATCTCTACGCAAACTTTACATTGTTTCTGAAATGCTAGCATTTTTATTTATCCAGGGCTAAAAGGGAGGAAGCCAAGATCACTGCATGGGAGAACTTGCAAAAGGCAAAAGCTGAGGCAGCAATACGGAAACTAGAGGTTAATTCCTAGTGTTTTCTTTCTTAGGAGAATTCCAATATGAAATTCCTGTTAAAAGTATTTACTTTAAAATTAAAATAACTACTTGAAGTGATTTTATGTACAATAAATATATTGGCTTAAATAATCATCCAAGTTGTTATTGCTCCTTCATGGTAAATATTTTAGTAAAAGTTTCTTTTTGAAATTCCCCTTTTTCTTTAGAGAATTAGAGAGGAAGGACAGAAACAAATGGATCATGATGTCCTTATTATTTTTCTTATTTCAGATGAAGTTGGAAAAGAAGCGAGCATCCTCTATGGATAAGATTATGAACAAGCTGAGATTGGCTCAGAATAAAGCTCATGAAATGCGAAGTTCAGTTTTAGCCAACCAGGCCCATCAAGTTACCAGAACTTCCCACAAGGCAATCTCATTTCGTAGAACCAGCCAGATGAGTTCTTTGAGTGGTTGTTTCACCTGTCATGCCTTTTAAGAGTCTCCAGCATTCTTTTCTGTTCAAGTGAAGCTGGGTAATTTTCTCTATGAAACTTCAAACTCGTCCTAGTTCTGAAATCACTTGTTTGCAAGTCTTTGATTAATTTGGTTTTGAAAGTCTTTAAAGCAAACACACTCGTCAGTACCAATTGTCTACATAATTTGGAATTTGAAAAGTGGTATTTGTCGAATATATTATATCCTTTAGTTTTCTAATAAGTGAAAAGGTTTCATTCGCTAGTTATGCAGGAAAAAATTTTGGGTATTAATTTAACTGATTTTAGAACCGATGCATGTTTGCTCGTTTCCTTCTCCAATATGTAAGACCTAGCTTTCCCTCGAGTTTTGATAGGCTCGAGTTTATTATTCATTTACCTACTCACCATGGGAATTTGAGGCTGATTACATCCCTGACCAGGTTTCAGAATTAAAAGGATTTAAATGTATGAAAGGTGTACAAAAGAGAACAGCGTACTATACGGACACTAAATTGGTGTCATCGCGGTTTTGCAATGCATGAAATACCGGCACCTCCTCTGAAGGTCTCCGACAAAATCTAAACCCCTTTGTGCCTCACCCTTGGGAGTTTTGATTCAATGATTAATAATATATTTATGTACTAGGCCAAACTTTAGAAATAAGCTTCTTTTTGTATTTCTCTTTTCTCTTTACATGACAATTTGCTGTTCACATGTAATCTATTATCTATCTATAGTAGAACGATACATTAACCACAAATTTCTGCAATTTAGTTTCTCCTCCTCAAAATCAAGCATGATTCAATTTGTTGTTAGTTTGTAGTTTGATTTATATTTATTTGTCGTTTCCTATCTCTTACTAATTTTGCCTCACGGACATAAATTTCCGTTTGAGATATGTAACTATTGCTATTTTATTTGAACAAGCTACTATGTTACATGAGAAGGGTCAATTGGACCGGGGAAATGGGTGTATGCTAGTGCTACACCACAATCAGCCAAAACACATCTTTAAAGTAGTAGGAAAAGGGAAAAGAGGGAAACAAAATCTGTAGAATTAGTTGCTGGTATACGCAAGCATTGCAATTAGTCAGCTTTAGAATCTTGTGGACTTTGGAGCTCTAGAAGTTCGTGTAAGGATCCCAATCGGGTAACATTAACGTAATCTGGAGGAAGATGAGCTGGTAGTCCTGGAATTATCAATCCAAGAAGCCTAAACATAGTCATGAACCAAGTATCTTTGTAGTCTTTACCTCTAACAAATGGGATAAGGAAACCTCTAATAATCTCCCAAATTGAGTTCAAGATCTTGGGGATGACCCAGAACAAAGAGAAATAATTCTTGTTCGGCTCCTCCTGTAGAACCTGGATTTCAATACATAAACAACAATTTAGTTAGACTATATCTGCTATAGAAGTAGAGCAGAACAAAACACATAAAATGATGACATCCACATTGGAGTAGAGAAATCATATTCACTATTAACATTTCATACATACCTGTCCTTGGTACAAGCTGTTGAAGTAGAGGCAAGAACCAAAGTGCTTAAAGAAGAGGGTTTTGTCATCGTAAGGGACCCTAGGCACCATGTCATTACAGTAAACATATCTCATGTACCTCACATCATACTTTCTCAACTTGTCCATCATGAACTCCCCAAACTGTTGGTTCCCTACTCTTGGCTGCCCAAATGTATAAACCCCTTCTAATTTGTCCAACAGCCATGCCTCTTCATGCAGTGTGAGAACAGCTGCAAACAGAATGGCCAAGGCTCCTCCCAAACTGTGCCCTGTCAATATGAATTTTGCATCCTCATTTGCATGCAACATTGCTTTCAGCTCCTCTCTGATTGTATAGTAAGCATAACTATGCTGGGCGCTACTTTGCTCTATCTCTTTGGGCCAACCTTTGTTCTTCTGTAGGCCCAAAGCTTTCATAAACCCACCGTGGATCTTGCCCACATTGGGTAGCTCATACCACGAGATGTCTATGTCTGTTTTCCATTGGTATGGATCAAATGGCTCTGTACCCCTAAATGCAACCACAATCAAGTTGGGTTCAGACTTGGTATCTTGCACTATGATAGCTGTTGTGGACCATAGCTGTTGGTAATCTGCCAATCCCATTGAAGCAAAAGATAAGAACATTTCTAACCACAGCACTTATCTCAACAGCGGGGACAAATAAAATCAAATATTCAATAAAAAAATAATATACGTGATGAAGTATTAATTTATTTTGTACGAATTTCTGTTTTTCAACTTAATAAACTAAACATGTGACATGTATTTTGGACCAATTGGTGATCGGCGGCCGGACGGCGGTTGGTGGCCGATCGACGGTCGGCGATGGCGGCAGATCGGCTGGGCATTCGACAGTCAACGGTCGACGGCTGATCTACAATCAACTATTGACGGTCGGTCGACGATCAGTGGTCGGTTGACGATCGATTGGGCGGTCAGGTGTTCGAAGGTGGGGCCAACATTTTGTGTTTGTGAAAAAATGATTTGAAAAAAATGATTTTGAAGTGGATTAAAAAAATTCACTATTTTTTTGTTGATCCAATGGATTTAGAAAAATAATGAATGAATCCCTAAACATCCTTAAAATAAATGGATGGATTGAATCCAGTCCATTGATATTTTTTTTGTAATGGATGAATTAGATGGATTTAGCTTTGGATGTATAGGATGAATGTTGGAAAAATGGATCATTTTGCCACCCTTACTACTACTATTACTATTACTATTTTTTATTATTATTATTATTATGCGAATTCTCTGGTACCTTAATGGTAACTTTACCCTGTTTAGGTGGCTCAATCAAATGTTGGTAATCATTTGACTTAACCTATTAACATGAACCATTTAATTGAGGTGGCGCATTCTGGTTGGCGCATTATTATTATTATTATTATTATTATTATTATTATTATTATTATTTATTTATCTTAAGTAACGATAAGTTTGTTAGTTTTAGTCAAAATTAAAAAGAAAATAAAGTATTATTAATTGAACTACATGAAGTGTTGCTGACTAGATGAAGAATCATCTACGGCTGTTACAAATACTTTCACCAACTAAACATAATTTTAAGAAAATAATAATAATTAATTGAACTAACCCTTAAGAATAATTCTAAATCCTCCTACTTAAATTTTATATTAATTTTCCTACTTACTAAATAAAAAAATATTTAACACTTTTTATATCCTCAAAATATTGGACACATTAATTTTTTATTTAAGATTTTCTTATTTAGTATTAGAAGAATTAGTGGAAAAAATTTGTAAGAAAATATAGCAAAAGTCATCACTTAAACATTGTTGCGACTGATTATAATTATGAAGAGGTCCTACTAATAGTTTTTTTTTTTTTTTCAAATTTTAATTTTGATTTGTGGCTCGTTTACTAACTTATAGATATGGGTGCAATTGGGTTAGGTTGGGTGGGTTGGGTGGAAGAAAAATGCGGGAACCAATCAAAATGGTTTGTTTGAGATTGGTTCAATTAGGTAATTCCAAGGTGTTAAATCCAAATCAAACCATCCTAAACACTAACGAGTTGGTTTGGGCAGAATTTTTTAGCTTTTTTTTTTTTTTCCAAAATGTGGCTGAAAACTTTATGATTATCATAAACAAGTTCTTGTTGAAAAAAAATAAGCAATTGCATGGTTGATAAAAATTAAATCCTAACATGTAAGTAGCATAAACTTTGATATTAAAGTTAATGTATAACAACGATCAGAATTCATATTAGTCACATCTTCAAACAAGGATAGACACAAATGCACCATCAACATAATAAATTAACAATTAAAAAGTTATCAAGTTTTATCAAGTCAACACAAAATAAGGTCGACGTTGGCAGCAATGCAAAAAGGAATAACAACGGACTATGGTTGAGTGTGGTTTAGTGTGAGAGAGGACAAAAAGAAGAGAAAAGAAAATTAGGAAAGAATGAGCTAAATCATCATCAAGGTCTTCAAAAATCCAAACCGCACAACTTTGTTATTTGTAAAAATTATAAAAAAAATTAATTAGGTGATTGATTCGATTAATTAGATTTGGAAACACTAAAATCGATGATTAGACCTATAGAGATTGATTTTAATAAGGTTTTACCTAATTAGATCTGATGAACTGAACCGAACCTAACTAATTAGTCTGATTCGATTATTTGGATTAATTAGGTCATCATGAACTAACTTACACCCCCTACTTATTGGTATTGAATGAGTGATCCATTAACCATTTATTCGAACCCAGCGAGATTATGTAGGGTGCCAAAAGCCCAAAAACAAGTTTGTATTTTTTGTTTTGCAAAGGCCCAATATATTGTTTGGGTCTTTGACTCAAAGCAAAACTGTTTGGCTTTTAACTGTAAATCCAAAAAGAAAAACGTATGTGTTTTTACATGCCTTTTGCTACCATGCAAAGAGAGATAAACACAAATACTTTTAAATGAATATAGTCCTCTCAAAATTTGTGAAACCTTATTTATAGTGTTTCTCTTTATTTTATTCTTAGCATGATCTTATATGGTGCAAAAAACAGACTTGCAAATATTTGTTTCTATACATTCCAATAAGTCATGCGGATGAAATCATTTATCAAGGTGCAACTAGATCTTTTGTCTTTGCAACAAAGAATTAGGGTAAATTATGTTAGTTTATGTTATGAAATTTTTAATATATACCTAGACAATGGATTGGACAATGTCTATCAACAACATCAATATCAACATTGGCAAATGGCTCTCCTATTGCTCCATTTAAAATAGAGAGGGATCTTAGGCAAAGAGACCCATTTTCCCTTTCCTTTTTGTGTTAGCTACTGAAGCTTTTAATAAGATGATGGAAACAACTATCGCAAAGAATATTATCCAGGGCCTGAGTGTTGATGGAAGAGAGGTTAATGTATCACATCATCAATTTGCGGATGATACTTTGATATTCTATCCAACAAAAAGGAGGGTTCTCACAAATATACAAAGATTATTGGACTATTTTCAAATTTTGTCAGGCCTTAAAATCAATTTTTCTAAATCTGACCTTATTACGTTAAGAAAGGGTAGATCATGGGGAGAACAAGTGGTTCGTTCCCTATCTCTCACTTCGGGATTCCGTTAGGTGCTAATCCTAAGAGTGCAGCCACATGGAGTTCAATGATTTCCAAAATTCAAAAGAAGCTTGCCACTTGGAAGTCAAAATTGCTCTCAAAAGCAGGGAGATTGGTTTTAATAAAATCAGTGCGTAGTTGCCTTCCCCTCTACTATGCATCTTTTTAAGATCCCTAAGAAAGTTGTGAAACAGATTATCAAATTACAGCTCCATTTAATTTTACAGCCAATGAAAACAAATTGGGTTTGCCTCCAATTAGTTGGGACGTTATCCAAAAACAAAAAAGCCTGGGAGGTCTTCGGGTAGACAATTTGATTATTAAAAATGTTGCCCTCCTTTTCAAATGGTGGTGGAGGTTCTCTAAAGAAGGGAAATCTCTATGTAAAATAACAATAAGCTCTATTCATAATTTAGACCATGACATTCCTCTAATACACTAGCAAAATAATAGAAGGTTAGGGGGAGTTTGGGATTCTATCATGACAGTGGATAAGTGGGGAGAAAACTTCAAGCAAATCATTCAAAAGGGCAGCCGGATGAAAATAGGAGAGGTAAAAATGTAAGGTTTTGAAAAGATAAATTGTTAGGAGAGACATGCTTGAAAGATAAATACCCAAGGCTTTTTATGGTTCATTACAAAAAGAGGACTGCATGGCAGATATGGGCTTTTGGGATGGACTTCAATGGCATTGGAACCTCTCTTGGAGACGAGATTTATTTCAATGGGAAGCCCAACATTTACAAGATCTAATGAGCTTCCTACAAGAATTAAGCCTATCAAAAAATGTGAAAGATAGACCTTGGTAGAAATATAATGCTAAAGGAAACTTTACTGCTAAATCCTTTTCTAAAGCAATATGGGAACAAAGTCCAGTTACAAATAATGCAAGAGGAATGCGGTACGGCTTGTGCCCCCCCCCCCCCCCCCCCCCAAAGGCTGAATTGCTAGTGTGGTTCGTTTTACAACTATGCTTAAATACAAAAATCAGATTAAAAAGGTTGAAATTGTTGCAAACTAATGAAGCATTATGCCCCTTCTGTGAAAATGAGGAGGAGACTATCAACCACCTATTCTTACATTGTAGCTTTATTTGGGGAATATGGACAGACTGTTTGCGCATGTGGTTTGACTACTGGATTGGAGCAGTTAATGGTACATTCCAGTTAAAGCTTTGGATTTCTTTATATTTTGGTGTAGTTTGGTCTGTGGGGCACCAAAGGAATCAAGTTGTTTTTTAGAAGGTGAAAACCGATTGGCCTAATATTTGTTATCTCATTAAATTGAGACTTGGGTTCTGGATGAAAGATCGGAACAAAGATTACCCCTACAGTCCAGGTGATGTCACTAACAAATTGGAGTGCGTAAGGCATGGAAGCAGATTGGGAAACAGATGTCGGTAATTAGATGGTTTTTTTCTCCACCTAATAAGGTGAAATGGAACGTAGATGGCTCTTCAAGGGGGAAACCAGGTGCTGCAAGAATAGGAGGAATGCTTAGAGATGAATTTGGTACAGTTAGAGCCAAGTCTGCAGCTTATGTAGGTATAAGGGACTCAAATGAGGCCGAGTATATGGCCATAGTATTCACCTTAGAAATGTCACTACAACAAAAATGCATGGGTACTTGAAAGTGAAATCATTATTGAATCAGAGTCAAGAAATGCATTGGCATGGGTAAATAGAAAAGAAGGGTGTCCTTAGAATCTATGATTTTACTGCAACAAACTTAGAGATATCATGCTTTTATTGAAGGGAGTTCTGTTTGTACATATAAATCGAGAAGGAAATGATATTGCAGATTCACTTGTAAAGGAAGGTTGGCAAATGGAAGAACTTTGGACAATGTGGATATGAAAAGGTGGTAATTTTGCAAATGCATTACAAGGAGTCTATCATGTAAAATTGTAGTGCGGGAAAACCACATACAAAGTTTACAGGCAAAAGAGAAACATCTTGAAATACATTCTATAATTCTGGTGACATTATTCTCATTATGATATGTTGTAATTCTGTATGTTTTCTCATGCTCTGGAAATTTCCCTTGGTCTGTTTTAAAGGTTTTTTTTTTTTTTTTTTGTTTTAAAGTGTGTGTTATGATTACATGACAGATATTTTCGTAAGTGTTTCAGGGCATCGTGTTGCTGGTTTTTTTGTAGAGGATGGTTCAATGTTTTCTTGTTACTCCGTGCACAACATGCTAACACTGTGAGGTTGTGAAGGAACAAAGCTGGGTATTTTCGTAGGTGTTTCCTACTGAGCCTAAAGGACTCTGATGGATTTTGTGTGAACATGTTGGTTCCTAAAGGATATAGTGGAAGAGTAATCAGGAAGCTAACTCATCATACTGCTTTTCAAGTCTTATCGACTTACTGCTATTAATTGTTTGTAGCAGGGGTGACTTAGGTAAAGGTAGAGATTTATGCTCGGGTGTTTTATGCATGTTGAACTGTGTTTTTTTTGGGAGTTTATCTCTTTGTTTTTGCATAGCATTAGGAGATTAGGATGAGGGATTTGTTGTATGTCAGCAAACAATGATGTATGTTTGATTGTTGTCTAGCTTTAATCACATGATAGGATGTGAGCTTTTCAACCCTTCTTAGAAGATTTTGAGGAGAATAATCACTTTAATGTTAAAGCGGTGTGTTTTGAATAAAAATGACTACTTAATGAAAAAAAACAATCAGTTCAATCAATGACTCATTGATTTAACCAGTGATTCATTAACCCAATAACTTGACTGAGTGGATGACGGGTCAGATTTTTATAACATTACTCTATATAATAGAGGAATCCACTAATCAATTTGTAGTAATTTATGCAATGCATGTGCTGCCTATTTCATATTATTGATGCCAAATTAATATTGTTAATTAAATTTCTTAGAAACAAACTTAGCAAACAATATTTCTAGTGACAGTAATCAATAGATCCCTTGTTATAGGTGACGCACATGGTTAAGAATTTATATATTATTTCGTATTTTCAAGATGGTTCGTAATCACTTACCGTTCCAGAAGCTGTACAACCCCAAGAAATTCATCTGCCATCACATTATAATAGGGGGAAAAAGTTAAAAACCAAATCGATCATCAAAGTTACCAAAAATAAAAACTATTATTTACTGAAAAGTAATATATGGGCATAATTAAAAGGACACATTCTTGTAACCAAAAACAAGGACACATTCTTCACATTTTTTATGTGGACAGATCCCCATACACGGATCCATAAAGTAAATTTTATTGGTGTCAAAAATATATTATAAGTAAAACTTTAAGAGTTTAATTGCTATACACTGACAGTGTAAAACATTTTTACACAAGCATTCAATCATAAGTTGTCATATCAGTAAAAAAAATTTGTCTTTCAGCCTAACTGCCTTAAAAATCATCCATATCATGATTGATAATTGATTGTCTATTAGTGCATAACAATTACACTCAAACTTTAATTAGTTATATTTACTTTAACGATCATGCTTTCTTAATTAAATAATGCATAATTTTATTAGCAACTGATCATATAATTTTTATTTAATAGTTCTTATTAACTTCATTCACATTTTAAAAAATATATAAAAGTTTTGAAGTTTTTATGAACACTAAATCCATGTAAATTGAGATTTTAATATTAAAGAATGTTAGCGATATAATAGTTAGTTATGGTTAGTTGCAAGTTGGTTAATTTCTCATATTATATATAAGTTACATAGTTGACTCGATGTAATAATCTTTTCCTATTCAATCAATTCTACATTTCATATTTTCTCTTAATTATTCTTCCTTCTTTTATGGGTTCCACCATATTTCCTAACAAAGAACAAAGAAATTAGGTGAATAATTATTATTTTATTATTATAGGTGACACGTATTATTATATTGAGCTAGTCTGGCACATGTATTGCTAGGGTTTCAATATATGTATGGGGATTAAAATGAGTTTAAGACTTTTTTTTTTATATTCCTATTGTATAGTTATTTAATTTTGTCAAACATAATAATGACTAAATCTAATTTACAATTTTGATCGTTATTTCTATATTGTTAATAAGGGGGATTCCCCTCTACTTGGTCACATTTATTTTCCAATTTTATCATTAATATTTATTTATTTTCATAATTAATATCTCCAAATTTAATTCTATAAAAATAAAGGAGATTCCATTGATTTAGTTGTACTTTAATTAAATTCAAATATATTTTTATTATTTATTCTTTATCTTGAAAAATGCAAATTCACTTTACCAAAAAAAAATGCAAATTGATAAACATGTTGTGATCGTTAATCATTGTGCTGAATAAAAGTGGGTACAAAAAAATTAAATACTAGTTAAGATGTTTATTTAACATTTTACAACTTTCACGCACACATAATTGGGAAGAGGGGGCTAGAGCCCCTGGTTGCCTCATCTGCATTACTCACTAGATAATTGCAAATTTTATTTTGTAGTGACTGTTTTGGACATTTTTTATTTAACCATCATTTTTTGATGGGTACCCAGCATCGAACCTTTACATTGGTGGTGAAAGGGCATGATTTAACCATCATTTTCTGAAGTAGAATTACGTGAGCAATTTTTGTAACAAAATGCATACAAATACTAACATAAGTAATCTTTAAAGTATTGAAGAATTAGGTTTAAAATTAAAGAATGAAGAAAAGAGAGGCAATTATAAATTGAAAATATTTTTAAAGGATATAAGGTGATAATAATGTGTTAAAAAAAACAAAAGAATAACCCTTATTTATACTTTCCATTCCTAATTAAATGAGAAAATAAATCAGCCAATATATATAATTAGGATCAAAGAATTAACTCGTAAAATTGCTTTCTTCAAATAGATGACTAATTGATTCCACAATATATTTTAAGAATCAACTTAAGATATTTCGAAATATCCTAAAATATAATAAAGATATTATATATTTTCTAAATATTCTATCATTTCTCCTCAGGCTAAAACTTGTTATAATTAATTAGACAACTAAAAAAAATAAACTAACTTATACCACTTACATCCCAATGATTTTTGACTGAGTTACTAATGAATTGTTCATTCTCGTACGAAAATTTAGAAGCCATCATAGACAGCAACCCTTTGTACTTGGCATCATCCTGTCTAATGCTCTTGTCTAAATCCACTCGTGTGTCAAGGTTGCCCACCACGGACATGAAAGTCTTTGATGATCTCTCCGGTGTTATCATCTTTCCTGCATTAGATATACAAAATAAAAATAATGTAACAATTTTATAATTATTGATGTTGTAATTAATTATAAAAATGAAAACAAAAAATTAGAAACAAATTAAACAAATCGTTAGGAACCCAAAATGCAGGCTGAAAAAGGAGACCATGATTTGTTGCCGCGTGCAAACATGGTGTGAGACTAATGAAGCTTTAAGGCCTGCTTTACTTGTTACTTAATATTCGTTTGTTAGACTAACTAAAAAAAGCAAATGGTAGTGATACAACAACAATAACAAGCCTTCCTCTGGAATATGAATTAAATGATACCATAATATTTTATCATAAATTATATTTATAGACAAATTATTAATCTCTAAACCATTTTTAATGATTTTGTCTATACTTTTTTCAATCTTTTTTATCCGTCGGGTCACCCTCTATCTTAATGGAGCTTATACATATTCCTCTCCCCCCACCCCCATCGTGCTCAAACCACGTAAAACGATATACTATAATATTAAAAACAAAAAAGCAAATGGCCAATGATAAGAAAACAAATGATCAAACGAACCTTTTAGAATGTTGATCAAGAGCCCTATTAACCCTCCATTACTTGAAATACGATTGAGCCACAACTCCAACATGTCCCCTACATGTTTCATGGGCATTCCTGAGATAATGAGGACCTTCTGCACCACAACAGAGATGAAGAGGAGCCATCTTTGCCTAAATTCACTTGCTTCGAGTCCTTGTGGGCACTCGATGAATCTTCTATTGGTTAAGTGATGAGGCGTAAAAAGGAGGCTCCCTAGATCTAGAAGACTCGCCTCTTCTGGCTTCAATAATAGGTAATCGCCACCGAATAGCTCCTCACAAGCCATAGCTTGAAGAAATGGCTTTCGAAATGGAATAAGCAAAGATGATGATAGGTTTGAATTATTGTGTCAACGTCTCCCATGATATATAGCTTTCAAGTATATAGGGAATAGGAAATGTAGTTCACATTTATAATAATATTCGTAATGTTTTTTTGATATAATTAAGTTGGTAGGCCATAGATATAAGTTGAAGAAAAATAGGGGAATTTTATAGTATTTATACTTTAAGGAAGAATGATACCCAATAATGAGTACTTTATTAGGCGTACGCTTTTTTTAATAAAATTTAAATATTTATTATGACATTAATATTTAATAAATGTTCGAAGTGTTTATCATGATACTATCTATGTTTATAAATAACTGGCATTTAAGGTTATACACATTAAATAATTAATATTAATTAATAATAAAATTTTATATTACTTAACTAAATTGTTTATATTAAAAACTGGTGTTTCATAAATACTGTAAATATTGAGAATTATAGTGTCATAATTGGTTAAAAAGATGATTGGAAAAGAATAATAAATGTTTTTTAATATTTTAAATTCAAAGACTTGATTGTTTGGAAACCAAAGAAGTATAATAAAAATGAGAAATACAATACCTTTTTATAATTTTCTCCTATAAAACTTTTTAATTATTAATAGGTTTATGAACCGATGCCCTTACTTATTATATCGCTTCTTAATGTATCAAATTAAAATATAATATTTTTTAATAAATTTTTTTTATTTCTTAATTAGTGTCCTCATCTTTTCTCTTAGAGGAATTATTAGAAGAAATTTTAGAAGTTATAAAAAAAATAGGGTGCAATATATAATGCTCAATGTGACCGAGGGACGAGTAATATATAATTATAATAAGGATTTTTCTATCATGTGCAAACTTATACATGTTAAGAAATTCATATATAGAAAACTTTTACGAAAAATCACAATTTTAACTTTTCAATATATTGAATGTAATATTTTTTAAGAGAAAATTATTATTATTAATTCTTTAACACACACACATATATATATATATATATATATATATATAATAAAAAAATCCTTATAATAAATGACCATCTTAGCGAGTTTTCGTTGTCATTGGTAGTTGGTTATAAGATAACCTTGAACAAATCAACGACGGTGGCATTTTTTTCACTCTTTTCTTAAAATTAAGACGGTGGGGTTAAGTTGATTTGTTTGTACTACAGCTTTTTTCCTTTATTTTTCAAGTTTTTGCTAAGAATGTGACATTCACATCACATCTTTTTCCTAATTTTGAGTAATATGAACTTCCGTGTCATTCGTAGTTGGTGATAAAATAAAAATAACCTTGAACAAATCCATGATAGTACCTGTCCCTTTCATGGGTCTTCGCAGGTAAACATAGAATTTATTGCCTAATTGGTGGCATAATAATGTCAGAATACACGCATACTTCCACAACAAATACTTAAATAGGACACGTGCTTGAGATATTGTGTGAGATGTGAGTGTAATTTATTATTTTTATATAATGTATATTAAAGTTAGAATTAATATATTATGAAGAATGTTAATGAGTGTTTTTAAGATATTTATTAATAAATTAAAAGAGGAAATTTTTCATTGTTAAATAGTGTATTTAGTATATTAAAAAATATTACACTTAATTTTTCAATAAAATTTTTTCTTTTATTGATTTCTTAAACAATGTCCTTAAAGGTTTGGGACACTCGTTAATAGACCCTTATATTATCAATAAATATAAATTAGATATTTCACCAAAAATTATAAATTAGATATTATTTGAATTTTATATTATATGTGTTTAAATAATATAGCTCTTCTACCACCTTAACATTCTAGCAAAACATATGCTTTTTCACATATAATATCGCTTGTCTCACAAAATGTGTCATAAATTTTGAATGATCAATAAATATCATTTCTCATTATTAATTATTGAGCATTTAAGTCAATGAGAATGTTAACCAGTATCCATTACCTAATGGACACTATTTAAAAAATCAAGAAAATCAAGCTTTTATTGGGAAAATAATGTATTTATTATACGAAGAAGTTATATATTTGATTTTTTTATTAAATTTTTTTTTTTTTGTAATTTCTTAACTAGTGTCCTAAGAGCATCACTGCAATAAATTTGCCATATACCTACTAACACTTTTAGTGATAATCGTTAAAACTGTAGATATATGTATTTGTGTCAGTCAAATCGTGGGTAAAGGTAGATAGACCGTAGGTAAAACCTATTAACAGTCAAATATAATTGTAGGTAAATGTATGTGGATCGTAGGTAAAATCTATAGTGACAGTTATTTTCCATTGTTATTCATCCCTCATAATAGACGATTGGACCGATCGAAAGTGAATATAAATTTTATATATACCTATAATTTTAAACATATATTAACGGATTTTGTTTTTCACTAAAAGACAAATTTCTTATGGTGCATTTATTAGCTATACCCTTAAATCAATTGATCAATTAAAATCAATGATACAGAATTAGGACACATTTTGTGAGACAACAAATATTGTCTCACTAGTCATAAACTAGATGCTGAGCATTATTACTTATTACGGCACTCCTTCATTTAATTGATGTCTCACTCATTTAAGAGACCGGGTTTTGAGCTGTTTTGTATTACAGCTTTTTAACCTTTTCTTTTTTCTTCTAGTTTTTGCGAAGAATGAAACATTCACATCTCACACATCTTTACCTAATTTTGTAATGATTAATATGAAGTTGCGTGTCTATCCTTCTTCATTCCCCTCTATATGGTTCCCATTCTTGCCTGCTTGTTAAGCGAGGTTTTATTTATAAATTAAAAAAACTTGCACGCAAGTCATAATATAGAGCCTGAGCCTGAGGTTAATGGATTATATATATATATATATATATATATAAATCTATTGTGGCTTTAGATTGAATTGATAAAGTTAAGGTTCAAAGTTCAAACTTGTGATTATGTGCGTAATCCTACATCTTACTTGCAAAAGTGCTTCTAATTGTACATTATTATACGTTATCTGCGCTAATGGTCGCATCTACGACTAACTTTTAACATTATTTGAACTGAATAAACTACAAAGTCATTCCTTTAATTGAAGTCTCCGATTCAACCATGTATATTATTTTCCATTCCGTGTCACTTGCCACCTTCCTCGCAAGTTCGAACCACTTGTGTTTTTTTGGTTGAAAAAGTTCCAACCACTTTAAATAATAGAATTGAATAATAAATTAATTATAAGAGGAAGTTGATAAGAAACTTTGTACTAGACTTGGCCCCCTTGACAGTATTTGACTGGAGTTATAATATTGCATTTCTTTTCACTTTTTCAGTTCAACTACAGCGAGCCCAATACAAGTAGTGTGGGGTGTATTTGCTCCCTACTGGGCCTTTCTTTTATTTTTTGTGTCAATGTCTCTCTTCAGTCCAATAATGCCATTTCATTGTTTGCTGCTTTGATTATGGGCTGACCTTAATTTTATATCCGCCATTAAATAGTATACATGGGCTAAAAATCACTCTGATTTCTCCTCCTCAAGAACTTTTTTTGTTTTTTGTAATAAGATCCTCCTCAAGAACTTGAGGGGGCCTTCACCTATATGTTCAGTCCAATGAGCGCAATAAATGAATAATTTATCTTTAATGCCACTTGTGACTAGTGTTATTAAGTCCGGATCGAATTGAATCGGCCGGTTGGACTTGTTCAGTCAGAAATCGAACCTATGCAACTGAATCGCAGCTGACATCATCAAACCACAGTTGAACCGCCCCCAGCCCTCATAGCGCCCATCCAAGCAATTCTATCACTACATCACAGCACTCACTTGGTACCTTTTTGACAGATATTATATATATATATATATATCTTATTATAAAATTTACAAAATTTATATATATCAATTTATGTGATTCAATCAATGACTCACTTATTCGATCAATAACCTATTGACTCGGTCAGAACACCCAGTCGATAACTGATCCGAATTTTATAATATTGCTTGTGACACCTATGCTATTGTCTAAGTCAAAAGATTGTGGCTTCTGTAGATAAAATACCTGTTCGCCCTGTTCATTCCCTACAGTGCCAATGCTTCCATCCACCCTCTTGATTTGCCTAGGAACACAGAGATATAGAGGCTGACAAAATGAATGTAGACTCCCTTCGTCGCCTCCATCGCAACCACCTCCTCCACCACCAATGCTTCCAAAACCGCTACCTCCAACTCCTCTGCTTCCAAATCCCTCACCGCTGAGCAGAACATCGACAACCTCATCCTCCCCAAACAAGAGGTCATTCACCGCCTTTGATTCCTTAAGCAGCCAATCATGCTCTTCGACAAAGACGATGATGCCAGGATGGACCGCCTCAAGTACGTTCTAAAAGGAGGGTTGTTTGAAGTTGATAATGACATGACAAAGGGTCAAAGTAACGATTTCTTGCGTTGAGAAAGCGAGGGATTTTGAGCGAGAGGAAGTGGAAGAAGAAGACCGACAATGGTAACAGCGAGGATGGAGACGGTGGGGGCGGAGAAGAGGATTTGAGTGAAGATGCTGGGACCAGCGAAGGGGGAGAAGGGAAAAAGGGTTTGCCGGCAGAGGAAAGGGGTGAGTGGTGTTAGAGGAGAGTATTTTGGAAAAAAATAAATTAAAAAAAATAGGAAGGGGTGGGTGCAAAAAGTAAGGGCTTTACTATGGACATCCCCAAATTATAAAGGGCATCCCATAAATAGTGTATTTATCAAAATATCTTTATTAAAGAGTCATTTTTTATTCTTTATTAGTAAATATGATATTTGTTAGTACTTGCTTTACTTGTAAATATTTTCTCAAAAAATAAATCACTCGCAAATATCATATTTGCGAGTGAAAAAGATATTTGCGAAAATGCTATACTTATTTGCGGGATTCCAAAAAAAAATTATCCCCTCGCAAATACCTTATTTGCGAGTGAAGAAAATTTTTTCACACTCGCAAATACTTTATTTGCGAAATCATCCAATACTCACAAATAAGATATTTGCGAGTGAAGGAAATTTTTCTTCATTCGCAAATATCATATTTGCGAGTATTTGTTTTACTCGCAAATATGATATTTGCGAGTGTGCAAATATTTTTTCTACTCGCAAATAACATATTTGTGAGTGAGTCAAATGATAAAAAAAATTTAAGAAGATATTTTGATAAATATACTATTTATAAAAAGTATCCCTAAAAATTTTAGTGGTGCGCATACCAAATCCCAAAAAATAACTCCCTTTATTTGAGACCAGGTGAAAGAGGCCCAATATCTCGCCACAATTGAAAAAATAATATAATAGGACTGGGCTGGACCATCATCATTATCCTTGGTCCAATTAATTATCATCTATCCATCTAATATCTATATAAAAATCTCAATACCTAGATAATTCCCTAAAATATCTTTTGCTGTAATTGTGACACGTGTTCTTAATTAAGGGCAAATTTGTCATTTTAAAACATCCATTGCTTCTGTTCCAGTCATCTCCTAATCAGACAAATAGCAGGCTTTTTGAAATTTTGAAATTGAAATGGACTCATCACCTTCTCCCTTTCTCTGCTTTGGTTTCTCCCGACACCATCTCCTCTCTAAAAATCTCATCTCTCACACTAACTTCTTCTTTCTCTGAGGCTCTTCATCTTCCTCTTCATCAATGTTTTTCTTTCTTTCTCTCCCACATTCTCTTTTTCTCGATTCTCTTTCTTTTTCCAGATCTCAGTGACACCACCGTCATCCATGGGAGAGGGAGCTTCTCATCCTGATACCGCCATGGACGTTGTACAGCGAGGTAAGCGTTCTTCTCTCAGGCTCTTCCTCTTCATCATTTCCTCTTTTTCTTTGACTCCATTTTTTCTGTCACAACATCAACAACAAAAAAAGTTAGATGGTGGATTGTGTTCTAAAATTGGGTTTTTTGAGTTTCTCTAGACTTTGATGACAGGTGCATTGGGTTGGGGTTGAACCGAGGACTGATCTGAAGCAAGTTTTCACTCAAGTTGTTGTTCTCTTCTTTGTTTTTTGCATTTACAGTTGCTATATCCTTTTCTATATGCTTGGTTTATATTACTTTAATTGATTCTGAAAATGAGGTTAGATTCTAAGTTGTTTGTGTGAATGGGTTCATTCTAAAATTCTAAGTTGTTCTCTTCTTTGTTTTTTGTATTTTACGGTTGCTATATCCTTTTCTATATGCTTGGTTTATATTACTTTAATTGATTCTAAAAATGAGGTTAGATTCTAAGTTGTTTGTGTGAATGGGTTTATTCTAAAATTCTAAGTTGTTCTCTTCTTTGTTTTTTGTATTTTACAGTTGTTATATCCTTTTCTATATGCTTGGTTTATATTACTTTAATTGATTCTGAAAATGAGGTTAGATTCTAAGTTGTTTGTGTGAATGAGTTCATTCATAAATTGCACATGGGGTGTATTTCTTAGTATGTGTAAGAATTTAAAAGTGTGATGCAAAATCAGGTTTTTATTGCTTTCAGATTCAGATAGAAAAAGCTTATTGAAATACTATAACTGGTCTTATTTTTTTGCGACTTGGTCCTATCCCTGCTACTATAATATTGCTGGTGCATTTCATTTTCTGTTGCTCAATCTTTAAATAATTACTTGAGTGGTTGTTAAGGAGCATGGTTCAACATGATGATAGGAAAGTTTGAACACATATGCCAATTAAGCAAAGGCAGTTGCTATTCTTTTTAAAGGTTATTAAACAATTTAATCTTTCATTGATTTTATATTTCATGTTTTATAATTACATTTTGGTCTTTCATTGAAGAATTTTTCCCATCCCTACATAATATTGATGAATTTTATGACAATCAAAGCCAGACTTGCTGTTACTATTTTTGTTTTACTCATTTTTTAATTGTTATTCAATACACCTAATATTAACTTTTGCAGGCCCAAAAAAGGAGAATATATGATATTACAAATGTCCTTGAAGGAATAGGATTGGTAGATAAAACTTTAAGAACCATATTAGGTGGAAGTTATTGGTCAGGTAATTTGGGTGTGTCAATGTTATCCGAACGATGTTTCTTTTTCACATTTTCATTAGGGAGTTGAACCTCAAATTCAAATTTTAGTTTATTAACATCATGATTTGTTGTTGGTATAGGATCTGATGAGCAAATTCAATGATGTTCTCGATGAGAGTCAACCTTGATTTGATCCAGTGTCCTGTTTACAAGACACTAGCAAAGAGATCATGTGAATTGGAAGGGCCTGCTTTGGAAAAAGCAAGTGCAAAGTTTCTGAAGAAGGAGATCAAGATTGGAAAGGATTTAAGATTACTTTATGGTTTAGGGTTGATGATCTAATAGGATTGAATATGGGATCATGGTTTATGTTTTTTGTTTGTTGTTTCAGTCTTTTGTTTGATGGATGATGTTTTGTTTTTGTTGATGCTTTTTTTGAAGTTTGATGGAGTATGCTTTGTTGAAGTTTCAATCCAGATATATTATGTTTTTTTGGACTTAAACAATATTTTGTTAATTTAGTGATCTTCCATGTCATTATCCAAAGAAAAATATTTATCCAAACAAATATGGGTTATCTTATTATAATCTTGCAATCATTTCCTAATTTAATTCAAATGAGCTTCTTACAATGAATTACAATCAATTAATTTCCATTTCCTTTTCCAAAGAATAATACATGAAAAAAATAAATTCCCAAAGAAATGATCACCCGTCTGATGACTATTACAGTGAAGAAATGATCACCCGTCTGATGATTACAAGTGTGATCATCTACTCGAGAGGTTTCACCCGTCTAAAGCTGAAGATCTTCACACGTCTCATGACTATTACAGTGAA
The DNA here is from genome assembly GCA_039655645.1 of Ammopiptanthus mongolicus. Lineage (NCBI taxonomy): Eukaryota > Viridiplantae > Streptophyta > Magnoliopsida > Fabales > Fabaceae > Ammopiptanthus > Ammopiptanthus mongolicus. The sequence continues at coordinate 79,920,754 of CM077349.1, read as the reverse complement.
GAAATGTTCACCCGTCTGATGACTGTCAATGAAGAAATGATCACCCGTCTGATGACTATCAGTGAAGAAATGTTCACCCGTCTGATGACTATCAGTGAAGAACCTTTTAAATGATCACCCGTCTGATGACTATTAGTGAAGAAATGATAGTCATCAGATGGGCCCTTCATTGATAGTCATCAGACTGGTGAACATTTAAAATGCCAAGATTTCCACACATCAGACGGGTGAACATTTAAAAGGTTCTTCAATGATAGTCATTAGACGGTTGAAAGCTTAGACGGGTAAAAGCTTCATTAGATGGTTGAAAGCTTAGACGGGTGAAAGCTTCATTAGACGAGTGGAGTATTTGTGTAGACTTCAGACAGTTGAACTTTTCTTAGTTCCAGACATGTGAACTTTTCTTAGTTCCAGACGTGTGAACTTTTCCTAGGTTCAGATGGGTGAAAGCTTCATTAGACGGGTGGAGTATTTGTGTAGACTTCAGACAGTTGAACTTTCCTTAGTTCCAGACGTATGAACTTTTCTTAGTTCCAGACGCGTTAACTTTTCTTAAATTCAGACGGGTGAACTTTTCTTAAATCCAGACGGGTGAACTTTTCTTAGGTTCAGACGGGTGAACATTTAAAAGGTCCTTCACTGATAGTAATCAGACGGGTCCTTCACTGATAGTCATCAGAAGGGTGAACATTTAAAAGGTCCTTCACTGATAGTCATCAGACGGGTGAACATTTAAAAGGTTCTTCACTGATAGCCATCAGACGGGTCCTTCGCTGATAGTCATTAGATGGGTGAACATTTAAAAGGTTCTTCATTAATAGTCATTAGATGGTTGAAAGCTTAGACGGATGAAAGCTTCATTAGACGAGTGGAGTATCAGTGTAGACTTCAGACAGTTGAACTTTTCTTAGTTCCAGACATGTGATCTTTTCTTAGATTCACACGGGTGAACATTTCTTTAGTTCAAACGGGTAAAAGCTTCATTAGACGGGTGGAGTATTTGTGTAGACTTCAGACAGTTGAACTTTCCTTAGTTCCAGACGTGTGAACTTTTCTTAGTTCCAGACGCGTGAACTTTTCTTAAATCCAGACGGGTGAACTTTTCTTCAGTTCAGACGGGTGAAAGCTTCATTAGACGGGTGGAGTATTTGTGTAGACTTCACACAGTTAAACTTTCCTTAGTTCCAGACGTGTGTGAAAGCTTCATTAGACGGGTGGAGTATTTGTGTAGACTTCAGACAGTTGAACTTTCCTAAGTTCCAGACGTCTGTGAAAGCTTCATTAGACGGGTGGAGTATTTGTGTAGACTTCAGACAGTTGAACTTTCCTTAGTTCCAGACGTGTGAAATTTTCTTAGATCCAGACGGGTGAACTTTTCTTCAGTTCAGACGGGTGAAAGTTTCATTAGACAGGTGGAGTATTTGTGTAGACTTCAGACAGTTGAACTTTCCTTATTTCCAGACCTGTGAACTTTTCTTAGTTCCAGACGTGTGAACTTTTCTTAGGTTCAGACGGGTGAACATTTAAATGGTCCTTCACTGATAGTTATCAGACGGGTCCTTCACTGATAGTCATCAGACAGGTGAACATTTAAAAGGTCCTTCACTGATAGTCCTCAGACGGGTCCTTCACTGATAGTCATCAGACGGGTGAACATTTTAAAGGTTTTTCACTGATAGTCATCAAACGGGTGAACCTTTTAAATGTTCACCCCTCTGATGACTATCAATGAAGGATCTTTTAAAAGTTCACACGTTTGGAACTAAGGAAAGTTGAACTGTCTGAAGTGTACACAAATACTCCATCCGTCCAATAAAGTTTTCACCCGTCTAAGCTTTCAACCGTCTAATGAAGCTTTCACCCGTCTAAGTTTCATGCTTTCACCCGTCTAAGCCTCCGTTCGTCTGATGACTTTCACCCGTCTAAGCTTTCATGCTTTCACCCGTCTAAGCCTCCGTTCGTCTGATGACTTTCACCCGTCTAAGTATTACTAAAAGTCAACCCGTCTGAAGTATTATTTGTTATTATTATTATATGATTACAATTAATTAAAAATGTAATTAAATTAATAAGTTAAATAATTTAATTCATAATTTAATTTTTTTTCAATTAAATTATTTAATTAAAATGATTATCATAATTAATTGCACTAACATAATTAATTAATAAAATAAATTAATATAATTAATTAAATAATTAAAACAATAAAAATTAAATGAAAAAAAAAACCCACGTTGAGAAGTCGTGGTTGAAGAACCCGACTTCCCAACTGGGTTTGAAAAAAATGAGGAAGCAACAATTTTAACGAATGTGTTTCTGCCAGCCTAATATTAATATGTCGTATTTGAAATAATTATCGCAAACAAATTCGCCGAACTCGTGCGTATGCACGAGTATATATAACCTAAGTGATTATATCTATATCTATTCAGTAAATATCCTTAAAATTTATGAAGTAATAACTGCCTATTACTTATGGAATCTGGTATTTCATTACAGGCATGTTGATATTACTTCCAAGACAAAACACACAAAAAAGTCTAAATATTACTTATTACTATAGAACCTATTATATTTCGTGATTCTCTCATATGCTTGAAGTATTATGTATTAGACTATTTCCTTCAGCATTATGCAATTGCTTCTGTGATGAGTATTTCTGTAAAATGAATAACAGATACAACAAGATTGGCCATTATTGAAGAAATTGCACAATTCTACGACATTGATATTATTAATTAAAAATTAAAAATTTTGAAGCATCATAATATTAACATACTGAAGTATGAATAAATTTTATTTTTTGATCAACATACTAGGTATTATTATCTTAAATAGCAGTATTATAATGAAGAACATAAAAAATTCACACTCTATATTATATATATATATATATATATATATATATATATATATATATATATATATATATCAATTCAGTTTTGGCTATCCAATTTCAAAATCATCATTTTTTCATTTATTGTTATAATTATCTCAAGAATAATGATATAATAAGTTCACCTAATATAAAATAAAGAAAAAAACATCAATATTCTAAAAGAAAAGGGTAGCAACAACTAATATTCAATACTATTTCCCTACCATACAATTCATATATCGCAAATAAAACACCACTTAATGACGGTTACCAATGATTCTTACTATTCTCGATATTAATCATTATTATTTTATTAGTTATTTTATAAATGTAATCGTATGCTTTATTAATATGCTAATATTGGTATATTATTTATTTTTTTGATCATTTCTTTCATACATAAAAAATTTCTTGATTTTCAATTTTAATTTTAGAAAAAATTATAATACAGAACACAGCACGAATGCACGAGTACACAGCTACTAATACCTAAAAAAAGGAAGACAACCACAGATTTTACTACTTTCCCCAGTAAAATCGCACAAGGTATGAGGTCCCACATCCACCAACTGCCAAGAAAGCAAAGCAGAACTCAGAGTGATGAACTTTTTTTTGAATAATGCTAATTTGCACGAAGACATTTTCATACAACGATACACGAATGAGTAGCTACTTTAACTACTATAAACATCCGTCTATTTTGGATTTTGATAAAATTAATTTTAAAAAAATTGAGTTTTAAAAAAATTAATCTGTGTTTAATAATAATACTTTAAAAGTGAGTTTAGAAGAATTGACTTTGTTGGTAAAATAAAATCACTTTTGAGGTGTAAATATAAAAAATTTTGTGAGTCTCACACCCAGAATCAATTATACTCAACGGATAAGTCAGAAATTATTGCTTCTATTAAAATCCATTCTACACATATCTAAACACACTTTTATCTTTCGTGAATTTTATTTTTTTGGTTCAGAACCCGACGTAATTAGGATTTTTGGCTTCTCAGTGAGTCCATCAAGATGTCCTTACAGCTTCAACCCTTTGGACCGGCTATAGGACTAATCCCTGGTTTGACAGCGACAGACGTCCGATTTTTTTACACACGGGATTGGACTGCCTCCTAATTGTTCAATTCTAGGAATCGAATTTACATTCTTTTTATGGGAAGAGTTACATTACCAATTCTCCCAAAATTAGTTATTAATAATTATTTTAAAAGTGATGTACATAAATATAATAATATTTAATTAGTTAATAATGTCAAAACTTTCAAATGAAGAGTGTATTAGAATTCAATTAATTTAGGTTGAAGTAATAATTTGGTCCCTATACATGACATAGATTCTTCATTTAGTCCCTATACGTAAAAAATTTGGAAATAAGTCCCTATATATGTAAACGTTAGCAAATTTGGTTCCTATATGTGTAAACGTTAGCAATTTCGTCTCTGTCGTCAGTAAATTTGTCCTTATACGCGACACAAATTTTTTATTTAGTCTCTAAACCTGAAAAAAATTAAATTGGTCCTTATATGTGCAATCGATAATAATTTTGTGCCTATTGTATATCTAAGAGCTCAGATCCAACTAAAGATTCTTTTCGTATCTAATATTTTCTATATATTATATCAATTTATTTTTTCTATTGAAAATAAAAGTTGTATAATTTGGTCCGTAAATGGTTTTATATTCTGAAATTATCCAAGATGAATCTCAATAGAAGAAATAGATTGATATAATATATGAAAAATAATCGATACGAAAAAAAAAATTTAATTGGGTCTTAGTTCCTTAGCAGACGATAGGGATAAAATTAATATTGATTGTACATATAGAGACCATTTTAATTTTTTTTTTAGGATTAGGTACCAAATAAAAAATTTGAGCCATCTATAGAAATTAATTTATTGAGAATAGATACAAATTTGCTAATGTTTACACATTAAAATGATTTTTAAATACGCCACATGAATACATGGAAATGAACCTATGAATAACATATTAATAAACAAGGTACGTATCCCCCCAAAAAACCACAAAAGGTAACCAAATGCAAGAGTCAAAGAAAGCTATACAGTAGGCCTGTGAAAATACATAGTCAAACTTTATAGGACACTTTACCAGTACAGGGAAGGAGGATGATGCGACAAGAAAAAGAAGACACAAGTCAAAAAAAAGGAGGTGTGATGAACTTCCGGCCAAAGGTACGTACAAGTCTTTTTGTTTTAGATTTTATAAAAATAAAATTACATTTAAAAATTATATTAAAAAAATATTTTTAATAATTTTTGAAATAATTATTTAAAAAAATATTATTTTTACATTTGTGTTGGGACAGATACTATATTATATTGTTCATGTTCAATTTTCATTTACACTGGTCAAGGAAACCCTCTTTCAATATGCTCTGGAAAACCAAAATAAAGGACAGAAGAAACAAAAGGAACGAACAAAAAACTAGAGAGCAGAATGGAATGGAGAAAAAGAAGAGTGTGGAATCCGAAGAGTGCGGTGAAAACGTTAATCAGATGACTACTTAAAGTGGGAAAAGGCAAAGGTTTCTGGTCCTCAGAAGTATAGAAGAAGCATTGATAGAAACATTTCAAATAACATTTTTAGTCGGTTTCCCTTACATTTCGCTTTCATCGAAATATTCACAACCTTGTTTTTTTCCTTAAAAATCTTCAATACCACTTTGAATATATACGCTTTCATTGAATTGTTCCCATCCTTGTTCTTCTTCTTAAAAATCCTAATTAAACGCCATGTTGAATATATGACAATAATCATACATCTCTTCAAGTTTTCCTTTCTGTCACGGACCACTCACACACCATACCTCCCCCCTCATGCAAAGACTCCTTTATTAAGTTTGAAACTTAGATAATGTATAGGTTTTTTTATCTTGTGAGTTTTAGCAGAAGAAAGGAAGCGGTTTTCACCATTTAATCATTAATAAAAAACTCTGATAACATGTTTAAGTGTAATAAACTATCTTAACAAGTTCACGAATAATTTTATATATATCTTGCATTAAGATCAAACTCTCATAAAAGCATAAAACTTCTAAAACCGAAAGCCTTCTAATCTTTCACAAACTATTCATCATCCACTTTACTTTTCATTGGCATGCACGCATCCCAAAATTCTAGTGTTAATTTCATTTTCACTTTTATTCCAAAACAAAGCGTTTCATCAGATTATTTTCATTACAAAAGTAAAAAAACATGTCATAAAACACTATTTTTCAAAAGCTATGTGAAATAAAATTTTGAACAACTTGATTTTAGAATGTGATTCTACGAGGAAAATCTAAAAAACTAGCACTAAATGGCTTTAAGTCAACACTTCCTATCTTATGAGTGGATAACGGGTTTCTTTTTCTGTCTTACTGACAATTCACGAAATGAAAAGTAAAATCATAGAGCTTTGCTATATGGTACGAAAGTTCCACGCACGAATTGTATGCCTGGCATGACCAAACAATACGAAAATATTTTTCCATAAGATCGTTGTGCTGTCTCTCTTAACAAAAATATTAGTAATTGTTCCTACATTAACCAAGATATACTCGGCCCGACTCTCAAGCAAACCGTCCTCAAGTGAAGATAAGAAAGCTGATTGAGCTGTATTCATTGGCCCAACTGATTAAGACTCCTGGAAACATTCTAACCCCAATCCGAAGAATCCTCGGAAATAATATTACTATCACAATTGGAAGGATCCTATAACGTACGAGTATTGAATGCGTTTTGCACCCAACATGGAGTAAAACTCGGCCAAGCAATAAAGAGCCATTAAAAGTCACGGATATCAAGGATCTCACCCATAAAGAACCGTTAGTATGGGAATTACATGCTTAGCCTATAAATAAGGCAGCATTGTACACTTGCCAGAATCTTCTCATTCTATATTAGAAATATTATTCCGAGTAAGAGACTTTAGCCTTACTCGGATACTTGGTAAATGTAAGAACAGTTGGCGCCCACTGTGGGGCCCCGATAAAACTCTTCCTGTGGCCGCACATTTTAATGCATCCTCCTTAGTCAACCACCGTGCTATCCCGTGGACCCTATCCCCATCCTCCAACCTAGTAAAAACAATGCCAAGACACCCAAATTGCTCAGACCCCCAACGTAAACGGGCAGACCTTCCACGTCCTTCCACCAAGTTTTTAAACGAGGCTGACAGAAGGAGCGTGTGAACAGGAGCATACCAACGTTCATCCGTGATGCAATAATGCCCAAGGATTGGACACCGTGCTCGATGCCATGGTCAAACCAAATTCGTTTTTCGACCCCGCCATCGTGGTTGGATCTGAAGTCACCGCCTTCCCGAGGTCACCGATTTCCTCCACCTCGGACCACGCATATTCTCCACCAACTACAAGAAATAAAGTTCTTCTCAGTTCAACGCGACCAAGTTGGAAGTTTTGTGTTCCCCGACGACCTCCGACATCAAGGCTGGAGCCAGCAGTATCATAAATCTTTTAACAAAGGAAACACCATGAGACAAAGGCTAATCACCCCCTTGAGACGTGTATCTTTCTTGATGATACACCAGGGAAGTCTCTCGTTCTCTCTCTCTTTAATTAATGATATATATCAATTTGTGCTTTGATTGCGGTGCATAATTGTGGCACGACATCTTGCTCTTCTATCGTCTAGACTTGAAGCCAAGCCACTCCGACACTTCGACACATGTATGGCATAGGCATAATGTAACACCCCGATTTTCTTAATCTTTTTATTTAATCAGTATTTAAGTAATTGTATTTTATTAGAGAGTCTAGGAAATTAAATAAATTATTTCGAGACCATAGTCACGCTCTACACTATCGTAGGAAGCTATGGTTAAGTTTTGGGTCGAAAACTCAGACAGAGCCCGGTCTGCGTTTTTCCTTGACAGTAGTGCTTTACTACTATCGAGACCCAATTTGGACCCGTGAACGAGACAGTTATTTTTAAAATCACGTTTCCTATATTTTCGAAAAAGTTCGTCCTTACGTTCGAAAATGAAAATAATATATTATATTCGAGCCGATAATCGTTCTAGGAAACGAGTCAAGTTGTCTTAGGGTTTTTCGAGAACCTTGAGCCAATGATTTTCATACCAGGGCTATGTTAAATCATTTGGGGACTCCTATCAGTGTCGTGAGGATTTTTCAAAATGTCAGGAGATGAATTGACCAAATTGCCCTTGGTTAGTTTTTACTAATTACCATTTTTACCTTTCTTAACCCTTAAGTCTTCTTAAATACCTAAAATTGTCTCACCCACTCACCTTTTTCTCCCCCTCATTCTCGCTAGCTGCTGCTGCTGCTCCTTCTTTCTTCTTCCTTCTTCTTCTTTCTTCTTTCTTCTTCATCCTCCATTTTCAACTTCATTTTTCTCAAGCTTCCTTATTTTCAACTTCATTTTTCTCAAGCTTCCTTAAGCTTTTTCAAGAAAGTTTGTTAAGCAAAGTTGCTCATCTCATCCTCCTCTATCACCTAGAAGGTATAGATTTCATCCTTGAGCTCTCAATCTTTATTTTCTCCATTTATTTTCATGAGTTCCGATTTCTAGATCTAAACTTCAAAAATCTCTAGAAAATTGTAGAAAAATCATTTTGAGGCCAAACTAATTTCTATGAGCTAGTATCATTACCTACTATCATAATCCAAGAGCTTGTAATGAAATAAAATCTCTAGCCTATTTATCTTTTAAGGGCCGAATGTATGGGTTTTTTGGGGGGGGGAATGGATTTTTGTTCTTTGTTCTTGATTTCACATGTTTCATCCCTTAATCATGTAATCCAAGTGATTAGGAGGCCAAATCAAACTCTCACCTATTTTTCATGGTGATGGCCGAAACCCTACCTTGTGGGTTTAAGGGGTTTTGGTTCAAATCTTTGATAATTGATCGTTGATTATGCATTAGGTATGCTTAAGGGTCATTGGTCCAAGAGTTGATAGAATTTCAACATCTCTAGCCTAATTAATTAAATAAGGGCAGTAGCTAATCCTAAAGATTAGGTAGGTTATGATTTAATTATTCTAATTTCTGGTTGTGTTTTACTGTATAGAACCTGATAGGACTCGAACGCTCGATCGCGCACTCGATTGACTGTTGCAGAGCCACATCCGTAATCTCACAGGAACTTTGCTAAGGTGGGGGAAAGAATCACAATATCTTCGGGGAGGCAAGCTTTAAATAATATATATTGATATGCGTAGGGCGACCTAAACCCTACTAGAGGTCGTTTGACCGTTAGGTCGATTTTACTATATATTGAGGATGTTTGTGATGTGATTGGATACTTGATATATTATATGTGATATATGTGTTATGCCTGTTATATGATTATGACTGATTAAATGTTATTTATCTGTAAGCTGATTTTATCGTTAAATCTGTTTTGGTTGTTATTCATATGCTGTTGGACTGCTGATGTCTGAGTAGAACTAGGCAGTGATTTCTGATAAATTGGGAGATGAATGTGTGGTGATAAAATCGAGGTTATATATATATATATATATATATATATATATATATATATATATATATATATATATATATATATATATATATATTGTCGTAGTGCTCAACCTAAAGATATAGTAAATCTGTTGTTGTTGTGATGTGAGTTGATACCCGATTGAACCGGATGAAAGTTGGTCGTGGTTGTCTATAAGTCGTGGTTGAGGCACTAAGTGTTGATCCAGAGATGAGTCAGTGAGATTCATGTTGCATAGTTGTTATTCATCACTGTGTTGGCATACGGGCGATTTCGATCTTAACTGCGAGGAGATGGTCGTACCGATTAGTTTGGCGTAGGGGCAATTTCGATCTTACCTGCTGGGAGATAGTCGTACCCGTTAGTCGAATTGTAGACGGACGGGCAAATATCTCGATCTAGCCTCCGGGCGGGGGCGGGGGGATATGTCGTTACCGAAAGTTGAGTTATTAACAGACGGGCGAATGTTTCGACCTAGCCTGCGGGCGGGGGAACATGTCATTACTGTAAGTTGCGTTGTTGATGGGCGAATATTCCGACCTGGCCTGCGGGCGGGGGAATATTTTGTACTCATGAGACGATTTGGGCCTGCAAGCTTTACACCGAACCCTACTTTGTGGGGGTGGCATAGTCATGATTGGGACACCTTAATCCGTTGGGGTTGTCGCGTCGTGATCGCGTCCATATAGTCGTTAGTGGCATGAGTGTGAGAGACAGTAGTTAAGGGAAAAATTATCTTGAAGTTGTTTGGTTGTCACTGTTGTGATTTGGTGTGTTGGTATCTATATACATTATTTATATCGCTGTTTTTTTTCCATATATGGCATATTACTGTTTCATATCCCCTATACTTTTCTATGTCGTATTTCTTTGTTCTCGACTGTACGAGAAGACCCTGATGAGGAATTTCCAGAGGAGATTGATTGCATACCTGTTGAGCCGGATGCCGGCGGGAGAGCCTCGGATCCCAACGCTGGGGGACCTTGAGCGCCAGGAGAGGATGTCATATGCATCTTTATTTCCGTTGCTATGTTTTTAGTTTTTGTTTACTGTATACTCTGAAGTCTTTCATATTTTGTATCAGTGTTGTAAGCTCTACTGATGGAGCCAGTACTATTATGTATGTATACTTTTATTATGGTATCAGTATGTATTATATGTTTTAATATTTCCGCAAATTTTATACTACTACGCTACGCTAAAACGCTTATAATTATAAGTGGGATCACTAATGGGACCTCCTAGGACGGGGTTGTCTCACATAACTCTATTAAAACAAAATAAAAATGTATGGCTGACTACATTCATTAGGGAAAAAAATCTAATTGATAAGAAATGTGAATATAAAATTAAAAATACCAATAATCTTATGATAGTTAGCCATTTTCAAAGACATTGAATCATATTGCCATCAGTTTAACTCTTTAAAAAATCATTATTGATTTCGTGTTATAATGGTTAGCTAATAGATATTAAATTGGTACATGATTATCCTTGATACATGTGTGGGATTTGATTATTAGCATGTCATGTGAATGATATGAGTAATATGAGCAGTTTACTTGTATAAGAAATTGACACTTAATAAACATGTTGATCAACATGGGGCTTTTATTGCGCATTATTAATATACATAATATTATGATAATTAATATAATATCATTATCATCATCAAATACTGCTGCTAAAATTACTCTTCGGTTTCTTTTTAAAGACTACTAAATGCCAATAAAGTATATTCCTTTTCCTTGATAGCATGTCATTTAAATTATTCCAATTCATCATTCCCCCTTACCGTAAATTACTAGACTTTTAGTATCCGTGTAATGATTCAGGAACTCCTATAATAAATGTCAGCATGATCTAATTGCTCATATGAATTACCATAAACAGGTAAAAAATATTTGAATGGCTACTAGCATGAATTACCATAAATGGGTAAGAGATATCGCAGTTGATGCTCTCATGAATTGTCATAAATATTTAAATATTGTGATTATTATTACACATGAATTGCCATAAATAGGTAATAAATATTTGAATCACTACTAGCATAAATTATCATAAAAAGATAATGAGTATTTGCTATATATAACTGCTATTCATAATTCTTTAAAGGATGTTAAATGTTAATCAATGACATTCCTTTTACCAAAGAAAGAAAAGAATGATTTGTTTATCAATCAAGTCATTTTTCTCATTATTACTCCTTAACGAAAAAGGCTCTGACATTCATTATTTATGCAATGATTACATCTAATTTGCGTTATTATCATTGTCATTCTTCTTCCGTATCGTCATGCTAGCTAGACACTATTAATTGACTCTAGCTATTCATACAAATCGTCATGAATTCGCAAATAAGTGTTATAACCTATTTATACAATTACTGAATTGTCATAAATATTAAATATATTATGATTGCTACTCACATGAATTGCCTTAAATAGGTAATAAGTATTGCAATTACTACTTAGATGAATGGTCATAAATATTATGATAAATTTTCATTAATAAATATTGTGATTGCTTGTTGCTATCATAAATTACCATAAATAGGCAATATGTATTTGCTATAACTGCTCTTCATGATCCTTTAAAAGACATTATATGTCAATCAATGACATTATTTTTTACGAAAAGAGGGAAAGGATAAATTATTTACTATTATATTATTTTTACGCTAATATGTCATCGCTTATTGATTTAGAGGTGAACGCTATCCGTTCGGACAACGAGGCTCTTGAAGTCTCTAAAAACTAGTAAATTTAAACTTCAGACTTGCAACACATTATATAACTAAAGCCTGAAGGTCTATACTTTATTGAGAAGCTCTTAGAAAATAGACCTGTTGCACAGGCGAAAGGCTTGAGGCCAAGTCCCTTCCGAGAAGCACTCGGAAAAGAAACTTGTCCTATAAACGAAAAGTTTGAGGACGATCGAAACCTGCTGAAGCGAAAAGCTTGAAGCCAGGCCCCTAATGTCTTCCGAGAATCACTCGGAAAAGAAATCTGTTGCACAGGCGAAAAGCGTGAAGCCAGACCCCTTTCCGAGAAGCACGTACTCGGAAAAGAAACCAGTCCTATAAGCGAATAGTTTGAGGAGGGTCGAAACCTGCTAAAGCGAAAGGCTTGAAGCCAAACCCCTAATATCTTCCGAGAAGCACTCGGAAAAGAAATCTGTTAAACAAGCAAAAAGCTTGAAGCCAGACTAGAAGCATGATCTTTAAATCGGCAATAAAGCTCGATATTTACATCGACAATAAAGCCCGATCTCTACATCGACATATAGAGAAGCACGTACTCGGAAAAGAAACCAATCCTATAAGCGAATAGTTTGAGGATGGTCGAAACCTGCTAAAGCGAAAGGCTTGAAGGCAAACCCCTAATATCTTCCGAGAAGCACTCGGAAAAGAAATCTGTTAAACAAGCGAAAAGCTTGAAGCCAGACCAGAAGCCTGATCTTTAAATCGGCAATAAAGCTCGATCTTTACATCAGCAATAAAACCCGATCTCTACATCGGCACATAGAGAAGCATTCAGAAAAGAAGCCTATTACACAAGCAAAGAGCTTGAAGCCAGACCGAAAGCTCGATCTCTACATAGGCACATAGCCCGATCTTTAAATCGACAATAAAGCACGATCTTTAAATCGGTAACAAAGCCTGATCTTTCCATCGGCGTAGCACCCGATCTTCAAATCGACACCAAAGCCCGATCTTTAAATCAACAACAAAACCCGATCTCTGCATCGGCACCAAAGCCCGATCTCTGCATCGGCACAAAGTCTAATCTTTGCACTGACACAAAACATCGGCACCAAAGCCCGATCTCCGCATCGACGCCAAAACAACCGACCAATTAATGTCCTGAAAAAGGAGAAGCTCATAGATAGAGCAAAACTTGATACGGGTCCAAATAAAAGTCCTTAAAAAAGGAGAAACCCATAATATCGAGAAAAACTCGATAGTGAGCCAAATAACTTCCTTAACCCAAAGGTTTTCGATAACAATACATAATTAACGAGTACATAAACCGAGAAATACTCAGACGACATCAAGGCTTGGCAAATTTAAAGACTTAATTAGGAAAGTATCTTTGAGATGGCGCATAAAATGGCACGGTATGGATATATCTCATCGATGAAAACTACATTGTTTGAAGAGCAATATATTTGTATCCGAAAAGAATCCATAAAAATAGCAAGTGATAGGAACGCTATATTGAGAAAAATTACATCATTTAGAGAGTATACATGGTACTCATCCTTTATAAAGTTTATTATTTCAAACCTTTTAAAGATATCCCTCCAACCGAAAAAGGGGTCCGAGCAATGTTTGAAGGCTTCATAAGGTCCAACTTGGAAGCGAAACAAATATCCAAGGAGGCGAAATCGGCTTAGAAAGCTCTTTCGCTATATCTAAGTCGGAGCTTGGGGGGCTTCGGGATTCTGTTTTTACATGATTCGAGAAGTCATCGGTCCACTAGTAAGCCTTATAAATACTCGCTTGTTAGGTCAGGAGATTCATGCACCTAGGTCGACTACACAGCAAGTTCAGCCAAGAAGGAGTCTATCGACCACAACTTAATGAGCATGACGCAACTCTCGGAATCTCTCATTGTCCATAACTATTAGAGAAGGCCTTGAATGTCCCAGCCATTTTTTTTTTCATTACCCATCATGAGATTGTATGACGGGAGACAGATGGATTGACGCGTCTGCACTTCTCAAAAATCGAAGTTTTATACACGGGTCTTAAAAGCTTTCTCGTCGCAAGCAACTCAAAGCTTGGGAGACTTCTGTTCCTACATGGACCGAGACATCCTTGGCCCGACTCTCAAGCAAACCGTCCTCAAGTGAAGATAAGAAAGCTGACTGAGCTGCATGCATTGGCCCAACTCATTAAGACTCCTGAAAAACATTCTAACCCCAATCTGAAGAATCCTCGAAAATAATATTACTATCACAATTGGAAGGATCCCATAACGCACGAGTATTGAATGCGTTTTGCATCAACATAGAGGAAAACTCGGCCAAGTAATAAAGAGCCATTAAAAGTCGCGGATATTAAAGATCTCACCCATAAAGAACCATTAGTAGAGAAATCACATGCTTAGCCTATAAATAGGACAGCATTGTACACTTGCCAGGATCTTCTCATTTTATACTAAAAATATTAGTCCGAATAAAAGACTTTGACGTTATTCGAATATGTGATAAATGTAAGAACAGTAATAAACTAATAATATTAATAAAATAATTACAGGTTAATAAGTTATTTTTAACGACAAATAATTATAACGACCACAAATCCTACTGCTAATGGGATTTTTGATGAATGAATATCTGTGATTTGCTGTCAGCTCATTTATTGTAAGAGCTGAATCTTGTGTAACATCATTCGTCATTTCATCGGTTTTTGAATTGAGATGCGAAGTATTTTTGTGTTCCTCTCTTTCGTACATGGAAGCCATTAATGAGGCTTCGTCAAGAAAGCCCTAGAGAAAAATGCCTTTACGCCAGCCTGTTACATTCTCAGTTCTCAGCTTTTTACCCAATAAAAATGTAAGGAACCCCTTTATCATTAACTCTCTATATCTCTGTCTGTCTCGCTCTCATTGATGTAACTGAAGCATGCAGGGACCAAAATCAGCATAGGAGAAGTTAGGAAGGAAGAAAAAAAACAGATAAACACTATATATGGCAGCATCTCCCACAATAGGGATTTTTAGGAAAGTAATATAATTCAGTTGAAGAAATATGAAAGTAATGTAAATTTTATAAAAATAATGTAATTGGGATAAGTCGTGATGGAGATGCACGACTTACATACCAAAATCGTATATCTAACACGACTTTATTTTATATTGTTTAAATTAAAAAAAAATCTTAATTATACTGAAGTCGTAAAAGTAGAGTACGATTTTTGTTTTTTCAAATTTTTTTTTTTTTTTAGGAAGTCGTATATGGGGAGTACGACTTCCACGAAATTAACAATGTTGGAGTCTTAGGTCTCACCTATGACTTGTGCAACTTTTACAAAAAAAATGAGTTAGTCGTGGATTGTATCCACGACTTCACTGCAATTAGGATTTTTTTTTTTAATTTAAACAATATAAAGCAAAGTCATGTGTTAGATCTATGACTTTGATGTGTAAGTCGTACTTCTCCATTACGACTTACTCCAATCACGTTATTTTTATAAAATTTACACTACTTTCATATTTTTTCAATCAAAATACACTAAGTTGATAAAAAAAACCCCACAATAGAATGCAATAAATTGCTCCAATGAGAATAAAAAAAGTCACAGTGACGAGTGTTTTAGGATATTATTTAAGGAAATTCAAAAAAAAAATTATTAAAAAATTAAATATATTAATTTTTTATAAAAAAATTTTTATTTAATTTTTTAACTAATACTCTTAAAACATTAGTTAATATTTTCCTAAGAAAACTGGACCAGAAAGAAGAGTTGAACATTTATAGTTTTTTTAATTTTATGTTTAATCTAACCAAACTCACCGACTTCAATATATGATGGGTGGGGAGCAAATTGATAATATCAGCCCTAAGTTATATGTACACAGAATCACAAACAATTCCAACAATATGATTATGTTTGGTTTATCATTCCAAACTTATATTTAATTATTTGTATAAAAAAAAAAAACTTTATAGAGATATTTTACCATATTTTTACAATTAACCGTAAACCAAACATTGGTTTAGCTAGCCTTGTCTCTCGGAGATGCAAAATTAAAGGACTTAAGAAAATAATAATAATAATAATAATAATATATATCAAGCGACAAAAGAAAGTAGCTAGCTAACATAGAATTTCAAAAAGGACTAACAAGCAGAAGGAGGCATGAGATTCAAGCCCAAGTCATCATCTTTTTCCAACATCAAACGAGCCTTGTTCGTTTCAGAGTAATTCATGAGATCATTAGATCCATACTCAGCTGGGTGTACCCTTTTCTTGGATTGAAGTGATACCCCAAAAAGCTTAGTCTTGCAGCTGTTGTTATTACTGCTAGGCCGTTCAACAATTGTTATAGAACTCCTCGATGTGTTAGTTGGAGAGTTCAAAGCATGTGATTGCTTCGGACTAGTTGAATAACAACACCCCAAAATCTGGTTCATTGGCCTTTGCACCATTGACACATTACAAGTACTTAAAGGAGATGCAGCCGAAGCTTGTGTTGTATTATTGCAGAGTAAAAAAGAAGGGTAAGTGTTGCTCGGAGCCACAGGTTTAACATTGTTTTGAACGAAGCAGATTATGTCATTATAGAGCTTCTTCATGTGTGCGAGTTCTGACATGAGTATGTTGTTGCTTCTCCTAAGTCTTTCGTTATCTTCAGAAAGCGCAGTAACGGAAGTGTTGTAGTTGTTTATATTCGTAGCTGAAGTAACTCCTCCTATTCCTTCTCCTCCAGTTGGGGAAGAAGTGAGTGGCGGCGAGTCACACCAGTTGTGTAACTCGTCCGAGTCTGTTGGAGGAGAGATGCTGACTCGGTTATGAAAGGGAAAGAAAGTGGTAAAGTTATTGAATCCCATTGGAGAAGAAGAAAGAGGTTGATGATGATGATGGTAGTGGAGATTATGATGATTCATGGTTACTTGTTGAGGCTGTGCTGTTTTTCTTCTATGGATCTCACATAACAAATGCTTCTCTCCCTTCTTGAAGAACTCGTTCGCAAACTCCCATCTATCCGGCACAATCTTTCTAAAACCCTAATCATATAACATGGGAACAAAAAAGAAAAGTAAGCAAAAAAAAAAAAAAAACCAAAGTAAGAAAAAAAAAATAGATTTGAATTGTAAAAAAAAATTGGTTTATCTAATGTCACAAAACATAGGATACACCGTTGGATCAATCATAAACTTCTTCAAACACATGTGCAAATGGTTGTGGTGGGATGCACCGTGAATCAATGTATGTGTTTGTGAGAGTTAGGATTGATGCAACGGTGCATCCCACCAACACAGCGTTAATCAAGAAAAAATGGAACTTTAACATTCTAAAGAACTTAAATGGAAGTTAAGTTTGAACTTTGAAGGTGAGAAAGAAGAGATAGAAGAGAGAGAAGGTGTGTTTATATATACATAGGTATTGAGTTGGCGAACGAAGCTTGAGAAGTTGTTGTGTTTGAAATAGTTGGGGAGAAGGTCCCTAGCGAACTCGGGAGGACGCCAAACGACGAAGGTGGTGTCGTCTTCGCCCCAAGAGACTATGTGATCGGTGTTGGGGTCGTCTACAAGTTGGTATGTCTTGCTGAGAAAGGGTGCGGGCACCGATTTGTGAGAGTCTAGAGAGAGTAAAATGCTTTCACAGTTGTCTAGGAGAAGAGCCATTGCCAGAAGGGTGAGAGAGGGAAAAGGTTGAATAAAGATCGGAGAGAAAGAGAGAGACAATGTGTGTCCAAAAAGAAGGTGCGGGTGAGAATGGAAATTGATGATGCTAGATAAAAATGTTTGGTGGATCGAGGAGAGAGAAATTGAAGTAACTTCGTACTACTTTGATATTACTACTTCTTGTTGTTTCTAGATTTTATTTCGGACCTTTTTATGATATTTTTGAAAAGTAAAAAATTTAGGTATTCTTTATTTAGTTAGAATATATTATCTCAATTAATTGATTCATATTAATATTATATGGGATTAAGTTCTTATCATCTAATTATATCACATAGACAAAAGTATAATATCTAAGGGCTAGTATAAAATCTTCCTTTATTTTGTCACATGGAAATTAATTATATATTATTAAATATGCGTAATTTTTGATTTAATTATTATATAATTTAAATATTTTTAATTAGGTTGACATAATTAAATGATAGTGTAAAAAAGAAATTACAAGCATTAAAAATAAAGTCCTCATTTGTACGATTAAAATATATGCTCAAGCAATACTCATGTTCACATTTAGATACTTTATAGATAAAATAGGTTGATTGATCTTGTATGTTTTTTTTATTTTTCGCTTTAGTCTTATACGTTTTAATTTTATCATTTTGGTTCTATATGTTATGTTCCGTCTTCAATGTTAGTCCTAAAATTGGCATCGTCAAGAAAGAATTGATAGAAAAGACTAATATAGAAGACATAACATATAACGTATATAAGACCAAAATGAAAAAAATAAAACGTTTATATTTTTCATTTTGGTCTTATACGTTATATTACGTCTTACATGTTAGTCCTAAAACTGACGTCGTTTAAAATGAATTGACAGAAAGGACTAACATTAGAGATGGAATATAACGTATGACAAAAATGAAAAAATAAAACATATAGGAACCAAGTGAAAAATAAAAAAAAATGTACGGAGCCAATCAACCTATTTTACTTATTATATAAGATTTGATTGGTATGTATTCTCAATGTAAAAATATTTTAATTTATATTATCAACCGATCATAAATTATCACATCATTAAAAATATATTACTCTTATATTATAATTATCTTAAAATTCATTCATAAAATGATTTGTGATTGATTGACGGTGCAAAAAAAATTTATACTGAGAATATATATCAAAATTAAAGTGTAGTATATCCGCTTCATCTATAAATATAGAGTACTTTAAATTCTCATATACTTATTTTAATTTACAATATTTATACAAGTGCTCCATTTCAAATATTAAAAAAAAATTCCTTACTATTACTATGTGAAGCGATTTGTACACATTAATAAGTTAATTATTTCAACATCAAAAGTAACCCATATATAACATTTCATTTTTATATGTATAATATATTACATCTATTATAATTTTACATATAATATATTTTAATATTTATTTATACTCATTAATATCCCGCTGTTTCCACCCCACGTGTGAAACCATCTAAAGTAAATAATAATATGTGCTTTCTTTATTTAATAAAAGCATAGGAGCTTTAATTATATCCTTACATGATTATTTTATAAGATTTCTCATTTTATAGAGAATTTTTTTTTCATAAATAAAGGTTCCTAAATGAGAACAAAGATTTAATGTCTTATTTTGGTGTCACATACTTTATTCCCCTGTATTATTTTGTCACATCAATTTGTTTTTTACAACATTAATGAAATTTTTAACTGTGATAAAATAATATTGAGAGGGACAAGATATATGTCACCAAAGTGAGACACTAGATCTAAGTCATTTCTTAAAAAAATATAATAGCCACTATATATCAGTTTTTAAATGATATAAATTATTTTTCAAGTCTTTAAATATGTATTTTATTTTTTAAATTAGTTTTAAATGTGACCCGCATTTTAAATGGTGTCAAAAATTAATTTAAATGAAAAATATAAATTCAAAAATTTCAAGAATAATTTTTATTGATTGTCTGTTTACTCAATTTGGTTGACCTCCAATCAGATTTTTTTTATATATAAAAATTAGAAATTAAATTTTTTATCATTTATTTAAGAGGTTTAAGTTCATTATTATTTGTATTTTATTTTATATATATGTATATATATTTGAAATTCTGGACATTGTTTTGGGTAAGTAATGAAAGGAAATTGTCAGGTAGGAATATAATAGTATCAACTCTGCGGTAAAAATTAATTTTCCCTATAATATTGTTTCCCCTCCTAGGTTATGTAGTGAGAGAATATGTGTCTGTCTGTCTAGAACTGTGTAGCCTTTCAAGATAAACCCGTGACTCTCTCTCTTTCTACGTGTGTTTGCGTATTTGTTTGTGATGCAGTGAGGTTCTGAGTTCTGACATTTGATCCCGCGCACCCCACTTCAAATCACGCACAATAGGAGCGTAGCAGTCCTTCCCACTTTTGCAATTTGACAGTTGCACCCTTCCGCTACATATTGAACTCTTTTTTTTGTGTGTGTCTTGCTAATGAGAGTTTGAAAGACACTGATTAATTGTACATTTGGATTTAAGTCCGAATCAACTCAAATAACTCAGGGAAAGTAACAAATTTTGGTTTTCACATTTTGTATATTTTTTCATTGGATAAGTTCTTTCAAATATAAATTCAAACACACTTTAAGAAATTAATAAAAAAAAAGTTTATTTTGAGAAACAAAGTGTAACACTTTTAATTGATTTAATTGCATTTTTGGATCTCTAAATATTATGATTATGCAATTTTAATCCTCGAGATTCCAATTTTATCAATTGGGACCCTAAAGTATGTCTATGTTCCAATTAGGTCTTTCCGTCACTGTAACATCCAATTTTTAACATCTGTAACCTACCTATGTGGGGCATATTTGACGATTAGATCAGCTTGACAGCTTACGTGACATTCCTATGTGGCATCATTAACATCTCACACTTTAATGATCACGTATACAATATAGGAATGCAACATAAGTTGTCAAATCAATCTCACGTGTGTCAGGAAGGCTATCAGCGTTAAAATTGCACAATTGTGATATGATAAGGATCAAAATTGCACAATCATGATATCTGAAAGACCCAATTGACGTAATTAAAACCTGAAAGACTAAAATTGTACAATTGTAACACCTGAGAGACCCAATTGATACTAGGGTGACCAATATTGCACCATCGTGATACCTCAAGGACCAAAAGTGCAATTAAATACATAATTTCTCCATATAAGATTTCTTTTATTGTTTCCTTAAATAATGCCCTAAGAACACTAATTAACATTCTCCTTTTTTTAATATTTTATTCCATTGGAAGTAATAACTGATACTAAGTCACGAATTTCCTACGCGGTTTTTTGACTAAACTGAGGTTATTTTGCAAACTATTTATCAAAAAAGGATTATTTTAAAATAATTATTAATAAAATATGCTTATTTTGGCCAACGTGATAACTATTTTTTAAATGTCAATGTGGAAGCTGTCATTCAATTTCGTTTATGTTATGTAAAAAAATTGTTTTTGCATGATAAATTATTAAAAAAAGTATGAAGTTATTTATATAATTAAATAACAATCAATTAAACATTAACTAAGTTTAATTAATCTTAAAATAAAAAAATTAACTCCCAAAATACATACTTTCTCTCATTATGTCCTAAATTACACATATTTTTTAACCCATTAGGAGTCGGTTTCTCAAAATCCTACTTTCATTCTATGATATTTTTCCCTTTTTTAATTATAAAATTATTATATTAATTTTCAAAATTTTAAAAAATGTAACAGTGGGAAGTCGCGGCAAATGAGGTGCTAACTTCCCAACATAAATTTAAAAAAAAAATCCAATAATGAAAGTCACAATTGAGATGTCATTTTCCCAATAAAAAAAAGAGCAATGGAAGGAACGTCTAAGTTGGAAAAACTAAACAGATGACTAATTTAGGAAATAATAGAGATATTGTATATTTTGAGAATCAATTTATTTTTAATTATTTTAATATTTTTGCCCATTCCAATGTGGTTTTAGAGCGTGTTTAATAAAATTAGTTATTAGCGGATAAGTTAGTTGATAGCGGATGAGGTAGCTGATAGCGGATAGCGGATAAACTATCTTATTTTCTGTGAAAGTGTTTAATAAAACTAGCGGTTGAACTAGCTGAAAAATATAAAATGACATAAAAGAATATCTTCAGTAATGATTTTACATAAAAGAGAGAAAAAAGAATAAATGTAGAATTAAATGAAGATAATAAGGATAAAAGTAAAAATAAAAATAAAACGCTATAAGCTATAAGCTCAAACGCTACTTCAAGTAAATTCTGAAAAAAACGTTATAAGCTCGTAAAAAAATGTTATAAGCTCATGATAGATACGTTTATCAAACGAGACTACTTTTTCATCCGCTATAAACTCGTTGAAATATCTTATCAAACATGCTACTAATTTCTCCAACGAAGCATTTTGCCAGTATTACTTTCCTATTCAATTAAATGACAAAAAAAAAGTATATTTTTTAATTGTTTATGCCAATGCTAGGATTGGGAAACGTCCAACGTCCTCTCTGCCATATGCGGAGGACCGGTCCACAAGCAATACAAACCCTTGATTTAATAATATAAAAGACGAACAGCTCAGATTAACAATTGGAAACCTGATCAACCAATTTTATTCTCTCTCCCAACATCTTCCACTCCCACCCTTCCCTTCTCCCCCTCCCCCTCACATGCCGGAAAATGTCGGCAAGAACATCACAAATCCAACCGCCATCACAAGTAAAAATGAAGCAAGAACGATGGTATGTGAAATCCAAGTAACAAGAAGAAATATAATCCATGTAAAAATGAAGCAAAAACGATTGTACGACAAAATTAAAACAACCTCGTTAATGATTTGGTTTCAAATAATCGACGGTGGTCAGGACTGCAAGGGTGCTATGCGGCTGAGACAAAATTAAAACAACCTCGTTAACAAGATTTGATTTGGTTTGCGATTTCCCTTGGTGATGCAGTGGAGATGGTCGCGGATTCGTGATGTAGCAAGGGGAAGATGGCGGCGGATGAAGAGGGAGGCGGATGTTGGGGGTCTTTGACCGGTTAACCGGCTATAAGCTGTAAAAGTCCAAGGAGGACCGGTCCTCAACTCTAAAGTTGGAGGACTATAGAGTTCTCCCTAGGATTGAAGGAAGCTCCTTTGCCCTTCGTTTAACTTTCGATCTCTCTCTTTACCTTTCAATCTAAATATTAATTCCAAATAATATTTAGAATGACCTTTGTGTGAAAGATTCAGAATAGAAGGTTTAAAGGTAAAAATGTAGAAGCCTAAAAAGCATAAAAGGAAACGACAAAGAAAGATTACATGTACACTCCATTTCAGATGCCACATGCCCACATGGTTCGGGCAACATTTCAGGCCAAATAGTTTTTTTTTTTTTTTTTTTTGCGAAAGAAGGGGTTATTGGGAATTGACATTACATTACTTTTTCTTCTGATAATAAAAATAAGAATAAAAGTCCAAATTCATCTGTGATAAAAAATTATAGTGATATTTTGATACTTGAAAAATGAAAATTATCAATTTGATCATTAAAAATATAAAATATAGGTTAAATTAATCCTTTTTAAGATAATTTTTAAAAATATTTTAATTCCTATCAAAAATTATTTTAATCCATATTTTATATTTTTGAGAATGAAATTGATATTTTTTATTTTTTAAGAATTAAAATATCATCATAATTTTTTGTCGATGATCAAATCAATAAGATATTAATCTAAAAACGAACACTAGCCAAAATTGTGAAGAAGGTGGGTTTCACTTTCACGGTTTCACCTCACGTCTAACGAGTGTCTTCTTTTTTTAGATTTGTAGCTTTCCTTTTGTTGTGTAGTAATGTCACCAACCAAGCACAACCAAGCAGTCTCCATTTTCGAATCCCTATCTCTTTTCTGTTGCATTTGCACCTCTCTAGCAAATAAATAAAATAAGGTAACATCGAACTACGTGATGGGAATTGAAGACTGTTTTCGTTGGGTGCATGACGACATTTCTTCCTTCTTCTATAGCTTCCATCTTCTATTTGCTTCTATCTTTTTGTCTCATGTCTCTTTCAGTCTCTCTCCATTCTTTCTTCCCCTCTTCTTCCAGTGGAAAAATTTATAAAAGTATTAGATTCTAAATTCTCATATTCAAATTTTATAATTTTGTTTATGGATTAGTTAAAAAAAATAGATTATTTCAATAATTGATTATTATTTTAATTGATTATAATAAAATTAAATTTTGTTCCAATGTGTTTGTAAAAAAATAATTTTATAATAATTTATTTCATTTCTATTGTGTAAAAAAAATCATTTTTATATAATAAATTATAAAAAAATATGAAGTTATTTATATAAATTAAATAATATTTGTTTGATAATTAGTTTTGTATAGATGAAATTGAAAGAATATTTTTGATTTCAAAATAATCTTACCATCTAGTAAAAATATTTATTTTACAATTTAATCAGTTTAATCAAATATATCAAAATTTGCTAAAAAAAACTTTTACATGAAAAACAAGTGTCTTGCCCAAACACCTAATCGTTCCACTTATTAAATAAAAATAATTTAAAAAATTAATATTTTCAAAACATTGAATATATTATTTTTATTTAATATTTTTCATTTAATTATAAGAGAATTAGTAAAAAGAATATAAAAATATATAGCAAAGATGATTATTCAAACTTCAACATCATGTGTGCATGTGCTAAGAGATGTATAATAAATCCGCTAGTGCATTTTATTTTACTCGTATATATAAATGAACTAGCTTACAATAGGTAGCTCTAGCTGCTTTTGTTTTACTTTCCCTTACTTTTACATTGAGATTCCTGCTTTGGCTCTTCCACGATCAGGCCTCCTTCTGCTGAGGTGATTGAATTATTGGCCCCAAAAGTTCCCATGAATAACAGATATTTTTTACAGCTTTTTCTACGGACGTTTATTTTGTATCAGGTCTTGAAGACAAAGTGGAGCAAAAAATTTCGCTTGGTCCGAAGCTATTTCAGTTAGATTAGGGTGTGTTTAGACGATTTTTGACGAGCTCAATTTTAAATAAAATTGATTTTATAGAATTAATTTTAATTAAAAGTAAATTAAATATGAAATAATTTATATTTAGATATATTCATGAAAAAATGAATTTTTATCAATTCGTATTGTTTGAATAGTCGGGATCAAAATTGTTAATGGGTGTACAATTATCAAATGGATTTTTTTTTTTATAAACAAATAAATTTATTAAGGAGAGCACTAGGAGTACTCACCCATATATAAAGAATGTCAAAAGAAAAACAAAAATAACATATAAAAGCATCACAATAAAAATAGTTATCCCAACTATGTTAACACCACTTCTAAACCCACCCATCATCTGCACCGCATTACTCAAAAAACTCAAATCTTTGTAGAATACTTTATCGAGAAATATCCACATAAACGATTGACGTCCTAGAAAAAACTAAACCGAGAAATAAAGATTCAGACTATCTGGAGCTGAACTTGAAGTGAACTTTGTGACCACCATTTAATTCTTCAAGACAGAGTAACCTCGCTAAACAGGGATCAAATCTGATAGCTAAAATTCAAACAGATCACAGTATAAACCAAATAGAAACCAGCAATCTTCTTCACTTTGCATATCCATCACCAAAACCAAAATGGGTTTTAATGTTATATATTTGGCTTAATTATATTTTTCGTCCTTCAACTTTTTTAAATGTGCGATTTTAGTCCTTGTAGAATTATAATTATACATTTGATCATCTAATTTGTTAAATCGAGCAAAATCAGTTCTTTTTAGACTGTTTAGACTTGTCCTTTTTAGGTTCTTTAGACTGATTTTGCATAATTTAACAAATTAGAGTACTAAATATGCAATTAAAATTTCGAGGGATCAAAATCGCACATTTGAAAAAGTTGAGAGACGAAAAATGGCTATTAAACCTATACATTATAATTTAACTAGATTTCTTTTCCAATATATATATATATACACACACTAACAAATAAAATAAATAGATTAAGATAATCACTTTAATTTATGTTAATTATGAAATTAAAATATATATATATATATATACATTTTTTTTGAACTTTTGAAGTAATATACATATTGTATTAAAAACTTAATATTTGATAAAATGGACAATAACGGTATTAAATTAATATAACTATTAAATTTGAAGTATCTAAATAAAAAGTACAAGTTGGGAATCTTTATAGTAATGCTAGCAACACTCTCTCCAACACACCCTTTGTTATTGGATGAATTTTATGTGAGACTACTAAATAACATGACCCCACTTACTATATAGAATAGATAACGGTTGTAAGCGTTGTTAAATGACAAAAATAAACGCTATTAAAGTCTTTTTCTGTTTGAATGCAAACCCAATAACAAAGAGTGTGTTGGTAGCATTTCTTAATTTTTATATAAAAAAGGAAGGTAGTGGCTCAGGGGAAAATGTAAAACCGCTTGTGTAAAAAATAAATATTTTTTGTTAAGAGTCATTCATATGTATATATTTAATAGTTTAAACAAATGTTTATTGTTTAATAATCCGGATAGGATAATTAACGCACTTGTAAGTAAACAATAAATTTAGCAATTGAAGTCATTTTAATCATGAAAAAACAGTTATAAAGAGAATCAATTTTAATAATACGAGTAAGAATTAATTTAATAAAAATATAAAAGATGTCATAAAAACAAAATAGAAAGATTAAATAATTATTTTGGTTTCTAAAAATACTTATAACCGCACATTGTTGCTTCAAATAAGATGGATATTAATTTAATTTATTGTTTATAAAAATGATCTAATTTGGTTTTTGAAATGCTTATCTTTAAAAGCATAGGTGAATCCTGAATGAGAATTTTTTTTCGATTTCTATAACTCATTTTCAGTCCTTAATTTACTCCTCCCTTCCACAGTTTATGGGATTCCTCACTTGCCTACAAATCTAACATTGCTCTTCAAATTAAGGTGTCTTGCCACTTAATTGTGACCATGTATTGCTGTGAGAGATGGTTTCTTCTCTCTATAAATGTCATCCATGCATTCTCTGCATAAGGGTTAGGTTTTTTCCCCCTCTTTTCATTATTTCTCTTTTTTCTCTTTTCCGTTAATTAACTTTGTTCTTGCTTGAACAAAAGGAGGAGGTTCATTATAGTGATAAATATATTGAAGGGTGCTGACATGCGTTTGTTGTCGAAGGTATTGTCGTCATAAATTGATATATAAATTTGATAAAGCGGTTGTTGCAAAAGGTATGTGAAATAGTAACCATGAAGATTTTTATACATTTCCTATTTTGCATGCAAGAGGAATATTTGTGGATGACTATGATTTTTTTTTTTTGGATTTATGAACTCGTGATTAACATGTTTGACATGCACTGATTCTGATTAATTTTTTTATTATACTTTTCTATTGTAATATAACTGCGTTGTTTTTTTTTTTGTTATAAAATCCAGTTTTTAGTTAGTATTTGGTTTAGTGCTTTCATGTATTTTGTATAGTGCTTTAAAGTTATTTTTCTGTTGTAGTAGTACCAATTACATTGTTGAACATTATTATCTATCAAAATATACTTGAATAGATGGAAGAACATAACAGTATTTTTTTTGTAAAATGCAAAGTTGTATTAGAAGAGAAAAAGTACGAAATTTACTTACAAAAAAAAATTACAATTATATTAACATTGTTGGTAAAAAGTTTTGGAGAGGAAGGTGATTGGAGAGGAAGGCATATTCATGTTTAGATTAGAAAAATGTAGAAGACAGAGAGACAGCCAAACTTTGTAGTCCTTGATGCGTGGTTATGATGTGGGATATATACACATCAACAAGGCTTTAATTAAATTGCGATCGCAATCGCAATTGTGATTACATTACGTTTTTCATTAGTACGGGTAATTGTTGGAAAATGCGATCGCAATTTCGATCATAATGTGATTTCAGAGACTGTCAAAACAAAAACCTTGTATCTTTAATCACGATGTTGAACCCAGATTTAAAACGTTGCACATGAGATGAGAGGTTGGAGATGGGGTCTGGGTCAAACAAGTTCAATTCAAGAAGTTCCTTTAAAGGTTCTGTTTACACAACACATTACTTTATTGGAGGGTCACGACACGAGGGGCTATGAAATATCATGAATCCCCCGAGCAAATTTGCACTCTGATAATAATGTATTGGACAAGATGGCTATTTGTCTTTCTAGTGCCACTTTTATATGTATGCACACATGTGCCTAGCTTGTTGTCCGTCTATCGATCTCTCTCTCTTCTTCTATCACATTATTATACTAACAGAGATTGATATCTTTAATAAAAATTATAAGCAAGATATGAAAATAATAAAACAAATTAATAATTATATGCATGACTGATCAAATGGAAAGCCACATATAAAGGCCAAAGAATAAAGAGTATTTACATAGGGGATATCGTTTCCATGCGAAAGTTGAATTGTCCTGAAAAAGACGTTGAAAAGCAGCTTCCTGAAAGAATATTAGTATGATCTCCTTAATCAAAATATTAGACTTGTATGGCATATTTGTTGCATCCTATCACTAAGAACGATCGTTTTAAAATACTTTAGAGTTAACATTAAAAGTAGAGAATAAGAGATGATGTCCTTCCTCCTCTATCTTTAATCCCCTTTTTCTCTCTCTTTTCTTTTCTTTTCCTTTCCTTTTAATTTTCTCTTTATTTCTTTAACAATTTCTTGAAGTCATCCATACGACTTCTACCTGAGAAAAAGATATCCTTCTATTTGTCAGAAGGAGAAATACTTTGTCACGTACCAAAGAATGAGAATAGAACAAGTAGTATATTCATATATTCTACCATCTAAAGCACCAAACAGCATCTTAGCTTTTTCCTGATTTAATGAAAAGAAAGGCAAAGAGAAGTATTAATAGTCCAGTTGATGTGATATTGGCCTAAGAACTGCACTATTTAAAACAAGCTTTAATTTGATGGATGATCAAGCACATTGGTATGCATGCATATATGGCCGACCTAACATGTCTAACAGTGGGACCCGAATTATCTTTTCATTACAATTAAGACTTATGCGTCTACGCTTCATGACCTAAACATGATTAACCATAAAGTATAATGACTCACCCAATGTTTCAAAAAGATAGTGAGAAACGATGGATGTGGTTCATTTAGCTTAGAAATATTGAAGCACAAGAAGGAAGAAGAAAAATATAAGCTAGCTATATAGAGCTAGGAGGAGGTAATAACGGGGAACATAAAGTCTGTTGGATCACATGCATGCATATATATCTCAATCTTTTCCTTCTTCTCCTTCTCTTCTTTTAATACTGGGGTTGATGAATGTTTAAAGTGGAAAAAATAAAGTTGATTACTAAACAAAAAAGAAAGAAAGAAAAACATAGAACAAAGTGGAGTGATTAATTCCACATCTACATTCCACCGCAAAGATTTTAAATCTGGATCTCAAATCACAATTGAGATTACAACGTTTTGGTTTTGACAATTTTCGAAATTATATCGTTCGAGCAATTACGATTGCATCGACCACATTTTTCGCAATTATCCATTATCCATAAGAATAAAAAACGTAATGCGATCGCGGTCGCAATTTAAGACCTTGTTCCACGGTTTCCACTTTGAAGTCTGCTGCAAGCTCCTCCTCAATCCAAGGGATTCCGTGAGATGATATATATATATGAAGCTCTTTCCTTCTGGTTCTGGGTCCCTCCGTCATGATTTCATGCATGTAGTTGATAGACCCACCTCTTTCACGATCATAACTTTGTAAAGCATTTGATTAAAGTGGCATTTTTGTTCTGATGCCAGCCAATAATGCATGACTGCATCTGCATGTGTTAATCAAAATGACCACCTTGTGGAACATATATCCACAGTCGTTGGTCATCATAACTGATCACTGTCATTATCTTATCATGAATTTTCGGTAAAGAAACAAATAAATCTGAATAGCAAGTCATTCGGATTTTTATTATTATGTTGTGATGGGAAAATCATTGGCCTTGTAATTGATAGAATCAACCTGTCCAGTTTCACCGAATGATTATTTGTTTTTCTCTTATATTAAAAAATAATATATTAATTAGATTACATATATATTATTTCTGCTCGCATATATATAGACACACTCACATAAATGTAACAATGAAAATACGTACGATTGCCACCTAATTTTGCACTAAACAAGAATCCTTTTTGGCTGAGTCAATCATGTCTGATATAAAGTTCTTTTTGCTAACTAATGCAGGTCTCATTCGATCGACTAGGGAATGGAATTGATGAATTGTCTCAAATGGTGTTAGTACTGAATAATTTTAATTAATTTACCTCTATAGATGATACCGTATGTCTTCATGCATGAGTTAAACCAACAAAATGACACCCAATTAGTTTGTATTTAACATGTCAGACTTGTAATTAGCAAGGAACTGATAGAACAATCACCTGTTCTACTGCACTCGATGATCACACACACACACACACTATAGACGGATAACAGAGTATAGACGAGTAACAAGGTATAGACGGGTAATCATCTGCTCACTCTTTTTTTCCAGCTTACTTCTCTTCTCATCTGGGACATGTCTGTAACAAAGAGAGCCAAAAATTCTTAAGTGGCCCACAGCTGGCTTCTTACCTGTCCAAACTTCCTCAGGAGTAATGCAATTCAGTCTTTTGGTGGGACACAAGTTCAAGACGTACACCGCAGTTGCTACTGCTTCACCCCAGAAGCAGCGTGGCATTTTCTTACTTCTCATCATACTCCTGGCCATATTCAAAATAGTCATATTCCTCCTCTCAGCAGTGCCATTATGTTGTGGAGTATAGGGAGCTGTTACTTCATGGATGATGCCCTCTTTATCACAAAAATCCTCAAGCTCTATTGATGTAAACTCACCTCCACCATCTGTTCTTAGGATCTTTAAGAACCTACCACTTTGTTTTTCAATCAGAACTTTAAATTTCTTAAAGACATCAAATACCTCTGATTTTCTTTTAATGAGAAACAACCACATTTTTCTTATACAATCATCAATAAAAGAAACAAAATACTTGTTACCTCCAAGAGAAACTTCTTCAAATGGTCCACATACATCTGAGAAGATGACTCCAAGAGGTTCAGAGGCTCGAGTAGCAACATGTGACTTGAAAGAGTTTCTCGGTTGTTTCCCTATCATGCACCCTTCACACACTTGTTCTGGTGATTGAATGGAGGGAAGATCATACACTATCTGGCTGTTTTTCAGCTGACACAAACTTCTGAAATTGAGGTGGCCAAATCTCAAGTGCCACAGCTAGCTTTCATCTTGGACAGCTACTAACAAACTGAGTAACTCAACTACTTAAATATCAATCTTAAAGGTCCTATTATTGGACAGAGGAGCCTTCAAGATCATCTTTCTCTTGCTGTCATAGACCCTCATCTGATTATCTTTGAGATTCATAGAAAATCCCTTCTCTAGTAACTGTCCCATGCTTAGCAGATTATTTTGCATGGTTGGTACATAGAGAACATCAGATATGTAGGCTAGCTTCCTATCTCTCCTTTTAATCAACACTTTCCCTTTTCCTTATGATTTTATGGTACTGTTATCAGCAAATCTCACATTGCTCTTGACTGCCTCATCAAGTTCTACAAACCAACTTTTATTCCCAGTCAAGTGATTGGAGCACCCTGTGTCAAAATACCAAGAACCAGAATTTGTGCTTTCTGACCTGGTAGTGACCATTAGAAGAACCTGATCTGAGTCTGAGCTTTCACCATGGGAAGCATTCGCTTCTTGTTCATCTCTGTTATTAGAAGCCTTATTGGATCTACACTCATCAGCAAAATGGCCATACCTTTGACAAGCATAACACTTTACCTTGCTTTTGTCAAACTTCCTCTGACCTTTCCACCCTCTGCCACCTCCTTGTTTGCTGAAACTTTCACCTTGCTTCTGATCAAAGAGTGACTATCTTGACCAGAATTGGGATTTCCACCGGCTCTCCACTTGTCGCTTTTGAACTTTCCTTTGCCCTTCCACTTCTTGCCATTGTCTTTCCCACCTCTCTTGCTGATCTGAGCTTGGAGTGCTTGCTCAAAATTTCGCTCAACATTTCTTTCATTTAGCCTTTGTTTATAAGCTTCCAGGGACCCTTGTAATTCCTCAATCTTCAGCTCTTCAAGATTTTTAGATTCTTCGATGGTAACCACAATATGGTTGAATTTGGAACCAAAGCCCTAAGAATATTTTCTACTATCATCACATCGGTAAACGTTTCACCACAAGCTTTCATGTGATTTGTGAGGGTCAGTACCTTTGTGAAGTAATCGGCAACATTTTCTTGCCCCTCCATTTGCAACAGTTCATACTGTCTTCTTAAAGTCTAGAGCCTCACCTTCTTGAGTTTATCACCACCAGCATGACTCCTCTCAAGCATATCCCAGGCTGCCTTTGAAGTCTTCACAGCAGAAATTAGGGGTGTTCAGATCCAAACCGAACCGCTACAAAATCGCAAATCGATCCAAATTAACCGAAAACCGACAAAAACCGATTCGGTTTGGATTTTTTTGGATGACATTTGATGAGAACCGATCGGTTCGGTTCAGTTTGTGATTTGCTTTCCTAAAACCGAATCAAACCGTAACGGAACCGATTCATGTAATATAACGTTGCGTTTTGCGTTTTATTACCCACGCACACGGCACACCACCGGTTACTCACTGTAGTCTCAAACTTTCTTTTTGGACCATCTTTACTCTTTAGGCTTAACTTAGTAACTTTTCATTTTCAAGAGAATCAAATATATAGAATTTAGTTTTTCCGAAATACTTATTGCTTGACATAGAACATGTTTGTATGTACGAATATTTGTCTAAGTAGCAAGATTATTGTCTTCAACAAAAGACGTACTGTTTGCTTGATTTGTGGCTTTGTGCCGTACTAGTATGAAATAAATTAAAAGAGTGGAAAGAGGGCAAACCACATTTAATTGACCATGTTTATTTTTACCAAACCGAATTAACCGAATCGATCCAAACCGCATTTAATTGGATCGGATCGATTCGGATTTTTTAAAGAAGCGAATCGAACCGAACCGAACCGAACCGCGTGATGTTTTATTCTTTGGATTGGATGGTTTTTATGCTCAAAACCTAACCGAACCGATCCGCGAACACCCCTAGCAGAAATCCTTTCATAATTGGCCGAGTCCACACATTGATGGAGCAAGAACAGAGCTGTGTAGCCCTTCTTCTTTGAATCCTTGTAGGCCGCTCGTTGCGCCTCTATGGGGTTTGTACCAAATTCTTGGATTTCACCACTTCAGTCACATCTTTGAAGCCAAATATTACCTCCATCTGGTTCTTCCATCGGTCCCAGTTCTTTGAATCAAGAACGGGTAAGTTTCCGCCCATCGCAAAAGACTAATTGATATGCACACTCACACTGTGAATCACCCACAGTCACTCACTCAATTATCAGAATCACACTCTTGATCCCAGGGCCGTGATGGCGCGCACACACACACACACACACACACACACACACACACACACACACACACACACACACACACTATGGACGGGTAACAGAGTATAGACGAGTAACAAGGTATAGACGGGTAACAGGGAATAGACAGGTAACGGGGAAGAGAAAGAAAATCACTGAATAATAGTTCGCATACATCTATTGATTCATTCACAAGTATTTATACACATAGTTGTTAATCTCACACGGATCAACTGATTTTACAGTTACACTCCAACGGTCACTAACTGAATTAACAAACTCAATAGGAATAGACAGGTAACGGGGAAGAGAAAGAAAATCACTGAATAATAGTTCGCATACATCTATTGATTCATTCACAAGTATTTATACACATAGTTGTTAATCTCACACGGATCAACTGATTTTACAATTACACTCCAACGGTCACTAACTGAATTAACAAACTCAATAGGAACTACCTACTAAGAGTTACTATATTTCAAACACCTAGAACATGACATTCAAATCACATTCTACGCACTCAAATCTGTATACTAAGGGTGTAGAAAAAACATTAAAACAATGGGTCTTGCTAACAAGTGTCCTAAGGACATTGTTTAAGGAATCCTTAGATAGAAAAAATTTATTAAAAAATGTAACTTTCAATGCAAAATTTTTATGTTTGTTTCTTTAACCAATGCCCTTAGGGCACTGGTTAACATTTACCTAAAACAATATTTATTCTTGTTTTACGGCTGTTTTTTCTTCTCGTTTTTACCTTTTGTGCATGGCAGCTTGTGTTGCTTGTTAATTACATTGGGCTAATGTTTTTTTTTTTTTTTTATTCTTGTATATGAGTTAGAGTAATTTTTGTACTCTCATCAATATATATTTTAGCTTATCTAAAAAAATAATGAGTTTAATTTGCTAATAAGTATTTTTAAAGCACTTATTAAAAATTTAAAATATGAAGTTTTAAATTATAATAAAACATTTAATATATTGAATATGAAAATATTTTACTTATTCATTTAATATTTCTACTTTAACTTCGTGGACACTTGTAAGAAAAATCCATTAATAAAGGATTTGGAATGTCCCACTAGCTCTCTATCCATCCTCTTTGCCGCAAATTTTCAATCGTTGGATGCATATATTGATTGATTAATTTGTACCATTAGATGCATGTGAAAATCCCAATACTTATGGCTACCGCATGTGGTAGCTGTACAAAAATTTGGCTGCACCGCTAGAGAGAATCCAAATCCATTAATAAATCAACATCAATTAATACTATCTCAAAGAGTTTAATCGACAAGGAATGTTGAAATACAAGAATTCAATTAATGAGATTTAACTGATAATCAATTACGATTTTCTCATCACACGCTTCTTTATATCATTTTTTATACCTACCTTAATTAAAGGTTTTAAATTTGGGTCTAAAACCGCAGTTGGGATCACAATGTTTTAGTTTTCGCAGAATTCGAAAACGTATAGCTACTACAATTGCAGCCTCATTTTTTCGACAATTGCCTTCAATAACGGAAAACGCAGCGCGATCATGACCGCAACCTCAATTTGAAACCTTGCCTACCTTATAATCAATGATCAAAACATTTTTTCTTTGAAAAAAATGAGTAGATGATAAATAATTAAGAATTAGGTGTAAAACGATGGTGCCATAAAAAAGTGATAAAATTATATTTATTATATAATTCTAGCTACTGTTATAGTACCTTTTCAGTACAACAAGGACCGCATAACTGTTGCCAAAAGTGGAACCAACGCCCTATTATGGCCCCGGGCTTCTTTGGAATTGGCTTTACTTGCAGAACAAGGGTGCAGCTGTTTTCACATCCCACCCAAAAAAGCTAGCATAGGTACGCACCAAACTTCTGTAGATAATATGTAAAAACACAGATTACAAGCATATCAGAGGAAGCGTACCTCTAGTTTTCGATGGTGGACTCTAGCTAGAGATGCATTGTGTAGGGATGGGAATAGGTTAGACCAAATTAGGACCTGATAAGCATGAGTCTGACCTGTATTCCAATCTTAAAGCCTGAATGTGATCTATTAGCCTGATATAGAACAATTTTTAAGGTTTGGTCTGGTCTACTTCAAAGTCTGACCTGACCTGAAACTCTGAAAGCCTATTTAAAAACCTACTTTTCAACAAGACCTTTAAATATGTTTTCACCTATAATATGTCATAGGTCTTTATTTGTAAATAGGTTTGTAAGCCTCTAATGATAAAGAGGTTGGCAGGTCTATTTTAATAAATAGTTCGTTAGGCTTTTATAAATAAATATGCAGGTGAACCTCTACATTTAAATTGGCTAATAGGCCTTTACTTTTAAGTGTTATAAATATTATAAATAATATATTATAGTATTATATATATATATATATATATATATATATATATATATATATGTATGTATGTGTGTGTGTGTATTAAATAGGCAGGCCTGATAGGTCTAATAGTTTTTTTTTAAGCCTTAGTCCGATCTCTTTAATTATATAAGCTTTTTAAAAAGCCTTGACCTGACATTTTTGTTAAATAGGCTACGTCAAGCTAGATTTTAAATAGGTTAGGTTATAGACCCCTGACGAGCGGCCTGACTTATTCTCATCCGTGATGTTGAGTGTTGGTATCAGTGTAAAGTAAGCGAATATTATACATGGTGATAATATCAAAAATATAAAAAAAGAAAATAAAATTGAAATTATAAGAACTATATGTGGATAGCAAACAAAGCATGTTCATGGATATATGGTTTCGAACAATGAATAAACTCTTCGGTGCCAGGTTAGTTTCGGAAGATTAATTAGCATATTATGAAGAAATATCCATCATTTCATTTTTACAAAGGTCAAAGAAATTATTACTCTTACGTGCAACATGTAGGAAAAAAAATAGTTTTTTATAAGAAAATAATATTATTAATGAAAAGAGGTAGCCAAACTCTTAAACAATACAAAAGATAGAAAAAGAAAAAGAAAAAAAATATCAAACAGCACTAAGAAACCAATCTCCATCCTAGAACACTAAAAAGTGCTATAACCATGGCCTCACAACAAAATTAACAAATCAAACCTTTGTCACAGAGACTCGCACGTTACACAAATAGGCACAACTAATAGATAAAAGTTATGCCCTGCATTGCCCTTAGTCACAAACATCCACACACGCATGTCCCTTCCCACATCAGTTTACACTTGACAAGAACTGAGGCGTGAGGACGCAGAAACAGCTCCAACAGCCAACAACAACCAGACAACTATAACATTCTCAGATTGGTGCATTAATCCGCTCGGTTGCTTTCCAGCTTTGTAGCTTTCTTGTATAATATAATTTATACCCCCATCAATAAATCTTTTTACTTATAAAAAAAAGCAACCCCTTATAAAATCTGTGAGCAGCTGCAACCATCAGAAAACCATCTAATAGGCACGCGCGACCACCATCCATGTATTAAGATGTAGCAGCTTATATAACATAGCATAGCAGCAAAATAGGGGAAAAATAGTTAGCTATAAGACTTGACATTGGACTAGCCTGTTATACTAATGTTTACGGCAAAATTTTAAATCTGGATCTGGAGCCGCAATTGGGACCATGGTGTTTTGGTTTTGAAACTCTCCAAAACTACGTAGCGACTGCAATTGCGGTTACATCCATCAACCGTATTTTCCTCCAATTGTCCGTAATAACGGAACACGTAACGTGACTGCAATTTAAAACCTTGTTATACCGTTTATGTTGGAGTCTCATATTAGATAGTGATATGACTTGGATAGTGTTTATAAGTGAGGACAACCCTCATCCCATGAGTTAGCTTTTGAAGTTGAGTTAGGCCAAAATCTAAATTCTAAGATGGTATCAGAACTTATCTGAGATCCGTTGGGCTGTCCGCAGATGTCCAGTCCTACAAACTTCACGCTCCAAATGTCCAGTCCTGGACGTGAGGGGGCTGTTGGAGTCTTACATTGAATAGTGATATGACTTGCATAGTATTTATAAATGAGGAGCAACCCTCACCCCATGACATGAGCTAGTTTTTGGGGTTGAGTTAAACCCAAAACTAAATTCTAAAAGTTTATTATAGATCCACAAGCCATGTACCATAAAGCCACTAACCTCCCAAAATCTTTTACACTAGGGTAAAAAATATTGCGTTGTACATACCCTGAACAAATGTTCCATTTTACGTGGGGGGAAGCTTTAAATCAGAGCGCAATATCCATCAAAAGTGGAAGCTGTGGGCATAACTAGCTACATGGTTCAGTTTAAAGAAGGAATAACTTTGACTGCAAAAGAACAGGGATATTGGAGTCCCAATGAATTCACTAATTAAGGCGTAGTGAAAAACAGAAGAAAGCATATGGCGATACAAAGTGGAAGGAAGCAGGCTGACCACTAACCCCACAAAGAGAAAGAAAGACAAAAGAAAGTATAAAAAACAGCTTTATGGGGAATAAGGATGAAGTTGCATGATTGAACTGAAGTTAACACTCACTCTTCCCCATTTTTTAAGTTTACACAATCTTTTGGCGTGTACACATGTATGTAATTTACACAACATAACTTAATCTTAATTATATGTCAGGATTTTGACGAAAATGGTTCCTTTCTCCTTACGAGATATAAGAAGAAAAAGAGAGAGAGAGAGAGAGAGTGAAAGAGAAAGGAAAGGGAAGAAAAAAAGGGGATAGGGATTAAAAGCCTATTTGTTTTAAATTGTGTAAAAATAAAATCACGTTTAAAAATTATGTTGGGAGAAAGCTCCTTTCACATAGCTTCCAAAATAATTGTCTCGGAAAGCGTTATTTTCACGTTTGCGTCGAAATAATCTAAACCAAACGGACACTAAGATCAGCTGAATTTTGCAGTTGGAGAATAAAGTCACGCATAAGACAAAAGAAAGACAATTATAATATATATAAGTTGGGAAGTTTAAATCCAAATTATTTAGACATTTTGGACAATAAAATAACTCTCAAACTTATTATACAAATCAGTTTACTCCCTCAATTCGA
This sequence comes from Ammopiptanthus mongolicus, assembly GCA_039655645.1. NCBI lineage: Eukaryota > Viridiplantae > Streptophyta > Magnoliopsida > Fabales > Fabaceae > Ammopiptanthus > Ammopiptanthus mongolicus. The sequence goes on along the minus strand of CM077349.1, from coordinate 79,882,410 downwards.
TCTAATCTTAAATATTAATATTTGTTGTGGAAGTCCGTGAAAGTGGAAGAGGCGGTGGGAATAATTATGATAACAATAATATAGATTGCAAGATACATAGATAGTTATAATCGTGGGCGAAGCATAATCACTTCCTTTGTCATCACTTTCTATGGCATGATTAGAAAAAGTTCATCTATATCTTCAACAAACCTCAAGAAAATCGTTCCCATCCTTCGTCCTTTCTTCCTCTTGATTCTCTCTCCCCCTCTCATGTTGCCAGCACTATTACACCAAAATAAAGTAAGGAGAAAAAACAAATTTTCCAAATATATAGAAATATCATAAAATTCCATAATATGAAAATAAATTAATAAGAGTTTTTTTTTTCATAAATTATTAACATAAATTTATTTACATAAGCTAATTTTATAAGTCCAAATAAACTTTTTATAAACTCTTTCATATGCACCCTAAATGATCGAAGGGTGAATATACTCTTACTTACTTAGGGTACATCTGGAAGAGCTTTTTGAGCTTATGAAAATAGCTTAAGGAAATAAATTTATGCAAATAGTTTATGAAAATAGTTTATTATCTTCCTATAAGCTATTTTTAGCTTATTTATATAAGTTTGTCAGAGAAGCTTATAAAAGTAAACTGTTTTTCCTTATTTAAAAAAATCTTATTAAATAAGTATTTAATTAAGCTATTATCCAAACACACTCTAATTTAAAAGCAAGCTCACTTTAGCAGCTTTTTCCCGGTATTTTAGGCTAGAACTAGAATAGAATGCCTCGTGGGTTTCCCTTGGGTGAATTGGACTTCAGAGTTGCAATCGGGCTGCATGTCAAGGGCTGAGGGGATGGGTTGCCAGGGACTCAACCAAACCTGGATTACATGATATGGTGATCTAGCCCATCTCAAAGTGAATGGGCTTCATATCCATGAAGCTAGTGTTTACTATTGGCCGCCCCAATACCACTTTTTATTCTTCCACTCTACGACACATCCAAATGTAAAGTAGTTATGTGCGACATATAAAAAAAAAAAAAGATCATTGAACCCACTTGAAGTCAAGAATTCTAAAATATTTCTGAGATTTCTGAGAATATTAATATCAACGATTAAGATTTAATTTAAGTTTCATTATATAATATTTTTTGGTTAATGTTATATAACATTTCAAATTTAGTCTAGTGATATGTATAATTATACCGTCCAAGTGTCATGTTTTTAGTGACACGAGTAGAATTCTCTCAAAGTAAACATTTTCTCCTTCAACTCAGGTCATCTCCAATAGGTGTTTTTAGCAGAGTTCGTAAAGCTAAGAATCGATTCTTATAAGAACCATCATTGGAGGAAGTTAATCTGGAAGTTTTTAGTAAGAATAGTTCTTATGAAAGAATAAGAACTAGGTTCTTATCAAAGTTAAATTAATTATAAGACCCATTAAAAGTAAGTTAAAAACCTAAGTTGAATTCTGCTAGTCGAGTAAAAACTAGGAAGAGTTCTTAATATTGTAAGACCCAATAAAAGATAATTGAGAACCCAAAATAGATTTTATCATTGGAGTTACTCTCCGAGGCACAAATTGTGTAAAGAAAATAGAAATTATTATATGTAAACATGAATGCAAACCACACCTACATTAGTTTCAATGTTTTTACGGCTGCGTCTCTTGTATGCATAATGCATCTTGCACATGGAACTTGAATATTTACCATTATTCGTCTAGATGTGAGTTGTTACCTACACGAGTTGACGGCTACTAATCCTCACCGTTAATTTTTTTTTTATCATTAAACCTACAGAAGGATCCACTCGGTGCATCCATGCCCCACACATTTAGGTGCATTGAAGAATCCTACAATAAAATGTTATGTTTATACACATTTCATTATCTTGATATTTAAATTCTTTTACTCCTTTACAACAATCACATTGCCATTATTTCCCACGTGATATCTTTGGGAGCATATTCTAATTTATCGCAATCACATGATACGTCACTGCCACATGCATGAATCATTTCAGTAGTCATCCTTACAAAATTTACTACCACTCTCGAGAAATGACATTCATTATGCAAAACGGCATTACAAATGAGATACAAGGTGTCATGGGGATAGAGCATACGTTTGGATCCTCTCCTTTTGTTCCTGTTATGAGATAAAGAGATAAAACCAAATTGGAATGAACCTCACAAACAACAGTAAATTTGATTTGGTCTCTTTTTCTTATAAAATGAGAGAAAACATGACAGTAAAAAAAAAAAAAAAAAAAGAAAGAAAGAAAAAGAGAGAGAGAATCCAAATTCAATGATTAGCAAATTTAGAATTGCTTGAACAAAACAATGATCAGCAATCCAAAAAAAAAAAGATGAAAAACTTATATATAATATATAAAGTTAGAATTGCACCTGTAGAAGTTAAATATCCAGTTACATGTAGACCTCCATGCCAATAAATTTAGAGGATTGACATAGAGGACAAAAACTAAGCTTACTTTCACAATCTTTACATAGGCAAAGATGCTTACAGGGTAGTAAAAGCATGGTCACTTCATTAACGCGGCAAGCCTTACATGTCATCATCTCTTTCATATCGTTGTTCTCCTTGGAGAGCAGATGAAAATCAATGGAACGGCCATTGCAGCAAGAAGCTGTATCATCTACCTCACTGTCGCCGCATCCTTCTTTACTATCTCTGTTTTGGACATATAATTGTTGAAGGTTAAACTTGAGAGCAGCAATCATATTCTCATTGTATCTGGCTCTTTGTTGCCAGGCACCTGCTTCCACAGTCAACTGCTCCATTCGATCTTCGAGTTCCATATTCCTCTTATTGATGCTTTCTGCCTCGGCTTCTTTCTCACGAAGTTTCTGAAGGACTTTGCCTTCAATGATTGAAACACTCTGAACCTGTGTTGCCTGAACCTTCTCTAAAATTGTTTGCCGCAATCGTTCACCCTATTAGAAAGGAGAAGATTAATAACTGTTGCACCTTCAGATTATACAAAGGTTTTTATTTTGTTTATTATGCAGATGCCAAATCAGGCTATAACGTATGCAATATACCAAGTTTCTATACAGCACAGTAAAGCATTTGAACTTTGAAGAAATTACTGAAAAAGAAAAACAGTTTATTGACACTGCCACCATGCAGAAAAAGGGATGATGATGAAGCCTGGACAGATTTTGTTAATGAGTCAATCGGTGCTACATTATTTAATATGTTAAAAGGAAGAAGTATACCTTAATAAGTTTTTCTCATCAATTCACACATTTGATTTATCTTCTAAAGAAACATATATAGCAATTGATCTTATTATTCATCAAGAGCAAGAGGCAAGGAAAGGGCAGACTACACTCCAGCACTCAGGTAAGAAATCCAGCATCTCACATATGCATAGTTTCATGCTAAACCCCTTTCTCTAGCATCAATGAACCTCACTAATCATAAAATATTAGTATAAAATGTCATCAGAGGACATAGAGCACTCACTATCCTTTCAACCAAAAAGACAACACCAAAATGAACCCAAAAAAAGAAAGATCTCATTCCTGACCATGACCATAGAATAAGAGAAGGGTCATTTGGGGGTAAAAGAAGGGAGGGTGGGAACAACTTTTCATTCATGTCTTGACCAAACAGGCAAACAAGTATTTGAAAGGGGCAAATATGCCACCCTGAACAACCAGTCAGTAATATAAAAGAAACATCCTCTATTTCAGAAGGAAACTTGAATAAAAACCATTCATCTAAGCTATTGCTATGACCCTTAATAGCATTGCTTGCATTAGTTGGATTTGAAAGTTCAGACAAGAATAAGAAAAGGAAAAAAAATTGTAGAGTGAAACAAAAAACAATCGGAACAGATCTTATTTAAGGATTTAGGTGCATAAATGCCTTAAAAGGATGCAGGAAGGTTCTTCGTTTGGTGAATCATCTATGTAATGTGAATTATGAAAAAGCAATCGCTTAAGGTTCCAATCCCATTACATAATTTACATCTCACTTTTAATAGGCCCTTTGCAATTTATGCGGAAAACTAAAGTTCATACTTCATAGAATATCAGTAGGAGACCGTACAAAATGGACAAAAAAGAACCATACAACAAAAGGTAAAAGGTTATATGCAATCCCTCTCTTTATCTTTGGACAAATGTATACACAAATTAAATATCAACAACATTGTCTAACAGAAGTGCAAAAACATTTATTTTCTTTAATTTCTTCTAAACTAGATCACCCAATAAAACACTTAACAGATCCACTTATCCACCAACAATAGAAGATATATCAAGTGTGCATAAAAAATATAGTCTACTCACAGAACGGTTCAATTCGTATGACAATACATCAAGTTTAACTAAAAATTGCTACCTTGAACAAGTAACACAATAAAAAGGTAAACCAGACATCAAAGACTGAAGTCTGAACTAACCTGCACTTTGAGAAATCTATCTATCTCTATTTCCTGCTGCCGTAACTCACGGTCAATGTCATCACCGATAAGTGACAACAAAGCTGAGTCTCCAGTAGAAGCCATGCGAGTATTGTCAAGCGACAAGCCCAATCCGGTAGACACCGATCGGGGATGAAGGAAATCTAGGGAAGATATCTGAGAATTGTTCTCCAAAAAATCCTGTTCTTTTAGTCTCTTCCTCTCAGGTTCCAAACCATAATTCCATTGCAAATCAACGCCACCATCACTGCCATCACCAGGAGGGGCTGGACCCGGAGCAAACCCAACAACATGAACTACAAAAGGACCCCAAAAAATTAAAATAAAAAATCATAACACAAACTCTAGAGCTTAACTTACTATGTCAACCCCACAACTAGAGTTAAAAGTAACACAAAAAATTTGGTGAGAAAACAAACATAAAAGATTTCAAAAATTTAAACTTTACAGTGGTTGAATCATCATGTAACATAAAAGGAATAACTTTAACACAAGATGACCAAAAGGGTGCCACCAAGAAACCTAGCTGAGGTAATTTCCTTCACAGTTCACATTTTCTAGGGTATTAAACAGAGGTAACTAAAAAGAAAATCACAGAAAACAACGAAATTGAAGAAAGGGAAGCTAAAAGATGAAGAGTTTACATACAGGGAGGAATGTAGGGTGGATGCTTAGACTGATCTGGCAAATCAGTAGGGTTGTAAAAGGCCACCTGCTGTGACATCTGACCATCCATTGTTTGTAAATTTCTGAAAACAAAATGTATGAACAAGGAAGAGATAAATGAGCAGATTCATTTACATTAGACAAAATAAGAAGAATAAAAAAAAGAAAAGAAAAGAAATGTTAGGTAAAATGAACGGTAGAAAAATAGGGAAACTGTTTGGGATTTTGGAGATTTTAATGAATATTGAGAGGGTAATTACATGAAAGGTTTCGTTTGTGGTTGTTGTTGTTGTTGTTGTTGTTGGAACTGGTGATGAGGGAAAGCCATGAATGAACAGAACAACACGGAGAGAAGACCCTCTGAGGAACCAGATTCTTCTGTCTCATGTGGGTAATACGAATGGCGAGGTGGCCAATGCAGAAGTTTCTTGTAATTTCCACACTTGCCCCTCTCTGTTTTTTTTTTTTCTCTTTTAATTTTTTGTTTTATTTTATTATTGCTTATTGCTTATGCCATATAATAAAATGTGATTTGGATTAGCCCAAAGCTGATATTTGCTCCATCTGGCCCAAAGGAAGTGTTAAAGGTAGAGCATTGAAGAGTAAAATTCAGTCTTTTCATTTTGGATATCTATGATATTGCAACTATAATTATTATAAATTTACAATGCATTCTTTAGTGTTTTTTTTTGTGTGAGATGCATTCTTTAGTTTTAATTTAATGATTTAATTAGTATAAACTATCAGTGTAAGAAAAATGCAAGCAACACTCTCTTTCTAACACACTCTCTTATTGGTTGAAATTCAGTGAATCCTACAAAATTCAAGTGGGACCCACATAAATTAATGGGGCTCATATAAATTTCAACCAATAAGAGAGAGTGTGTTGGGAAGAGAGTGTTAGAGAGTGTGTCGGTAGCACTCATCATCAGTGTAAATGTTTTTTATACAGTCAATCAATCATAAATTGACACATCGGCTAAAATGTTTGACTCTTATCCTAACTATATGAAAAGTCACCCATACCATGATTTCTGATTGGTTGACAATATAAAAAACTTTAGATTGACAATGTATAGCAATTAAACTCTTAATTTAATACTTTCTTTAACTTTAAAATGATATGTAAGATGCATTTGTCTTTTAAAAATATTCTATTTTTAAGATTTTTCTCCACTTCATTAAAATAATTATGTTGGCTCCTTAAGACACATGCATAACTTTTTTTTTTCAGAAATTTTTTTTCTAAAGTGAACTTATGTGTAAACTGAGTAAGAAATAAACACATCAACTCTATAATGTATTAAAATCTTAACTAACTAATAATTCAGCTTTATTTTAGTTGATTCTATGTTTTTGAAACTAGACTAGAACCGTCGGTCGAACTGGTTGAATGATGAACTTGTTATATTTTCGGTTTAAATGGTTCGACCACACTCTAACACAAAATTTACTGGTTAAACCAATCAAACCATGATCACGAGGTCTCGGTGGTTTAATTTTCAGTTTGGTTTTTAAATCATAAGTCGATTAGAGGGGTCTTATGTAGTTGTGTCCGTTTTAAATGGAAATTAGCCACTTGGCAAAAAAATGATATTTGAAGCTATTCTTGAAGCTAGAATTACTAGCAAATATCACAATAATGTTTCGTCTGCTCTAGGCTTAGTCTCAAGCATATTGTTACATGTGCTGTCTATTGTAGTAACAGATCCAAAAATATCAAAAAGTACGCTGCAGAATGTACATTAGCTTCATTTTGCAATTGATTAAGTTACAAAATGCTTGTACATTATAATTCAAGTGCCAACGGCACAAAGATTGTGTCAAACTGTTACTGATTGTACCAGAAACAACCTGATCGAGTGCCATTAGTTAGCAAATTTGAGTTCCAAGTGTAGATTATAATGTATGAACAAAAGCTACCCTTTTACGAGGTCGCTTGCAATCTCCAAAATCCTTTATCTCTAAATGAAATCAAGTTGTTTCAGATATGTCTGGAGAAGGAGTTTTTCCCATCTTTGTTGTATTCAGAAGCAGTTGAGGCATGTTGCCGCAGAGTGCATCCTTCACATTGCACAAACAGTAGCTGTTGTTAAATACTAGTTATGACATGACAATCATTTTGGATGAAAATGAAGGGTCTAAATATCCAATGTGAACCTTAATATATGGTTGAAAACTGGTTGAGGTATCTGTAGTAGTTATATTTGTCATTGAAGGTGGCACAACAGACTGATTTGAGATGCTCCAATGCTTAGAAAAACTATAAGAAAGCCGCACCAAGCTTTCATCATTTGCAGATGAGGCAATTCCACTGTTAGAATTCTGAAATCTATTAACCTCATCAAAATTCAACCCAGTCTGAGGCAATACCATAGGTCTCAGTCCTCCTGGTAAAGACATTGGATGCAAGCTCAAACCATTTCTCATCATTAACATCTGCAGAATCAATCAAAAGCACTAAAGTAACAAGCACCAAGATAATGAAAAAGGCGACCCCAACTTCCAAGCAATTTTGTCCCAATTAACAAAAGTAAATAAAATTAAAATTATAGCCACTTGGTTATATGTCACAGGTTCAAAATGCTCTGCCGACTATCAATCTACTGAAAATAATTGAAACAACTGAACAACTTTAAAGACAAATATGGGCCAATAGTCTTTGGCTTCATCATCAGCACTGTGTCATAGTTAAGGAAAAATGTATTGCACAAACATACTTAAGAGCTAATTGAATCTGTCCGAAGTGGAGCCTTGGCGCAAAGGTCAGAGTTGTTGCCATGTGATAGGAAGGTCATATGTCCGAGTCGTGAAATCAAACTCTTGCAAATGCAAGGTAAGGCTACCTACTATAGACGCACAAAGTGGTCCGACTCTTCCATAGACCCTGCACATAGCAGGAGCTTTATAGCACCAAGTTGCCCTTTTAACTGAATCTTTCCAGCTATGCAGTACTAATAGAAAGCTTACCTTCTGGTGTCTCACTAAAGAAATACTCCATGCCAAATAATGAGAACAAAGAACTAATCAATAATATATGTTGCTCTGTATTGATAACCTAGCAGTATGACATATTGCATTGCCTAAAACAGGTTTTAAAGTTCTCAACTGCTCATCTTAAGTCAAAGTCTCGGATGGTAAATTCATCCTTTCGATGAGATTGTGAACTGTAAACAGAAGATTATCTAACAGAGAGAAATGAGACCAACATTCAAGGAGAAGAATATGAAGAAGAAAGTATTCATCAAAAGGAAAATTTGATTTATGTGAAATAAGTATTCTTGTTTAGGGTACTTTTTGGTTTAATATTGTCAGTATATCACCCAAATACATTAGCAGCAAAAGACTTCAGGAAAATTATGAGTCATGTTGAGAACAAACAATGTATGTCATTGTCTACGGAAGAGTAATTATAAAATATCACAAGCTGAAAGAAAACTCACTTGTACTTGAAGCTGAAGCTGCTTTAAGTATTCTATGGCCTCGTCTAGCATTGAAGCTTTGTCTGTCTGTTGAAAACAAACACAATGTATTCATCCAGTAGAAAAAATCAACAAATAATAATAAAAAAAGAAATCTTTTGTAAGATGAACTTAATGGAGAGGAAAGGATGGTGGCATGGTTTTAAATTGCAGTCTGCAGCCACAATATTGCAGTTTTGAAGATCTTTGCAACTGCAGTTCTGCTTGCATTGTTTTGAAATTATACGCAATTGTAATAAACACAACTTAACTGCGATTGCAAGTGCAATTTAAAACCATGGACGATAGATATATATGTACCTTGTTAGAATTTGGAATTAAGTTCTGCAAAGCTTTCATTTTCTCATTAATTCTACTCCTCCTTCTCTGCCCATCCATTAAAATTATCAATGAAAACTCCGAAATCAGAACAATTTCTCAAAAAAGTTGAAGGATCAAAACTCAAAAGCGAACCTTTTCAGACAAATTATGGAACTCTGCAGCTCTGCTCCTCTTTGAGGAAGTACGTGATGGTGGGACAGATTTTGATGGCAACTCCGAAGCCTCACCATTCATCTGCATAAAAAGAAAGAAAGAAAAAAAAAAAAAAACCAGAAAACTACTCAGAAAAACTTCCAAAATGAAATTTTGAATTTGAAAAATGCTTTCTTAACCTTTGCAGTTTGCACACCCCATAAGCATACTAACTAATATTAATAGAGAATTTTTTGTTAATATTCACCAAGTTTCAATTTTGATATTTAAATTGAAAATTTAAGTTTCATGCTACGATAAAGAAAGCAACAAAATTTGCTTATGTATCTTTTGTGTGTCTTAACATGAGAGAAAACATAAAAGAAAAAAAAAAAAATACCAATCCATATCTGTGTGTTGTTGGGAAACAAAAAGAATTAGAACAATTAGTACCTCAACAGGAGAAGTGAAATCACATGTGTTGGTGTTGGCATGAGATTGGTGAAGAAGATGAGAAGGGTCAGGTATGTAAGCATGAGGAGCATAGGGATCAGAGAAATGGAAAGAAGAGGAAGCAACCGGGTTTCCTATATCGGGTGTGGTGTAGTCCGACCCGGAATGATTCGGGTCCATCCCTGGTTGTGGAGAAAGAAGTTGGTTGAACAAGGAAGATAAGTCTTCAGAATCAGAAAGCATAGCTCTCATTGAGGATGCTTGTGTTGGGTTGATACCATCACTACCATTAGCAGCCATGAATGAAACTTTGAAAGATCAGAAAAGTGGGAAGAGATAGAGAGAGAGAGAGAGAGAGAGAGAGGACAATGTTGTTTTCTGCTCAGCTCAGCAGCTTCGAAATAATAGCAGCAAATAGGAGACAAAGGTTTGCGTTTATGGTTTCATCATCATCATATCATATATGTAAGCGGGGATTAGTGTTTTTTAAAATGGTTTCATTGTATTGGTACGAGGTTGTTTACTGTTATAATTTGATTACTCTCCCGCCTCAATTACATTACATTATTGGTTTCGAGTAATTATGTGTTTGTTGATATATTTATACTTATTATTATTTATTTATTTATTAGCTTATTTTCTTTTCACATAATTGAGAGACTAATCTCCCATATAGTATTAGATAGGGATGTTGACGGATCAGTTTGATTCGGTTTTGAGCATAAAAATCATCCGATCCAAAGAGTAAAACATCATATGGTTCGGTTCGATTCAGTTTGCTTCTTTAAAAAAATCTGAACCAATCCGATCCAATTAAATGCGGTTTGGATCGGTTTGGTTAGTTCGGTTAGTTCGGTTTGGTAAAAATAAACATGGTCAATTAAATGTGGTTCGCCTTCTTTCTACTCTTTTAATTTATTTCATACTATTATGGCACAAATCCATAAATCAAGCAAACAATGCGTCTTTTGTTGAAGACAATAATCTTACTACTTAGACAAATATTTGTATATACAAACACATTCTATGTCAAGCAATAAATATTCCGAAAAAACTAACTTCTATATATTTGATTCTTTTGAAAATGAAAAGTTACAAAATTAAGCCTAAAGAGTAAAGATTGTCGAAAAAGAAAGTTTCAAATTACAGTGAGTGACCAATGGTGTGCCCTGTGCATGGGTAGTAAAATGCAAAATGCAATGTTATGTTACATGAATCGGTTTGATTGCGTTTCGGTTCGGTTCGGTTTCAAGAAAGCAAACCGTAAACCGAACCGAACAGATCGGTTCTTATCAAATGTCATCCAAAAAAATCCAAACTGAATCGGTTTTTGTCGTTTTTCGGTTAATTTGGATCGGTTTGCGATTTTTTAGCGGTCCAGTTTGGATCTGAACACCCCTAGTATTAGACGTTTAAGCCGGAATGTCCAATAGTGCTTTTTTCATATGCATAAATCCAAGGATCGAACTCAGAGCCACATACTTAAGGGACTTAAACTTCTTTCATTTGAATCAACATATTGGTAACTTATTTATTTATAATATGGACATTAATGCTTTTCTTTTTTAAAATGAAAATTATTTATATCTCAAGAAGATAGGTCTGAATGATTGAGCACTGATAATATATATGTATATATACAAGTGCATATAAATATAATTTATTTTGAGAAAATTTGTTGATAGTCTGCTCAGCTATTTTCTTCTAGAAAAATCATTAATCATGCCAGTGTCAGTTATATGAATAATTTTAAATCTTTCTATTAATTCTTCACTTTATTAAATAAAAAACATATAAAAGGATTTTATATTTTTAAAATATTAAATGCATTACATTTTTATTTAATAGTGGGAGGATTTTCTAGAGGGTTTTTTTATTGGTTCTTTAATTAGTTTGACTTTGAGTTTCGGATGTTTAAACTTCTGAGACCGTTTTAAATAAACAAAAAAATAAACTAGTATGCCATATTAATGTAAATATTTTCTTATATTATCAATTAATTAAAAATATTTAATTCTTATAATACTTACTTTTAAAATCTCATATAAAATGATTCATGATTTATTGATAGTATATAAAATTTTACACGGATAATATATCATAATTAAACTCAATAAAAAATTGGCTACGCTACCAATATGTGTTGATACAAGTGGAAGGGTCTTGAGTCTCTTAAACATGTGGTCTTGGATTCTATTCCTAAATTAATGTGTATGAAAAAATACTATTGAAAGAAGTCTCCCCTTAAATGCCTAAAGGGTACGCCGCCTATCCAATCCCTCTCATATGTTCGCAGTACGCCTACTTGGTTCTCGGCCCAGTAATGAATGATAAGGCTTAGGGATAAACGAAGTTTTAGGTTCTTATTATAAATGACTACTTAATAATAAGAAATGGTTAAATTCTAACCCAATCTCTCTTTCACATGAATATCATAAGATCTTACTAATTATGTTTAAATTATGAGCCTGTTTGGTAAGGCACTTCAACGAGCTTATAACGGATGAGAAAGTAGTCCCGTTTGGTAAGCGCATCTGTCATGAGCTTATAGCGTTTTTTCACGAGCTTATAGCATTTTTTCCAGACGGTACTTGAAGTAGCGTTTGAGCTTATAGCTTATAGCGTTTCATTTTTATTTCCACTTTTATCCTTATTATCTTCATTTAATTCTACCTTTATTCTCTTCTCTCTCTTTTATGTAAAATCATTAATGAAGATGTTTTTTTATGTCATTTTATATTTTTCAGCTAGTTCAACCGCTAGTTTTACCAAACACTTTCACAGAAAATAAGCTAGCTTATCCGCTATCCGCTATTAGCTACCTCATCCGCTATCCGCTATAAGCTATCCGCTATCAGCTAGCTTATCCGTTAACAGCTAATTTTACCAAACAGGCTCTATATCTCTTTAGATGGAGCTTGGTCAATATGCAATCTCTATCTATAAATATAAGGCATGTGATAGTTTCTTCTGTATGCTTAATATCTTTTTAATTTGCTAAATTAATTTGTAGGTAATGAACTATTTTAGAATTTTTAAATGGATCCTTATATTTTAAAATTTTTTAATGCAGTCCCTAAACATATAGAAAATTTATAATTGTGTTTTTCGTACATTTTTTCATTAAAGTTTTAAATATCCGTTAAGTGATTCATTCACTTATCATTTGTATGTCCTTGAATTTTTTCGAAAAATTCAAATAAATTCTATACTTTTATGAAAAATCAAATAGGTTTATGCACTTTTTGGAATCTTAACGACATCCGTAACAAAAAAATGTAGGAAGGACTTATTGTATTACTTAGATTTATAGATATGAAATATCCATATATACATCTTCTCTAGTGCAAGAGGTGTCACATATAAAAGGAAGAGAAAAAATGTTTGAACAACATAATAGGGACATCGTAAGGTGTCCCTTTATTTTTATGATGTATTTTTTATATACGTGTATATAAAAAAAAAGATAAAAAATAAATAAAAAATAAATATAAACACATATAATATCAGATACGATATCCAAATTTTAATGTTTAAATAACATAACTCCAAAAGAAACCAACTTTAATTATAACCCTGGACCGAATCAGTTACGTAGCCCATCTAACCCATTGCTCCATCCAAATTGAAAAAAGAATTTAGAGGTTGAAGAAAACAAACGAAATGGAAAAGGGGGAAGAAATGAAAGAAAAGCAAAAGTCAAAGACGTCATAAATAACCTTCACCGTCCTATCCAACCAAACTACCAGCAAGACCGATTTATTATTAGAGCCAAAAATGCAATTCCCGAGGCAACTTTTGGTAGCGTGTTTTGTTTACAGTACTATTGGCTTTCAAATTTTGTTTGACTTAATTATAAACAAAAATAAAAAATATCTATATTTTATGTATTTAAATATAAATGAAATTCAAATTTATTTAATGTTGATATTCTAAAAATACTTTTTACCTTTTCAAAATAATTAATGTCAGAATAGTTTAATAATTATAATTCAATTTTTACATAAATGAAAATCATTAATTTATTTTCTTAATAAGTGTGAAATTAATTAATTTTGTTTATAATTAAGTTCGAATGGAGTATTACTCCATATCTATAAATAAGTAAAAAAAAAATTAACTTCACATGTATTAAAAAATTTAATTATATTAGTTTAATTATCTTAATTTATATAAAAATAAATTATAATTATTAAACTATCATTTGTGAAAATATATAGTGCTTTTGGAAGTTATATCTTGAGATTATATAATATTTTTGAAAAAATAAAAATAATTAATCAAAGGATATTTTCGAAATGTTAACATTAAATAAGGTTGATTTAATTGACCTTTATTTATATTTGATTTCAAAAAAAATTTAATATTTTTTAATTTATATATAAATAGAAAAGGAGTATCATTTTTTATCTTTTTAATTGCATTTTTGACGACTTTACCTTTTACACGTGCCATTTTAATCGATTAAAGATTTTTTAGAATATGGAGTCCTTCAATGTGTGAAATGTTATAAAAAAAATTGGTCCCTTCGTCGATGTTCTATCAATTTGCCAACGAAAGGATCTAAGCCGCAGTCAATTCAATTTCCACTCTTAACTCTGAGTAGTAACTTTTTAAAGTCAAAACTATGAATTTTAGTTTTGGTCTTAGATTCATAGAGGGATCGACCGCAAGACGCAGATACGGCGGTTGCTATCTACATCTCTATATTTAAATATTTATCTTTTTATTTTTTTATTTTTATAGGTGAAAAGATAAAAAAAAAATTTCGAATATGTTCCGAAAATTAATTTTCGGAATATAAAAAAAATTGTGTTCTAGAAATTAATATAATTTTTTTGTATTCCGGTAATTAATTGTCGATAGATCAAAAACTTGAAAAATTTCGGAACACAATTTTTTTGTATTTCGGCAACTAATTGCCGGAATACATTTTTTTTTTGTATTCCGGAAACTAAATGTCGGTAGGTCAAAAAACTTGAAAAATTTCAGAACACTAATTTTTATGTATTCCGGCAACTAATTACCGGAACACAATTTTTTTGTATTCAGGAAACTAATTATCGAAACACATTCGAAAAAGAATATATTCCAGATAGAGGTTTATTGAAAATAAAAAAATTGAAATAAAAATATGATGATGAATAAGTAAATGATGGAATATATGTAGCAATGCTAATGCAGCCTATAAGTTTACCGATAGTAACAGGCCCTTTGCCATTAGTATTTGTCATTTGATTGAACTAGGAGCCGCTTGTCTCAGCGATTTGAGATCCCTACATTCAAAATTCCTTGCATTCACATACTTTCTTTTGTCTTTATTATAAACAAAACTTAAATATAACACACATATTAAGGAAGTTAGTTAATCTCATTTAATGTTGTTAAAAAATTAAGTGTATTCCTAAAGTAGCCTTCATAGAAAACTTCAATTTTTATTAATTACATCCCACATTGAGTTATTGGAAAACAAAATTGGTATTAAATGAAGGGTATTTTAGGAATAATGTCATTAAGTAGGATGAAAGTAGTTGAAATTTGTTTATATATTTGACCAAAAATTTTGGAACTTTTTTCTTATAATAATGATCGGAGGAGTATATGTATTACTAGTATAGGGACTCGTGCCATGCACAGGGTATATGTTAGCTTCTGAACATTTTTATAAAGTTGTCTTCTTTGATACCCTCAATAATTTTGGGATAAAAACTATCATGCCCAATCAGAATACGTCACCTCAATTAAATGGGTCATGTTAATGGATCAAGCCAAATGGTTCTCACCATTTAATTGAGTCATCTAGATAGGGTAAAATTACCCTTGGGATACCAAAAAATTCACCTTCTATAAATTATTTTAAATTTTTAACATATAAGAATATAGATTTAATTAATATGCATTGTCAGTATAAATATTTTTTACACTATCAATCAATTAAAAATTGTCACATAAGCTAAAATGTTGGTCTTTTATTCTAACTACATTAAAAATCATTCATATCATGATTTTTGATTGGTTAACAATGTAAAAAACTTTACAGTGAAAATACATAGCAATTAAACTCTAACCATATTCTAAAATTTGTATTAGAGAATTATCTAACAAAAATTATAAATTTTTTGTTTTATTTCAATCATGGATCATAAAATATATACGTTACATTTTTTAAATTATTAATTAATATTGTTTCAAAAAAAAGTTAGTAATTAATATTAATGTCCATTATAAATAATACAATAAAGAAACTTTATTTGTATTTTTTATTGATATTGCTTTTTCCTTTATTGCACAACTTCAAGATGTTAGTCAAAACAACCCGCTCACATGTAAACAATGAGGAATAAAAGATGAACTACAAACATCAATATTGAATTCAAGGATGATAATATTACCTAAAGGATATTTTTGACATTCCTAGTTTAAGTGCCGCTGCGTGCCGCGCACAGATCTTTTAAATATTATTTTTTAATATATAAAAATATCCAAATATAAAAGGGATGTATCAAACATGTATGAAAACATGAATAACTATACATGTATTATCTAAATTTATATCACTGTACAAAATAAGCAAATTAGTAACCAATATGAAAACAAATATGAAAGAGATTAAGGTCAAGAATGTTTGCAGTGTTGGATTGAATCATAAAAAAGGAGTTGAAATCATCAACAAACTTTTATTAATATCTTTGTCCACTTGTTGGTCTTCTATATTTTTGGATCTCTTCTTCGTATATTGTTACTACCTTAGTCACTTCTTTTATCTTGTTGGAGTCTCTCTTCAAATTTCTCCTCATTTCTTGTTGTCTGAGTTAGAGGATAAAACCAACTTCCTATAATTTGGATCATATAGGAAGGAGAAGAGATTAAACAATACATAATGAGAGGCTCCATCTTCATCTCCATCTTCATCTTCATCTCCATCTCCATCTCCAACAACATTTCCTTCAATTACCAGAGAATAATTATCATAAGTGGCAAAAGTATACAGAGTTTAATATATCAAAATCAACACATTCAAACGTGACATACACTTCGTGACTAAAAAACGTGGCAAAAATATCATTTCAAACATGTTGCATTCCCACTATTATGTTATCTATTCCTTACAAAATCAAAATAGTGGAATAGAATATAGAATATCATATCATGACAAAAATATAAAATTTCTATAAACTAACATTTTACATGACTATATATTCTAATATTTATTTATTACTAATTTCTTTTTACATGTTTTACGACAAATATCTTCATATCAGGTTTATCTGTATAACGTTTGAACTTTGAAGTCATTGACAGACTTCTATTGTAAAATTTTTGTAGAAATTCCAATTGTAAAATCATATGCTCTTTTCATATTGTCAAGACTCAAGTTCTTTTCCTTAGAAAACTTTAACCATCCCTTGGTCAAATAAAGTTTTTTTGCCCTCCTTACACCCTATCTAATGCCCACATATTTTGCAAATATCAATGAAAAAGGAAATCAAAATGCAATATAAAGCATTCAACCAAAGAAAAACTATATTATTTTTATTGAAGTTAATTTAATGCTCATTCAATATTCCCTACCTTTTGCAATAATAAGATCCGGTAAATAGAGCATTCACGCTTCCCCTTCCATACCTTCTAGAGTTAAATATAGTCACTCTACTGATATGAAAAATTCTTCTTTAACAAACTTAAAAGAAATATAAGTTTGTGAAAAGGATGAAAATTACATACCAATCTCCATCAAACCTGCAAAAAAAAGTAGGGAAAAACATGTTATAAACTTTAAAATACATACTAAGAAGACATTTTCTTAAATCCATACTGCAAAACAGTGAGGAAAAACATTTTATAAACTTAAAAAACATTTTACTTGCAACGAAGACACCGCCACCTTCATTGTCATAGACAATTGTAGCTTTGTAGCCAGCCTTTTGCGCCCTTCTGACCTTTTCCTCAAAGATACATCCCTCTCTAACCACCAAAACAAAAGGTGAACTCACATTTGAAAATTGTTCACCTTTGTAGTCAGTTTTATATGCGCATCAAGTGGCTCAGCCAAATATAAGACCCCACATTATCCGGACACTTTGACCGTGGGAACTGAAATCGAAATGTCATCCATGCCAAGAAAGAGAAAGAGAGATAAAATTAACATCAACACCACCGTCACATGCAAAAATAAACAATAACACGGGAACAACTTGTCATCAAACTTGAATTATTTTTCACTATAATGGTCATTGATGCATAATGGTGATTGATGCATAAACATTGTTTAAAAGACTTACATCACACTAAGATTGTTGAAATATTCAAACCTTATTAAATACATTTATAATATATGAAATAATTATAAAACAGCACACGATTAGATAAATAACAGACCCCAAGTAAGGTAATAAAATTAAAAAAGATCACAAAATCTTAATGATAAAAGTCTTCAATTAACAAAATAGATGCAAGTAGCCAACCAAATTCACATGTGCAAAGATATGCATTAACAAAAAAACTTAAAAACCCAGAACATATAAGATTAAAAATAACAGAGCATAAGAGTAGATGAGGAGAACATATAAGAGTAGAAACTTCAATATATAGAAATAAGAAAGAGCAATAAAAAGAACATAGGCAAGCAAACACCTAGAAATAAGAAATAAGAAAGAGGAAAGAGGAATCAAGAAATAAGAGCAGTAACCAAAAACCATTAGAGGGGGAGCTCCATATATAAGATAATGAAAAAATATAATCTAGAGCCTTAAAACTGATTATTGCATTAAAAATAGAATGCTTTGCTACATATATACAACATTCAATTATTTATCAACAAATGTAGTATGGAATGAACCTGATATAATTAAGGACTTAGCATAACAAACCCTTTCAACATTTTTTATTTCTAGGTGTTTGCTCCCCTATATGACCAAAACCCTTCATCAGAGCCCCATTGGCTGACAAACTACTACCCCCTTCACATGCGAACAAAACCCACTTCATAATCTATCCAAAAACCCATTCTTTCTTGTTTCTATTCCCAGTAGTTTTCCCTAATAAAAAACTGCAATAAAAATATTGTGGTAAAAAGCTCTAGGTGGACCATTTGGGACTTCCATCTCTATGCACAGGTCCACTCCATCCAAAGATTCAAGCACACAAGGCAGTGAATAAAAGCATATACAAATGAACAAAATTGTTCGCAATTTATTATAGAAATAAGATATTGTGGATTTTGGCTTGAACTTCCTAACCGAATTCAGTTAGTTAGTTAGTTACGTAGCTCTTATGCTAACCAATAAGTCAGCCTATATATAAGTTGTCTTATTGTAGTAGAGAGCACGAGAGAGAAGAAACAAATCTGTATCTAAGTGCTGTGAATATCACCAGTCTGTAAGATTGATCAACCGTCTGTGCGAGTTTATCACCCGTCTGTGTGCGATTGATCATCCGTTTGTGTGCGAGTGATACCCGTCTATAATACACGTCTGTAACATTGTTCTTGAAGATAGTGAAACTTTACTCCTCTGCCCGTGGATGTGGCCAAGTTTGGTGAACCACGTAAATCTTTTGTGTCATTTGTGTGAGTGTGTGTGATATCTTTTTGGTGCTCTGTTCTACATTCGTTTATTTTGCGCTGCTTAAACATAACAAATTGGTATCTAGAGCTTTTGGTTAGATCGTTTTTCCCGCGTCTGAAAACCACCATCTGCTTGCGGTGGGTTATCAAGATTCACGCAAGAACCATGGCTAGCACCATCAAGATTGAGAAGTTTAATGACAAAAACAGTTTTAACCTCTGGCGCATTAAGATGCGCGCTCTGCTCAAGGAACAAGGAGTGTGGGCTCCTCTATTAGGTCAATCAGGCAAAGCTCCAAGGGATGTCACTTTGCAACAAGAGAAAAAGGCCCATTCTCTAATTCTCCTCTCCCTGTCAGATGAAGTTTTATATGAAATTGCTGAAGAAACTACAGCTGCAGGCCTATGGTTAAAACTGGAAAACCTCTACATGACTAAGTCCTTATGCAACAAACTGTTGCTCAAAAGACGATTGTTTGGTCTTCAAATGAAGGAAGGTACACATCTAAAAGATCATCTTGATGAATTGAATTCTATTTTACTAGAACTTCGTGATATTGGTGTTAAGATGGATGATGAGGATGTTGCCATGATTTTGTTAGCTTCTTTACCACCATCATTTGAAAATTTTGTTAATTCTTTTAGTGTTGGTAAAGATAGCATAGCTCTGGAAGAGGTTAAATCAAATCTGTTTTCTAGAGAACTTAGACTGAAGGCATCAGGTAATGGTGATGATAATGCTGCTGCCGGTTTGATAATCTCCAATCAAACAAAACCCCAACACAAGAAGAAAGGAAAGGGGAAGGCTAAGTTCAAGGTTAATCCGAAAGATATTTGTAACTATTGCAAGGAACCAGGCCATTGGAAGAAAGATTGTCCCAAGAAAAGAAAGAAAGAATCAGTTGCAGCCACAGTGCAAAATGATTCTTCACCTCAGTCTGATTTGGTTCTCTCCATAGTTGATGATCAACAACATCAAGTTGACAAATGGGTTCTAGACTCAGGCTGCTCTTATCATATGTGTCCCAATAAAGATTGGTTTATGATTTATGGTGAGAAATCTGGAGGAAATGTTCTCATGGGCAATAATGCTCCCTGCATGACAGTTGGCATAGGTTCTGTACAAATCAAAATGCATGATAATGTTGTAAGAACTTTGACCAATGTAAGACATGTTCCAGAGCTGAAAAGAAATCTCATTTCAGTTGGAGCTTGGGACACTAAAGGCTTCACATGCTGTGTTGAAGGTGGAGTGATGAAAATAAGAAGAAATGGGAAATCTGTGGTCATGCAAATAATAAAGCAGGGAAACTTATACATTCTTCAAGGTAAAATAGTGTCTGGATCTGCTGCAGCAATATCAAAATCAGAAATTGAGATCCCTAATGATAATTCTTTGTGGCACATGCGACTAGGTCACATGAGTGAAAAGGGACTTGAAATTCTCAGCAAGCAGGGACTTCTTAGAAGAAATAAAATGGGACCTCTCAAGTTTTGTGAGCACTGGGTTTTTGGGAAGCAACATAGAATGAAATTCTCAAAATCAGTTCACACTATAAAGGCCACTCTTGATTACATTCATTCAGACTGCTGGGGACCTTCAAAAGTTCCATCTTTAGGTGGAGCAAGATATTTTCTCTCTATCATTGATGCTTTCAAATTCAGATCTTAGCAGGATTTTCAGGGCTGAGGAAGTCAGTACGGCTTCTTATTTGGTGAACAGATCTCCATCCACTGCCATCAACTTCAAAACTCCTATTGAGGTATGGTCTCATAAACATACTGATTATTCAAATTTAAAAATATTTGGATGTCCTGCATATTATCATATTAATGAGGGCAAACTAGAGCCTAGATCAAAGAAAGGAATTTTTGTAGGATATGGAGAAGGATCTGGTCACCAGCAGAAAGGAAGGTAATTCTTAGTCGAGATGTAATTTTTGATGAAAGCTCTCTAATGCACACCAAATCTGAATCAGAATCTGCAGATAAAATCAGTAAAATTACTGAGCAGGTGGAGACTGGAAAGGGAGATACAAATACTGAGACTGAAAGTGATCATGCTGAAACTGAAGTTGATCATGTGATCCATGATATTCCAACACAACCTGACAAAGCTGGTTCAAGAAAATCTCAAAGGAACATAAGGCCACTTGAGAGATATGGTTTTGAAGACATGGTGTCATATGCTCTTCATACTGCCGAAGAAGTTGACTCACTAGAACCAAACTCCTATCATGAAGCAGTTAGATGTTCTGACTCACACCACTGGATCACTGCTATGCATGAAGAAATGGAATCCCTGCTGAAAAATGAAACTTGGCATCTAGTGAAGCTACCTGAAGGTAGAAGAATTATTGGCAGCAAATGGATTTTCAAGAAGAAGCCTGGTCTAACAAGTAATGATGGAGTCAGATACAAGGCACGACTTGTAGCAAAAAGGTACAACCAAAAGGAAGGTGTGGACTACAATGAGATTTTCTCACCTGTAGTCAGACACACTTCTATTCGTACTTCTTGCACTTGTAGCTAATCTGGATATGGAATTGGAGCAACTTGATGTAAAAACAGCTTTCCTACATGGAGAATTGGAAGAAGATATTCTCATGAGGCAACCAGAAGGTTTTGCAGTGCCAGAAAAGGAAGAAATGGTCTGTAAATTGAAAAGATCTCTATATGGTTTGAAACAATCTCCAAGACAATGGTATAAGAGATTTGATCAATTTATGGTTTCCCATGAATACACTAGAAATCCTTATGATTCCTGTGTTTATCACAAAAGGGTGGAGGATGGTTCTTACATATATCTACTTCTATATGTAGATGATATGCTCATAGCATCTACAGATAAAACTGCAACAAAGAAGTTGAAGAGTCTTCTTAGCTCTGAATTCAAAATGAAGGATATGGGGGCTTCTGCAAAAATCTTAGGCATGGAGATTTATAGAGATAGAAATCAGAAAAGATTATTTTTATGCCAAAAGGACTACATTCAAAAGGTTCCAATTCGGTTTGGAATGACAGCTGCAAAACCAGTAAACACACCCTTGACCTCCAATATGCATATCTCTGAAGTTCAGGCAACTCAATCAGAAACTGAGAAGGAATACATGAATCGAGTTCCTTATGCCAGTGCAGTTGGCAGCCTCATGTATGCCATGGTCTGCACTAGACCAGATCTGGCTCAAGTAGTTAGTGTGGTGAGTAGGTACATGGCAAAACCAAGAAAAGAGCATTGGCAAGCAGTGATGAGAGTGTTTAGGTATCTTAAAGGGACATCTGACATAGGCCTTATCTATGGAAATGATTCTTCATGTACACTTGCAGGATTTTCCGATTCAGACTATGTTACTGATTTAGATGCTAGAAGATATATTACAGGTTATGCATTTACTGTTGGCAGCTCTCTGGTTAGTTGGAAAGCTACTCTTCAACCTACAGTGGCACTGTCCACAACAGAGGCAGAATATATGACACTTACTGAAGCTGCAAAGGAAGGAATTTGGTTAAAAGGGCTGATTACTGACCTCGATTTTCCACAAGACAAAGCAGTTATATTTTGTGACAGTTTGAGTGCAATTTGTTTGGCCAAGGATCAAGTTCATCATGAAAGAACAAAACACATTGATGTGAGATATCATTTCATTCGAACTGAGAACACAACCAAAGCGCTGAAGATTGACACCAAGGAAAATCCAGCTGATATGTTTACTAAGCCTATGAAATGGCAGTAATAGGGAGTAATTCTAAAGCTTGATATCAGGACAAATGGAAGACTTCAATCCAAAGTGGAGATTTGTGGATTTTGGCTTGAACTTCCTAACCGAATTCGGTTAGTTAGTTAGTTAGTTAGTTAATTAGTTACGTAGCTCTTTTGCTAACCAACAAGTCAGCCTATATATAAGTTGTCTTATTGTAGTGGAGAGCACGAGAGAGAAGAAACAAATCTGTATCGGAGTGCTATGAGTATCACCCATCTGTAAGATTGATCAACCGTCTGTGCGAGTTTATCACCCGTCTGTGTGCGATTGATCACCCATCTGTGTGCGATTGATCACCCGTCCGTGTACGATTGATCATCCGTATGTGTGCGAGTGATACCCGTCTGTAACATTGTTCTTGAAGATAGTGAAACTTTACTCCCCTGCCCGTGGATGTAGCCAAGTTTGGTGAACCACGTAAATCTTTTGTGTCATTTGTGTGAGTGTGTGTGATATCTTTTTGGTGCTCTGTTCTACATTCATTTATTTTGCGCTGCTTAAACATAACAGATATAGATATGTCCAAATTTGGTATGGTTTAGAAAAGATCCATTGAAAAAAAAAAAAAAAGTGCCTGAAACATATAGTGCTGTTGACAGTGTTCATTGTAAACTTTGTCCTCCTCTTCCCTCATAAACCATTATTTCATTCCCATCATGCTTATAAGCTAGAGACAATATAACAACTAATAAATTAGATAGTCATCGAAATAATAACCTTGAAACAATTTAACATCTATGAAGTTACCTCAACCAGGCCAGTTACATTAAGTTGAGGACTCAATGTCACATCAAAGATAAACAATAGAGTATGTGTTGCTTTAAAATAGTTGGACAATTCGGTCCTGCCAATCACAATGAATTGGATTAAGCTGCTAGGAATACTGGTAGAGAAGGATAAAAAAAATATGACACAACCAAAATAGACAAATGAGCTACAGCTGAAAGCCGACCTCTGCTGGAAATAATGTCCCAGAAGAAAACATGGGAGGGGTTACTTCTTCCCGGGTCACTGAAGAATCTCCCAAAGCTAGGGCTGTACATATACAATTTATTTAATAATGAGAAATTTTGCAAGTAAATTCTAAATGGAGATTTCTACTAAAGAATACAACAATATGCTTATCATGAAAGAACATAGAAAATTAGAACAACTGCTAGAACTCTATTGCTGCCATAACTACATTTGATGTCGTCATACTACAATACCATTGGTTACTCACTGCTTCATGCAACAAACTAAGAATCAAAATCAAACAAACCAAACTGAAGGTGATCTAACTGAAGGTCATCGCTTGCATTGAGCTCTAGCACTCTGGACTTGTACAACTGAGGCCCTGTTTGAGATTGTGCGCAGAGGATTAGAAGGGATATGATTATTAATAATTAATAATAAAAAAATAAAAACCCTATTTGGAAGAAAAGGAATACTCGAAAAACTGGTGAGAGATGGCAAGGGCGGTAGTTAAATATGGTTCTGGTTTGATGGGTGTTAGTGGACAGAACCACTTTGTCGGCAACGTCTTTCTCTTACTTGGGCCGTCTGGGAATCAATGAGTTAAATAGATGGGTTGAGAGTTAAATAGACAATATGATATGAAGAAACCATAAACAAAACTACTTACTATTTCTCCACCCATGGCTGGGAGCTTGTCACCATATTCTCACTTGTGGTGACCTTGTAGAGGCCTCGCCCTTGAAAGCGGGGGACATGTGAAACCAAAGTAGAGAAAGGGCGGGGAAAAATTAGGAATTAAGAATCGAGAAGCTTCCTAATTGATTCAAATTTAAATTGATAGAGAGGGATTGCTTTTCACTAATAAAAAAAAAAACGGATTGCTTTTCTCCCCTCATCATCATTGACAACTTTTTTTTAATTTAAAGGAATATTAGTCACATTCAATTTCATATTCAATTCCATTAAAGTCAAATGCTAGTTTTTTTTCTCTCATATATTGCTGTAGACCATATATTTAATTCCAACACAAATTCATTCTAATTTTATTGTTGTGGACCGTATTATTTTATTGCTATTGCTATATATGTTTCTCTCAAATGTATTGCTGTTATCATATTACTACATTACATTATACACCGTTTTGTGTTCAAAAAGTTTCTTGTTTTATTTGGCAGAAATTTAACACTAATTATATAGAAAAGAAATGCTAGGAGCTGGATGGAGGTGTATTGAGAGAGTGACACATGTCTTTGGAGATGTGAGAATGTGTTAGAAGCCGCCACTTGTAAAAAACTGCAATATGTAGAGTCTTCAAACATTTTGGTATGTATAGATTATAGATTATGCATTATAGATAGATTAGATGCATTTGAGAGTGCATCAAATAAATAAAATAATAATGAACCAATGGTGCATATGAATGAATGTAATGAATTTTGAATATAGGAAATCCAAATCCTTTGTCTCCTCACATAGTCGTCTACTAACTCCAACCGTGAGCAACAATATATTTATCTTTTACCTAGTAAATACATTATAATTTTAACTCAAAAATAAAAAATACGTACTTAGAAAAACTTTTTCAGAACATATATCTAAATATAAATAATACTTTTCACTATTTAAAATTAAATGAGTTTTCTAAAAATTCTAGCCAACTTAGTTATTAAAGATCTTAGTTGATTGCAAGTTTTTGAAATTAAATTTCACCTTCACTTTTCACCTTTTACATATGAGCAAAACTCAACGTGAGTTCTTCCTCCCCAAGTGTAGCATGTTGCATTAGTGCATGTGCACAAGGCTGAGCGTGACTAAAAGTTTACCGATTTTCCTAATGTTCCTCTATCTTTGGCAAAACAAATATAAAACTAAATGTGCTTTCAAGTCTGTAACTACCTTTAAAAAAATTACTTTAAACGGCTCATTGGCTTGAAGAACTTAATTGAAACAATTTTTTTTATTTCGAAATCTAGTTAAAAATCACTGTAAAATTTAGAAACTCAAATGTAATATAGCCCAAAGACGCATATCTATGGTAGATCTCTAGATTCACCTAAACTTTCAAGTTGCAAGAAACCAGAATAGAGTGGATTTTGATGAAATGAATTACTTTTCTTGCATTGAATTGCTTTGTTGAATTTATACATAGGAGGCAAGCTTTAGATGTAACTGAAAACAGTTGTAACTAACTAAACAGTTGTAACAAGAAAACTTTACTAACTGATAACTTCCCCCGCAAGCTGGAGCATAGATATCTTTCATGCTCAGCTTGGATACCAAAGCTTGAAAAGGAGCAGGCTCTACAGCTTTTGTGTGAAGATCAACAAGTTGAGAAGCAGAAGAAATGGGCAGGAAGTGAAGCACATCAGATTGGATTTTGTCTCGAATTAAGTGACAATCCAATTCAATATGTTTGGTTTGTTCAAGGAAAGTTGGATTGGTAGCAATATGAATGCCTCACCAATTGTCACAGTAAAGTGCAATTGGGAGAGTAATTGGCAGTTGCATATCATGCATGAGATAGAGAAGCCACTGCACTTCACAAGCAGTAAAGGCTAAAGCTCTGTATTCTACCCCGGATGAGGATCTTGAAACAGTGGTTTGCTTCTTAGATTTCCAGCAAATCTAGGAGAGCCCAAGGAAGATAGAGAACTTGGTGACTGGCCTTCTAGAATTAGGGCAAGAGGCCAGTCAGAATCACTGGAAGCAGTGAGTTTTAAGTCTGAATTTGCAGGAAAAAATAACCTTTTTTCTTGGACAGCCTTTGATGTATTTGAGTACCCAAGTTACAGCCAACTTATGATCATGAATTGGATTAGACATAAATTGGCTTAGTTGATGAACAACAAAGCATATGTCTGATCTAGTGGTGATGAGATATAATAATCTCCCTACAAGCCTTCCGTATGCAGTGGAGTCAGCATAAGATTTACCATGTGTTATAGAAAGTTTTAAACCAGAAAGCTTGGGGGTGTTGACAGGTTTGGAGCCAAGTAGACCAACATCATCAAGTAGTTCTAAGACATATTTTCTTTGAGATATAACAAGGCCTTCTGTAGATCTTGCCACCTCTAACCTAAGAAAGAATTTGAGAGGACCAAGGGCCTTGATTTTGAACTAATTGTCCACAGATACTATTTGATAGTGGAGATTTCATCCAAGTCATTCCCCCCAGTAAGTACCAAATCATCAACATAGACTAGAAAGAGGGTGACATCTTCACAAAAAGAGAGTAATCACATCTGGATTTGCTGTAACCCAAGGAGATCAATGCAGAAGTGAGTTTGTGATTTCACTGCATGCTGGCTTGGTTGAGGCCATAAAGGGACTTGACAAGCTTGCACACTTGGTTAGGTTTAGAGGTATTGAAGCCTGGTGGAATAGTCATATAGATTTCTACATTACGGTCCCCATGTAGGAAAACGTTGTTCACATCTAGTTGATGTAAATGTCAATGTTTGGCTACAGTTAAGGACTTAAGGGAAGAACAAGTCTGACTGTTATGAGCTTGACAACAGGTGAGAAGGTCTCAAAAATATCCCACACCCTCTTGTTGAGTTATACCCTTGGGCTACAAGGCATGCTTTATGGCTTTCAACATTGCCATCTGCCTTATACTTGGTTTTTAAAAACCCCTTTGCAACCCATGGGTTGCTTTCCATGTGGCAAATCAGTAATTATCCATGCGTCGTTTTGTTCTAAGGCTGCAATTTCATGGTCCATAACAGTCTTCCAGTGGTCATGTTTTGCGGCTTGTTTGTAGGTTTTAGGTTCAGGTATAGAGGAAATAGAGATGAGGGATTTATGTGGGATGGTGACAGTTTATGGTAAGAAATAAACTGAGAGAGAGGATGAGAAGTACCTGAAGATGAGGGTTCAGTTGTAGCAGAAGTGAGCAAGTTGCAATGATAATCCCTGAGATAGTTAGGTGGATATTTTCGTCTAATGGACTAGCTGGGAGGTGGATATTTTCATAAAAGACAACATGTCTAGAGAGAAGAATTTCCCTGAAGTGAAGGTCAAATAATAAGAAAACTTTCACACCATCTTTGTGACCTAGATAGATGCATTTTCTGGCTCTATGATCTAACTAGGATTGGTTGGCAGTAAGTGTAGAAGAATAACAGAAAGAATCGAAGACTCTTAAGTGGGAGAGATCAGGGTGATTATTCTAAAGAATGTAAAAGGATAATTATGGCCAAGTTTGGCAGAAGGAAGCATGTTCATGAGATGGCAAGGGCCCTTTACTGTTGGCCGCAATCAATTTTTCAGTGACATACACATTTTTACCCTTCCATTTTTGTTCATTTTTTTATTGCTTGGAGTGTATCTAATCTAATATTCATATACATCGACAAAATAGCAGTAATGATAACATCCAACCCTACATTTCTTACAATTAAAAAGATTTTCTAGTGCTACTTTTCCTTTCTAGTTTAATCCATAAATCAATCATACCATAAATTGAATACGAGCATATGAGCAATGTAGTAAAAAAAAAATTCATAAAATGTAAAACATGACTTATAAGTAGAGTCAAAGAAATGCTCCTTCATCCACACCAATCATCTCATCTGTCACCTTATAACCGGGAGATCATTGGCTTAGATAAATAAACAAAAATGATAATAAGAAATTCGGCTAAGGCATGAGAAGGCCATTCAGTAGGTAACAATGTACCAGAGTATTCAGCTTCAATTAATCAGAATTTCCTGCCTAATTGAGCCAATTTTCTTCATTGTCTAAGATATAATATTTCCCTGAGAATCAAAGGGACAAGTCTCATGTTGCCAAGCCTGTTGTCTTACAAATGGGACACAGGTTCTTATGCATTAGCCATTGTTTTACACAGTCGGTATGGAAATCGTGCCCGCAATCCAGCGATCCGATACCATCTCCTTCATTATACTCCTCCTGCACATAACATAATTCAAGTGAGAAGACATACAGACACATGCACATACGAAGAAGAGAACATAGATGTTTGGCATTCAAGTTTACCTGACAAACACAACAGGGTTCTGCCTCATGCTGAGATCCTGTTTCAACTGAATACTTCTTCTGTTTCAAAAGTTTCAATATGGTTTCCTCACTCAATCCAGTACTTACATTTCCAATTCGCTCTTCCAAAGCCAATAACTCCTATTATATACATCATAAGTGTTACTTACATAATAAGAACAACATCAACTTGAAATATAAGCAAGGGACAAAAAGACACTAAGGAGTATACATGTATTAAGGATATGTGAATCCAAATGCGGAAATAAGTTTTTACCTCATAAGACATGTTATCAACATCAAGTCGCATATCCCTGTGCCGATCATGAATATCAGCGATTCCAGGAAACACTGATTGGTCGAGGAACATAACATCCTATCACAAAATGAAAACACAGATCTTACAACACAAGCTTGGTATAAATCATATAAATTAAATAGCTCACAACCTAAATGAGATGATAAACAGATAACAATAAACAATTAATGTATTTTCATGTGTTTTTTACTCGTAGACGGTTGGTTGCAGAAGCAATTTTCCCCAAATAAAAAAATCACAGAAAAATAGAACTTTCAAGCCCGCCCTAAGCGGTATGCATCTACAGAAAGATCAGTGGATGGCCACACACAACCCGCCCTCACCACAAAAACTTAAAATTCTCAACAAACCTTCATGTACATGTTGAAAAAATTGAGTTTAGACCCAAATCTTTGGAAAAGAAACAAAATGCTATCAAGCCTTATTTTTTCTAGACATTGAATTCCTTAGCCAAGCCTACCTCATGGTCTTTTGTTTTGTACCAAAATAGCATTTACACATCAAAAGGGGGGAATACAATATGTAGGCCATGGCTTACAACTATACAGTAGCAATTTGAGAAATGGGCTAAAGATATATACATCATGGAATGTTACAATTTACAAAGCTAATAAGTGGAAGCTGTTTCCTAGACTCTAAGTACCTATGATAGAGCTGATTAGGATGTATAGTAATCAGCTATATGAGTAGACTAGACACAATCAACATGTGATACATGTGTGTATTCTAACAGCTTGGATAAAGGGTCTAAACATCAGCACAAACATTAGTTAAACACCACAAAATATCTTGGGTTCCAAGCAACATTCTAGCATAAGATCATCGAGAAAACATAGATATGAAAATAACCTGTGTACAATTGATCAACAACTCCAAGACTGGGTTCAGTGAGATTAGATGTTTCAAAAGGATGACAAGTTCTAGTTTGGATATAAGAGTAGGTTTAAAATCTTGTTAAAATCCTATATAACACTAATCTTTCACACACAAAAAAAGAAATAAAAAAAAAAAAGAATGTATATGTCATGTTTAGAGTAGCTTCTTTTTTCTTTTTCCTTTTTAAAATAGTTATGAACAGTGTCATAGATGGGCTCGGAAATAAAACAAAAACATGTTGGAGCTTAATTACATTTGTAAGTATTGCTAGAAAGTTTGGTAAAGACTAGAGATTCCATCACATAAATTTTGTGATATAAGAAATGACATGCTTAATTTTGTAGAAGAACAATGTATATAATTATTTTAGCATAAATTATATTTTTGGCTCTGGATTCCGTCCTGTTTGCATCTTAATAATATTGTTAGAAACCTCTAAACATCCTGTCATTCTTCTATGTAAGCAGGGTATTTTATTATGTAACATATTTAGGTAACAAGAATATTACATTACGTGCAAAACCATGCATCTTTCCACATTTTTCCTCAATTAATGCTTCAGATTCTAATAAATTATTGCTCGCTTACAAAATCCTAATGTTTAACAGATATGAACAGAAAATACGTTTGAGAATCCAAGTGTAACTCCAATCAGAACTACAAAAAAATCAAAATCATTGATAGGCCTGTTAAGGCCAACGTTACGATTCAACACTTACAGCAAAACACAACGGAACAAGTAAACATGTCTTTTGCATGATCGCCATCAGAACTGAATTAGAATTGAACCAGAATGAAGCCACTATGGCACTTAGAGTGTTCATGGGATGGGTCGGGACGATTTTAGCTTGGCCTAAACCCGTCCATTTTGATCGGGCCATTTGCGTAGACCTGATCATGACCCAATAATGACCGAGTTGGTACCAAGCCAACCTAATATATTGACGTAATGTATAAATTTTAGCTAAATCATAAAATTAAAGTAGAAAACTAAAATTATATTTTACAATATATATTTCAAAACAAATAATATCAATATTAAATATATTATCATGCTATGCAAAAGGTTATTAATTTAAATAAAAAGTCTTAAGGCCTATTTTTTAAAAGCTGAACCCGTCACAATTAGCTTTAGACCGAGATAGCGACGAGACAGATCTTGAACACCCCTAATGGCACTATTATTAAATCTGAGAAAAATGCTAAGAAAGCTTTACTCAACATTAGTGCAATGTCAACATACACCATTAATTTTAAAAGAAAAAAGAAACTAACCTCGAGTCGCAGGCTCCCACCCCTACGCATGAAACCCAACACATTGCGGAGCTGCACAAAAAAGAATGTCAACGTCAAGAGAACAATTATTCATAAAAGGAAATAAAGTATCGCACCTCTCATGAGTGTTGCAGTAAAAGAAGCTTAGAAATTGTCTTGAAAAGGTTGCAAGACGAAATATTAGCTTACATTAAAAATAAAACTTAAAAAAATTATCTTTAATTTCTTCACAAAAGGGTCAACTTCAAAATCAAATGATGCAATCAAACCTAGAGTGATGATTGAGCAACCACAGGAATAAAGCCTAATCATATTTGCTCCGGGACTTCTTCTTGTGCTTACAAGAAATTGTTACCAATTGTTATATTCAACACTCTACCTCATCCAGCCTGGAGTTTACCTTAAATAAAACTATAAGGCCTCAGCCAAAAATACTGTTGACAACTTTGAAAGAGAAAGAAAATAAGACTCGGGCTAGATTCATAAGACATAACAACTAGGGGATGAATTAAAAAGAAATCATGAAGTCTTAAGACTCTTAACTCACCAGTCTAATATATGACATAAACCAAATGTGTTGGAACTTGAAATCATAATTTTAAAATAGATCAATTTCCACTTGAACAGCCGCTAGATCAAATACTTAAATTTCAAAGAAAAAGGGGCTGATCACTCAGATGCCCCGATACATTTAATACACCTTAAAGAAACAATCTTGCCCAGCAGTAACAACTAAGAAAATATTGAAATGCAAGAGAAGAGATAGGTGAATACAGACCTCAGATACAATTCTACCACTTCCTTCACTGGCAACAGCCAAGGATCGTAATGAATGGGGAATTCCATATTCACTATCAGCGGGCCTCTCCAATAATGAAGATGATCCCGGGTGTACCGCAGATGGCAATACAGATGGAGTAGCAGGACCCCGCAAGGAAGAATAATTATTGTTTAGACTTCCAGCAGCCTCAGAACCAGGAGGAAACAAGGACCGACGAACATATTCAGATAACCTGCGCGGATAATGCTGAGGATTAGGACGGGAAACCCATGCTGATGCAGACGATGGATTGATAGCTGAACTTGACCCCGTCCGTGATGGACCAACATTTCCCGGTATACTTAAATTTGCACTATTTGAAGCTCTAATTGCTGGATTTCGAACCAAATTTCTTAAATTGGTTGCTGGTACAAACACTGGATGTTCTAAAATGTTTCTAGGCATACTTCTTGAGCTAGCTTCTTCATGTGGTAGATTATCCCTATTCGCACTAATAACTGAGTTTGATGAATGGTTGTTTGTTGAGCTAGAACCACCACTCCACCTAAATGATTGCACATTCCTTGGTAAAGCAGGAACATGAACTACATGGGGCTGGCTTTGAGGAATCATAGTATCAACCGGTGGTAATGATCTCAAGTCCAGAGAATTATCAACAGGATGAAACCTTTGCAACATTGGAGAGGGTGAAGAAACACCAGTATTCCTAATCACACTCCCACTGGTGAATGCAGTGGGAGGAATGGAATTTTGTTGGCTTGAAGGATTTATCCTCATACGACAATTTCTGTAGAAGCTTTCTGAGCTTCCTGCAACATTTGAATCAGGAACACTTTCAGAGGTTCCATCTCCCATACTCAGGCCAAGTCTTGCGTTTATCTGTTCTGCTGAAGCAGATCCAATAAAACTGCTCCCTGCATAATCCTGAGTAGGAAGAGTGTTCCAAGCACTACCATCAGTATGCTGACTGTAGCTAGAACTTCCAACATCTGAAGGTTGTCCAAAATTTCGTTCAACAGCCTTTCTTTTACAAGATAAACGGCGAGTGTCAAGAGAACAACCTGGCCTACCATCAGTATCCTCAACCAAAAAGCCATTACTTCCAGAAGGAAGCAGAAAAGGACCAGAACTAATAGTAGGTGGGAGATGCTCATTTAATGGTCCACTAGACTTGGGCAAGTTAGGATGCTCCACATGATGGCTATTATCAATGCTACTGTCTGCTAAGCCTGCATTTAAATTGAGATTCTGGGACAACAAATGAGAACTGGAGCTGTGCACATACATAGGATTTGTATTGACGTTGTCGAGAGAAAGAGCATTGGTTGGTTCAAAGCGTCTTTCATCTAATCTTGGACCAGCTATTGTACTAGCACTTACTGAAGTTGACCATCCTAGTTCTCTTTTCTGTTCATTGTTGCTAACCTCATTCTGTGTATTACTGGAACTTGGCTCACCTAAGCTCCATCCACTCAAGTTCTGCCAATCATGGTTTATAGAACTCACGTAAGATGGGTTAACATCACTAGGGGAAAGTACATATTCAGGTAATCGATTTTCTGCAGGATTCTGCATATTATTCCAGCAAATTTGCTGACTAACTGTAGCATTACTTGATGTAGATCCACAATCAAATTCTATGGTTTCAGGCAAGGAACCGATTGTACTTCTCTGCCCTTGCATTGAGACAATCTATGAATTCCCAACTAAATACAGATAAATATATTGAAGGATTTCTGAATAAAGCAGCAAGGCATGCACCACGTCTAGCAGACCTGTTAAAAAAAAAAAGTGATCATTAGGCATTGAAAATGGACATGCCTTAAAAAATTGACTATCACAAAAATGAAACTATAAGTGACATCAAATAGTGATCAATGTGTTCTTCATACTGTCAAGCAAACCAAACATATGTAAACATTTATAACCACATATTTAATCTATGCAGCTAACTCTTGTACGATGTAAACCACTTGCAATACTTTTTAGTATGGTTTTCATGAATCATGAAAACCCATAATGAAGTATGTGTATGCAGTCTATTATAAAAGCTTCTAAAAGCAAAAGTTATATTTTTGAAGTTCTTATTTTCTCTATATGCATCACGGACACAAATGTATATTTTGTATTAACAACAGTGGTTAACCTTTATATTGGTGCTAGTGAGTCTCAAGATGATTATGACATGAAAGCACAAGCAGAAGCAGCTAAGGTCAATTTGGTGATAACATAAAAGGCTTCTAACAATCTCAAGATATATCTTGTAGTATCCATTGCAATTTGAAGCAACATTAGGGAAGGTTGAAGTAACCAAATAGGTAGAGAACTCATCCAATTAAGATCATGTAATCTATATCCGTTTCAGAAAATTGTTATATACTCATATGTTGTCAACAAAGATTCAGCATTATGGCACAAAATAATTAAACAAAATCCATTTGACACATGAAA
This sequence comes from Ammopiptanthus mongolicus, assembly GCA_039655645.1. NCBI lineage: Eukaryota > Viridiplantae > Streptophyta > Magnoliopsida > Fabales > Fabaceae > Ammopiptanthus > Ammopiptanthus mongolicus. Next base: position 79,847,921 of record CM077349.1, on the reverse strand, counting down.
GTCATAGCCATTAATAAAGTCAATGTGGAACTAAGCTTCCTAAGCCCTAAAGCTTAGGATGGATAACAGGTAAGCATTTCCAAACATCACAAACACCATCACCACTCAAACCTCTTTTATGAACTAAAGAATCCCATAGTACAAAACTCACTAATGCAGCATTGCCAATTGATTAACATTAACATGATAGAAAATTTCCCCACCCACCAGAAAAAGAGACAACACCTCAAAGAATAAAAATAAAGTCAACTCCTTTTTACAGAACGCAATGAACAAAAAACAAAGGGTAAAAAAAAAAGTGAAATTTTTGCCAAGATCAGCTAGACTATTGACAATACCAAATTGGGTTTAAAACCAATCAAAATCAGGCTGGATTAAACAATTCAAAACCCAACAAAAAAAACAGCACAGTTCAACAGAAAAAAAAATTGTAAAATGTCAGATAGCTATATACACAGCCCTAAATCATTTGAAAAGTTGAAAACTTGAATCAACCCCAAAAAAAAGTACACAAAAAAACCCATAAAAATTCAAACTTTATAGTTTTTTGAATCCTATCAAAGCACCGACTGATCAGAACAAAGGAGAATGATGAGAAAAAGTGCAGAAAACTTACAAGGTGAAAATGAAACATGACCGATCTATCGAAAAATCAAAGAAAGACTAACTGAGAGAATAAACACCCCACACCATGTTGGTTGTGGATGCTTTATTCATTGGATTTATGGTTCTTTTTCCACACATGGGGAGAGAAAAACAAAGAAAGAGAGAGAGAAAGGGAAGAACAAGAAGTGAGAAATGAAAGGGGGAGAAAAGAGAGGGTCCTTGCTGTTGGTGGGGGTGGTGGATGAATGATATATCAAAAAATATGAGATACGAAAATGAAAAATGTGAGGAGAGATTAAAGAAGGGGCAGAGGGTAGTAATCTTCAATTTACAAAAACAACCAAATAGAAAAGAGTGTGTGTGCAAAAGTCATAACCTTGGAAGAGGAGAGAGCAGCTTCCTTTTCAGTTTTCAACAAAAACATGAATCATATTTACTATTTACACTAAATAAATAAAAATATTATTATTAGTATTAAGAAATTTATTAGTAATGGTAGTTACTAATTATTTATATTAAAGTATTTAGTATTGGGGATAATGGCTGAAAGGGTGCCTGCTGCTTTGTTTGGCAGGTTATCAAATGGGTGATGTCTTTAAATGTCCTTGTTTCTGATTTTTCTCAATGAAATAAAGAGGTGCATCTCCCTCTTCTCCTCTCTCTCACTCCAAACAAAGCAAAGTAACATAATGCTAATAAATGAGTGTTTTCAACACTAGAAATTATTCTTCTTGAACATTAAAATAGGGATAATAATACGGTGATTTTTTATTTTTTTATATATTTTTAAAATACGTATATATAAAAATATAAAAGATGAATGAAAAATAGAGATAAAAAAATATAATATCACATCCAATATCCAAAATTTTACCTTCAAATAACATAAATGTTCCAACACAGCCCCCACTTCTCCCTTTATTTGTTTCCATCTCCCTCACCACGCCAAGCACCCTACCTCTCTTTCTCTTTCTCTTTTACCATCCCATTCACATTTACATGCCCCCTCATTTCTTTTTGTTTTTATTTTATTAATTTTTTCTCTCTCTTCCTTGTGACTCAGGATTAATTTGAGTTGTGAAAAATATAATAGTGCACGTGGCTTTAGTTATCATATCTAGGGTCCACGTCCGGATGACTTGCATTTTCTCCTCTTTCTCTATTTGTTGTGCCCAAAATCTTGGTGCATCTTTTATGAATTTTGACTAACTATTTATGGACCCCTTTTTTTTGTCTTTCTCTCATATATGATGATGATGCTGATGTATCCCTCATTTTCGTTGGGTAAAGAGATTATGTAGCCTGAATAGTAAATAAAATTGACCAAATGTGAAACATCTCAGGGTCTCTAAATTTTGTGTTGGTACAATTTTAGGTGGAACTTAACCAAAGTGTTAATGTATGCCTGGCTTGTGTGTTTGTGTGGATGGTGACGAATGACTTGTAGCTTTTGGGTGTTTTCGGGATACAACTAATTTATCTATCAATTTTTACTTTGCTTTAAAGAGGTTTGAAAACATGGACCTAAAAGCTCAGAGGTACATTTGCAATATCAGGAGGTTCCACCACCACTACAACCTCTCTTCTTTCACTTTAATTTTATTTTATTGTTTTTTCTTATAAAGAGTTCGATTCACTCAACTAAGGGATTCTGAGCTTCTTTAAACGGTATGTGCTAATGCTCATGTAATGGGTATTTCATTTTATTCTTCATGAATTTGGTCATCTTTGTGCTTCCTTTCTCTCACTTCTTTCTACCCCCAACCCTTCTAATTAAACGGGGTTACTTTACCTTCCATGTCTCCACTACGTAAATTTTTTATTATTATTATTTTGGCCATTGAATCCACTTCTTAATAATCTTATCTGTCCATTTGGTTAGCTTGGAAACACAACTCACTGCGTGATGGCTACTTTGAAAAACAATAGAAGCATTATAATTTCTAAGCTGATTAGAATATGAATCTCCCCCTACGCGAATATCAAAAGTTTTCTATGACATTTCTGACACCGTAGATCCACCCGCAGTGGGAGGGATTTGGATTTGGTGCAGTAAAAAAAACATGCATTTGATGCATTTAGACAAAATTTTGTAAAGAGATGATTTGAAGCACGATTTATTGGATACTGTAAAGACCAAAACATCCTTGAGACTTGCCTAAATAAATCAAATACCTGTTTTTTCTACTGCACCAAATCCAAATCCCAGTGGGAGGGGACATGAGTATGTTATAGTTCTTCTATTAACTTTATCATTATCTTCATGTACTCTTTTATGTTTAGTCAGGTCTGATTTGATTGATCTCTTAAACTAAATTTTCTTCATGTTTAGTTCGAATTACCCTCTTCAAATAAATATTTGACACTTATGAATGGTGATTGGGTTGACGATAAAATGGAATCTTGGGTCTCAACAATGATTCGATTGATGGTAAAGAAACACAAAACTTGATTCAGTTCTCTACCTTAACGACAAAAAAAATAATTGATCAAATTCTATTGAGTCTGACTCCTAGTGATTGTTTATCAAAGAATAACTCTGCTTATCAAATGGGGAGCACTTTACTTATAATACTTAGTTGGCATTCATAAAAAGTGTCTAATGAATTGTGAGTTCAATACATCTTGTTTAGCAGAAAGACGAATATTCCTCGGTCATTATCAGATAATCACGTATTCACAAACCTCATGTGGGACTAATAGTTTTCATTTCCCATCTCATGGGAAACCCTTTTCGCTTTGCGTAGCCCTACCCCTTGGGTATTTTAGTGATAGGTTCTGTAGGAACTGGATGATCTTATTTAGTCAAATACCTAGCAACAAACTCCTATTTTCCTTTCATTACTGCATTTCTGAACAAGTTCTTAGATAACAAGCCTAAAAGCTTTCTTATTGATGATAGTGACGATATCGACCGTGACCTTGATACGAAGCTGGAGCTTCTAACTATGATGAATGCACTAACTATGAATATGATGTCGGAAATGGTTTGATTTAATATCCCCTACCAATTCGAATTAGAAAAATTTAGAGATGACAACGGGGCAGAGCGAGGGCGGGGAGTACTCCCTCGCTCCCCGTCCCCGCCTCCCATTTACCCTCGTCACCGTTCCCATTTCCCGCCACAGAGAGTTTTTCTCCCCTGTCCCCATTCCCCACGCGGGGAGTTCGAGGACCTAAAAATTTATATAAAAAACAGGTAATTAACTAAAATCCAATAAAAGATAAAAGCACTAAAAATCTTAAATATTTAAAATTAAAGTACTCTCCAAGATATTGTAACAAGTTCAACCTTAAACAGTACAAACAAAGATTCAAAAAAATTATGACAAAGTCAAAGACTAAAACATCAAGTTTAGTTCTTCTTGTCATGTCCAACATGTAAGACGACTTAATCAAATGAATAGGAATATAATTTAGGGTTCAAATTTTTTCAATTTAATAAAATTACTAAAATATAATTATATATAAGTAAATTCTATTTTTGATACATATCTAAAAGTGAGAATTATTTAATCTACAGATGGGAATAAATTAAATATAGGAATTGATCTACTTCAGGCATAGAGATTAAATTTGTTATTCTTGTAAACTTGTTAAAAAAGAAGAAAATAATGATATTATTAGAATAATATCGTACATATAATTAGCCATGATGTTATATGAATGAAGAATTGATGAAATATTTGGAATGAAGGGTTGATTTTTTTGAAATATTTTATTTATTTAATAAAATAATATATATATTTAAAATTAATATATATATATATATATATATGTGTATATACACACACATATATTTATAAGGATATTTTAGTAATCTTTTCAAGGTCGAGGATCCCACGGGGCGGGGAACATTTTCCCTATCCCCAAATTGCCTTCGGGGGGATTTCCTCCCCCATCCATATCCTCTCTCGCGGGGCCCCATTTGGGACAGTCCCCGCGGGGATCCTCACGCACAGGTATAAATTGTCATCTCTAAGCAAAAACAATGTCTCATTGCATAATATGGACTCCAAACATTCATGATCTGGATGTGAATGAGTCGAATTACTTATCCCTCAGTCTATTAGTGAACTATCTCTCCAGGGATTGTGAAAATGTTCCACTAGAATATTATTGTTATTGCTTCGACACATATTCCCCGAAAAGTAGATCCTACTCTACTCTAATAGCTCCGAATAAATTAAACATATGCATTAAGATAAGAACATTTGCACAGGTGTTCCCCTCGCACAAAGTATGCTCAAGTTGCATGGTCCAATATTCAGCAAGCAGCTACTAAGTATCATGAATAATAGTAGCAAACTGGTTGAACAAATGAAAATGTCCAGAAACCAGTAAGGTGTCGACTTAGATTTTCCATTATGGTTGTATAGTCCAGATGGGACGTCCAAATAGCTTCAAACCTGAAAAGATGTTCCCCTCCATTAGTTGGAAACCCACCAAAACTAAGCAAATCGAATTATTATCAGAACGCACCCTACAAAGATGTTCGACAACGAATTCTCTAAAGTATATATGCCAATCACAATTTGCCACCCATAATCTAACCTCTTGAAAACAGGCCTTCCAACCTGACAGTTTCGGACCCAATTAAATACCAACATTACCAAGGTCCACCAAGTTACGTTGATATAAGACTTCAACAAAGACAACGACTCTAGAAGAATCAAATTCACCCACTCACTTCCTAAGGTAGCACTATCTTGTTACAGTTTAACCACAGACTCGAATATGATTCCTCATAGCCACCAAATGGTCCCAAAGCAAAGATCCGACCAACGGTGTAGAACTAGCATAAATTGCCAAGAAAACCCAAGTTATGTTCCCAAGAGAAACCTCCACTGTATCGACTTGATTATAACTAGACAGAACCAAATATCTATAAGTACCTTGCATGGAGAAAACCCAAATCCCTCCCAAAAGACCCCTTGATTCCTTAACTTTGGATTTGTAACACCCCGATTTTTCAAGCTTTCTAAGATCAGTAAACTATATAAATAAATTTATATTTTATCGGAGATTCTAGAGAATGAATTTAAATAAACTAAGACCATAGTCACACTCTACGCTATCGTAGGGAGTTACGGTTAAATTTTGGGTTGAAAATTCAGACGGAACCCGATCTGCGTTTTCACTAATAGTAAGATTTTACTTATCAGAAGACCTACTTTTGACTCGTGAACGAAACAGTTAGGTGTAGAATCGAGTTTCCAACAATTTTGATAAATTTGGTTTTTCGCACTAAAAAGTTAAATAATATAAGTTGTTCGAGCGAAATCTTAAATCGGGTGAAGAACAGAGCTGAATATGGATTTACCGGGACCCGCTAACGGATAAACTTGAATTCACGTCAAGTCAAATCACCTAGGAAAGTGTGCCATGACTCACCAATGTCATGATGACGTTTGAAAATATCTGAACGCGTTCACACTGTGAAAAGACCAAAATACCCTAACCTTTTTCTTAATTACCATTTGCCCTTGAATGAAGAGACCATTTTGTCCCTTAAGTGAAAAAGTTTGGACACCCTTGCCCCTCCCTTCACCTCTCCGACGCCTCAACTTCATGAGAAGCTTTCCACCCATTCATTTCTTCATAACTCCATTTCTCCTTCACTTTCTCTCTTTTCCTCAAGAAGAAACTCAACGATTTTTGTGAAGAAAGTTGGTGATCTTGCTCATTTTTATCCTCCAAGAGGTATGAACTCATCCTTTGATCTCTTAATCTTCATGTTTTTCCTTGAAATCTTGTTGTTTCATCTATGTTCAAGTTTAAGCTCCAAACTTCATAAATCTCTAGAAAATTGTAGAAAAATCCTTTTAATGTGAAACCAATTTCTATGAGCTAGTTTCATCATCCTCTTTCATTGTCTAAGAGCATGTAATCAAAAGAATTTCCTAGCCTATTTATTTATAGAGAGGCCAAAACCTATAGGGTGAGGAATCTTGAGTTTTTTATTCAAGTTTTTGAGTAATGAGACTTGTTTTAGTGTTAGGTATACCTAAGTATCATTCATCCAAGAGATAGGAAATTTTGGACATCTTTAGCTATTTTTGGGAGCAAGTGGCCGAACCCTAGACCGATGAAAATAGGGAAATTTGTGTTGTTATATATTGATGTTTGAATTGATTGTGTAAATGTAGTTGGTGTTGTGTATTCGGGCGTGTAATCGGAAGATTCGCGGACCAGTCGGATGACTTTTCATTTGGAGGATTACTTCAAGAGGTAAGGGGAGATAACCTGAGGAATTCAATTTCCGATGGCTATGTACTGTCTGTATTGGGTGAGAATGTGTAGTTGTGGTATATTGTAATTATTTTGTGGAGTGTTTTATTTATTGCTTAATTATGCTTGCCTATGCATAATTGTGCTTAAGTATGGTTGCTTGTGTGTAATTGTGTTCAAGTAAGTTGAATATGATATGTATGCTTAGCATGATGTGATGATTGAAATAATGATTAGTATTACGCTAAGGAACTTAACTTCGGTTAGGGTTTAAAATCGAGTAAAGTTAAAAGCTTCAAAAAACTTGGGAAGTAAAGTAAGTGGATAAAAGGCCAAGAGTTTTTAAAAGGAATTTGAAAATAAAGTGGAATGACATCTTTTTGGAAATAAGAGAATGGCATATATTTCATTTAGAAATGAGAAGACAAAAAGAGGAAAAATATCTTTAGTTCAAGAAAAGTAAGTGTTTAAAATAAAAAGTGAAATAGACAGATGCAAACACTAGAAGGGGGTTGAATGGTGTTTGACAAATTTATGTGGAATTTAGAAACTTTTTCGCAAGCATAGACGGGTTATAATAGACGAGTAAACACAGACAGGTTAATCAGACTGATAACTCGTCTGAAGGTTTTCACAGAAAACACACAATCATGCAAGATAAGAAAAGTTTTGATAAACACAATTATAAACCCCTTTAGTTAGATGATAGTTAAGAAAAATAATCAAACTAAAGAGTTAAGGGAAAGAGAGATCACTCAGCAGGTTTATCCTGGTTCACCCCTTAACAATGAGGCTACGTCCAGTCCTTGGCAGCACCAAGTTTTCTCACTATAACTGATTTAGGTTATAGGACAGACAAGTATTATTTTCACACTTAGCCTCTTCAGGCTCCAGACGAGTATTGTTTTCACACCTAGCCTCTCCAGGCTCCAGACAAGTATTATTTGCACACTTAGCCTCTTCAGGCTCAGACGGGTTTGTTTGAGAGAAGTTGTAAAATAGATTACAATTTGCAAGTCTTTCACAAGCACTCAGACGAGTGTATTAAATGTGAAGATCTAAAAGACTGCGTAATAACTTCAAATGATTGAAGGATAAATAATGAAAGAATGAAGATATAAATGCACAGAGTAATTGCTCTTGATTGCTTTGATCGTTCTCTTTTGTCTACTTGGATCTTCGAAGTCTTCTTCATTAAATAGGCTTCAAGATTTTAAAGTCGTTAGACACAAAGTCTGAAGGCTTGGCTTCTTGCAGATCTTCAATAAATGCAATAGAGTCGTTCTGATCAGCCATTAAAGCATAGGGAACTTCGCTTGTTCTCTTTCACCAGAGTGATACAGACTTCTGATATACCTTTGGTGTCAGCAGGTCTGTATACGTCCTTTTTGTTTGCAGAGGGAAGACTTCCCCTTTTGGTGTAAGATGCAGTTGTGTTCAGGCAAAGCACTTTGTTGAAGTTCCTTATCAGAGTCGAGACAGCTTTCATCCAATGTATTCTTTAACGTTAGTCACTAGACGGATGAGTAGCTTCATTAGACGGGTTGCCTCTTTAACAAAGAGATGACGTCAGTTGAAAAGTCTTTTAGACGGGTGAGTCTTCCTCTGATCAGACGGTTGAAGACTTCATTAGACGAGTGAACTTCTCTTAGTTCAGACGAGTGAACCTTAGCTAGTTCAGACGAGTGAACTTATCTCAGTTCAGACGAGTGAACTTTAGTTAGTTCAGACGTGTGAACTTTAGTTAGTTCAGACGTGTGAACAGTTCATATAGACGCTTAATGTTTTAATCTGCACACTAAGTAGACGAGTTAAATACCATAGACGGGTTCAATTAAATCATTGAATAACTGTTTTAATCTTATCAAAACTAAGGTAAATGCACATCAGACATTTGGAGACTCAACAATCTCCCCTTTTTTGATGATGACAAAACATGTTAAATGATTTAATGAACTTAAGAAAATTCACATAAATCAGTCATGTATACGATCAGTCAGATTAAAACATTGTTCCATAGTTATAACATACTCAGACAGATAAGCATTTAACTTTTTATCTTAGTCTTATCTTAGTATTTTCTCCCCCTTTTGACATTATCAAAAGCAATAGAATATAGACAGAGAGAAAAGAAAAGATACATCATATTTAAAGATAAACATTTGTTCATATCAGACAGTTGTAATATTAAGACATTTTTCATTTAACTTTCTCCCCCTTTTGTCATAATCAAAAAAGAGAAACAGAGGAGGTAATTTGTATTTGACTATCATTGGCTGTGTACAAGGAAATTTTTTAAAAAGAAGAAAATTACAAATAAGTGTTAAAAAGATCAAAAAGAGTTAAAAGCAAATTTGTCCTTTGGTTTTGCCTAAAGGCTTCTTCAACTGCTCCCCCTGAGCAGATGCATCCTCTTTGATGGTTTTAAAAACGAAGAGAAAGAGATTTGAAAACATAAGAATGAAATACCTTTTAAAATAAAAGAAAGTTTTCCTTTTTAAAGACCAAAGACAGTTGTAATTTTAAATGAAAACAACAAAAAGATGGAGGTTTTTAAAAAAAATTGATTTAAAATAAAAACAGCCATGTACACATTTTGCCTCAGAGAAAGAAATGGCATTAAAGATAATAACCATTTAAAAGAAAAAGTTTCAAATAAAGAGTATGATTCAAAGTGTCAGACGGTTAAACATAGACGGGTATCATAAACACTCATCAGATAGGTTATTCAGCAAAGCAATGTATATTCAAGTTGTCTCTTATAAACTTAAACCTATCCCCAGCTAAAGGTTTTGTAAAGATATCAGCTCATTGATTTTCAGTTTTAACAAACTTAACGTCAAATACACCTTTTTGAACATAATCTCTTATGAAGTGATGTTTGATTTTTATGTGCTTAGCCTTAGAATGTTGTATGGGATTCTTGGTTAAGCAAATAGCACTAGAATTATCACACCAGACAGGTATATTATGCTCAAATATAGAGTAATCTTCTAGTTAATGTTTTATCCATAATAGCTGTGAGCAGCAACTTACAGCAGAGACATATTCTTCTTCTGCAGTTGAGAGTGCAATAGTCGTCTGTCTTTTGCTTGACCAGGAGACTATGTTTGCTCCAATGAAGTGACATCCTCCACTGGTGCTTTTCCTTTCAATTCTATCTCCAGCAAAGTCAGCATCACAAAAACCAACTAATCTGTAATCTTGTGTTCTCAAATACATTAAACCAAGCTTAGTGGTTCCAAGCAAATATCTAAAGATTCTTTTAACAGCCTTAAGATGAGATTCTTTGGGATCAGATTGGAATCTAGCGCACATACAGACACTAAATTGAATATCAGGTCTGCTAGATGTTAAGTAAAGAAGAGATTCAATCATACCTCTGTAGACAGTTTGGTCTACTTTTTTACCTTCATCATCTTTGCTTAGATTAGCATTAGTTTGCATTGGAGTTTTCATGATCTTTGAGCTATCCATTTTGTACTTCTTTAGAATCTCCTTGATGTACTTTTGTTGATGGATGTAGATTCCATCACACGTCTTCTTGTTGGTTGTAACCTTGAGCTACTAACCTTGCTTTGTTTCTGACAACTTTGCCATCTTCATCTAGCTTGTTTCTGAAAACCCATCTTGTTCCAATAACAGACTTGTCTGTTGGTTTGGAGACAAGTTTCCAGACATCATTCCTTTTGAACTGATTAAGTTCCTCTTGCATAGCAAGAATCCAGCTTTCATCTTCAAGAGCTTCCTCAATATACTTTGGTTCAATTTCAGATAAAAAAGCCATATTGCTTGACTCTCTTAAGACAGATCTGGTTCTAACACCTTCAGAGGGACTTCTAATGATAAGATCTTCAGGATGATGAGCTTCGAACTTCCAGTCTCTTCTGAGATCATCATTTTGATGTTGATTTGACTGATGACTCGTCTGCTCCACTTGTCTGACAGATTCCTCAGCAGACTTAGTTTTAGATACGTCTGGCTGTTGACTCGTCTGCTGGGTAAGATCAAGTCCTGCAAGATCATCTTCTAGACCTGATAGTTCCCTATCAGTCTTTAGACTATCATTGAATTTTACATGAATGGATTCCTCAACAACAGAGGTTCTAGAGTTAAAAACTTTATATGCTTTAGACACTTCAGAATATCCAATGAAGATACCTTTGTCTACCTTGGAATCAAACTTTCCAAGTTGATCCTTGGTATTTAAGATGAAGCATTCACATCCAAATGCATTGAAATAAGATATGTTGGGTTTTCTACCTTTCCACAATTCATAAGGAGTCTTCTTTAGGATAGACCTTATAAGTATTCTATTTTGCACATAACATGCAGTGTTTACTGCTTCAGCCCAGAACTACTTAGGGAGATTATTTTCATTGAGCATTGATCTAGCCATCTCTTGCAGAGATCTGTTCTTTCTCTCAACCACTCCATTTTGGTGTGGAGTTCTTGGTGCAGAAAAGTTATGAGAGATTCCATTCTCTTCACAGAATAGTTTGAATTGCCCATTTTTAAATTCTCCCCCATGATCACTTCTAAGGGTAGAAATACAGAAACCTTGCTCATTTTGTACTTTCTTACAGAATACAGAGAAGGTCTTAAAAGACTCATCCTTGTGGGTTAAGAAAAGTACCCAAGTAAATCTAGAATAATCATCAACAATGACAAATCCATATTTCCTTCCAGCTAAACTGGCAACACTAACTGGTCCAAACAGATCCATGTGTAACAACTGAAGAGGTCTAGAGGTTGATACAAGGTTTTTTGATTTGAAACTTGATTTTTACTTGTTTACCTCTCTGACATCCATCACATAACACATCTTTCTTGAAACTAATATCAGGCAATCCTCTCACAAGGTTATCCATTTTCAATTTCGAAATAAGTTTCATACTAGCATGTCCTAGTTTCTTATGCCATAACCATCTTTGATCCTCTTTAGACATCAGACAAGTTACACTTTGATCTGAGAGTTCAGTTAGCTCAATCTTATAAAGATTTTGCTGTCTATTAGCGGAAAAGAGGGTCTTGCCACTCTTGTCTTTGACTATGCATTCGTTCTTAGTTAAGGAGACATCAAATCCACTATCATATAATTGACTTATGCTAAGTAAATTGTGTCTTAGTCCTTCAATCATAAGTACATTTGAGATAGAGGGAAGAGGGGGTTTACCACCAATGGTACCAACACCAATTACTCTTCCTTTTTGATTGCCTCCAAAGGCAACAAATCCACCATTCTTAGACTGGAGGTCTTGGAACATAGACCTTTCTCCTGTCATATGTCGCGAGCAGCCACTGTCCAGGTACCAGCAGAGGCATCTGCTTTGTCCTATTAAGGATGTCTGCAATATTTTATCTTTAGGTACCCATATTTTTCTGGATCCTTTTCTGTTAGTTCTAGGATTCTGTGAAGACTTCCTCTTCTTCTTGTGAAAACACTTAGACATAACATGTCCAGCTTTTCCACAGAAGTTACAGACGGGTCTAAGTCTAACTGGAATGGGTTTAACATAGACAGTTGAAGATTTTGTTGATACTTTATGATAAGCTTCATGATCATATACAATGCCTTCTTTGTTAAAAGAGTGTCTCTGACATCCTAGCAGTTTTGTCAGATTATCTCTGCCATTAACAAATCTAGCAAGATCAGAAGTGAGCTCCTTCACTTTCTGTTGAAGTGTGACCACTTCTTCAGAATGTGATGTTTCACTTGAGATCGAAGCTTCATCAGACTTTTCAGTCCTCAGCTGGCTATTCTCTTTGGCCAGCATCTCACACTCTTGAGATTTTTGTTTATGCTCACTGAGGAGTTTAACATAATCTCTCTTGAGGGATTTGAAAGCCTTAGATAAACCTTTGGATTCCTCTACCAGCTCATCATAAGCATCATGCAATTCCTCAAGTTCAGAATGTACCTCAGTTTCAGGTTCTGAATCTATATTTGCCATCAGACAGAGATTGGCTTCCTCTTCTGTCTCTTCTCCTTCAGAAGATGAGCATTCAAGATCATCCTATGTGGCCATCATTCCTTTCTTCTTCTTTCTGAAGAACTTCTTTTTGGAAGCTTTCTTCAAAACAGGGCATTCAGGTTTGATGTGACCAGGCTTCTTGCACTCATAGCAGACAACTGGACTCTTGTCTGTTGATGTGGATTCTTTGTGAGATTTTCTGAAAGGCTTCTCCTTTCTGGACTTCTTCTTTCTCTAGAGCTTTTTCATCTTTCTGGTCATGAGAGAAGTCTCTTCATCATCATCAGAATTCTCATCATCAGACTCGTCTATGTCACAGTCAGACTCGTCTGCCTTTGAAGCTTTTAAAGCTTTAGCTGCCTTTAGATCAACCTTTAGAACAATGGCTTTGCTCTTTTTGATTGACATATCTTCATTGAGCTCTTGCTCATGAACAGTGAGTGTGCCAAGTAGTTCATCCATAGTCAAGGATGTGAGATCCTTGGCTTGAGATATAGCAGTGATAAGTGGTCTCCACTGCCTTGGAAGACTTCTGAGAATCTTAGGAACTTTCTCAGCATTAGTATATATTTTACTAAGAGATTTCAAACCGTTAGTAATAGTTTGGAATCTACCAATTATTTGAGCAACAGATTCACCTTCATCCATGGTGAATAATTCATATTTTCTAACAAGAATAGAAATTTTAGATTCTTTTACCTTAGCAGTTCCTTCATGTGTGAAAGATAAGGAGTCCCACATTTCTTTAGCAAAATCACAAGCACATATCTTTTCAAATTCTTCTGGACTGAGAGCACAGATTATAGCATACCTGGCTTTATGGTTTAGATCCCATCTTGTCTTTTCTGCAGGTGTCCATTGAGCCTTTGGCATGTCAGAGCCATCATCATTTCGAGGAGTGTAAGGACCATCAGTGATGACATCCCATACATCAGAGTTTGTTGACAAGATGAACCAGTGAAACCTTTCTTTCCCGTAGTTATAATTTGTACCATTGAAGAAGGGAGGTCTGGTCAGGGAGCCTCCTTCAGGTTGGGGGTTCCCACTTGATCTTACTCCAGAAGTCATTGTCTATTCTTCAGGATCTTTTCTCTACACTGTTAGATGCTCAACCCAGAGATTGAGCTCTGATACCAACTGAAATAGATAGAAGCAAACACTAGAAGGGGGGTTGAATGGTGTTTGAAAAATTTAAGCGGAATTAGTAAACTTTTTTGCAGGCACAGACGGGTGAGAATAGACGAGTAAGCTAAGATAGGTCAATCAGACTAATAACTCATCTGCAGGTTTTCACAGAAAACACACAATCATGCAAGATGAAAATAGTTTGATAAACACAATTAAAAACCCCTCTAGTTAGATGATAGTTAAGATAAATAATCAAACTAAAGAGTTAAGGGAAAAGAGAGATCACTCAGCAGGTTTTCTTCTGATTCACCCCTTAACAAATGAGGCTACGTCCAGTCCTTGACAGCACCAAGTTTTCTCACTATAATTGATTTGGGTTATAGGACAGACAAGTATTATTTTTACACCTAGCCTCTTCAGGCTCCAGACGAGTATTGTTTGCACACCTAGCCTCTCCAGGCTCAGACGAGTATTGTTTGCACACCTAGCCTCTCCAGGCTCAGACGGGTTTGTTTGAGAGAAGTTGTAAAGTAAATTACAATTTGCAAGTCTTTCACAAGCACTCAGACGAGTGTATTAAATGTGAAGCTCTAAAAGACTGCGTAATAACTTCAAATGATTGAAGAATAAATAATGAAAGAATGAAGACATAAATGTGCAGAGTAATTGCTCTTTGAATGCAGTGTTCATTCTCTGCTCTACTTGAATCTTCAAAGTCTTCTTCATTAAATAGGCTTCAAGATTTTAAAGCCGTTGGACACAATGTTTGAAGGCTTGGCTTTTTGCAGATCTTCAATAAATTAAAAGAGTCGTTCTGATCAGCCATTAAAGCCTTGAGAACTTTGCTTGTTCTCTCTCATCATAATGGTAAAGACTTCTGATACACCTTTGGTCTTAGCAGGTCTTTATACTTGCTTTTTGCCATCAGAGGGAAGACTTTCCCTTTTGGTGTAAGATGCAGTTGTGTTCAGGTAAAACTCTTTGTTAAAGTTCCTTTTTAGAGACGAGACAACTTTCATCCAATATATTCTTCAACGTTAGTCACCAGACAGGTGAGTAACTTCATTAGACGGGTTGACTCTTAATAAAGAGAATGACGTCAGTTGCGTAGTCTTTCAAACAGGTGAGTCTTCTTTTGATCAGACGGTTGATTTCTTCATTAGACGGGTTGAAAGGATTTCTTCAACGCTGGTCAACAGACTGGTGAAGACTTCATTAGACGGGTGAACTTTTAATAGTTCAGACGGGTGAACTTTCTCCTAGTTCAGACGGGTGAACTTTCTCCAAGTTCAGACGAGTGAACTTTCCATTGTACAGACAAATGAACTTTTGCCTTAGATCCATACGGGTGATAACACGCTAAAGCTCAGTTCATATAGACACTTAATGTTTTAATCTGCACACTGAGTAGAGGAGTTAAACACCACAGACGGGTTCAATTAAATCATTGAATAACTGTTTTAATCTCATCAAAACTATGGTAAATGCACATCAGATATTTTGGAGACTCAACATAAATGACCATAAAATATACAGGCCGAATAGATAATATGCAACCCCTCATTTTCCACTTAGTACCAACAGTCCTTGAGCCAAACTTTTCCCACCATTGGTTTCATCAAATCAATCTCGATGCAAACCCGGGGAAACTTTTCACTTGCCACGTTCAAAGTATTCATATCCACCCTTACTAGAACTCCAATTACTTAGGCAAAAGCTAGCAAAAAACACTCATAATAAAACATCAAATTTAGACTAAGGAATTGTATCCATACTAGAGTACGGTCAATCTACGCAACAGGTGAAACAAACTCGAACACTCATTCTTACGCTGCCAAATAATGATAAAACAACATCTATGATCCACCCTTTATCACTTTTGTTCTGTCAACCTCAAAGTCAAACTTCACCATAACAAACTCATTTTCCACATCCATCAGTTCAAAACCTCCTAATAATTTTTAGCTGATCCATCATCACAAAAAAAAAAAACAATAGATTTAACAAGTAGCTTGATGACCAGAGCATCTTGCCATGGTAAACACATTCCCTCAAACACCTTATCGTCAAGAAATACCTCAGGTTTTAGGGAACATTCTATAATCCTCGAACGTTGAGGTGGATGTTGGGTCCTCCAATCAATTTAAAATTTTGTTACCTGTTTCTATCGGTCAGCCGATAAAGACCGAGTTCTCATTTAAAAAATAAATAAATTTACTAAGAAAGACTTGGGTAGGCACAACCCTAAATATGATATGTTAGGCACATCCAATAAAAACTTGCCAACATATTAAAGTTTCACAACACAACATTAAAATTAAACTAAAACTTAAAAATCAAAATAATTTGACATGTTTCTCTTCAGCAACTCTGCCCTTGAGAAGCAAAACTATCCACCTTGAGTTCGACAGTCGCAACCAGCGCTGCCTCACTCCAGTGAACCTCATCGTCACCTCTCTCCATCGAACCTTGACACCTCGACTAGTTCATGTTTGTTGTAGAGAATCCCTCGATGCCCACTTGTGAGTTTCTCGAGCAGTACAAGAGGGGATGTTCTGCTGGTCGTTAGGTTGTCACCCTCTTCTTCCACAGAGCTCGGTGTCTCAACCACAAAATAACTACTCACAGCACCCAAAGACCCAAATCTTGAATCATACGAATAATTGTTGTTGATTAAATCGCTCCTATTTCTGCATCATGACATCAACAATTCCAATCAGGTGAGGATGAATGAGTTAAACTAGCAATACCCAACAATTCCAATCCGATTGGTTACTGAGAAAATATGATTCGAGAATAAAAAGTTTTGAAATTGCATATGTCTCGACTCGGGGGATTAGAAATCTCATCTAGTGTTAGTGGGATATATTTCATATGGATTGAAATTTGAAAAGAAAAATAAATTGTAGAATCACATGCTTTTTCAAAGTTGTACTTTTCCTTTTTATCTCGTCGAGAACAATGTTTAGCACGAAGAGAAACACAATCAAGGATACATAAAACACGACCTACTACAACATCTGCTATGTTAACACATGATCAATATCACAATTGGAAAAGATGGTTAAACATAAACAAAACCAAATTATGTTGGAGAAGCAAAATTGTGATTGGAAATGAACCCTGACAGAAAAAGGAAATTGCATATTGCCAACCCAGTCACTAACATTTGGAAAGTTCCAAAATTTTTACACAGAGAATGCTTTGAACGTACAGAATAATTCAAAATTGAGAAGCATAAGTAGCATGGTACATATTTGAGGTTTTGAATCATTAGCACATATGATATGGCAGCTTTAAAAGTAAAGAGAAAAATCCAGAAAACCCAAAATCAACATTAAGGAAGGACAACGCTGATGCATACCATAAACAATAAAATATGGGGTCAAAGTCAACGTCATTCGCTAGGTAAGCTAAGTGGTGATGGCAGTGTAGTGGTGGTAGAGAAGAAGAAGAAGAGACAAAATAGAGGGGTTGCGTTGTTCTTTAATTTTTTTTGTACTAGAAGAATTACCCGTGCTACACACGGGTCCTCGTTTTATATTTTTTTAGTGAGTTTAATTGATAGTTATTATTAGTATAAAAATTTTGCATACTGTCAATCAATTAGAAGTCATGGTATAAGTGATTTTTAAGATAATCAGGATAAGTCAAATATTTTTAATAATTTGATAATTTATGATTGGTTGACAGTCAATGTATATCAATTAAACATTTTTTTAATCTTATTTTAATTAATTTAAATAAAAAATATATTCAAATTATATAATTAATTTATATGTACAAACCCATATTAATTGTGATATTTTTAAAAGATACCAATTAGTTATATGAAAACAAAAATAATCACCTTACATAATTTAATACTACAAATATGAAATTAAACATTATTGAATTATACTTTAAAAATAAGAAAACAACAAAAATTGTAACATAAAGAAAACATTTTACAACAATTTTTAATAAATGTAGTAAGTATATTGACTGATATTAAGTCATTAGATTTGAGTTAGTGATGAGAGACTTCGGTAGCTTATGTGAGATTATAGTTGAAACCTCATAATTATATTTGTACACAATTGAAATACATATAACCAAACATAGTTAATAAATTAAAGATAATTTTATAATCTAGAGCTGTAAACAAATAGTTACAAGTAATGAGTATATATAAAATTTTATTATATATAACTTTATTTGGTATAAAAATATTAATATGACACATAAGAAGAGTCGAGATGTATTTTTTTTGTTAATATCATTTTTGTTTTAAAACTAAATTGGGGCAGCTTAAAAACAAAAAAAATATTAAAATTATATAATAAATAAAAATAAAAAGGAAATAATTCTAACGTAATAAATATAACACTCATACCTAAGCAACACATTTCTCAAATTGATTGAAGGGGGTTGAGGGATTTATTGTAAATAGATTGAAATAAAAATTCATTAAACAATAATAAAAGTTGATCGGCGGGAATACTGTAGTTGCATTATCCAGAAATTATATAGTAATAAAATAGATGAGTTTCAAACTAAAGTGATAGACTGATAGTCAGAAAAGAAGAAAAAAAAAAACAAATTTTGAGCGGGTCAGTCGATATTTTATTGCCAACCTTATTTTTCCCTTTTTAATCACGTCCTTTGGTTTATTTTAGTAATATTTGAATGACCAGGATTGCAAGATATTCGATCCTCCAATTTCTGAGTGGAGGATTGAAGACAACACCAGGTTTAAGTCTATTACCCTCCTCTAGCTTATCTCTAACTAAGTTCTCCTTATTGAGATCCATCCTCTCCTGTGGAGGAGGCGGTGGCTTGCTTCCCATAATCATATCTCAGAATGATATTTGTGGCCTCCCCTAACCAACACTGTGGCTACTAGATCCACCACCGTCCAGGGGTCCCGTTCAGCCTATACATAATTTTCCATCTTATCGTAAAGTTTTATGCTATAATTCAATAGTCTATACATATTTTATATTTATATTAGTTTATTAATTGTAGATTGTTACTTTTACCCTAATTATTTAAATAATTAAAATTCTATAAATATTTATGTTATTTATTGCATATATTTTACTAAATAATTAAATGTATAATGACTAGTAGAAGAATCAAGAATTAATCATACATCGCTGCATCCTATTAAGGTCAAAAAGAAAGAAAAAAAGAATATTTGTATGTGATTCTGACAGCTTATAACGGATGAATTTGTAATCCCATTTAGTAAACATTTTTCTCACTAGCTTATAACATTTTTTTACTAACTTATAGCGTTTTTTCCAAACGTTACTTTAAGTAGCGTTTGAGCTTATAGCTAATAGCATATTATTATTTTCCCCATTTTTATCCTTACTAATTTACTTAAATTCCTTCTTTTCCTCTTTTAAATAAAATAAAATATTATAATCCTAACATTTTCATTTCAGGTCTCACGTTTAAAATAATATATAAACAACTGAAAAATAATTTAAAATAAATTTAAGTATTAAAAGTGATAATTTTTTTGTTACAAAAGTGATAATTATTTTAAAATAAATAATATATGTAAGCATGTAAACATGTCCTTTTATGTCATTTTATATTTATCAGTTAGTTCAACCGTTAATTTTACTAAATACTTCTAATCCAATAAGCTAATTCATCCGCTATCAGCAACTAGTTTTTACCAAAAGAGCCCAAGTGTCTTGGGTTACATTAAAAAAATTACTAAAAATGTATCTTTTTATAAATTTAATTTAATTTACATGTTATAAGATGTATACACATATAAAATTAATTATACATTTTTTTAAAATGTGATTATCATTTATTATAATTAATTTCATAATATACGAATTATATTTTTTGGAAAAATCATGAAAGTTTCTTTAAAACCAATTATTTTACTGCAAATTTCAGCAGAACTAACAATAATAGTCAAAACGGATTTAAAAATTTGTACTAAACACATTAAAATTATAACTATACAATATTCAAAGGATTTAATTGGTATGCATATTAGGATATTTTTTTTTTTATATTTTCGATCAATCAGAAATTGACATATCATTAAAAATGTTTGACTGTTGTTATAACTACCTTAAAAGTCACCCATATCATGATTTCTGATTGGTTGACAATGTAAAAAACTTTACGCTGACGATACATACCAATTATACTTATATTCAAAATAACTTTTTTACTTCAAAATTTTCGTTAGAATCTTAACAAAACAAGTTAAAACAAGAGTTAGATTTTGATATATCGTCTGTGTAAAAAATTTTTACATTACCAATCAATTACAAATTATTATATGTGTGATTTTTAGGTTATGTTTGGATGGGATGATGTTAGAGGATAATATATTTTAAAAGGATAATTGAAATACTTTGAACTGAAATATGTTGTTTGGATGATTTATTATGAAATATTTAAAAATCTTGGAATTTAATGAGGTATTTGTTTTAGTTAAAAAAGAGGGAATTTCAAATTCTACCTAAATAGGTGGGAACTCTAAATTCCTCTTCTCTCAACCACCATCCACCACCGGACCACCGTCGCCGGTCGCCAGACCACCGTCCCAACACCGGAGGATCACCGCCACCAGACAGCGGACTGTCGTCGTCGGTCGTTAGACCACCGCCGGACGGCCAGTCACCACCGCCGCCTCAAAATTTTTAAATTTTTGAAAAATGAAATTTTATAATTGAATGAAATTAAAATCATTTATCCAAACAAATAATTTTAAATACAAAGAAATTGAACTATTCTATCCAAAAAAAATATTTTAATTATATAAAAAAACAAAATATTTTCAAAATGAAGGTAATTAAAATGAAGCATTTCAATTGACTTGTATTTTAAATACCCTGGAATTTTGAAATACCTCATCCAAACACAACCTTAAGGTAATTATGACAAGAGACAAATATTTTAAATGATGTGACAATTTATAATTGATTGATAATGTAAAAATATGTATTTAATTGGTATGTATTGTCAGTGTAAATATTTTTTATACCGTCAACCAATCAGAAATTGCCACATAAGTTAAAATGTT
The DNA here is from genome assembly GCA_039655645.1 of Ammopiptanthus mongolicus. Classification (NCBI taxonomy): domain Eukaryota; kingdom Viridiplantae; phylum Streptophyta; class Magnoliopsida; order Fabales; family Fabaceae; genus Ammopiptanthus; species Ammopiptanthus mongolicus. The sequence continues at coordinate 79,826,936 of CM077349.1, read as the reverse complement.
TGATTCTTATCTTAACTACCTTAAAAGTCATCCATATCATAATTTTTGATTGATTGACAGGGTTAAAAACTTTACATTGTCAGTGCATAATAATTAAACTCTAAAAATATATATACTAACCATATAAATCAATTAAATTGATGAAAGAATGTTATGTAAAATAAAAATAATGCAAAAAAAAGGTACAAGAACTTGTGACGATATGGTGGGATTCATGGGGTTAAAGTCAAAGCATTAGCCATTGCCATTGGCGTCAAGTGTTAAGAAAGCAGGACATTAAAATTTGATTGCGGGTTACTCGGTTAGTGTTTTTCTCCCCTTTTTATGTCAACTTGACTTAGAGCCTGTTTAGTAAAATTAGTTATTAGCGGATAGCGGATGAGACAGCTGATAGCGGATAACGGATGAGATAGCTGATAGCGGATAACGGATGAGATATCTTATTTTCTGTGAAAGTGTTTGGTAAAACTAGTGGTTGAACTAGCTGAAAAATATAAAATGACATAAAAGGACATCTTCATTAATGATTTTATATAAAAGAGAGAGAAGAGAATAAAGGTAGAATTAAATGAAGATAATAAGGATAAAAGTGAAAAGAAAAATGAAACGCTATAAGCTATAAGCTCAAACGCTACTTCAAGTAGCGTCTGGAAAAAATGCTATAAGCTCGTGAAAAAACGCTATAAGCTCGTGACAGATGCGCTTACCAAACGGGACTACTTTCTAAACCGCTATAAGCTCGTTAAAGTGCCTTGCCAAACAGGCTCTTATATCCCCTCCCCATAGCCCAAAAGAAAAACAAAAGTGTTTATTAAATAGCAAGATCTAAGAAATAGATAAATGGAAAGCTTATGTAATTAATTACATATGGGCAATAGATTGGTAAAATAACATTTGTGAACAAGAATATTTCATATCTACCGCAACCTCTTTTCCCCTCACAAGGTGTAAGAACCACAAAGTTCATTCAAAGTTAAAAAGGAGTTTTCTTTGAAAGAAACAGGCCATCTCTAATTGGCCCAACTGTAAAAAATTGAAGTCACGCCCTATAAACCCCAACACGCTAGAGAAATGAGAATCAACGCACAAAGATCCACTTGCTGTAAAATATAGCGTCACACAACACGCACTAATCAAGTTCACTTGCAAAAGCCTTCTTGTTTCTAATAATTCATTGCTCTATCTCGGCATTGATGAACAAAACAAAATATGATTTAGGTTAAAAAGAAAAAAGAAAAACAGAGAAATAACAATGATCAGGACATGCTAGTAATAAGAAGTTTGACCTTAGTGCAATGCATATAAATCATTATAACTCGCATTAAAAAACAAAACAAAGATCAAACTTGAGACAAATGGTTAGGTGATGAATTCAAGATGTTGAGGTACCCACGGGTATATATAAGAACACCTAAGAAACTTAAATACAATGACAAAAAATAATTGGGTATTTTTAATTCTAGATATGATGAATAAGCACGTAATATTAAAACTAATTGTGTAATTAAAATAAAAATATTAATTAGTTAAAGAGTGCGAGAATTATAATCAACATTATGGAGGTCTAATCACAAAGGTACTATTTTCATTCACATCATATTGATTATATCCCCCTGCAACGTTCTTCTCTCATTAACACGTTTTCTAACTTTTTTTATTAGAAAAAAAATGTAATTTAGCCATCTAAACTTAGGTTCCTCTGCATTTTAGTTATAAATATTTCGGCTTAATTGCACTTTTAATTTTGTCCATCAAATTTTTCAATTGTGCGATTTTGGTCCATCGAAAATTTTAATTACTTTTTCGTCCCTCAATTTTTTCAATTGTGCAATGAAAACCTTTATTTTGATCCCTAGAAGGACTGATTTTGCACAATTTCACAAATAAGATGACCAAATGTGCAATTAAAATTTTCAAGGGGCTAAAATCGCATAATTGAAAAAGTTAAGGGATGAAAAATACAATTAAACCTAATATTTATAAAATATGTAACTCGGTCTTAAAAGTTTTTAGAAGGTATACCCAACAGCGCTTGGATGAGATGACACGAGTCTCTTCCAGCTTAACTAGTGGTCTCGAGTTCGAATCACACCCCTGAAAATGCAGCAATGTTAAATCTCTCGAGCGAGAGCTTTGTCGCCCTTGTGATACTACCTGGCTCGAGAGATTAGTCTCCGCAGTTGCGCGCGGGATACCTTGGGAAACCAAAAAGTAGTTTTTAGAAGGTGTGAACCGATTACTCCGTCCACGGAACTTAATATCATTTTTGTTGCATCTAAACAATTATATAATCTTTGAAGTAGAAAAAGTTCCTTTAGAGTGAGATTGTCACTAATATCAGTTAGTAAGGATATATCTCCTTTTGATTTAATTTAAAGTCCATCATGATTTAACAAACTAAACTATAGTAGATATACTCTTACTTTCCTACTTTAGAAACATTCTTACTTTACAAGAGTCTTATTCTTTTGAAATTAGTGTGAATCCGCCTTTAACTTCATAGTTGACCCAAGGTTATATAACCTAACTTAGCACAATAATTCCATAAGAGCTTATACTGAACTGCATGGCTTCCTAGAAGTTTCTACATAGCCATCTTAGAGCTTGTTTGGTTTCTATGTTTCTGTTTTCATTCCTACATAAAACAGGAAATAAGAGACTACATAATGCATGGGGGACTAAAATGATGACATGAGCTATTAAGAGACTACAATGATGACGTGAATTTTCAAAGAACAAATATTAGAGATAACTATTTATGATAAGGGAAATTCTAAAATCGCCCCTTGAATTTAGTTTGATTTGTGATTCCCTTGATTTTAAAACATGCAAAAAGGTCTTCCAACTCTGGTAAGTGTGCAAATCAATCAAAATTTGTCAGCATCGTTAAAAAGTGAATGGAAAGTGTTTCACATGTCTGGCACATGAGGTCAATTTGGGAATAGTATTTTTTTTGGGGGAGGGAAGAGTCCAAAAATCCTTTTTAACTTAGATTGATGTACGCTTTAGTTCCTCGATTTCAAAAACTTGCAAACAAGTCCTTCAACTCCATTAAGCATGCAAGTCAGTCCAAATTCGTCTGAGTTGTGTGTTGCTATCATTTTATATGTTTGTTGTTAGTGTTCCACAACCATTCCCATCATGAACTCTATGTCCATAAAGCTACTATGTCATGGTTGCATCCTCTATAACCACCATTGTTGGGTAGTTGTGACAGCCCTGTGAAACTTGACCTTAGCCACCATGACTTTCATCTCTTAAGAACCAAGCCATAGCCAATCATACAATCACGATCCTCCACACTTAAAAAACAAGAACCATCCCTACGACCCAAACCACTTCAAACTCGCATGTAACTAACTGGAGTCGCCAAAGTTGATCTCATCACCCACGCGCAATCATCAAACTCACCCTCTGTTGTCTCAATCATAGCCATCCTAATCTCTTCTCTTTATCCATGAACCTAGACATCAATCTAAATCCATTAGGATTACCCCCATCCTCATTGAACAATGCAAAGTGGGAAAGCGAAGCTACCATTTGATTTCATTTGATGGGGGGCAGAGGTGGTGTTGGTGCCTATTAGTTTTGTAGTGTTGCTCAGTGTTGTAAAACCCACCTTCAACTTATAAGGGGGTATATTAGAGTATATGTGTACTATCCTAGTGCTGTGCACACTAGATTACTGACTCTGCTGAGTCAGCCAGTCAGTTAGGTTGTTAGCGGTTAGTTCAGGTAGTTGGGCATTGGCTTCTCAAGGACTCTACCGATCACACTATATGTATATGCTCTCTCTGTACTATTGAATCAAGTTTATCAATACAAGAATATTCAGTTTCTTCTACCTCTCTTCTCTCTCTTTCTTCTCTTATCACCATTGTTACAATTCTAACATGGTATCACGAGCTTGACTCGGCCATGACTTCCGCATTTCCCGGTGGCCCACTGCCACCACCTCCGCCACCTGTCCCGGCGGTGTCGCAACTCCCAAACCTTTCTGTTGTAGTAACCACCAAACTTACGGCTAAGAATTTTCTTCACTGGAAACAAATTGTCGAAGCAGTGATTCGCGCTAATCGCCTCGAGCGATTTGTTGTTTGTCCACGGATTCCTCCAAGGTTTCTCTCCGATGAAGATCGCCTCACCGAAACACCTAATCCTGAGTACTTAGCGTGGGAAGCTCAGGATCAACACTTGTTCATTTGGTGGCTGAACTCGATTGCCGATTCAGTTCATGCGCGTGTTGTCGGTTGCACACATGCGTGGCAACTATAGGTTGAGCTCCATAGCCACTTCAACTCTCAGACCAAAGCGCGAAGTACTCAGTTGCGCGCTGAACTTCGCCATATGGTGAAGGGAGATAGAACGATTTCTGAGTATCTTCTTCGCATCAAGGCGATTGTGGATGCATTGATCTCGATTGGTAATCCTGTCACGCACCAAGAACATGTTGAGTCGATTCTTGAAGGGTTGCCAGAAGAATATCACATTGTTTCTCCCACAATTTAAAGCAGTGTTGAGCCCTATTCTATTGCAGAGATTGAATCTTTGCTACTTTCCCGTGAATCTCGATTAGAAAGGTCAAAACCAAGGTATCAGCGGATGCATTCTCGCTTAATGTTGCTCAAACCGCTTCTTCCACACAATCCTCACCTCAAGTACCGTACTCTTTTACACCTCCACCTCCTTCCAATTTTTCTTCTCATGAGATCTATTAGCAATCTAATGCCGATTTTCACTCTGGAAATGGCTACCGAGGTGGAAGAGGTGGTCGAGGTGGATTTCGAGGACGTGGCCGCAGTGTTCGAGGTCGGTTTGGTGGCTATGGATCCTGTTAAATCTGCAATCGGAACAACCACACCGCTGCTGATTGCTACTATCGCTATGATGATGCTACACAATACAACCCGGGCAGAGGTCAGCATAATGGTAATGGTGCTCATTTTGTTCAAGCACAGCAGGGTGGATTCGGTTCGTAATATCACCAAGGCAGAGGGCAGAACTACTATGGCAACTCGTATGGTTATGGCAGAGGTCAGAATTCTGGTCAGGGAAACTTTAATGGCTTTGCACAATCCTCACAAACACCATCTATACAATTTCATCAAGCTGCACCACCTGTTCAGCTCCCTGCTCCTCAGCCCCTGCTCTCCCTACCTTGGCACACAACCAATTCCACTCAACCTCCTGCTACTCAGCAAGCACCCACTCCTATGGCCATGGTTGCCTCCAACTCTGGTTCAGATCCTAATGTTTGGTATGCGGATAGTGGAGCTACGCATCACATCACTGCTGACCCAACAAACTTGAGCAATCAGACAGATCAATGTGACTCCAGTCACATCTTTATGGGTAACGGTTTTGGTCTCAAAATTCATGCTATTGGTACTACAACTGTTAGATCTTCCTTTGATAGCACTGTTCATCTTAAACTTAATGATTTACTCTATGTCCCAACTATCACCAAAAATCTGTTAAGTGTCAGTAAGTTCTCCCACGATAACAATGTTTTCTTTGAATTTCTTCCTCATGTTTGCTATGTTAAATCTCAGGACAATAGAAAGCTTCTCCTAGAAAGGTCTATCACCTCTGATGGTCTAAATGTGTTCTCCAAATTCCCTGTAGCTGCCAAGCAAGCCTCAGCAGCTGCCTCTAGTCTCTCTAGTCTTCCTATCTGCTTAAGTGCCTCTTGTAACTCTTCAATTCCAATGAATGCTGTGTCCAGTTCGGTTTGTAATAACACTAGTTCTAGCTGTAATGTTCCTAAGGATAGTGCTCAGTGTAATAAAGTGCCATTATCCCACTTTGTGTGGCACTGTAGGCTAGGGCATGCCAACGACAATGCTGTAAAGCAAATTTTACACCAATGTAATGTTCCTCATACTAATAAACAAGTGTTTGACTTTTGCACTGCTTGTTGCCTTGGCAAATCCAAAAGACTGCCTTCCCAACCCTCACTCACCACTTACACTACACCTTTTGAACTTTTGTTTCTTGATTTGTGGGGTCCTGCCCCTGTTATATCATCCACTGGGCATTCTTACTACCTATCCATTGTAGATGCTTGTTCCAAGTTCACTTGGATTTTTCTTTTAAAACAAAAATCTGAAACTCTAACCATCTTCCAACAATTTAAGGAACTTGTTAAGGTGCAATTTCAAGCATCCATTAAAGCTGTTCAAACTGATTGGGGAGGGGAATTTTGCCCCTTCACCAAGTTTCTCACTACCTTAGGCATCCAACACAGAGTTATTTGCCCCCACACTCACCATCAGAATAGGAGTGTGGAGAGGAAGCATAGGCACATCGTGGAGACATGCCTTGCTCTCCTTGCTCAAGCCTCCCTCCCAATGAAATTTTGGGATCATGCATTTCAAACTGCAAATTACCTCATAAACCGATTGCCCACTCCTACTCTTCACAATCAAAATCCTTTCTCTATCCTTTATAACACTATTCCTGACTACTCCTTCCTTAGGGTCTTTGGGTGTGCTTGCTATCCATGCCTTAGACCTTACAACAAAAATAAACTAGACTTTAGGTCGTGTGAGTGCACATTTCTAGGGTACTCCTCCACTCATAAAGGTTACAAGTGCCTCTCCAAGGAGGGACGACTGTATACCTCCAAAGATGTACAGTTTAATGAACATCTCTTTCCCTTTGCTAGTGCACACACACCAGTTGTGCAGCCTGCCTCCTAACCTGATTTCACATGCCCTATGCCTCTCACAATTGTCCAGCAACCCTGGTACAACACTGACCCTGTCTCTAGTAACAACTCGGCTTTTCCTGTCAGTCCTTCCAGTGCTCCAGCCTTCCCAATTTTTGGCACTGGTGCCAGCCCCTCTCTCAATCCTTTCAGTTCTACCTTCAATAGTCCAGCATCGATCCCTCAGGGTCCTGTCCCCTGCCATAACCCTGTCCCACCAGCTCAACCCCTCCCTATAGTTCCTCCATCTCCTTCTCCCACTCATTCTCCTTCGGACACTTCTTCCTTCCTTGACCTACACTCTGGTCTCACACCTCTTTATCCATCCAGTCAGTCGGTCTCTCCTACTCCTCAACCCACCAACACTCATCCTATGATCACTAGGTCTAAGGTTTCAGTGCTAAATAAGGGAGCTCCTCCTACAGTGTTGCTAACCCATGTGGAACCCACCTCTCCAAAGGAGGCCCTAACCGTTCCCAAATGGAAAGAAGCCATGCAACTAGAATATGATGCTCTAATGGCAAACCGCACCTGGACATTGGTTCCTCTGCCTCCTAACAGGTAGTCCATTGGCTGCAAGTGGGTTTTCCGGATCAAAGAAAATTCTGATGGCACCATCAACAAATATAAAGCTAGGCTGGTTGCCAAGGGGTTTCATCAAAAACATGGTTGTGATTATATTGAAACCTTCCCGTGGTTAAACCAATCATTGTTAGAGTGCTTCTTACCTTAGCAGTAACTCATAGTTGGTCCGTACAGCAGCTTGATATTAATAATGCAGTCCTCAATATGGTGTTTTGGAGGAGGAAGTCTACATGGACCAGCCTGTTAACTTTCACAGTCAACAACCAGGCCTGGTGTGCCAACTCAACAAGGCCATATATGGCCTCAAACAGGCCCCCAGGGCTTGGTTTGAAAGGCTAACTAAAGCCCTGTTTCAGTTTGGTTTTCAGTCAAGTAAATGTGATCCCTCACTATTCTTCATAGCAGGTCAGGCCATTCCACCTATGTTTTAGTGTATGTCGATGACATAATTGTAACTGGCTCATCTCCTCAGAGAATTACAGACCTCATCTCCAAACTGAATGCCGAGTTTGCACTAAAGCAGCTAGGAGAACTTGACTATTTTCTTGGCATAGAAGTGAAGAAATTGCCCAATGGTGGTCTCATTCTTTCCCAAACCAAATACATTAAAGATCTCTTGTCCAAAGCTCACATGGCAGAAGCAAAAAGCATGCCCACACCCATGATCAGTAATAGCAAACTCACAAAAACTGGTGCAAATTACATGGCAGAACCAACTCTCTACAGATCTATAGTGGGGCCCCTACAATATGCTACCATCACTAGGCCTGAAATTTGCTTCAGTGTCAGTAAAGTTTGTCAGTTTCTGTCTCAGCCTTTGGAGGAGCATTGGAAAGCTGTTAAACGGATTCTAAGGTATCTACAAGGGACTTCTACACATGGCCTAGTTCTCAAACCAGCTCCTACAACACAACCTCTCACCCTGCAGGGCTTCAGTGATGCAGATTGGGCAGCTGACTTGGATGACAGAAGATCAACATCAGGCTCCTATGTCTACCTAGGACCAAATCTAGTGTCATGGTGGTCAAGAAAACAACCTTTAGTGGCTAGGTCCAACACAGAGGCAGAGTACCGAAGCGTTGCTGCCACTACCACAGAGGTTCTCTGGCTGCAGTCTCTACTCAAGGAGCTCAAGGTTGACACTCTCCAACCAGTGATATGGTGTGATAATCTGAGCACAGTTTCTCTCTCCCATAACCCAGTTCTTCACTCCAAAACAAAGCACATGGAACTTGATCTCTTCTTTGTCCGGGAGAGAGTCATCAGCAAGTCTCTCTTAGTCTGCCACATCCCTGGATTAGATCAGGTTTCAGATCTTCTCACTAAACCATTGTCTCAGGCCAGATTTGAACAACTGAGAACCAACCTTGGTGTTCTTGATAAACTCAGTATTGTAAACCTACCTTAGACTTATAAGGGGGTATATTAGTGTTGTAGTGTTGCTCAGTGTTGTAAAACCCACCTTCAACTTATAAGGGGGTATATTAGAGTATATGTATACTATCTTAGTGCTGTGCACACTGGATTACTGATCTGCTGAGTCAGCCAGTCAGTTAGGCTGTTAGCGGTTAGTTCAGGTAGTTGGGCCTTGGCTTCTCAAGGACTCTACCGATCACACTATATGTATATGCTCTCTCTGTACTATTGAATCAAGTTTATCAATACAAGAATATTCAGTTTCTTCTACCTCTCTTCTCTCTCTTTCTTCTCTTATCACCATTGTTACAATTCTAACAGTGCCAATCCACCATCGGAGGAGGGTGATTTATCCTCCTTGTTATGCCTTTTTTTTTAGGAAAGTCCAAAATTACTCCTTCAACGTAGTTCAATATATGATTTAGTCCCTAAATTTCAAAACGTGTAAAAAAGCCCTTCAACTCCATTATTTCTGAAAAGCCTTCACGTGCCAGGTATGTGGAACACTTTCCATTCACTATTTAACGCATGGTGCTAACAGATATGGACTAACTTGCACACTTAGAGCCTGTTTGGCACGTCACTTCTACGAGCTTATAGCGGATGAGAAAGAAGTCCCGTTTGGTAAGCGTCTCTGTCACGAGCTTATAGCGTTTTTTCCAGACGCTACTTGAAGTAGCGTTTGAGCTTATAGCTTATAGCGTTTCATTTTTCTTTCCACTTTTATTCTTATTATCTTCATTTAATTCTACCTTTATCCTCTTCTCTCTCTTTTATGTAAAATCATTAATGAAGATGTCCTTTTATGTCATTTTATACTTTTCAGCTAGTTCAATCGCTAGTTTTACCAAACACTTCCACAGAAAATAAACTAGCTTATTCGCTATCAGCCACCTCATCCGCTATCTGTTATAAGCTAGCTTATCCGCTAACAACTAATTTTGCCAAACAGGCTCTTAATACAGTTGATGGACCTTTTTGCATTTTATGAAATTGGTCGGGGAATTAAATCACACATCGACCTAAGTTGATAGAGTGTTCTTGAACTTTTTCCTTATAATAATGCAAGACTTTCAATCATAATTCATTAAGGCAAACTTATAATATATCATATTCTTAGGTAGTGTAAACAAAATTAACATTGAGGTTATAAATTCAAAACTCCTTATTATTACTATTTCAAAAAACGGACATGTTAAAAACATTTACCATTAGATTATACAATTGCATAAATCATTAAAAACTAAATGTAGTCAAACACATTGCATTTGATGCACACTCACACTGCAGGGAGTCCCGAGGTTATTATTGTAACGGTCCGGACTGCTTTAAGGATTGCCGACTGTCCCCACAAACCAACATGGGTCTCTTCAGCGTGCTTTGTCCTCACTCACACGCTTCCTAGGAAAACTTCCCAGGAGATCACCTATCCCAGAATCCCAGAATTACTCCAAGTCAAGCACGCTTAACTTTGGAGTTCTAAGTGATGGGCTACCGAAAAGAAGATGCATCTTATTGGTATAGGTAGTACAAATCAATTCTTCTAAGCCTTCTTTCAACCGTACAGTCCCATACCTGCACAACCCCAGGATCCCTCTCATTTCGGTGTGAATTTGGTTCATTCATGTATCCCTCCGCCTAGAAGCCTGCCAGGAGCCGCTCCTTGTCCGTGCCTCATGCACCGGCGACCACTCCCCGCCCTCGTCAACCCCGAGTGTTACAATTATTGGCTTCTCCTAAAGGTTATGTTGGGATATCTAATACTCCTCCCGTCTCATTATATATGTCACATTTATAAAAAAAATTGTCCCAAAATATATATTATTTTCTATTTTTAATGTAATATTAAATGCTTTCTGTCAATTTTACCCCTAATTATGTTTTTAGAATTCTGCTATGTGATGCATTAACCGAAGTCATCACTTTTTTATTTTCAAAGTAAAACATTTGAGTGATCAATAGCTGCATTTTGTTCTATTATCAATGTCTTGAAATACTTATTTTTTCTCGTTGATTGTAGCTTATCATTAATGATAACAAAATTTGTAAAAGTAAAAAAAAATACAAACAATGTTAGTTTGGTAAAATTGTTGTTCACTGTCTCTCATTTATTACTTTTTCTTAAACCGCGTGATTTAATCGAGTATGATATATATAATGGGACGGTAGGAGTAATAAATAGAATAAAGTAATGGAATAAAATTATCATAACATCATTTGAATATTTTATAATGAAATAAAGAAAAGTTTCCACTTCATTACTTGGGAAGCAGATAGAATCATAGAATGATAGGATAATCATATTTACAAATAAGGTAATGAAATTTTTGGTTCCTGAAAATATAGGGCTTTTTGGTTTTAGTCCTGATCTTTTATTTGTTTTGCTTTTGGTGTTTGTAACTTTTAAATTTTTGTTTTTGGTCTCTGCCATTAACTTCAAACGTTAACTGCTGACATGACAAACAAAAGTCCACGTTAGCAGTGACATGTGGCAAAATAATTATTTTTTTATTCCATCTGTCTAACATGATTGGGACCAAAAACAAAAATTTTAAAGTTATAGACACCAAAAGCAAAACAAACAAAAGATAGGGACTAAAACCAAAAAGTCCTATATTTTCAGGGACCAAAAACTTCATTAAGCCTCTAATAAATATGATTTCCTGTAATTTATGAATTAATTTGAGTTTCTAACAAATGAAGAAGAATTGTAATTTTTTTTGAGTGAATTGATTTTGAAGCAAATAATCCTTCAAGTGTTGATGAGGAGGATGTTATTTTGGTACTTGGAGAACATGTTGAAGAGCTATAAGGGAAGAGATAGAAGTTGCACTTGAAGCTTGTAAGTGAAAGAAAAAGTTTCAAATTTTGATAATATGCTTGGGACCTGTAATTGGGTTTTGTTTATTTAGTATTTTCAATTGCCAAACATAATCCAAACCATTGCAACAAATATACATATTAGCCATGACATTGACAATTGAAAATACAAAATATGCAAAATTCAACTACAGTTCCCAAACATATTATCAAAATTTGAGACTTTTTTCTTTCACCGGTTAGCTTAAACTGCAACTTCTGTCTCTTCATATATAGCTCTTCAACATGTGTTTCAAGTACCAAAGTGACATTCTCCTCATCTACACTTAGAGGATTATTTGCTTTAAATTCAGCTCACTCAAAAAATTACAATTCTTCTTCATTTGTTAGAAAATCAAATTAATTGATAAATTACAGAAATCATATTTATTAAAGACTTAATGAAGTTTTTGGTCATTGAAAATATATAGTCTTTTGGTTTTAGTCCCTATCTTTTGTTGGTTTTGCTTTTGGTATCTGTAACTTTAAAATTGTTGTTTTTGGTCCCTGTCATGCGAGTCAGTTGGAATAAAAAAATAATTATTTTGTCACGTGTCACTGCTGACGTGGACTTCCGTCTACTACGTCAGTAGTTAACGTTTAGAGTTAACGACATGGACCAAAAACAAAAATTTAAAAGTTACAAACACCAAAAGTAAAACAAATAAAAGATAGCGACTAAAATCAAAAAAATTTATATTTTTGAGGATCAAAAACTTGTTTAAGCCTACAAATGACTTGATTCCATCTCATACCCCTAAATTGGGGTTGGGGAATAGAACGATTGGATTATGGATAAAATGATTCCAAATAATGGCAACTAATGTCATTCTATCTAATTCCCCTTCATTTCATTCCTTTCCTTTCGCTGATTTAAACATATCCCAAAATCAACATCTATTATAATATACCATTTCAAGTAAATTTTCTTATTGAATATATGCAAATGCTATGTTATTGTATTTCCAATTATAATAATTAAATAATTTAATTATAATACATGGTCAGCATAAAAAAGTTTTATATTATCAATCAATTGTATATTAGCACATCATAAAAAGGGAAATTTTTGGGAATAATCCAAAAAAAAAAAAATTATTCTCCTAAATACCCCCTTTCCCCCATTATATACATAAATACTCCCTTTTTTTCCTTTCACTTCCCCTCCCTCTATTCACGACTTCCCACTTTCTTCTTTTTAAATTTTTTTTTTTTTTATGTTGAGAAGTCGGGTTTGGTGGAACCGACTTCTCAATGGACATTTAAAAAAAAATTGCATTTGATAGGTAGCTGAACCCGACTTCCCATAGGACATTTTTATTTTTATTTTTTTGATTTTTTTTTTAAAAAATACGAATTTTTTGGTTTTTTATTTTTTTGGATTTTTATTTAAATTTAATTGGTTTTAGAGTTTAAAAATGTGTGATTAATTTTTTAATTAACTAATAGTGTTGGATGTTAATTATATGATATCAATAATCGTTTTATGATTTCAATATTTAATTTCATGAAATTTTAATAAAATTTAAAGATTTTTAGGGTTTAAAAATGTGCGATTAAATTTTTTTTAATTAAGTAATTGTATTGGTTGTTAATTATATGATAACAGTAATCAATAATGCGATAATAAACATCAATTAAAATTCATAACAAGAAACTATTATAAAAACTCGTGAGAACGTTGCTAAAAATATTGCATATATAATTTATCATATAAACGTGAGAACGTTGCTAACTGTGTGCTCAAGTGTGCAGATTGATAAATCAAAGATAAGTCTTTATAGTTTAATGACTGTAAGGACTGCACGAAGAGTCCAATGATATCAAAGGAAGTTATATAAGTCCAAAGCTTAAGCACGTCCAACATATCTCACTGAGCAACGATCTTACAAGTTGAAGCTAAGTAGCAGAACAAGGAGAATACACCTTAAAAATATAGTAAATGTTCTGTGTCCAATATAATGAAGTACATACTCTAGGAAAACAAAGACTGAAGGTCCGACGTAACACTTATAAGGAAAGAAGCTATGAAGGTCAGAAAAGATATCAATGGTCAGAAGCAAGATTTGACATATTATGTGATAAACTTATCCAAATAAGATGATCTTGGTCTCGTTGGAAAGATAAGAGAAAGATCTACATCTTTTATGAAGAAGTCGAGATCTTAATCAATCTCTATCGGGGTGAAATTTTGTCTGCAAATTGGAGACGTAATGCTGTTCCTGACAACCAGACCATTCATGTGTCCAATGGAAATATCTGGAGCTGTAGGTGTCCAAATGAGTAAATACCCAATTTAGTCCCTGAAATTGTAGGGTCGTATCAACTTAGTCCCCCACATTATCAATATTCCAAAATGATCCTTGGAATTTCAAAATATAGCAAATGAATCCCTGACATTATTCACTTAGTTTCAAATGCATCCCTGACATTACCAACTTAATGTCATTATAGTCCAGGCAAATATCAACGGAGGGACGAATCTGATTAACTTTCTGCAATTCCAGGGATCATTTTAGAATATTGATAATGTGGGGGACTAAGTTGATACGACCTTACAATTTTAGGGACCAAATTGGGTATTTACTCGTGTCCAAATTGGACTCAACACAGTTTGCGTCCGATGTAATTGGACTCAGCATAGTCCGATGTAATTGGACTCAACACAATTTGCGTCCGATGTAATTGGACTCAAGCCAATTTGCGTCCGATTTAATTGATAGTCCGATGTAATTGGACTCAACACAGTTTGCGTCCGATGTAATTAGACTCAGCATAATCCGATGTAATTGGACTCAACACAATTTGCATCCGATGTAATTGATAGTCCGATGTAATTGGACTCAAGACAATTTGCGTCCGATGTAATTGATAGTCCGATGTAATTGGACTCAACACAGTTTGCGTCCGATGTAATTGGAATCAACACAATTTGCGTCCGATGTAATTAATAGTCCGATTTAATTGGACTCAAGACAATTTGCGTCCGATGTAATTGGACTCAACACAGTTTGCGTCCGATGTAATTGGACTCAGCATAGTCCGATGTAATTGGACTCAACACAATTTGCGTCCGATGTAATTGGACTCAACATGGTCCGATGTAATTGGACTCGAAGAAATTGGCAATCTCATCCGCTCCTTTACCTGGCGCAAAGGACAAAGCTAATTATGATGCCCTGACGCGCGCATAGTGACGTTTACTGCCCTGATGCAATCTCGTCCGCTCCTTGACCTGGCGCAAAGGACAAAGCTAATTATGATGCCCTGACGTGCGCACAGTGACGTTTACTCCCCCGATGCAATCTCGTCCGCTCCTTTACCTGACGCAAAAGACAAAGCTAATTATGATGCCCTGACGTGCGCACAGTGACGTTTACTCACCTGATGCAATCTCGTCCGTTGATTTCGTCGGTGGAATCTCGTCCGCTCCTTTATTGATGTCTATTAATAGAACTTCACTCAGGCTCACTCAACACTACTAACACTTCACTTAGCCTCACTCAACATTACTCACTTCCTAAGTCATGAGTTCCTTATTTGCCTTTCTTTCTGTCTATTACAATGGACAAATTGTAATGGACTGCCCAGAAGGTGTGATGTTTCAATGCGACCATCCAAAGTTGATGAAGGTGAAGACCAACATCAAACTTGGTCAATTGAAGCAGTTTATACAGAGGAAGATACAACTCGGCAACAACAAGAAGGTAGTCGAAATTGTTTATCGATACCCTACATCCATTGCTCAAGGATATGTCGGATACCAGCCGCTAAATCTTGAAGGAGATGATGATGTACAGTTGATGTTCGACAACTGCAGAAGCCTCGGCGTTTCTACCATTGAGCTATACGCAAAGGTGGAGGATGTGTCCGATCTTGTCCCCCAAGCCATTGATCTTAATGCCCCAACACACCCCTTCCACACATCATTTCCTCAAATAGAAGACTACCACGTATCTTTTCCTTCATCCTCTGACTACCACCCATCTTTTCCTACTTCCTCAGCCTGCCACTCTTCATTTCCTCAAACCCAATACTACAACTCTTCATTTCCTCAAACCCAAGACTACACCGCATCATTTCCTCAGACCCAAGACTACAACTCATCATTTCATCAGACCCAAGACTACACCCCATCATGTCATCAAACCCAAGACTACAACTCACCATTTCATCAGACCCAAGACTACAAATCATCATTTCATCAGACTCAAGACTACAACTTATCATTTCCTCAGACCCAAGACTACAACCCGTCCTTGTCTCATTATATCCCCGTCACTGTTGTTGCCGGTTTCCACCACGAAGAAGTCGGTGACTTCAGTGAAAATGAAGACAACGATCTTGCCCTGTCTGGTGACGACGACGATGATGTGGACGACGACGAACCTGCCGTTGTGCCCTTATCAATCGCACCTTCTTATGACCCACCGTCACACACATGCCTTGAACTTTGACCAAATGAATGAGCCTAGTGAATTCGGTCACACATTGACCCGCCAGAACTTACAGTCATTCGATCGGGAAACCTGGTAGTAGGGATGAATTTCCCTACCAAACAAGCTTGCATGTCCGCGATTAAGCACTTCCATATCAATCGCTCTCTGGATTTCTCGGTAGTGCAATCTGATCAGGCGAGATTCGTCGCCAAATGCCGGATTGATGGATGTATGTGGAGATGTAGAGCAGCGTTGGGAAAGAAGAGCCAAATTTGGGAGATCCGAAAACTGGGGGCGGATCACACATGTGCATCAACAACTCTTTCACAAGATCATCTCAAAGCTTGACAATAACCTAATTTGTGAAAGTATCAGGGGTATGGTTCAAAAAGATCCATCAGTAACCGTGCCAGTGTTGATTGCACACATACGAGCAAAATACTCGTACACCACCACGTACAGGAAGGCATGGTTAGCTAAACAAAAGGCTATTGAACTGATCTACGGGAACTGGGAAGAGTCATACAATCAACTACCAAGATGGCTCCTCACAATGCAACAGTTTGTTCCAGGAACGATCGTAGAGCTAGAGACACTGCCGGCCTACAACGGAGTGCAACTAATTCGTGATAGGCGAATATTCCATCGAGTGTTTTGGACTTTCGAACCGTGCATTACTGGCTTTGCGTTTTGCAAGCCCGTTGTGTCCATCGATGGCACCTGGTTGTATGGAAAATACAAGGGGACCCTTTTGATGGCAATTGCTCAAGATGGGAACAACCACATATTTCCTATAGCCTTCGCCATAGTCGAGGGTAAGACGGCAGATGCCCAGTATTTCTTTCTCCGAAACTTGAGAGGGCACGTCACACCTCAACCTGACATTTGCTTGATTTCGGATAGGCACGAATCAATTAAAAGTGCCTTTCGGCGAGTAAACAGTGGATGGTCGCATGTTTATTGCATTCGGCACATAGCCCAAAATTTCATGAGGCAATTCAAGAATGCGGATATGCGAAAGCAAGTTGTTAATATGGGTTGGTAGTGCATTCATTTATATTATTATTAATTTTTGTTTCTTTTCTCTTCATATCAATTTGGAACTTAGTTTATTCTGACTCTTCAGGATACGCCACGTCATATCCGTCGTTCAATTATTACTATAATGCTGTCAAAGAAGAAAACGCAGAGGCCGCAAGATGGTTAGACAGTATCCCTAAGGAAAAAATGGACTCAAGCATGGGATCAGGGGAAGCGTTGGGGACACATGACAACCAATCTTGCTGAGTCCATCAACGGCGTACTCAAGGGGACGCGAAATCTACCAATCACTGCGATAGTCCAAACAACCTATTATAGGTTGGTTAGTCACTTCGTCAAGAAGGGAGAGAAACTGTAGGTAATGATCAGATCCGACCGTGTTTATACGAGATTCTCACTAAGACCATTGACGTGGTACCCAACGAAGCTTATTGGCCACATTATGATGGAGTTGAGGTGTGCCACAATCCTGCCATGCGAAAAGATCCACGTGGTCGTCCACAATCTACTCGCATTCGTACTGAGATGGACCTCAGGGAAAGGGGTCACCCAAAATGTTGTGGACTTTGTCGACAACCAGGTCATACAAGGAAGAACTGTCCTCACCGTGCTGGAACTTCTACGCAACCATAGCGTAGAAATCAGGCACTATTAATTTCAGTGTATGAGTTTTTGTAATAGTTTCTTGTTATAAATTTTAATTGGTGTTTATTATCGCATTATTGATTACTGTTATCATATAATTAACAACCAATACAATTACTTAATTAAAAAAAATTTAATCACACATTTTTAAACCCTAAAAATCTTTAAATTTTATTAAAATTTCACAAAATTAAATATTGAAATCATAAAACGATTATTGATATCATATAATTAACATCCAACGCTATTAGTTAATTAAAAAATTAATCACACAATTTTAAACTCTAAAACCAATTAAATTTAAATAAAAATTCAAAAAAAAACCAAAAAATTCGTATTTTTAAAAAAAAATCGAAAAAATAAAAATAAAAATTTCCTATGGGAAGTCGGGTTCAGAGAACCCGACTTCCTACCTATCAATTGTAAATTTTTTTTTAAATGTTCATTGCGAAGTCGGTTCCACCAAACCCGACTTCTCAACATAAAAAAAAAAAATTAAAAAGAAGAAAGTGGGAAGTCGTGAATAGAGGGAGGGGAAAGTGAGGGAAAAAAGGGAGTATTTATGTATATAATGGAGGAAAGGGGGTATTTAGGAGAATAATTTTTTTTGGGTTATTCCCAAAAATTTCCCTCATAAAAATGTTTGACTTTTATAATAATTACATTAAAAATCACACATGGGATAAAGTGTGATTGATTGATAGTGTAAAGAAATTTACACTGATAATATCAAAATTAAACTCATAATTAAAATCCTTCAAAACTCATCTAAGCAAATTTTTTGCGCCACTGAAATATTGAATAAAATTTCTGAAATATTTTAAAATAAGAAAATTTGTAAAAAAAAAAGTATTCTAAAAAAATTGCATTCATATCCAAATAACTCAATAAGACCATGATCAAAAAAATAACTCAATAAGACAAAAGGTCAAATTATACCTTTACAAAAGAAACACGAGTCATTGATGTGAGGGTTAATGATAATGAGATGTTTGAGAGATTAATGAAAAAAATGTGTATGTACCATAGTAGTTTTGCTAATATACAATAAAAAATACTATAATGTAGTCGCTTCAAAAATTTGTCCTATAAAAATCGTTAACTTGTTACTCGTTAAACAAAAAATTTAAAGTAAGGCGTTTACATTATATGATGAACGTTGTACCAAATTTTTTTTTAGGATTTAATTGGTATATATTATTAGTGTAAAGATTTTTTACACAGACAATCAATCAGAAATTATCACATAAATTAAAGTGTTTGACTCTTATCCTAATTATTTTAAAAATCACACACATCATGATTTCTGATTGATTGTCAGACTTTACACCGTATAACAATTAAACTCTTTCTTTTATTAAAGAAAGTATACTTCTCGCTTTGTTTTTTAGTAGCTGAAAACAATCCTTAATAATTGTGATCTTTTAAGAATAATTCGGCACTTATACATATGTAATTAAGTAAAATTAGTCATAATGTGATCTTACCCAAAAAAAGACAGCACAATGCTCCATGTAGGATTGTTGCCTCTCCAAATTTTGAAAAGAAAGAAGAAAACCTGTAACTTTTCAGGAAATTTTAATAAAATAGTATTTGATATCTTTTTGGAAAAGATCTTCTTTTCAAAAAGCTCTTCTGTTTAAAAAAAAAATTTTAAAAAAATTTTCATACTCTAAATCTTAAATAATTTATAGTTTGGATCCCCTCCCAAATTTCAGAGCTAACTCAAGTATCACATTATTTTGTTAGAATATTGTAAATTTTCACACTCTTTAAAAATGTGCGGAATAACTCATTATCCCTCGTTTTTGGGAGTAAGAATTCAGGTCAGTCTGTAGTTGAACTTAGTTTGAAATTAGATCCATTCTATAATTAATTAATTTTTTGGGTTCTGCTATAATTAATTAATTAATTAGTTAATAATCTATTTAATTATATTAAAGATATAAATATCTCTACACAACATTTGAAAGAGGAAATTGCCAAAATGTCATAAGCCGGACAACTCCCAAAAAAGTTAGAAGGCCGCCAGCTGATATTCTTGACCAAAATTAGAGGACGGGTATAAGTACCTCAAAATACGAGGCAACCACCCAGATTTGTTGGCTTTCTTGGTACTTCCTAGACACAACTCAAACTTGATATTAATTTTTTTTCATATTCTTAACTAATAATTGAAGATTAATCCCTTTCGAAATATAGATATCACTAAATTGAGTTTTATCTCTGCAAATAAAGTATTTTTCATATACACGATAATAACCAAACTTCCGAGATCATGCTTAAGAAATCCGACTATCTACCGATTGTGCTGCACGTTGTTGATAGACTTAAGATACTTTAGTTCAACTAAAAGTTACAAAACTCATACATTTACCACAATATTTGAATTGAATTTAACTACTGATGTCAATTTAAGTGCACAAAAAACCTATCAATGGATATTTGATGGTATAATTTTTTAGACTTAATTGCACTTTTCGTCCCTCAACTTTTGTAAATGTACGATTTTGATCCCTCGAAAATTTTAATTACATATTTGATCCTCTAATTTGTTAAATTGTACAAAATCAGTCTTTTTTAGACTGTTTAAACTTAGTCCATTTTATATTGTTTAGACTGACTTTGCACAATTTAACAAATTAGAGGACTAAATGTGCAATTAATATTTTCGAGAGGTCAAAATTGCACATTTGAAAAAATTGATGGATGAAAAGTTTAAGCCTATTTTTTAATAAAAATATAATTATTGTAATAATTATTAAGGTCGTGCTAATTAGGACACCGATTAAAGAATCAAAGAATAACAAAAATTTATAAAAAAAATTAAATAAACTACTTCCCAACACTTCAACTGTAACACTCCTCAATAATTTTTTTTATATTTTTATTCCTTATCCCATCTCATAAGGATATCGGCTAACATTTCCATACTTATTATACTTTTTAATAAATTGCTATACATATTATATTTTTATTAAAAATTAACGTCTTTTTTTTTGTATAGGTCTGAAGCATCTAAAAAATTGTACTTGAGGGAAGAGAGAAATTTCAGCAAAACCCTGCATCCTAACCGTGAATTGGACTCGGGAGCAACTTTAGCAGAGTGGTCTTTAAGTAGAACAAAAGAAAAGGCATGTCGCATCCTCGCATTGCAACTACCCTACACAAGTAAAATACTAAAACACACCACAGGGTTGGCCTAACGGATCAAGCTAAAACACTGAATCATTCACATAAATAAGCTGATCGGTCTGTTCAAGCAATGATATTTTGTTGGATAAAGTCGGACCAGCCAACAAATTATTTCGTAAACATTGTAGGTGCCAAACTTGACAGGCCCATGCACCACTCCATGCTTTGTGGAAAAGAAAAAATAGCTACTTCAAAATACCAATCGTTGATCCAAATTCAAAGAGCCCAGAATTTGTACATCTTTACTGAAGATTGAAGATATATTTTAAAATAACATTACATACAAATGGATCTCAGAAACCATGAATTTTCTGAAAACAATAAATGAAACTTCAAGTTAAAGCATATATCACACTTCACAAAACTTAACATTAATGAAATAGACCCTCGCAGGAGAGGCAATCCTACCGGCACCAAGTATGGAGCTTGATCTATCTATTTCTCTTCATCTGTGCTAGTGTAGTGTGGCAAATCAGTTAATGTATTCTCCTACTAAGAGACACTTAGATGTTGTTAACCAAATCCTTTGCTACCTAGAAGGGGTTCTCGAAAAAGGACTATAGTTCTAGAAAAATAGTTACCGACGGATTGAATGCTATGCAAATGCAAATTGGACACGCTCTGTAATTGTACAAATGTGTGGAAAATGTTGTGACTTAGAAAAACATGAAACAAACTGTTGTTACAAAGACAGAATCAGGACAATTGCATAAAGAGTTTGTACTTATTTGGACAATTAGGTTACTACAAGACCTATTTATTCAAATTGAAGGTCTTATCAAAATGTACAATGACAACAAATCGACTGTTAGCATAACTAATAATTCCATTCAACATGATAGGATGAAAAATGTGAAGATCAACAGAAATTCCAAAAATTAAAAGTGGAACTTTCAACCTAGATTATGTGTCAACCAAATCAAAAAAACGTTCTGTTTACAAAGGCAAAAAGTTAACATGTTTACAAAAACCTTGTCGGAGTCAGAATTATGTTAACATGCTAGAAATGATCAACACTTTCACCGGCTTCAGGGAGTGTGTTAAATTCCAAATTAAAATAACAGTGATGAAGGGATTGGATGAATCTGAAAATCATGGGATTCTTAGCTGTAAATGTGTTCTCTTTGTTCTTTCCTCACAACTTGCTATTCTGGTGTATATATTTTAACCTTTTATTCTGAATGAATAGGATACAGAGTCATTTTCAGTACCTCTGTTTTCAAAACAATATATTTGAATGAACTCAGAATATTGAATATAATATCTAATACCCTGAAGAACATAAATTAGTTTAACGGCTTAACTGAACAAGTAATATAGAGAAAGTTCAGGTAATTTATAAGCTATCATTACACTTTAACACTTGAAGATAACCATAATATGGAATTTTTCTGAAATGCCTCCTGACCAAGAAACGATAGGAAAAAGAAAGTAGAATAGACTGCAAGGAGGCCTTGCTAAGGGGCAGATTGAAAATTCTAGTCCCAGAATGCTAGTAAAGTTGAAATACACTGCCAAGAGAGCAATGGCAGTGTGAAGAAGTAAGGTGAAGTTGCCCATACTTAAGTAAATTGCAAGTTGCAATTACCAACGCCAATATCTAACTCTAACTCTATTCCTCTGGAGCCAATTGCCTTTCATTAGGCACAGGAGAAAAATCTGCATGCCCAAAACAAAAGATCTGCTGAAAATATCCTCAAATAGGGCTCAAGAGTGTAACGTACAATGATCTATCAACAAAGTAACTACCTTAATATGGGAAGTGATCGTTCCACGACATTTGTCTCAACCCCAACTGACAGTATGTTTCTTCATTTGATGGCTAAAAGGTTACTCTATATTGAATATCCTTCTCCTCTTTGGCAGGGTACTTAACCCGTTCTGAATCCAATTGTTTCAGGTGATAAATGCTCCTGAGAGCATGATTAGCATTCACATATCTCTTAAAACCAACCAATTCATACAAGATCATTCAACTCTATAAAATCCTCCTCTAGAATGGAAAGTAAATATTGCTGAGACGTCAGACCTTCAATGAACATTGCATTACCACGGGGAAGTCCAGAAAGCGTTTCCTGATTACCAACAATAACAAACAACAGAATCTAATGATTTAGCAATACTTTCTTTTCTCCCATATATTAACAATTATAAAATGAAATGAAAAGGTGCATTGGCAAAAGAACATGCTAAAGTAATCTGGAAGGAATTACAAGCTAATTATTCAATTGGTACTTGAAGAGCTTTCTACCAACCAGTAAATGTGTTATCTCCCATTCAAAAGAGTTGGAAGATCACTCCATTTCCATACAAACATAAAAAAAAAAAAAACTAGAATGAAAATATATGATCATATTTTCAGTTTCCAAGTATAGAGTGACAGTAGAAATTTTAGTGACACATCGTGACGGAAGAATTTGAAGCATAAGATATTTCATCCAATAGCAAAAATGATATTACTAATAAAAAATGCATGCAATTTAAGAAAGACCGCAACATGAATTATTTGTAACATTTTCCACATTTAAAAATCTAGTCGCAAATAGATACAACATTAGTTGACTCAAAATATTGATAGCCTCAATTCCCGACTTAACTTCTCAGATTATTGCTGATGTAGAAGTTTGCAACTGACAGCTGAAAAACAAAAATAATCCAAATGATTGTAATGGAACTATTTGGCTTTAACCAAAAAACTACCGATACAGCCTTGACAGTAGTAAGTCAAATATGCATGCACGATAAGAACAAAAAGGAATTATAAAGCAGCATAACAAAACTAGAGATATGATAAAGCAGCACTCCAAGTCTTTTTGCTGTTACACATTGCAAATTCAAAAGTTGCAATATTAGATAGGATTATATTGCTTCTATCTTAGTTTAGAATTTGTATGATTAGTTAGGATCAGATAGTTTTTATCATATTAGGATTTCTTCATTTCTATCTTCTTTTTTATTTCAATTTGTAACCTCTTTATATAGAATGAAATATCAGAAACTCTCTACACAATTGTGAGAGAATACAAATCATATATCTAATTTTATTATGGTATCAGTTGTGGACCTATAAGGATTGCTTCAATTTTTCATCATGGCAGACTCATCTCTCCTCCCTCATGTCCTACCTCCCCAAATATCACTGCCCCCAAAATCAATGTTGTTACATCCACTAAACTTTCTCCACCCGATCCTTATGTCATTTATCCTTCAGATAACCTCACATCAGTCTTCTTTTCTCCATTACTTCAAGGAGATAATTATCAGACATGGGTCATCGGCATTTCCAAGGCCTTGAATGCTAAGGCTAAACTCTGTTTTGTGGATGGCTCTCTTCCTCCTCCAACGGATGATCTTATAATGTTATGACTGATGGAAGAGGTGTGATGACCTCGTAGGAAGCTGGATCCTCAATTCTGTCCATGATAACATTCGTCCAAGCTGCATCTTCGCCAAGTCTGCTCATGAAATCTGGAAAGATCTCAAGGTAAGGTTTTCTCATTCTAATGAATGGCCCAAAACTTTTTCAATTGAAGACTGCTATTGCTTCATTCAAGCAAGAAAATCTCTATCTCATTTCTTATTACACTCAATTGAAAAGTTTATGGGATGTTTGACTCTTTGGTACCTGTCGAACCATGTATATGTTGGGCAAGCAAATTCATTCTGGAATGCCATGAGCGAAATCATGCCATGGATTTTTTGCAAGAACTTAATGACCGCTTCTCGAAATCAAGTTGAACTTGAAACTAGATATATGATAGACATGAGTAAGTGTAAAAGTGGGAGAGAAAGAAACTTCACCCACATGTCTAACTTTGGCAAAATCGCCATTTGGTATTTGAACATTAATAACTTTTTGATAATTGATGATAGGATGAAAAATATTGGAGGTCGGAACATAGGTGGTGGGTTGCACCACTGTCAACAAACCAAATAGGAAAAGATGAAAGACTAGACGTATCTGCAAGATTGACTCTAGGAGTCATATCAGTATCTTCAGTTAGAGGATGAAGATGAGCCATTAGTTGATTATACTGGTACCAGGCTAAGTTCGGACCAGACGAAGGAGCAGCAGATCCATCCTCAATCGATGCAGTTTGAGGAGGCAACACTGGAGCAGCCACCATGTGAGCTCTAGCTGGTGGGTGATTTGTAGAATGATGGCCTGGAAGATAACCATGTAACACATAACACGTCTTACGAACATGACCGTGTTTGTTGCAATGATGGCAAAAGGGCCTGGGGCGCTTAGTGCCAGTAGATGAGTAAGCATTGTTGTTGTTTGGAATCAGAGGGCGATTAGTGCCTGAAGAACCTTTATTGACATTGAGGGCAGCACTTGGGATTGAAGGCAATGATTTGGAATTAATATTTTGTTGTTTTTCTTGAAGAATGAGACTGAATATGCGAAGAACAGCAGGCAACGGATCATTTAGAAGACTGCTACTACGCATATTCGAGAATCGGTCATGAAGACCTTGCAAAAAATCCATGGCGTGATCTCACTCATGGCGTTCCAAAATGAATTTGCTTGCCCCAATACATGGTTCGCCAAAGAGTCATAAGCATCCCATAAACTTTTCAATTGAGTGTAATAAGAAGTGACAGAAAGGTTTTCTTGCTTGAATGAAGCAATAGCAGTCTTCGATTGAAAAAGTTTTGGGCCATTAGAATGGGAAAACCTTACCTTGAGATCTTTCCAAATTTCATAAGCAGACTTGGCGAAGATGCAGCTTGGACGAATGTTTTCATGGATAGAGTTGAGGATCCAGCTTCCTAAAAGGTCACCACACCTCTTCCAGCGGTCATACATTATAGGATCATCCGTTGGAGGAGGAAGAGAGCCATCCACAAAAGATAGTTTAGCCTTAGCATTCAAGGCCTTGGAAATGTCGATGATCCATGTCTGATAATTATCTCCTTGAAGTAATGGAGAAAAGAAGACTGATGTGGGGTTATCTGAATGATAAATGACATAGGGCTCGGGTGGAGAAAGTTTAGTGGATGTAGCAACATTGGTTTTGGGGGCAATGATTTTTGGAGAGGTAGAAGACGAGGTAGGAGATGAGGGAGAAGAGCTGGCAATGAAGTCTGCCATGGTGAAAAATCGAAGTAGCCCTTACAGGTTCACAATTGATACCATAATAAAATTAGAGATATGATTTGTATTCTCTCACAATTGACTAGATAGTTTCTGATATTTCATGGCTAAATTATTCTTTTGGTCCCTTATTTATTTTAATTTATTCAAGTTAGTCCCTCTATTTTAAAAATATTCAAGTTGTTTCCATACTTATCAAACGTTAAGCAATTTGGTCCTTTCCGTTAAGTTTTACCATTAAGTTCTGGCTAAATTACTCTTTTGGTCTCTCATTTGTTCTAATCTATTCAACTTGGTCCCTATATTTTATTCAATTTGGTCCCCTTATTTGTTTTAATTTATTCAACCTGGTCCTTCATTTGTTTTAATTTATTCAACTTAACGGAAATGACCAAATTGTTTAACGTTTGGCAAGTAAGGAGCCAACTTGAACAGTTTTAAAATAAAGGGACCTCGTTGAATAAATAAAACAAATGAGGACCAAAAGAGTAATTTAGCCATATTTCATTCTATATAAAGAGGTTACAAATTGAAATAAAAAAGAAGATAGAAATGAAGAAATCTTGATATGATAAAAACTAGGCTTAATTGCACTTTTGATCCCCGAGGTATCACGATTGTGCAATTTTGGTCCCGCTAGTTCCAATTGTGCCAATTGAGTCTCCCAGGTATCACAATTGTGCAATTTTAGTCCCCCAAGTTCCAATTGCGCACATTGGCTTCCCCAAATATCACGATTGTGCAATTTTAGGTGCCTCGGATATCACGATTGTGCAATTTTAAGGCCAATAGCACGTGGAACTGATTTGGCACTTAGTGAGACCAGCTTGACAACTTACATGACATTCCTATGTGGCATTATGGACACGTCACACGTGACCATTAAAGGGTGATGTGTCAATGATGTCACATAGGAATGTCATATAAGCTGTCAAGCTGGCCTCACTAAGTGTCAAATCAGTCCCACATAGACCATTGGCGTTGAAAATTGGACGACACAGTGACAAAAGGATCTGATTGTAACAGAGGGGATACTTTGGGGACCCAATTAGCACAATTGGAATCTCGAGCACTAAAATTGCACAATCGTGATATCTAAGGGACCCAACTGGCGCAATTGAAACCCGAGGGACCAAAATTGCACAATCGTAATACTTGAGAAACCAAAAGTACAATTAAGCCTCAAAACTATCTGATCCTAACTAATAATACAAATTTGAATACAAATTCTAAACTAAGATAAAAACAATCTAATCCTATCTAATAGTACAACTTTTGAACTTGAAATGTGTAGCAGCAAAAAGACTTGGTCAGTATACAATAATCTTCAATACAGCAGCAGCAGCAACAACAAAAACAAAGCCTTTTACCAGCACGTGGAATTAACTACATGGATCAAACGATACCATAATATCCTATCATAAATCATGCCTAAAAACAAACCATTTACATATAAATCATTCTTAAAAGTTTCGCCTATAGTTTTTCTTGATCTTCCTCAACCTCTAGCTATCGGGCTACCTCCATCTGATCTACCCTCCTTATTGGGGTTTCTACAGGTCCTCTCCACACATGCATAGACCACCCAAGTTTCTACAATAGGTGCTACCTCAATTTTCTCTCTAATATATTCATTCCTAATTCTATCTCTTGTCGGCTTTTTACCGCCCAACATTCAGTTGCATACAAGTTCGCAAGTCTTATAATATGAGAGTAAAATTTCCCCTTAAACTTCAGTGGTACTTCTCTATCGCAAATAACACCCACAGAAGCCATGCATTATCAAAAACAAAAGATGACAAATCGAGACCAGAGTTGAATTTATTTAATATTTTACCTGCTGACTGCCCTGAGGACCTACAGAACATTGGAAAGTAGCAACAGAAACAGGAGCAGTGATAACTTGATCATCTTGTCCTCCAGCACGTCTCAGTGGCTGCACTGAGATTTCATTCTTTCTGTCAGTAGAACTATCATCACATACTTTAGCTTCAACACCATCAGATCTAACACTTCCATCATGCTGAATACCAATGTGACGTACTGCTGAGATACTTTCTTCTGCACAAGAACTCAGACCAAATTCTGATGCACTATTCTTATGACGAGGCTTAATAAATACACGGCAAAGGACAAAAGAAGCCTGCAAATGAAACAAAAGATATAAGGAAATGAATAAATAAAGGCAGCATCCCATTTCTCAAGACACTTTTACAACACAAGAAACCATATTGTGGTGGTTAAATTTTCTTCCGCATGGTAAAATAATGAGTCAAACAAAAAAGTGGGGGATAAATAGGAAAAAAAAATCAATTAGAAAAACAGAGAGTGCTAACTGCCGAGGGAAGGATAAATGAGAGAGCCAAGTCTGACTGAATATTCCACAGTGATGAGTTAAGAAATTTACTATAGAAGGCAGAAAAGGAATTTCTTTACAAGTTACCATAGACATTAAATCCTTTCATGAATTCATAATCATGTCAAGAAATCCAAAAGGGAGAAGAAATTCATTTCTAAAGTAACAGTGGATATGTTTTCAATAACATATTCTTAAACAAGGAAGGCATATATAGATAGATAGATAGATATAAAATACCACAGTAGTATAGGTTTAATCAAGAAGAAAACTTAGGTAAGTTTTTTTAGATGTTTGTGGTGCAGTTCACCAATAAAACATAACATGTGTCTTACACCTCATTACTGAGATAGAAAATAATAGGCATGTTATAATTTTATTGATAAATAGTATCACAAGCACCTAAAAGAACTTCAGCTAATTTTTGTCCTTTCATATATCAATTATTGAATAGTGGTAAGGGTGCGTTTTAAGCTAACGGTGGATGGAAAGAGTACCTGTGACTGTGAGTTTTGAAGAAAGTTACAAAATGTAAACTTAAAAGAAGTAATAAATATTCTTAAGTTACAATAATTTTAACTTGAGAATATTTGTGACTTTCTTCAAAATTATATGCACTCCCTTTTTAGGTGACGTAGCAAGACTTCCCGCACAAGGATATATCATAATTAACATGATGAATATTCCAATTATCCACAAACATCAAAACCAGCATGATGTCAGAAAAATAATTACCAGAAAGAAAGAATATTCATGATAAAACATATTCAAATAAGGGCTGTCCATGCTGGACCTGAACCGGATCAAAATCGGCCGAGCTAATATATTGATATCATATAATATATAACTTTGAATATTAAAGATAGCTAAATTATAGAATTGAAAAATTATGAACTAAAACTGAAGTCACTTATAGTCTAATTTATAGAACCTGTAACCATGGCAGTTAGCTTTAGCGGAGTTTGATTGAGCCTATAGAGAGCTTATTTGGGTTTATGAAAACAACTTAAGGTGTGTTTAGGGAAACAACTTAATTAACCGCTTATTCAATAAATTTTTTTTTAAATAAGCTAAAAATATAGCTTATTTTTATAAGTTTCTCTACAAACTTATTGAAATAAGCTAAAAGGAGCTTATAGAAATATCATAAGCTATTGTCATAAGCTCGAATAAGTTCCTTATAAGCTCTTGTAAACACATTAAAACAAACTTATGAAAATAGCTTATAATATGACTTTTCTATAGGCTCTTTTTAACTTATTTTAATAAACTTATCCGAGAAGCTTATAAAAATAAGCTTATTTTTAAGTTTATATAAAAAAAGCTTATTGAATACCAATGAATGAAGTATGAATTATGAAACACTTAACCCGCAAAAATTAAATCAACACCATCACACGCAATACTCGGTCTCCAATTAAAAAGCGAAACGTTAAAATTCGTACCAGAAGATGGTTAACCAATGCATATTCATACAACATCCAATCCGTTCTGACAGCGTTCCTCTGCGAATTACCCACATAGAAAACGAACCGGGTTCGGGTTCCTAAAACCGCGTTCCCACCGTTACCGAAAACATCCCTAACCCTTCCTTTCTTGACCCAAAACCCGCTCTTCACCTTCCTGCTTCTACGCCTCGTACCATCCTTCAAAACCCTAACCGTATAACAGTACCAATGCTTCTTCCTCCCTCGGTAACCGTACGAAAAGCACGATGTCTCAGGTAATTCGAACGGGTCGTGACCGTAGAGATCCAGCTCTCTGATTAAATCGGAACCGTAGAAATCCTCATCCCGGTTACCGGTCTCGTTATTCTTGTTGGTTAGGTAGTAACGGAGGAGAAGCTCTTCGGAAGGGTAGAACCGGCAACCGGGTGGGAGTGTAGCACGCTGAGACTGAGATTGTTGTTCTCCCATCGCATCCGATGAAGAATCATAAGAGAGAGTGTGTGATTTGTTAGGGTTTTTGGAGGATTTAGGAAACAGAAGAGAAGGAGAGTGAGCGAGGGGTTTTTCCGTTTTTGTAATTGGGAGAATCGTGTTTTGCAAGCTTCTCACACTCCCGCCGGTGACTGTTAGTGTGAGTGAGTATGACATGGCGTGTCCTAATTGGATGTGACAATGATATCCAATTTGGGAATCCTAGTATAATGGTGTAATTAAATTAGTGGACAATGACCGAGGGAATATTTGTGGAGTGTATAGATGCGAAGCATACACTCATTGCCTTTTGAAGTTTCCTAATTGGGATGGCGAAGGAGGTATCTAATATGACTAATTATTAATTTTACATCCTCCTATAACATTCTCTTGTTAATCCCCCTACTTACTAATAAGGAAATATTAAATATTTTTAATATTGGCAAAACAATGACTATATTTACTTTTCCATTTATTACTATCTTTACTTAGTACAGGAATTATTAGAGTAACTCCAATGAGAGTTGTTCAACTAGTTCTTAAAAATAAAAAATGATTCTTGATGGGTTGCATAATTGGATTAAGATGATGTGGTATAGAGGTGACAACACATGCTACCCGGCCTGTTTCAGGCCAGGCCTGGCCAGAGGCTATATCGGGTTGGGCAAAAAAAGCTCGGATTTAATTCAGTCTATGAAATTGCTGCCCAAACTCGACCCTATGTGGGTTGCGCGCTTATTCGAACTATCTCACCATATATTTTTTATATAAAAAAAACTTTTTCCTCACATTTAGTATATTGTACATTTCCCATTTTTATACATGTAAGCTCTTAAAAAGAAATTGTGCTTCATCGGATAGGGCTAGCCCGACCGAACCCATTATGATGCGGGCTTCATCGGATAGTCCTAAAAAGCCAGATTTAATTCAAGTTCAAAATTTGGCAATCTAATCCCTACATTTTACCGGGTATATTAGGGTCGGCTCGTCATCTACATATAAGAACATTTGCTTCTATAAGCAACTGGTTCTTATATAAATAACCCCCCCAAAAAAAAAGAGTGAAAAATAAGTTAGAGAAAAAGTAGGGTAACTTGTGGAACCCATTTGGTGAACTTTTTAGAGTTGCACCATTGGAATAGAAAGTTGCTTAAAGTATTATGAAGTAAAAAGTGGTGGTATAACATGATGGAGCTTATAAAAAGGGGAGTTAAGCAACTCCAATGAGTTACACTATTGGTGACGTTCTTAGGAGAATTTTGTAGGAGGATATAATAAAACTCATCTACTATGCAAGTGAATCTCACCAATAAATGATATTATGAACAAGCATGTCAATTATACAACAAATTAGTGTGTAACATAAGAATAAAAACAAAAAAGTATATGTTTAGGACTGAAATTTAATATCTGACAAGATTTGTCTAAGACAACCTAAGTTCTCTATAAAGATTAAGGTAGCAAGACACTTAGTGGACTTATGTCGCCTCGGTGTTGGACGATGCCTTGGTGGTACCACGAAGCCTTGATATGTAGGAAACTAAATGGACCATGTAACTTGGAAGACTTTGAATGAAGGAAGCGCCTAAGGTGTTCATACCTTGACTAATGTGTCTTCATGATAGACAAGGGATGAAGACGTCTTGAGACCCATAACGTCTTGAGCGGTGTCACCCTGACTTATCACTTTACCTGTCCACCTTGACAACCCGACAATTGTTGCTCTGATTTGTTACTTTCCTCAGTCCACTCTAACGACCTGACGCGCCTCCTGCAACCTTGAACCCCACAAGGAATATAATTAGAAATTAAATTTTATAAAAAAGAAATATAATTCATATAACAATTTATTTTATCAATGTATTACATATAGATATATATATCATTGCTCAAATAGATCATTTTTTATATGTGCTCAAACAAAAGATGGATATGAAACGTGTATCTATCATATGAAAAATGATTTTTGTTCTTATTCTTGTTTCTTTTTTTAAGTCATTTAGCTTAACAATTTCTAAACAAATATCACACCATTTACTTTGTGAGACAACCCCTTCCTAGGAGGTCCCATTGGTGACCTCACTTATAATTATTAGCGTTATAGCGTAGCGTAGTAGTATAAAATTTGCGGAAATATTAAAACATACAATACATACTGATACCATAATAAAGTATGCATACATAATAGTACTGGCTCCATCAGTAGAGCCTACAACACTGATGCCAAATATGAAAGACTTCAGAGTATACAGTAGATAAAACTAAAAACATAACAACAGAAATAAAGGCACATCAGAGATCCTCTCCTAGCGCTCAAGGTCCCCCAGCATTGGGATCCGAGGCTCTCCCGCCGGCATCAGGCTCAACAGGTATACCGTCAATCTCCTCTAGAAACTCCTCCTCAGGGTTTTCTCGTACAGTCGAGAACAAAGAAATACAACATAGAAAAGTACAGGGGATAAGAAACAGTAATATGTCATACATGGGAAAAACGGCGATATAAATAAAGTATATAGATATCAACACACCAAATCACGACTGTGACAACCAAACAACTTCCGGATAATTTTTTCCTTAACTACTATCTCTCACACTCATGCAACTAACGACTATATGGCCGCGATCACGAAGCGACATCCCCAACGGATCAAGGTGTCCCAATCATCACTATGCCACCCCCATAAAGTAGGGTTCGGTCTAAAGCCCGCAGGCCCAAATCGTCTCATGGATACGACATATTCCCCCGCCCGCAGGCCAAGTCTGAATATTCGCCCGTCAACAACGCAACTTACGGTAACGACATGTTCCCCCGCCCGCAGGCTAGGTCAAAATATTCGCCCGTCAATTAACAACTCAACTTTCGGTAACGACATATCCTCCCGCCCGCAGGCTAGGTCGAGATATTCGCCCATCCATCTACAATTCGACTAACGAGTACGACCACCTCCCCGCAGGTAAGATCGGAATCGCCCCTACGCGAAACTAATCGGTACGACCATCTCCCCGCAGGTAAGATCGAAATCGCCCGTATGCCAACACGGTGATGAATAACAACTATGCAACATGAATCTCACTGACTCATCTCAGGATCAACACTTAGTGCCTCAACCACGACTTATATACGGCCACGACCAACTTTCATTCGGCTTAACCGGATATCAACTCACATCACAACAACAACAGGTCAACTATATCACTAGGTTGAGCACTACGACATATATATATATAACCTCGAATTTCTCACCACACATTCATCACCCGATTTATCAGAAATCACTGCCTCGTTCTACTCAGACATCAGCAGTCACAACAGACATTAACAACAGCCAGAATATATATTCAACAGTAAAATCAACTTACAAATAAATAACATTTAATCAATTATAGCATATAATAGACATTATACACATATCAAATATAATATATCAAATACCCAATCACAGCACAAACAACCTCAATATGCAGTAAAATCAACCTAACGGTCAAACGACCTCTAGCAGGGTTTGGGTCGCCCTACGCATATCAATATATATTATTTAAAGCTTGCCTCCCCGACGATATTGTGGTTCTTTCCCCCACCTTAGTGATTTTCCCGAGAGATTCCGGATGCGGCTCCGCAGCAGTCAATCGAGTGCGCGATCAAGCGTTCGAGTCCTTCCAGATTCTATACAGTAAAACACAACCAGAAATTAAAATAATGAAACCATAATCTACCTAATCTCTAGGATTAGCTACTGCCCTTAATTAATTAAATATGGTAGGGATATTGAAATTCTACCAACTCTTGGATCAATGACCCTTAAGCATACCTAATGCATAATCAATGATCAATTATCAAAGATTTGAACCAAAACCCCTTAAACCCCCCTTAAGCACTATTCGGCCCCCGTTTTGGTAAATAGGCTAGAAATTTTATTTCATTACAAGCTCTTGGATTATGATAGTAGGGGATGATACTAGCTCATAGGAATTGGTTTGGTGTCAAAATGATTTTTCTACAATTTTCTAGAGATTTTTGAAGTTTAGATCTAGAAATTGAAACTCATGAAAATAAATGGAGAAAATAAAGATTGAGAGCTCAAGGATGAAATCTATACCTCCCAGGTGATAGAGGAGGATGAGAGGAGCAACTTTGCATCATAAACCTTCTTGAAAAAGCTTGAGGAAGCTTGAGAAAAAATAAAGTTGAAAATGGAGGAAGAAAAAGGAAGAAGAAAGAAGAAGAAGGAAGAAGAATAAAGAAGAAGAAGATGAGCAGCAGCTGGCCAACAAGAGATGAGGAGGAAAAAGGTGAAGAAAAGTGTATTAATAGGTTACTTAAGGCTTAAGAAATAGGTAAAGGTAATAGTATGTAATTAGAAAAGGTAACCAAGGGCAATTTGGTCAATTTATGTACCGATAATTTGAAAATCCTCACGACATTTGTAGGAGCCCCCAAATGATTTATCATAGCCCTGGTATGGGAATCATTGACTCAAGGTTCTCGAAAAACTCTAAGACAATTCGAATCGTCTTCTAGAACGATTATCGGCCTGAATATAATATAGTATTTTCATTTTTGAACGTCAAGACGAAATTTTTCGAAAATATAGAAAACGTGATTCTAAGACTAACTGTCTCGTTCATGGGTCCAAATTAGGTCTCGATAGCAGTAAAGCACTACTGTCAAGGAAAAACGCAGACCGGGCTCCGTCTGAGTTTTCGACCCAAAACTTAACCATAGCTTCCTACGATAGCGTAGAGCGTGACTATGACCTCGAAATAATTTATTTAATTTTCTAGACCATCTAATAAAATACAATTACTTAAATACTAGTTAAATAAAAAGATTAAGAAAATCGGGGTGTTACACTTCGTATGTCATAATTTGACAAACTTATAGCTTATACTCAAATATGCTTGTTTAAACTATATTTTTGTCATATTTATCTACAACAATTATTATAATAATTCATATCTTCTATACACAAAATAATTGAAAATATGATATTTATTCATAAGTTTTTTGCTAAATGACTAGAAAAATGAATATAAAGATATTTCGTTTTTCACATAATAGATACACGTTTTATATCCATCATTTGTTAGTATATATTGAAAAAAATAGCAACTCTGTTCTTGTCCTTTTTTTCAACTTTCATGTCCTACAATCACAACATGAATAAAATGAAATGAATCAGCTCAAATCTTAAACAAAGTTATGATAAATGAAAAGAAATAACTCGAATTAACGACAATGAGGAAACAAAGCTCTCTCCGAGGCAAACTAGGTTAAAAACTCGAGTTTAAAGGTGAAACTACACAAAACACGCCCAAAAAAACCTATAATCTAGCATATTATCACAAGTTGGAATAAAAAAAGTCATTAATAAGATAGATGACTATGATTGAAAAGTTTCAAATTATGTCAAGTAAAGTAAATTTTACATGTGGTTTAATATAGCCTTGATTTAGTGTATAATTATAAATTTAAAAATTTAAAATATTAGGAGTAAAATAATTTAAAAGAGAATGTCATTAGAATAGAAAAATAAAATAAAAGGAAGCATTGAGAACAAAAGAAACCATTACTAAAATAGGTGACCAAGATTGAGGAATT
Source organism: Ammopiptanthus mongolicus (assembly GCA_039655645.1). Taxonomy (NCBI): domain Eukaryota; kingdom Viridiplantae; phylum Streptophyta; class Magnoliopsida; order Fabales; family Fabaceae; genus Ammopiptanthus; species Ammopiptanthus mongolicus. The sequence continues at coordinate 79,791,072 of CM077349.1, read as the reverse complement.
CTCGATCTTGACCATGCAAGCAAAAAATTTCATGTAACAGATTTTTATGGAATCAAGTGTCAACTAAATTCCGAATGACGAAGTCAAACTTTCACACGACAAATTCAAAAATAATTCAATTTATATATAACTAGCATATCCCCATTGCAATGCCAGGGGTATTGAAGAAAGAAAACAATATGGCTTGACAATAAATTTTAGTCTATCTTTTGGAAAATGTAACCCTAATTTAGTGCATAATAAAAAATTTAAAGTTTAGAAGCAATTAAAGTAAAATAAATTTAAGAAAGAATGGCGGATCAAAATATATGGCTTGTGCTGATCCAAAAATTTAAGAAAGAATGTCATTCGAGCAAAAATAAAATTAAAAAGAAGTGTTGGAAACATCAAAAGTCATTAAGAAGATAAAAAAATCATGTTGACAAATGTCTAAAAACAACTTAAAATGACAAAGTAAAACATACAACTTCTTTCATATATAATAATATATATAAAAGAGTAGGGGTGACAAAGTAGGTTGTGATCCGCGGGTCAATCCGTTAATCAGCCAAAATTTGACAGGGTGGGTTGGGGTCCTCAACCCACCAACCTACTTTGACCCGTCCCGCTTAACCCACTCGAAAACGGGTTGGTGGCGGGTTGGCTAGATTAAACAATATTTTTTTATTAATTTATTAATTATTTAATATTATTTAATTTAATTAATTGTTATTTGAAATTATTTCATACTACAAAAATAATGTTTTTATTTTTGTAACACAAATTATATGCTATAAGATAAAATTATTCCAATTTTTTAATAATAATTTAAAAAAGGCTATGATGATTGCTCAAAAAAAAAATGTTATATGATTTTTTTATTTTTATAGCGGGTCAACCCGTCAACCCAATTTATGTTTTTATGTGTTTGGCGGGCCAATCCGTCAATCCACCATTAGACGGGGTGGTTTGGGAGGTTCAACCTATACGACTAAAACGGGTTAGCCCATCCCACCCCGTTTTGGGTGGGTTGATGACGGAATGGGACGAGTTGATCCACTTTATCATCCCTATATAAGACACATAGTTAATCAAAAAATACTTACAAACAACTATCAACAAAAAATCATACGAAGATTCAAACATTTGCCAACTTAAATAACATCATGGTTATTAATTTTGCCAAGTGTTATTAACACCTCTCCGATCTATTTTATCATTGATGTAAAGGGTAAACATGATCTCTTTGATGTGTAAATATTGGAAGTTTCATCTCAAGTTATCAACACTTCTAAATCTTTTTACTAAATTCTCCTATGAATACTCATACTACATAAAAAAAGGGAATGCTTTTTATACATAATAATACATTATTTTAGAGTATCATGATTGGGTAATTTTGGTCCCTCTGGTTCTGATGGTGCCAATTGGATTTCCAAGATATCACGATTGTGCAATTTTGGACCCCAGTTATCATGATTATGCAATTTTTGACCCCCAGATATTACGATTGTGCAATTTTTAACGTTAGTGGCACACGTGAGACTGATTTTGCACTCAGTGATGTCAGCTTGACAGCTTAGAAGACATTCTTATATGGCATTCCTATGATGTACACATGACTATTAAAGTGTGAGGTATCAATGATGTCACATAAGAATGTCATGTCAGTTGTCAAGTTGACCTCACTAAGTGCCAAATTAGTCCCACATAGGCTACGGACCTTAAAAATTGGATGACACATTGACAGAAGGACCTGATAAGAACCTCGAGGACCACAATTATACAATCGTGATATCTGGGAAATCCAACTAATACAATTGGAACCCGAGGGATCAAAATTACACAATCGTGATACTTAGAGATTAAAAATGCAATTAAACCAAATTATTATTATTCATTAATATTGCCCCTAAGTTTTAGATTGGTAGGGGTGGGGATTGGGAGGATCATGCTTCCAACGTCAATATAGCACCTTAACTTTTATGTTGGTTTCACTTTGGGTGAATCGAATATCCTCGAAGCATGTGTTTGGATAAGGGAATTTGAAAATTCTAATTAATTCAATTGTTTCAATTAAATTCTCATTTTAAATATTTTTTGTTTGGATAAAATAATTAAATTTCTTCATTCTTAAAATTCTTTGTTTGTATAGAGTAATTAAATAAAGGTTATGTATAAACATAAAAAATATAAAAAAAATTATTTTTTATCCTATCGACGACCAATGACGACCGGGGGCGACGACAGCGACAATTAATGACCAGAGGCGACAACGATGACAAGCAACTAGAGGCGGTGACGATGACGATCAACAGTGGGGCTTGCGACAGGCGGTTCAATGGCGTGCGGTCCGTTGACGCCAACGCGACGGTCCGACTAACCGCCAGCACATTATATGAGATAAGAGAATTTCAAATTCTTAGTTTTGAAGTGGTATTTCAAATTCAATAAATTTAAGTCCCCTGATCATTGACCATGTGCAATGCTAGTCCCTATAATTTTTTATGTGGTATTTCAAATTGCACTTTTCGTACCTATTATTGGACATGTGCGATTTTGGTCCCTATAATTTTTTGAGCACATTCGGTCCCCTTATGATTTTCAATGTTGCAACTTCGGTTCTCATGTTCAATGTCTGTCAAATTTTCAATGATCAACAGAGAGGAACCATTGCACTAAGCACATAGAGCCTCTGATAGAACTTCTCTCTCCTCTCCACTCCGCCTCAACATGATTTAATGGTTCCTTTATGCCATTTATCGGCTTTGTTCCTCCTTTACCGCAAAAGCTCAAATTGATGTTCTGCACGCTTAAAGCAGTGGTTCATCTCTATCGATCATTGAAAATTTGACAAACATTGGACAAGAGGACCGAATTTGCAACATTGAAAAAAAATAAGGGGGAAGAATATGCTAAAAAAAACTAGAGGGACCAAAATCGTATATGATCAATAGTAAGAGGACCAAAAATGTAATTAAACCTTAAAAAAATTACACCTTAAAATCCCTTCGTATTTTAAATTCTCCACAATTAATATTCAAACAAGGCATTTTACTCTCTTAAATTACCTCATCCAAAAACACTCTAAGGTATTTGGTTAACAATTGATTATTTATTTTAACAAAGATCAAAAGTTATGATTTTTCAAAATGATTCTCTTGAAGCTGCATCTTAGTCGGTTTTCCCATTTCCAATATTTTCTTTGCTTTTATTCTTTGTTGCTACGAGTTTTTCTTTTGGCTGGGGGGGGGGGGGGGGGTAACATAAATTGAGGTCATAGGGGGGTGGGTAACATAAATTGAGGTCATATTAGCACCTTGAAATCTGTTCAATAAGCGATTGGTTGGGAAAAAATGGTGAGAATGGAATATATTATAGTAAAACTCAAAAAATTGAAAAATTTAGAGGGAAGGAAAAGGAAATTAAGAGGATCGAAATTCCATCACTCCAATTTTTGCGTCCCCTGAAAGTGAGGGGTTTTAGAAGGGAAGGAGGGAAATAACTAGAACATTTATGAACTTTTCCTAACCTTCACTCCTTCAAATCAAACAGTAAATTAAAGAATTTTGTAAAATTATAATAAATTTAGAATTAGATTAAGATTGAATGATTAGCTGAGAAATTTGATGGACTATGCCTACTGTAATTTTTAACAAGGGCTGAACTTGTAATTTCTTTACTATGCTAATATATTGCTAGTGAAGAGGCTCCCACTTTTGAGGTGCAGTGAATATAACTAGAATTTGGGTCTTCTATAGTGAGTGAAACTCTACTAGTATTTCGTTACAATTAGGGTTCATTAATAAAACAATTATTTTCAAAGACGGTTATTTTTCTTCCTTTGGACTTATGGATAGGCCCCTTTAAAATTGGGTTAATTTTACTTTGTGCTTGGGGATTGACCCTTGATTAAAATAAGGGTGTTGCTTTTTATACCACTGATTATTCCAATACACCACAAAATTCTTTTTTATTTTTTATTTTTTTCTTCCCTAAATACCCTTGTCTCTTAACTCCCACCTATTATCGCTCTGTATTATTCTTCCTTTTATTTTTATCTTCCTTCAAACCCCATCCCTTTCCTCCCCCAAAAAACCCATCCCTTTCCTCTTCCTTCGTCATCTATGTCATTTGCATCACCGAGGTAGTCACAGTTTTGTCTTTTTTCTTCAAATTTTCAACTTACCGGAATTAAGTTTCAAGAATAAAAATGTCTATCCTATAGAACCTTAATTCCAGAATAAGTAATTTTGTTTACTTTGTTTAACAGAACCTTATTTCCGGAGAATACATGAAACTCATTTACCTTAACTTAAAGAAAGCCTTCTCAGCCAAAATTGACATGCACAACAACAAAAGTTTATCAAGCATAGGAAGTTTCACATACATACTTAATAGGATGCAAATTTCATAGTCTAACTACAAATGTCCACTGCATGGACAATTATGAAGCATCGTGATGCACTATCACCACTACTAGAATAAGAGAACAATTAAATATCCAGGATTGAGACTCCAGTTCTCTGAAATGAAAAGTATGCCAACAAAATAAAACCCAAGGGCGAGGGGGTAACAACAAACAAGAGCACAAAAACCAAACCCCCAAATTAGTGAAACTCCAAACTCCCAAGAGAAAATTTTCCCCAATAAACTTGTACCAACCTGTTTATTTTCGGTTGAAGTAGAGGTACTCAACAAATTTTCTCCGCAAAAAGTATTTAAAAAAGGGGAGGGTAATTAGGGAAATTTATTTTAAAAAAAAAAAAGGTTGGTGGTGTATTAGAAATTAGAAATTTTAGTGGTGCATGAGACGACCCGCCGTCCCATCAGTAGAACCTAATATACTAACTAATCTTAATCGCATAATAAACGTTAGCGCGCCTTATTAACACGAAGCGAAGTGGAAAATTTAGCGCGGAAGCAAACAAATACACGGCACGCAACGCTTCAGAGTACACAGCTTAACATATAAAGAAATATATCACATACAGTATTGCCCCATCAGTAGGGCTACAGTAATACAGTAATACATACGAGTATACTCTTACAAACCAAAATAAGACCAAAATAAAAGTATGAAAGATAGGCCGAGAGATAGCTCTCCGACTAATCACGATCATTGCCCAACCTCTCGAGGCTAGGGTCCGTGGCACGTCCTCCAGCGTCAGGCTCGTAAGGAATGCCGTCCAGCTCCTCAGCTACTGGTTCCTCCTCGAGGTCTTCGCATAAAATAAGAGCCACACATACAGAAAAATAGCGGGAGATAAGAAACATATATCATCAATATGGGAGAGGGGCATCAGTACAGCATATATATATATACATCACACAACACAGATAACATATATAACACAACCTCATCCATCTCTTAAGTCGCCAATCACAATCATCTCCAACATCGTTCTCTCGAATAAGCCTATGAGAGGGATACTAATCCCTATGTATATGCTGTCTTCCCTATATGCATGTCGGCCGATACATCACGTCCCCAATTGGACATCCCCGTCGGGATCACATCACATCATATCCCGCCTCGGGATTTTACGTAACGTCCCCAATTGGACATCCCCCTTTGGGACCAAATGCTGTGGTATGAAATGTTATGAAAATGCAACAAACATCCATCGCAGGTTGATATCGGAACCTCACGCCTAAACACTCATCCACGACCACGACACATCGCATCACATCAACATCAATTATCACATCAACATCACATCATCATCAACATCACATCAGCATCAACCTCACGACGCCTTGCGTCTACGAGCCACAGCTCCACGGTCGGGACCACAACAATATCAACCCGAACAACATCAACGCTCACCATACTCTCATCAATATTCAATCAATCAAATCACATTATCATCACAACAGTAATTCTACCAGTGCAGCTATCATCATAAAGTCAAACAATAATTCATCATGTAGGCAGTTCAACAAAATAAAACCAACAAATAATCAAATAACCAATTCAACACATCAACCTCAATAAACTACAATAGTCATATCATCAACTTAGTGGTGATAGCCCAAAAGTACCTACACCCAGGGTCCAGGCACTTTTCCAGGGCTCAACCTCTAGTAGGGTTTTGGGGTTTCCCTACACAGACATATATATTCTATACTAGCTTGCCTTCCCGACGATATGAGTTCTTTCTCCCCACCTTAGTGATTCCCTCGAGCAGCTCCGGCTACGACTCCGCAGCTGTCAGTCGGGTGCGCTGTCGGATGTTCGAATCCTGTCCGAGTCTATACAACAAAACACAACCAGAAATTAAAATAAGGAAACCATAATCTATCTAATCTCTAGGATTAGCTACTGCCCTTAATTAATTAAGTAGGCTGGGGATATTGAAATTCTACCAACTCTTGGATCAATGACCCTTAAGCATACCTAATGCATAATCAATGATCAATTATCAAAGATTTGAACCAAAACCCCTTAAACCATCAAAGTAGGGTTTCGGCCCTCACCATGAAAAATAGGTGAGAGTGTGATTTGGCCTCCTAATCACTTGGATTACATGATTAAGGGATGACACATGAGGAATCAAGAACAAAGAACAAAACCCATTTTCTTCCCCAAAAACCCTTACATTCGGCCCTTAAAAGATAAATAGGCTAGAGATTTTATTTCATCACAAGCTCTTGGATTATGATAGTAGGGAATGATGCTAGCTCATAGGAATTGGTTTGGTCTCAAAATGATTTTTCTACAATTTTCTAGAGATTTTTGAAGTTTAGATCTAGAAATTGAAATTCATGAAAATAAATGGTGAAAATAAAGATTGAGAGCTCAAGGATGAAATCTATACCTTCTAGGTGATAGAGGATGATGAGAGGATCAACTTTGCTTCACAAACTTGCTTGAAAATCCTTGTGGAAGCTTAAGAAAAATGGAGGTGAAAATGAAGGAAGAAAAGAGAAATGGAGGAAGAAGAAGAAGAAAGAAGGAAGAAGAAGAAGTTGGAGGTGATAAGGAGAGAGAGAGAGCTCGAAATTATAGAGAGAGAAGGTGAGGGTGATCATGAAATTTAGATATTTTCTTAAGTTTTCTTAAGAGTTAAGAAAGGTAAAAAGGGTAAAAAGGTAATTAGTAAAAATAACCAAGGGCAATTTGGTCATTTCACGTCCCGACATTTTGAAAATCCTCACGACACTTGTAGGAGTCCCCAAATGATTTATCATAGCTCTAGTATGAAAATCATTGGCTCAAGGTTCTCGAAAACCCTAAGATAGCTCGAATCGTCTCCTGGAACGATTATCGGCCTGAATATAATAATATTATTTTCATTTTCGAACGTCAGGACGAACTTTTTCGAAAATATAGGAAACGTGATTCTAAGACTAACCGTCTCGTTCACGGGTCCAAATTAGGTCTCGATAGCAATAAAGCACTACTGTCAAGCAAAAACGCAGACCGGGCTCCGTCTGAATTTTCGACCCAAAACTTAACCATAGCTTCCTACGATAGCGTAGAGCGTGACTATGGCCTTGGAATAATTTATTTAATTTTCTAGACTCTCTAATAAAATAAAATTACTTAAATACTAATTAAACAAAAGATAAAAGAAAATCGGGGTGTTACATTACTACCCCCCTTAAAAAGAATTTCGTCCTCGAAATTCGACGTACCTTAGAATAGATGTGGATACCGCTGCTGCATATCCTCTTCACGTTCCCAGGTGGCATCTCCTGTTGTAGCATCCCATATGACCTTGACTAAGGGAATCTGCTTTCCGCGGAGTTCCTTCACCCTCGTGTCTTCAATCCGTACAGGCAATGCTTCGTATTCTAAGTTATCCCTTACCTGGATTGATTCGGGCTCTATCACGTGTGATGGATCGGGATGATATTTTCTGAGTTGGGATACATGGAATACATTGTGAATATTGGATAGGTTGGGAGATAAGGCAATTTGGTAGGCAACTGGACCAATTCGGCGAAGAATTTGAAATGGTCCAATGAATCTAGGTGTAAGCTTTCTGGATTTGATTGCCCTGCCGATTCCAGTTCTTGGAGTGACTCTCATAAAGACATGGTCGCCTTCCTGGAACTCCAAAGGTCTCCTCCTCTTGTCACTGTAGCTCTTCTGCTGATCCCGTGCGACTTTCATCTTTTCCCGAATTTTCTTAACTTGCTCCGTCGTTCGCTTTACCATCTCGGGTCCTATCAACTGATTTTCCCCGGTTTCATACCAACAGAGTGGTGTTCGACACTTCCGTCCATACAGTGCCTCGTATGGCGCCATGCCAATACTCGAGTGGAAACTATTATTATATATGAATTCAATCAATGGAAGGAATTCGTCCCAACTTCCTGTGTTTTCCAAAACACATGCTCTTAAAAGATCTTCCAACGATTGAATTGTCCTTTCAGACTGACCATCCGTTTGTGGATGATAAGCTGAACTCATCCTGAGCTTCGTCCCCAATGCATCATTTAGACTCTGCCAAAACCTAGAAGTAAACCTCGGATCCCTGTCCGAAATTATACTCGAAGGTACCCCGTGTAATCTTACCACTTCTCTGATGTAAATCTGGGTTAATCTTTCCAAAGAATACCTTTGGTTGATCGGCAAGAAATGAGCATATTTCGTAAGCCTGTCAACGATTACCCAAACTGCATCGCATCTCTTCTGCGTTCTTGGTAGTCCGGAAACAAAATCCATTGCAATGCTATCCCATTTCCATTCTGGGACGTCTAGTGATTGTAATAACCCTGCTGGTTTCTGGTGTTCAATCTTTGCCTTTTGACACACCAGACAGGATTGGACATATTCTGCTACTTCCTTCTTCATCCCAGGCCACCAAAACATTCCCTTTAGGTCCTGATACATCTTTGTAGATCCGGGATGAAAACTCAGTTTGCTCTTATGTGCTTCTTCCAAGATCATGCTCCTAACTTCACTATCCTTCGGCACACATATCCTATCTCCAAACTTCAGGATTCCATCAGTACCCTTCTTGAACTCTGAAGTCCTTCCTTCTTCTACCATCTGGTTCTTTTCCTGTAGGTACTGATCTTCTCCTTGCTTTTTCCAGATCAAGTTCAGAAAATCACTAGTGATAGTGATCATTCCTAAACTTATCTTATCTCTGGATAACTCCACGTCCAGGTTCAGATTCCTGAACTGTTCCAGCAGTTCCAGTTCTTTCACCATCATAGCGGACATATGTAAAGATTTCCGACTCAATGCGTCTGCCACCACGTTGGCCTTTCCTGGGTGGTACTGTAGATCAAATTCATAATCCTTTATGAATTCCATCCATCTCCTCTGCCGCATGTTCAACTCCTTTTGGTCGAACAAATACTTTAAACTTTTATGGTCACTAAACACGCTGAATTTAGCACCATAAAGATAATGTCTCTATATCTTCAATGAAAACACTATTGCGGCCAACTCTAGGTCGTGGGTTGGGTAATTCCGTTCGTGCACTTTTAGCTGTCTGGACGCATAGGCTACCACTTTCCTTTCTTGCATAAGCACACAACCCAAACCTTGGTACGATGCATCACAGTACACATCGAACGACATTGATGGATTTGGCAAGACTAGTAACGGAGATGTAGTTAGCCTCCCTTTCAGCTCTTGGAAACTAGTCTCACACTCTTCTGTCCATTCGTATGTTTTTCCTTTCCTCGTTAATTGCGTCAGAGGTAACGCAACCTTCGAGAATCCCTCGATGAACCTTCTGTAGTATCCTGCTAGTCCGAGAAAACTTCGAATCTCGGTTACCGTCTTAGGACTTTCCCATTTGACCACAGCTTCTACTTTTGCAGGATCCACTGCGATACCATCCTTGTCGATCACATGTCCAAGGAATTGTACCTCCTCCAGCCAGAAATCGCACTTCGACAACTTGGCATAGAGTTGTCTGTCCTTAAGAACTTGAAGTACAATCCTCAAATGCCCTTGATGTTCTTCCTTGTCCAAGGAGTAGATAAGGATGTCATCGATAAAAACAACGACAAACTTATCGAGGTACGGTCTGAAGATCCTATTCATGTAGTCCATGAACACTGCAGGAGCATTAGTCACACCAAAAGGCATAACTAGACACTCGTAGTGTCCGTACCGACTCCTGAAAGCTGTCTTTGGTATATCATCTTCTTTCACCCTTATTTGATGATAACCGGATCTCAAATCAATCTTAGAAAATACCGTTGCTCCCCTTAATTGGTCCATAAGATCGTCAATCCTTGGCAATGGGTATTTATTCTTGATCGTCACCTTGTTGAGTTGTCTGTAGTCCACACACAACCTTGAACTGCCGTCCTTCTTCTTGACAAACAGCACTGGTGCTCCCCATGGTGAAACACTCGGTCTAATAAACTGCTTTTGCAACATGTCGTCCAATTGCTTCTTCAGCTCTGCCAACTCTGTTAAGGACATTCGATAGGGTGCTATCGAAATCGGTCCGGCTCCGGGTGTAAGGTCGATTGCAAACTCCACCTCTCTCTTGGGTGGCAATCCTGGCACATCATCCGGGAATACATCCGGAAACTCACACACCACTGGCAAAGCAGCAAGACTTGGAGTCTCTTCGGCTTCCAAAGAAAACAGCACCATGCACTCTCCTGATTGTACACCTCCCGATACACCATCACTGGCAGGCAATGATCGAGATTGCTTGGAAAAGCAGAGGGTTTTATTTGAACAGTCCAGTACTACATGGTTGGCCGAAAGCCAATCCATGCCTAAGATAATATCGATCTGCTGCATAGGCAGACAGACTAGGTCCACAAGAAAAGATCGATTTTCTAACATAACTGGGCATTTTAAACAGACAAATAGAGTTGTCAGGAAATCACCCGTAGGTGTAGAAACAGTCAAGTTATATGGTAAGGATGAAATAGGTAAATTCAAATGATCCACACACGCTAAAGAAATAAAGGAATGTGTAGCCCCCGAATCAAATAAAACAGATAAGAGTCCCCCCGCAACTAGGCACTTACCTTGTATCAGATCGGGACATTGAGAGGCTTCAGACCCTCTCACGGCGAACACTCTTCCCGTTGTCTGCGGCCTGTTCTGTTGGCCCACCATTTGTTGTCCAGTCCCAACACTCTGAGCCCTCCCGGCTTGCTGTTGAACTTGGCCCTTACCGGCGTCCCCTGTTCGACATTCGTTGGCATAGTGGCCCCACGTGCCACAACGGAAGCAAGTGACATTCGGTGCCTGAGCACAATCTTTCACTGGATGCGGCCCGCCACATCGAAAGCACTTGGAGAATCTTGGTTGCCCTTGACTGGCATTTCCTCTTCCATAGTTTGCTGGTTGCTGATTCGGGCGACTGTAAGGCTTCGCCCTCGGTTGGAACTTTCCTCCTCGGCCTTTCTGACCAAAGCTCCTGGTTGGTCCACCACTTGTTACTGGAGTTTGTGTAATTCGCTCTTGATCGTGTCCTTCCAGTATGGTACATTTTTCCACTAGCTCGGGAAATGATCGGATACTCAACGGCAACATGGCTCTCTTCAGCTCGGACCTTAGTCCGTCTTCGAACCTTCGGCACACCCAGTCTTCATCCGGGTGCACTTGGTAAAATTGGGAGAATTTCAGCAGCGCCTCGAACCTCATGGCGTATTCTCCAACCGACTTCTGGTCCTGCTTCAGGCTTAAGAATTCTTTTTCTTTCTCTTGACGAACACTCCTTGGAAAATATTTCTCTAAGAAGCTCTCACGAAATACCTCCCAAGTCAGTAATCTTCCTCCAGTCTCTAGCAGTCGCTGTTTGTTTTTCCACCATGCTTCAGCTGCTCCGACTAGCATAAAAGCAGCGTAAGTAACCTTCCTATCCTCTCTGCACTGGATAGCCACAAAGACTTTCTCGATTTCTTGCAGCCATAACTCAGCAGCCTCCGGATTGTAGTCCCCATGGAATTGGGGAGGATTCCCCTTCATGAAAGCATTCAGTCCCGTGTTTACAACTTCACCTACTCCGACTGGGTTCTGTTGTTGTCTAGCATCCCTCTCTTCCTGTCGCTGCATGAACTGGGCATTCTGCTGTGTTTGTTGCAGCATTGCAGCGGCCAAATCCCTCATGGCCCTCATCGCTTCATTCTGATCTCCGCTACCTCCAACTCCCGAGGTATCCCCACTACTGTCGGGGCCCCCGGTTCCAACTAGTGCTCCCCTTCCTCTACCACGTCCTCTAGCCATTCTTTCCTGGTAAAAGAAGCGTTAGTTTCAATTCATAAGTCATATCTAGTTTGTTAGTTAGGAAAGAAAATGAAGAAAACAAGAGAAGAAGGCTCTCGCCCCGCGACACTATGCTCGCCACGCGAGCCAGAAAGCCCTTCGGATTCGCGACGCGAAACGATGATCGCCTCGCGATCCAGAAGGTCAGCAAAGAACAGCCACTCGGCCTCGCAACGCGAACCTTTACTCGCGACGCGTTCCAGAGATCTAGTCTTATCAGTGAGGAGCAACTCTTCGGCCTCGCGACGCGAACCCCGACTCGCGACGCGAGCCAGAAGACCAGACGGATCAGTGAAGAATAGCCCCTCTGCCTCGCGACGCGAACATCTACTCGCCTCGCGAACCAGAAAGGCTAGCCTGATCATTATGGTTCAGTCATTCTGTCTCGCGACGCGAAACCTAGTCTCGCCTCGCGACCCAGACAGAAATCACCCACCATATCAATCAACCGACATATATCTTGCGCATCGGACACACTACCCCTTTTCTAACACAGGTACCCAATGTGGATATAACTGTCAGTACTAGTGTACTTCCTAAACCTCACAGTCCGATATTAGAATCGAACTGCTCTGATACCAATTTTAGTGGTGCATGAGACGACCCGCCGTCCCATCAGTAGAACCTAATATACTAACTAATCTTAATCGCATAATAAACGTTAGCGCGCCTTATTAACACGAAGCCAAGCGGAAAATTTAGCGCGGAAGCAAACAAATACACGGCACGCAACGCTTCAGAGTACACAGCTTAACATATAAAGAAATATATCACATACAGTATTGCCCCATCAGTAGGGCTACAGTAATACATACGAGTATACTCTTACAAACCAAAATAAGACCAAAATAAAAGTATGAAAGATAGGCCGAGAGATAGCTCTCCGACTAATCACGATCATTGCCCAACCTCTCGAGGCTAGGGTCCGTGGCACGTCCTCCAGCGTCAGGCTCGTAAGGAATGCCGTCCAGCTCTTCAGCTACTGGTTCCTCCTCGAGGTCTTCCCATAAAATAAGAGCAACACATACAGAAAAATAGCGGGAGATAAGAAACATATATCATCAATATGGGAGAGGGGCATCAGTACAGCATATATATATACATCACACAACACAAATAACATATATAACACAACCTCATCCATCTCTTAAGTCACCAATCACAATCATCTCCAATATCGTTCTCTCGAATAAGCCTATGGGAGGGATACTAATCCCTATGTATATGCTGTCTTCCCTATATGCATGTCGGCCGATACATCACGTCCCCAATTGGACATCCCCGTCGGGATCACATCACATCACATCACATCATATCCCGCCTCGGGATTTTACGTAACGTCCCCAATTGGACATCCCCCTTTGGGACCAAATGCTGTGGTATGAAATGTTATGAAAATGCAACAAACATCCATCGCAGGTTGATATCGGAACCTCACGCCTAAACACTCATCCACGACCACGACACATCGCATCACATCAACATTAATTATCACATCAACATCACATCATCATCAACATCACATCAGCATCAACCTCACGACGCCTTGCGTCTACGAGCCACAGCTCCACGGTCGGGACCATAACGATATCAACCCGAACAACATCAACGCTCACCATACTCTCATCAATACTCAATCAATCAAATCACATTATCATCACAACAGTAATTCTACCAGTACAGCTATCATCATAAAGTCAAACAATAATTCATCATGTAGGCAGTTCAACAAAATAAAACCAACAAATAATCAAATAACCAATTCAACACATCAACCTCAATAAACTACAATAGTCATATCATCAACTTAGTGGTGACAGCCCAAAAGTACCTACACCCAGGGTCCAGGCACTTTTCCAGGGCTCAACCTCTAGTAGGGTTTTAGGGTTTCCCTACACAGACATATATATTCTATACTAGCTTGCCTTCCCGACGATATGAGTTCTTTCTCCCCACCTTAGTGATTCCCTCGAGCAGCTCCGGCTACGACTCCGCAGCTGTCAGTCGGGTGCGCTGTCGGATGTTCGAATCCTGTCCGAGTCTATACAACAAAACACAACCAGAAATTAAAATAAGGAAACCATAATCTATCTAATCTCTAGGATTAGCTACTGCCCTTAATTAATTAAGTAGGCTAGGGATATTGAAATTCTACCAACTCTTGGATCAATGACCCTTAAGCATACCTAATGCATAATCAATGATCAATTATCAAAGATTTGAACCAAAACCCCTTAAACCATCAAAGTAGGGTTTCGGCCCTCACCATGAAAAATAGGTGAGAGTGTGATTTGGCCTCCTAATCAATTGGATTACATGATTAAGGGATGACACATGAGGAATCAAGAACAAAGAACAAAACCCATTTTCTTCCCCAAAAACCCTTATATTCGGCCCTTAAAAGATAAATAGGCTAGAGATTTTATTTCATCACAAGCTCTTGGATTATGATAGTAGGGAATGATGCTAGCTCATAGGAATTGGTTTGGTCTCAAAATGACTTTTCTACAATTTTCTAGAGATTTTTGAAGTTTAGATCTAGAAATTGAAATTCATGAAAATAAATGGTGAAAATAAAGATTGAGAGCTCAAGGATGAAATCTATACCTTCTAGGTGATAGAGGATGATGAGAGGATCAACTTTGCTTCACAAACTTGCTTGAAAATCCTTGTGGAAGCTTAAGAAAAATGGAGGTGAAAATGGAGGAAGAAAAGAGAAATGGAGGAAGAAGAAGAAGAAAGAAGGAAGAAGAAGAAGTTGGAGGTGATAAGGAGAGAGAGAGAGAGCTCGAAATTATAGAGAGAGAAGGTGAGGGTGATCATGAAATTTAGATATTTTCTTAAGTTTTCTTAAGTGTTAAGAAAGGTAAAAAGGGTAAAAAGGTCATTAGTAAAAATAACCAAGGGCAATTTGGTCATTTCACGTCCCGACATTTTGAAAATCCTCACGACACTTGTAGGAGTCCCCAAATGATTTATCATAGCTCTAG